>CM034154.1:571876707-573076707 GCA_019776745.2 Taxus chinensis
TTGTATGGAATCCACTGACTTCACATGGTGTTTTTTGCTTATAATTAGGATTGTTATGAGATTTGCAAATTGTGTAGCAAGGATATAATTTAAAGTTAGTTAGAATTTTATTTTGATGTGATAGGTTATGTATTATATTTGTTAATGTTATCTTGTTTCATTTTATAAATTAGAATCATTGAATTATTGATGTCATAAAAAGAAGAATACATGGCAAATAATAGTAAGATTAGAAAGCCAATGGGGGGAGTTGCAGATGTTAACAGATATCTCCATGCTATGATGAAACAAGACCATGACTATGTTTAAATAGTGGTCTAAATAGATGCATGGAGTGACTTTATTAATTTTTAGTCCTTAAAAATTGGTATGGTTGAAGTTTTTTTTTATTTTTTTATGAGTTTTAGACTCTAATCAATGGTGACACACCACACAAAGTAAGCCCAATGTTGTTCATTCAATCAAAGAATTCACAACCGATTTTTTTAATGTCCTTAGTAATCTATTTGTAATTTGTGACATGCCAAAAAAACTTATTTGTATTCGACCTATCTACCGGAGGAAAAGACCATATTCACATTAGCCACCAATAGGATGACATATGAAGAATATTTTGAGGAAGGAATGTAATTGAAAATCAATCCACTAAAATATATCGGAAGATTGGCACATTAAAAGAAATATTGATAAGAAGAAATCTCACATCTCACCTCCACTCCCATTTCCGGAACAATATTGTGGTAGAGATAGACATATACAATCTAATTCAACCATTTCATTTTCATTCTCATTATGTAAGGTATGAGAAAGATAAAATCCACTATGTTTTTTTTGCTTCCATGTACACGTAGAAATCATTGTAAACGATTGGAAAGAGGTGTGAAGGAAGGAAAAATCATGGCTGGCAGCCCAACAATGTTTTTCATCATTGTTGGCAAAGCAAACATATTCTTCCCATCAAATTTGTTCTTTCTTCCATTTGAAAGTCCAACGACAAGTCATTATCCCCCCCTTCCCCAACAACATCTTTATTTCTCTCTTGTTCCATTTTCTCCTCCTTCAACAAGTACCAGAGCCTACAGCTTCAATCCTCTGTCATCAACATAATCTAAAACAGTAGTGAACTTTCGCATAAAGTAGACATAAAACCTTATGAAAAAAAATAGACGTATTAAAAATATAATACATTCTTACTACTTCAACAATTCATTTACCTAATATCCTAATTATTAACCCCGCAATTTGTAAACTATTATCCAAGTAAGAAACACATGCAATTCAATCAATTAGGAATAATCCCATACAAGCCTAAAATGCTTAACATGCGCAACAATGAATGAATTTGACTTTATCTAGGTCCCACATTATTCTTGTGGAGACGGCCCACCCATAACATAGCAAACACCAAACAGCGAGGGAATCGGCCTATATATCTTTTGTGTAAAACATGTTTAAGAATTTGTGCTCTACAAAAGGCTTGGAAGGGGGTAACCTACAAGGTCTACAAATTTGGACTTCGTCAATAAAAACTACAAAAGCAAAAAAACAACAAAATCACAAAGAACAAGAAAAAAAACTGCAAGGTGTTCCAAAGGATACACAATTTTTAACCTTTCTCATGCTCCCCACAGTCCTACCGACGACATTCATGTAATTCTCCAGTAGTACCATGCCATTCACCGTAATATTTGTCTCCTGCCAACTAATACAGGAAGTTTTGGAGCCATATTTCACTTAAACCCTGATGACAACAAAACTTTTCAGAAGAGAATAATTTAGGAAGAGTGGATGGGGATCCTGAAGGCTTTGGTTATATATTTCTTGAGATCTATTTCCACCGTTGGACATGCAATAAAATTTTCAGCACAATATACCCTCAAGCCCTGTCAAACAACTCCTAGGGAAAAAACAAGATAACGAAACTATTTTTATTTCCATAGTGAGGAATAAAGGGTAACAGCTGATAAATTGAAGCAAAAGATTAAATTTATTTCATAGTTTGAATGTCATCTAAACACACATGGTATTATTTGATAGGTTCTTGTCAAAGTGAATATTTGTTAGTGTGAAGACTATATAACTATAATAATAAATTTTAACAAATACCAAATCAACATCCATATCTACTGGGGTGCCTGTCTACACCCTATAAACAACAACTCTTGTCTCCAAATATACTTTGGTGGATCTCCATACCCATTTCAAGCTCGTAATTTGGTATTTGTTGGGAGTATGCTAGAAAATATAAAATTGATAAGGTTGAATATGCTCTCCATCACCTCATACACAAGTTGCATAATCAAGGAAATGTGAAGAACTCATTAATACACATATTGAGATGCATGTAATTTTGAGATTTGTTGTATAGTGGTTTACCATTAATCTTATTACGAAAAAAATGCTTAGATATTTCTTCATTAAGTCTAGATTCTATTTATCAATCTTATATAGGGGTTGTCTTCATGAAGAAAGGATGCAAGTGTATGTCTAAGCTCAATATCACTTATTGCAATCAATAATATAGTGGCTTCTTTATTATTATTTTGTTGTTAGATGAGCATTTTTGTTGAATATTGTTGTCGAATTTGTAAATTTGTGTAATACTCTACTTGGTAAAAATAATGACCTTCAGAGGGTTTGCAAACCAATTGGTTTAATAGAATTTAAATCTATTGTAATGACATTATTGATCAAATAAGTATAACGGTATTCAAGCAAGATCTAGCTACAGAAATACAAGCAAGAGTGAAAGATATGAGATAAAGACAACTCATCTTGTAACTGTAGGTCTGGACTGATTTTGGACTAATGAACAGGCTAGAAAGGTGAATCCTGGACTGTGCAAGGCTCTGTCTCTAATTATAGAATGTGACAATCTCAGGGACATGAGCACCTAGAATGAGACAGGGCCACCTAGGTGCTAGCGTTTGTTCTAGGTGCTAGTGTCCTGCATAATAGTTTTAATTTGGTTCTTCTTGTGTCGGTTCGTATCACCTTTAGTTCGTTGTAGGTCGCATCAGGTTTTATGTACTTCTCTGTCGTACTTATACCTACAAAAGAAACCCTAACTACTTTCACAACACTAAAGCACACATTATATGAATAAATAATGCATATGCTTGAGTCGGACTAACCTTAGCAATCACCCCAATGCGATTGTCACCAATCACTACACTACATTTTAGACTCAATATAATTCTTGTGTGTGTGTGTGTGTGTGTGTGTGTGTGGGTGTGTGTGTGTGTGTGTGTGTGTGTGTGTGTGTGTGTGGTGTGTGTGTGTGTGTGATTGGAATAGTGTCCCTTGAGCTAGGATGCCCTAGTGTTAGTCGCACAAAGAATAGTGGGCTACAAGTGCTTGGTCCCAATATGAAATGTGTGTTATGGAATTCAAAATAAACCTCCTATGTAGTCCCAAAATGCGGTCCTTAATGTAGTAGATAGAAAATATTAGCTTCGCTTCTTGAATACCTTCCCCCTAATGAGGTTAAATAATACATGTATATATATGATTCCTTTGTTTAAGTTTCGTCATTAACAAGTGAGAGGCCGACCCATGGTGATAAAAAAAGATATGAAAGAAGTAACATTCAAAAAATCAGAAAAAAAAAAGAGGACAAAAGTGCCCATAGGGGACAGTAACGCCCAAGTGATCCTATCGAATATGGGAAGTTTTGTACATGATGCTAGAAAGATAAAACAGTGGAATCGTGACTGAGTATGTAGTGCCCACTTCCCTTGATACCTTTTGATATTGATCATGATACTACTGATTATATTATGGACATGATTATGGACCTTATTATAGTATGATGTTAGATGTTAGATCATGGATTATTGTTGACTTGATTCGGTTATGATGCATGATGATTATTAGAGACATTTTAGATATTGATGTTGATATACTATTTAACATGGTTATATTATGGATGTTGTTCGGACATGTGATATTTGGATATTGTGAGTAGACCTAGAAAGAGAAATTATTGGATGATGATATAGTTATTGATAAAACTATAAATGAATTGTTAGATTGTGTTGGTGTTGTTGTGATTCATATATCTAGATAATTTTGGGAATTATATTTATATTATTTTTAATGTTTTGATATGGTCATGAGGCCCGAAGGAGTATTGTGTTTTGCAGATTAAAATATTACAAGACAAACATCGGGGATTAGAAACCAACCACATTGGAATTCTAGATGAATTCAACAAGGTCACCATGTCAACTTGTATTGTTTGTGTGTGGTTGTTTTGTTAGGGGTTCCCATGGGTGGAACCACCTTTAAATGTGGACCAAGGGGTTATGTTGTATTTATTTATTTGACCCTTTGTTTAATGTTGATTGTGTTTATTTGTGATGCATTTGCCCCTTTCTTTATTTATTAAATGTTGTATTAATATTGTGGGTAACAATGTTGTTAATATTAATTAATTAAAAGATATCATGAGAAAGTAATTAATAGATTTGTTTGGTCTTGATTTAAAGTGTTGTAAGAGATGTGTAAGTGATTTGTAAGTTACTTTTGAGTGTGAACACTCCACCTCTTGGAAATTTGAATATGTCCTTGGAGGCTGATTTTGGAGACTTGTGCGACAAGTTAAAACTTGTCCCATACCTCTTAAATTTATTTACCAACCATACCTATGGTTGGAGAGTTGAAATTTGACTTTTATAATACTTTTGAGAAGGTAATTTGTAGGTTTTAATTACACTTTTCTTACATGATTTAATTTCAGTCCTTTGGGGGTGTGGGTTGGATTTGAGTGTGTAAGTAAACTATCATTTTATTCACCCACCTATTTATTATGCATTGGAGACTGAAGTTGACTTTTGGGGGTTGGGGTTGAGGATGTGTGATGTGGCATCCTCCATGGATCCACCTCCATCATCTTCCCTTCTCTCTTCTATAAAATTTGAATTCTTTGCCTTGTTTTGGGTTGCTTCACTTTGGATACTTCATTCTTGGGTGAATTCTTTTGTTGTTTTGGAGCTCTTTCTTTGAAGAAGTTTTTGGAAGATTGTTGCATGTTAGTGCTTCATTGATTTGGATTGCTTGCATTGGGATAAATTTTGTTGTTTTGAAACTTGGAACAACTCCATCAGTAACACTCTGATTTTTGAATGCTAACTTGGTGAATGTTTTACATACTGTTATAGCTCTTGGAATGAAAGCAAACATGTTAGGATATGTTTTGATTTTAAGAGAATGTGTTGCTAATTCGGATTCTTGCATACTATGAATTATTGCATGGGACAGCGAACACTGTACTTGTGTGTTTGCTGATGTGACGACAGGTTGTCGTATAATTGCTTGCTCTTGTGCTGATTGACAGCATATCCTGAATCAATTCCATTGACCCAGGTATGCTGAGATCCTCTTGTGTTTTCTATGCTAATTCGCACTTGAACCGGAAGGACGGAACGTCCTGTTCTGTGATAGCATGGATGTTAGTAAGGGACGGGATGGAAATTGTTAGTGTTAGTGGTTAGTGGGAATTAAACCTAAACTAACCCTAAACACCTAACATACATTCTACACTACTATCCAAAGTGGATTTTTAAATTATAAAAAAAAAAAAAGGGGGAAAAATAAATCTAAATCCTAAAACCTAAGGTCTAACTAAGACCTAGGTCGAATGAACTATGTAACCTAAACTAATCCTAAGCTAAAGGGGTACGCAGACCCTTGGAAGGAGAGGATAAGGATGGGTAGGTGGCATTCTTGGGCATTTATGAACTGTCCCTTAGGGGACGGCGCCAGTTTTGGCGGGACAGATGGGAGATAGAGGTGTCTATTTGGAAGCTTGGCTAAACTCAGTTTGCTTGGGAAATTTGAAGGTTGGAGACTTGCCAACCCAAGTGGAGGGGGGCGTGGAAAATAAGGAGAAAGGCAAGCCTTTAATGCATTAAATGTTTTTGGTCCTCGCGACCAGCTTGCCTTGGAAGCAGCATGAAGGAATTTTGATTGTCATTTTTGTTCATTCGAGCTTTTTGCAAAGTTGCTCTGCATTTGGTTTTTCTGACCTGGTTCGGTCGAACCAGCTCTTGGCATTGACATTTTCGTGGAAGAATAGAGGCTGTTGATAAGCCTGAAGAAGAAAAGAGTGCTGGGAAGTTTGTGTAGCCGTTGTGGAAGAAAAACGCGGCAAAACGAAGCTTTCTTCGAGTTCTGAAAAAGAGATTACAGGCATGTTAAGCCCTCCTCTTTAAAATCTTTGCTTGAATTAAATGTTTCATTAAAACAACCCTGCTCTTGGGTTTGGATTGCTTGATTGTTTTTGAGTTGTTTGGAAATGGATTTTGTTGGTTCTTGCTTCTTTTCTTTGGAAAATGATAAGAAGAATTGCTTTTGGTTGCTCGGCCTTGATTTGCCTTTGCTCGATTCATGTTGAAAATGATTTACAGTATTGGTTGTTGACTGTATAAATGGTTTGAGATGGATATTCCCATGACTGTTCGTGTTGCTTGAAGCCGGAAAAGGCTGTGCAATCGCTCCATAAAGTGGAACTGTTCCTTTAAGTATAATCTTTTCTTGCTGTCATTCCTTAAGGAATGTTAGAAAAATTGTTCCTCTGTTGCTGTGTTTAACGGTATTGTTCTTCTCGAGTGGAATTACCTCCATAAGGTGCTGATTATGGGTGTTATATGAAAATATTAATTGATTATTCTTGTGGAATGGAAAGTAAACGGTATAGGTTACTTGAGCTGTTTTTGGCATTGGAACTATACGTCCTTTTGTTGACAGACTAAAAATAAAGAAGCATTAGTGTTTGAAATTGTTTCTTATTGAAAGTTTCAAGGATATAGATCATTTCCCTTCTCCAGTTTTGGGATTTTATTGAAGATGGTATTTGGGTTTTCTACGAGTATCTGGTTTCGCTTGAATGAAGTATTTACGGTATTTCCATTGCTGTGTCTTTACTTGTTTATGAAATAAGCGAATACGTTTTGGTACCCGTGGGAATAGAGAAAAAGAAGCTATTTTTCCTTCTGAGGTTGTTGCTGGATTATGTTTTCTCCTTGCTGTGAGAATGGGTTAGTCTTATGGTGATCTAATGATGCTGTTCGGTCTCCTTGTTCGGACTGTACACGCAAATACAAATTGATTTGTATTCAGTGCAGTGAATGATTATATTTCTTTATTCGGTAATGGAAAGATGATTCCATGGTGTCTTGTAGATGAGGTTTGACCTTCTGTCTGAATTGTCTTGTGAATGTGAACTCGACTTGGATTTCTGTCCTTAATAAATAGGAATTGTGGGAATTAGCTTGTTTTTCTGAGTCTATTTGACTGTACCATGCTTAGGTAATTAACCCCTTAAACGGGTTTGACCTTATAGAGGTACTGATATATGAATGTTATAATTGGAGTTCTGTCCCTCCTTAAAAAAAAAAAAAAAATGGAAAATGCTGTTTTGGAATTAACGGTAGATCGAGATAGAACTCGAATTGAATATTCATTATTGAAGCATGTTGGACTGATATTGTACAGGCTATGTGAGTTGCTATTCAATAAGGACAACTGTTCTGCTATTTTTATAATTTGAGTCGTCATGCTAAGAAAAACATGAATTGAGTGTTTTACTTCCTGCTGAATACAATGACTGTTTCTTAATGAAATCATAGAGAATGAATTCTTCTCTTTTGCTATTTGGACTCTGAAAGTGACATTGGAATTATAGTGCATATGACTTGATCTTGCTGTAGGTAACAGCAATGTACCACTTGTTATTAAGAACTATATGTGTTCGGAGGTATAAAAGATCATATGATTATATATGCTTGCGTGGTTGCATAATTGTTGTTGGCTAGCTATACAGTGTAAGAAGTAGGGAATCTGATAGTTTAGCAAATACATAGTATGCATATTGATGCGGCTTGCCCAACGATGAATATAATGTCTTACTAACCTGTTGGTATTCATATGAACTGGAATAAAATGAAATTATTCTTGCTGCCGGAAAGTGAATTCCGAGTGGATTTTGTAAGTTTCACTCTGAACTGTTATCTTGAATTGATTTTCGTTGGATTTCACTGTGAGGACAGTCATGTGGAAAGAAATAGAGATATGAATTAATGTTTTAAAAAAAAAAAAAAAAAATGATCTTCTTCTTTCATCCAGTTAGAAATCTGGAATTCGGGAATGAAGAATTTGATAGTGCTTAGATGGGAGCTACTATATGCATTGCTGTTCGCTTTCTTGTTTGTACTTGAATGCTTTAAATTTAATATGCTTCATGAACGGAAAGGAAAGTAATGGATTTATATTCAGTTAATTTCATCCTTTGCATTTGTTATTAATGAAAGGTGTGGAAAAAGATAACTGTATGCTATATAGGCAGCAAGCTACTTGAATTCCTAACTTTACAAATTTTGTAAATTGATACTTGCAATGATTATGTGGAAACGGAACAGCAATCCCTTGGCTGGTTGTGATGATATTTTGATAGTTTAGTGGTTATGCTGATCTCTCTTTTGTGCTTTTCGAGATTGATGTTTTGTTGTGGTTTCATAAAAGCAGGGTTCTTTTATTGAAACAGTTAGTTGAAGCATCTTATTTTAAGGATAAGTGCTTAATGTGCTCAGTTCATTGAACTGATCCGTGCAATTCATTTTGCAGATGGAATTTGATTAGAATGAAGACTTGGCTGTCTTCCGATGCCTCTTGTTAAAATGTAAATTAAATCGTAACTGTTGCTTTTATTCCTCTTTGAGGAATTGTGAAAGAAGAAAATATATTCTTCTGTCCATGAGTTGTATAGATGCTTTGTAAAAATTATACCCAATCAGTTGGATTGGCAAATGTACAAATTATGACTTGAAATATTGAATACAGTTACAAGTGTGATATTTTCAATAATTATATCTGTTTGATATTGTTATATAGATTGGGAATAAAATGTTACTTCTCGATTTGGAATTGTTTCGTAATCCTTGGATGGATGCTGAATTGAAACTGATATCTATTCTTACTTAATTACAACCTTTAAGTTGAACAATGCAATTAATTCATACTTGGGTAAAGATGAATTTTGAATTGACATTAAAAAGGATTAAGAAGAATATGATTTTATAATCAGAGGGTATTCAGGATTAGCTTAGGAGCTAAGGAATATCAATTTAAATTTGGAGTAATCGAACTTCGTTTTCGAACTCCATCATTGATCCCGTTTGATAAAAATTCAGATTAAAGGATGTAGGATACATATATCCATAACTAATGATCCTTAACTATATAATGTTAAGGGGAAAAAAAAATGAGTTCATTTCTTGAAGTTTAGACCTCGTTTGAATGACGTCTAATAAGTTATCATTCTGAAATAAGTTGCAGTTGGAAACATCTTGGTTAAGTTTAATAGGTTAAACTTATTATGTCCGTCGGTACGGACTGCTTAATCAAATGATTAAGAAATGGACCAAGTAAGGAAATGTAACCCTTCGGTACGAAGGAGACGATACATAACGAACTAACGGACAGTTTAGTCCCTCTTAGTTATGTACAACTGCAACTGGAACGAGGATCAAGGGATCAGCACGAATGCTGAAAGTTAATTTTTAATTAATAACTCGTAGCTAAGTCACTTGGGCAGGATGTGAATTCTCGATGGGATGAATTCTGCAGGACATTGGCATACGCCAGCTACAGCAAGGTGTCTTCATGAAGACGGGGTCTTCACGACGACACAATGTTGCAGCTGACATATAGCAATGCCCTCCCGAATTAAAACATTGAGAATACATAGGCTGAAAGTGTAGATCTTAGCTGGGGTGGAGATAGGGTATGATTTGGTATACGGAGTGACTCCGGATTACTAAAGATAATCAGACACACGGAGTCGTGGGGTAACGACACCGTATGTCTGCGTATCTTTAGTTACCTGGAGTGCCTTCCTATACCCGCTCATATTACTGGCTGGAATCGAAAGTTTAAAACGGAACTTAAACAATGAGGACTGGTAGGAACCAGGAAAGACCATTCTAGATAACAGGTGAAGTGAAGTGAAGGACGTATTCCGTAGATGTGTATCACATTCAGGAATATGATCATGCAAAGCATGTGAAAATCTTTGGCCAAAGTATCGCAATTGCTGGTTGCGTTGTCCTTATCACTTAATTTAAGATGCAGGATGTCAGATGAATATCAGTAACAGATATTCAGATAGGCTTCTTAAATGGATCACTTCGATAACCGGGGAAGGTTATGAGAACAAGTATATAAAATATACTATGCATAAACAGACATGAAGGATCGGTTGTTGCCGAGTCATGTACATGAAGGATCGGTTGTTGCCGAGTCATGAAATGAAGGATCGTTGAAACTCCGAGCCATGAAAATGGAAGATCGGTAGTTCATCGAGTCATTTACAGCAGCATATAGAATCTGTTATGAGATTGAATGGCATTGAATGTGTGTTCCATATTGTAAATATGTGAACAGGGAACATTCGTTTTTGAAAGAAATTGTATGATCCAAACTATGTGGTTTGGGCAGAGAACAATTACTAAATCTCGAACGTGTGTTTGAATTTTATAATTCATAACAGAGAACGTTATTTTTTTTAAAAAAAAAAAAAAAATTTCCCTTGTTCTGGTGTTTTAAATTGGGGATGTTACATCTTGGTATCAGAGCTGAAGGTTGCAGCTCTTGGACCTAATGAGTCCACGTTATTAATAAAGTTTACATTTTCTTATTGAACAGAAAATGGTCAGGACAAGAGGGAATGCTGCGAATAACCCGTTGCAGGGTGGAGAAGCAGCAACTGCCCAAAAGCTGGATGAAATCCTTGCTGCCCTACTTGATACGAGGGATCGTTTGACTGTACTGGAACAGCAGTCAATGGGCAATGAAGAGGAGGGGAATGAAGCTGAAATAAATGATCAGCTGCCTCCTATGGACAACATCAACGGAGGGAATCCGGGTGTTGATGATAATAACGTAATTGCTCCTAATCCCCCTGAAAATAAAAGGGCAAGATTAGCAGCTGAACTTACGAATGATATAAAGAGAATAAGTCCTCCAAAGTTTGATGGAACAACTCTTGGGGACGGAGCTGAAAACTGGCTCAGTGAAATGGAGAAATACTTTGCAATAAGAAACTTCTCTGAAGAGACTAAAGCGATATGGGGAGCATATCAGCTTTCTCATGAAGCATCATCCTGGTGGGACAACCGTAAGGTTGAGCTGAATATTGTCGAATCAGACATAACTTGGGATCAATTTAAGGGATATTTTAGGCAAAGATGGCTGCCTCAACTCTATTTTGATAGGAAAATGACTGAATTTCAGAACTGGTCGCAAGGAAGGCTGTCGGTGACAGAATACTGGGAAGGGTTTACTAAACTCCTTAAGTATGTGCCGCAGTACCAAGCTGACGAGAAGTTCAGAATACGGAAATTCATAATGGGACTGAATCCCATCATTGGTGGCGAAGTGGATGTCCACGGCCCAACCACCATGGATGGAGTTGTTGAAAAGGCAATCAGACAGGAACAGAAATTGAGGGCAATCTCTGCTCACAGGGAAGAGATAAGGAAGAAGATTCCCAATCCTTCTTCGTCTCTTGCACCAAAAAGGGGACCTTGGAAAAGGTTTGGTGTGAAAAATAAAATTGTTGTAGATAACAACAAGAAACCTGTGATGAACAGACCTGTAAATAGTCTGCGGAATAGCTTTCCAAAAGTTAATGGCATTGGACAGAAGTCCTATGGAAGCCAGAACGATAACTTTAAGGCTGGTAACAAATTTGAACCTAGAAAAGGGCCAGCTGGAGGATGCTTCAACTGTGGAAAGGACCACTATGCGAATCACTGTCCTCTGAAGAAGGATGATCGCGGACAGCAGCATAGGATACATGCTGCAGTGTCTAACCGACAAGCTGAAAAGCAAGTGACGCCCATAGAAGTTACTGGTAAGCTATTCGGTAAACCTGTAGTTGTACTTTTTGATACTGGAGCTACAGAATGTTTTATTTCTGCTAAACTTGCTATGAAATTAAAAAGAAAGGCTGCGAGAATGGATAAAACATGGACAGTGCATTATGGGAATAATGCTGTCCACACAGTTGAAATGTGCCTTTTTGGGGCAATTCTTGACCTGCCTGGGTTCTCCACCGAAGTTGACTTGTATGTCACTCCTCTAGGATCATATGATATCATTATTGGAGTTAACTGGTTGGCTGAACATAAGGCAAAGGTTGACTGTTATGAAAAACAAATCTGTTGCCTTGATGATCTGCGGAAAGCAGCAGTCATTCAAGGTGTAAAACGGGAAGTTGCAGTTAGGAAAATGACGGCTATGCAACTAAAGAGGGCTAAAAACAGAGGCTGCACTTTGTATGCGGTAAAAATGACAGAAAATGAAGAGGAAGATAATGATTTCATGGAAAGATATCCATTGTTGAGGGATTTCCGTGATGTGTTTCCGGAGGAATTACCGGGTCTTCCGCCCAAACGTGAGTTTGACTTCGCTATTGAGATCAAACCAGGAACGGAACCCATATCTAAGGCACCTTATAGAATGACTACCATTGAGCTGGTAGAACTGAAGGCTCAGTTACAAGAACTTCTGACTAAGGGGCTGATCAGACCGAGCGTCTCACCTTGGGGAGCGCCGGTAATTTTCGTAAAGAAAAAGGATGGCACCTTGAGGCTGTGCATTGATTACAGAATGCTGAATAAAGCAACCATTAAAAATCGATACCCACTTCCAAGAATCGATGATCTGTTTGATCAGATGCGAGGAGCATCAGTCTATTCAAAAATAGACCTGCGGTCAGGGTACCATCAGCTGAGAATAAAAGAGGAAGATATTCATAAAACAGCTTTTAGAACGAGGTATGGGCACTATGAGTTCACGGTGTTACCTTTTGGGCTGACTAATGCACCTGCCGCCTTCATGAATCTAATGAATAACATTTTTCAAGAATACTTAGACAAGTTTGTGCTTGTATTCTTAGACGACATTCTTATATACTCTAAAAATGTCGAAGAGCACCAAGAACATCTCAGGATAGTGCTGGAAATCTTAAGAAAGAGGAAGTTGTATGGCAAACTGTCCAAATGTTCCTTTTATAATGCAGAGGTGCATTATTTGGGACACGTTATAAGCAAAGACGGGATAGCTGTTGACCCTTCAAAGATCACAGCTATAACTGAGTGGCCTGCACCTAAGAACGTGCACGAAGTAAGGAGCTTCATGGGCTTGGCTGGATATTATAGAAAGTTCGTTAAGGACTTTTCAAAAATTGCTGCTCCAATCACTTCGTTGCAGAAGAAAGAAAAGAAATTTGTCTGGACAGACAAATGTGAATCTGCCTTTAAAAAGTTAAAGGAGCAGTTAACTACAGCACCTATTTTGACTGTACCTGATCCAAATGGAGATTTTATGGTTGTAACGGACGCCTCAGGAGAAGGCCTTGGAGGTATTCTGTTACAGAATAACCATGTTATCGCTTATGAAAGCAGAAAGCTTAAGTTACATGAACAGAACTATGCTCCACACGATCTTGAACTCGCTGCCATAGTACATGCGCTTCAAATATGGAGGCATTACCTTCTTGGCAAGCCCTTTGAATTAAAAACAGACCACCTGGGGCTGAAGTATATTTTTACTCAGCCAAATCTGAATGCAAGGCAACGAAGATGGTTAGAATTTCTGTCTCAGTACGATTTTGATATAAGCTATATTAAGGGCAAGGAAAATAGAGTAGCAGATGCTCTGAGTCGAAGGAAGCATATCTCTGCTCTTATAACGTTAAGAACTCAGTTTAAGGATGAGGTAAAAGATGCCTTGGAATCAGATCCTTATTTTCAGCAAGTCAAATCAGCACTTGCTGCAGACCCGCAGGACAGCAGGTATAAGGGATTTCGTTTTGATAACGAAGGAGTTCTGAGATTTGAAAACCGGGTATATGTACCTGTGGCCAATGGCTTAAGAGAGAAATTGCTCACTGAATTCCATAATTCACCTTTTTCTGGGCACCCTGGCATTACAAAAATGCTTGCTGATCTTAAGCAGCAATATTTTTGGAAGGGAATGAAAAAGGATGTAATAGAGTTTGTAACACACTGCTTGGAATGTCAGCGTGTTAAAGCGGAACATATGCACCCTTCAGGATTATTGTATCCCCATAGCATTCCGCAGTATAAGTGGCAAGTGATAACGATGGATTTCGTTCAAGGATTGCCTATGTCAAGAAATAAACATGACATTATCCTGGTTGTAGTCGACAAATTGACCAAAGTGGCACACTTCATTGCTGGTAATTTGAAGGACGATGCACCAGTTTTAGCAAGAAGATTTGTGCATGAAATCTTCAGATTGCATGGAATACCGGAATTAATCATATCGGACAGGGATCCGAGGATGACATCAAGGTTTTGGCAAACGCTTAATGCAGCCTTGGGAACTAAATTAAACTTCAGTTCTGCATATCATCCAGAGACGGATGGACAAACTGAGAGAGTTAATCAAGTTTTAGAGGACATGCTGAGGATGTATTGCATGGACCAGCAGTATAAATGGGAGGAATACCTCCCGCTGGTAGAATTTGCTTACAATAACACCTATCATGCTTCTTTAAAAATGGCGCCCTTTGAAGCATTGTACGGAAGAAAATGCAGAACCCCTGTCAGCTGGGACAGCGTTGAGGACAGAGAGGTAATTGGGCCAGAAATCCTTATGGAAATGGAACAGCAAATCAAAATGATTCGGGAACATCTAAAGGAGGCTGCCAATAGGCAGAAGAGCTATGCAGACTTGAAGCGGGTTGACAGGCATTATAAACTTGGAGAGAAGGTCTTTCTTCGGGTGAAGCCGAAAAAGAGCTCCATAACTTTTGGCAAGGCTGCCAAGTTGTCACCACGTTACGTGGGACCTTTTGAAATTATTGAAATAATCAACCCTGTAGCTTATCGTCTAGCATTACCTCCTGCTTTGTCTCAAATGCATGATGTTTTTCATATTTCTTTGCTTAAGAAATACGTGACAGATTTATCACATGTGCTAAATTGGAATTCCTTGCAGGTCCAAGACCCAGGAATAATCGTGGTTAAGCCCATTCGAGTGTTGGGAACTCGCCAGTTGTACTTGAGAAATCGCGAAGTGAACCAATGTAAGGTCCAGTGGGACCAGTTCAGCGAAGAAAGTGCAACTTGGGAGAATCTCGAAGAAATGAGATCTACTTTTCCACATCTGTTTAACTGAATATGAAATTCAGAGAACTGAAAGTTTTACCAAATTTAGACCATTATTAGTCTATTGTACAGTTGTCTTAAAACTTTGTTTTTAAGAGAGAATCTGTTTTTGGTATGAACATATGAATGAAAGAACAATAACTGAATTTTGTTCTATGAACTTCTTGATTTGTAAATCTGATCATCGGGACGATGATTCTTTAAGGAGGGAAGAATGTAACACTCTGATTTTTGAATGCTAACTTGGTGAATGTTTTACATACTGTTATAGCTCTTGGAATGAAAGCAAACATGTTAGGATATGTTTTGATTTTAAGAGAATGTGTTGCTAATTCGGATTCTTGCATACTATGAATTATTGCATGGGACAGCGAACACTGTACTTGTGTGTTTGCTGATGTGACGACAGGTTGTCGTATAATTGCTTGCTCTTGTGCTGATTGACAGCATATCCTGAATCAATTCCATTGACCCAGGTATGCTGAGATCCTCTTGTGTTTTCTATGCTAATTCACACTTGAACCGGAAGGACGGAACGTCCTGTTCTGTGATAGCATGGATGTTAGTAAGGGACGGGATGGAAATTGTTAGTGTTAGTGGTTAGTGGGAATTAAACCTAAACTAACCCTAAACACCTAACATACATTCTACACTACTATCCAAAGTGGATTTTTAAATTATAAAAAAAAAAACAGGGGAAAAATAAATCTAAATCCTAAAACCTAAGGTCTAACTAAGACCTAGGTCGAATGAACTATGTAACCTAAACTAATCCTAAGCTAAAGGGGTACGCAGACCCTTGGAAGGAGAGGATAAGGATGGGTAGGTGGCATTCTTGGGCATTTATGAACTGTCCCTTAGGGGACGGCGCCAGTTTTGGCGGGACAGATGGGAGATAGAGGTGTCTATTTGGAAGCTTGGCTAAACTCAGTTTGCTTGGGAAATTTGAAGGTTGGAGACTTGCCAACCCAAGTGGAGGGGGCGTGGAAAATAAGGAGAAAGGCAAGCCTTTAATGCATTAAATGTTTTTGGTCCTCGCGACCAGCTTGCCTTGGAAGCAGCATGAAGGAATTTTGATTGTCATTTTTGTTCATTCGAGCTTTTTGCAAAGTTGCTCTGCATTTGGTTTTTCTGACCTGGTTCGGTCGAACCAGCTCTTGGCATTGACATTTTCGTGGAAGAATAGAGGCTGTTGATAAGCCTGAAGAAGAAAAGAGTGCTGGGAAGTTTGTGTAGCCGTTGTGGAAGAAAAACGCGGCAAAACGAAGCTTTCTTCGAGTTCTGAAAAAGAGATTACAGGCATGTTAAGCCCTCCTCTTTAAAATCTTTGCTTGAATTAAATGTTTCATTAAAACAACCCTGCTCTTGGGTTTGGATTGCTTGATTGTTTTTGAGTTGTTTGGAAATGGATTTTGTTGGTTCTTGCTTCTTTTCTTTGGAAAATGATAAGAAGAATTGCTTTTGGTTGCTCGGCCTTGATTTGCCTTTGCTCGATTCATGTTGAAAATGATTTACAGTATTGGTTGTTGACTGTATAAATGGTTTGAGATGGATATTCCCATGACTGTTCGTGTTGCTTGAAGCCGGAAAAGGCTGTGCAATCGCTCCATAAAGTGGAACTGTTCCTTTAAGTATAATCTTTTCTTGCTGTCATTCTTTAAGGAATGTTAGAAAAATTGTTCCTCTGTTGCTGTGTTTAACGGTATTGTTCTTCTCGAGTGGAATTACCTCCATAAGGTGCTGATTATGGGTGTTATATGAAAATATTAATTGATTATTCTTGTGGAATGGAAAGTAAACGGTATAGGTTACTTGAGCTGTTTTTGGCATTGGAACTATACGTCCTTTTGTTGACAGACTAAAAATAAAGAAGCATTAGTGTTTGAAATTGTTTCTTATTGAAAGTTTCAAGGATATAGATCATTTCCCTTCTCCAGTTTTGGGATTTTATTGAAGATGGTATTTGGGTTTTCTACGAGTATCTGGTTTCGCTTGAATGAAGTATTTACGGTATTTCCATTGCTGTGTCTTTACTTGTTTATGAAATAAGCGAATACGTTTTGGTACCCGTGGGAATAGAGAAAAAGAAGCTATTTTTCCTTCTGAGGTTGTTGCTGGATTATGTTTTCTCCTTGCTGTGAGAATGGGTTAGTCTTATGGTGATCTAATGATGCTGTTCGGTCTCCCTGTTCGGACTGTACACGCAAATACAAATTGATTTGTATTCAGTGCAGTGAATGATTATATTTCTTTATTCGGTAATGGAAAGATGATTCCATGGTGTCTTGTAGATGAGGTTTGACCTTCTGTCTGAATTGTCTTGTGAATGTGAACTCGACTTGGATTTCTGTCCTTAATAAATAGGAATTGTGGGAATTAGCTTGTTTTTCTGAGTCTATTTGACTGTACCATGCTTAGGTAATTAACCCCTTAAACGGGTTTGACCTTATAGAGGTACTGATATATGAATGTTATAATTGGAGTTCTGTCCCTCCTTAAAAAAAAAAAAAAAAATGGAAAATGCTGTTTTGGAATTAACGGTAGATCGAGATAGAACTCGAATTGAATATTCATTATTGAAGCATGTTGGACTGATATTGTACAGGCTATGTGAGTTGCTATTCAATAAGGACAACTGTTCTGCTATTTTTATAATTTGAGTCGTCATGCTAAGAAAAACATGAATTGAGTGTTTTACTTCCTGCTGAATACAATGACTGTTTCTTAATGAAATCATAGAGAATGAATTCTTCTCTTTTGCTATTTGGACTCTGAAAGTGACATTGGAATTATAGTGCATATGACTTGATCTTGCTGTAGGTAACAGCAATGTACCACTTGTTATTAAGAACTATATGTGTTCGGAGGTATAAAAGATCATATGATTATATATGCTTGCGTGGTTGCATAATTGTTGTTGGCTAGCTATACAGTGTAAGAAGTAGGGAATCTGATAGTTTAGCAAATACATAGTATGCATATTGATGCGGCTTGCCCAACGATGAATATAATGTCTTACTAACCTGTTGGTATTCATATGAACTGGAATAAAATGAAATTATTCTTGCTGCCGGAAAGTGAATTCCGAGTGGATTTTGTAAGTTTCACTCTGAACTGTTATCTTGAATTGATTTTCGTTGGATTTCACTGTGAGGACAGTCATGTGGAAAGAAATAGAGATATGAATTAATGTTTTAGAAAAAAAATGATCTTCTTCTTTCATCCAGTTAGAAATCTGGAATTCGGGAATGAAGAATTTGATAGTGCTTAGATGGGAGCTACTATATGCATTGCTGTTCGCTTTCTTGTTTGTACTTGAATGCTTTAAATTTAATATGCTTCATGAACGGAAAGGAAAGTAATGGATTTATATTCAGTTAATTTCATCCTTTGCATTTGTTATTAATGAAAGGTGTGGAAAAAGATAACTGTATGCTATATAGGCAGCAAGCTACTTGAATTCCTAACTTTACAAATTTTGTAAATTGATACTTGCAATGATTATGTGGAAACGGAACAGCAATCCCTTGGCTGGTTGTGATGATATTTTGATAGTTTAGTGGTTATGCTGATCTCTCTTTTGTGCTTTTCGAGATTGATGTTTTGTTGTGGTTTCATAAAAGCAGGGTTCTTTTATTGAAACAGTTAGTTGAAGCATCTTATTTTAAGGATAAGTGCTTAATGTGCTCAGTTCATTGAACTGATCCGTGCAATTCATTTTGCAGATGGAATTTGATTAGAATGAAGACTTGGCTGTCTTCCGATGCCTCTTGTTAAAATGTAAATTAAATCGTAACTGTTGCTTTTATTCCTCTTTGAGGAATTGTGAAAGAAGAAAATATATTCTTCTGTCCATGAGTTGTATGGATGCTTTGTATAAATTATACCCAATCAGCTGGATTGGCAAATGTACAAATTATGACTTGAAATATTGAATACAGTTACAAGTGTGATATTTTCAATAATTATATCAGTTTGATATTGCTGTTTAAATTGGAAATATGGTGTTATTTCCTGATTTGGAATTGTTTCATTATCCTTGGATGGATGTTGAATTGAAACTGATGTTTATTCTTACTTAATTACAACCTTTAAGTTGAACAATGCAATTAATTCATACTTGGGGTAAAGATGAATTTTGAATTGACATTAAAAAGGATTAAGAAGGATATGATTTTATAATCAGAAGGTATTCAGGATTAGCTTAGGAGCTAAGGAATATCAATTTAAACTGGGAGTAATCGAACTTCGTTTTCGAACTCCATCATTGATCCCGTTTGATAAAAATTCAGATTAAAGGATGTAGGATACATATATCCATAACTAATGATCCTTAACTATATAATGTTAAGGGGAAAAAAATGAGTTCATTTCTTGAAGTTTAGACCTCGTTTGAATGACGTCTAATAAGTTATCATTCTGAAATAAGTTGCAGTTGGAAACATCTTGGTTAAGTTTAATAGGTTAAACTTATTATGTCCGTCGGTACGGACTGCTTAATCTAATGATTAAGAAATGGACCAAGTAAGGAAATGTAACCCTTCGGTACGAAGGAGACGATACATAACGAACTAACGGACAGTTTAGTCCCTCTTAGTTATGTACAACTGCAACTGGAACGAGGATCAAGGGATCAGCACGAATGCTGAAAGTTAATTTTTAATTAATAACTCGTAGCTAAGTCACTTGGGCAGGATGTGAATTCTCGATGGATGAATTCTGCAGGACATTGGCATACGCCAGCTACAGCAAGGTGTCTTCATGAAGACGGGGTCTTCATGACGACACAATGTTGCAGCTGACATATAGCAATGCCCTCCCGAATTAAAACATTGAGAATACATAGGCTGAAAGTGTAGATCTTAGCTGGGGTGGAGATAGGGTATGATTTGGTATACGGAGTGACTCCGGATTACTAAAGATAATCAGACACACGGAGTCGTGGGGTAACGACACCGTATGTCTGCGTATCTTTAGTTACCTGGAGTGCCTTCCTATACCCGCTCATATTACTGGCTGGAATCGAAAGTTTAAAACGGAACTTAAACAATGAGGACTGGTAGGAACCAGGAAAGACCATTCTAGATAACAGGTGAAGTGAAGTGAAGGACGTATTCCGTAGATGTGTATCACATTCAGGAATATGATCATGCAAAGCATGTGAAAATCTTTGGCCAAAGTATCGCAATTGCTGGTTGCGTTGTCCTTATCACTTAATTTAAGATGCAGGATGTCAGATGAATATCAGTAACAGATATTCAGATAGGCTTCTTAAATGGATCACTTCGATAACCGGGGAAGGTTATGAGAACAAGTATATAAAATATACTATGCATAAACAGACATGAAGGATCGGTTGTTGCCGAGTCATGTACATGAAGGATCGGTTGTTGCCGAGTCATGAAATGAAGGATCGTTGAAACTCCGAGCCATGAAAATGGAAGATCGGTAGTTCATCGAGTCATTTACAGCAGCATATAGAATCTGTTATGAGATTGAATGGCATTGAATGTGTGTTCCATATTGTAAATATGTGAACAGGGAACATTCGTTTTTGAAAGAAATTGTATGATCCAAACTATGTGGTTTGGGCAGAGAACAATTACTAAATCTCGAACGTGTGTTTGAATTTTATAATTCATAACAGAGAACGTTATTTTAAAAAAAAAAAAAAAAAAAAAATTTCCCTTGTTCTGGTGTTTTAAATTGGGGATGTTACATAAACTACATTCTATTTTGGACTGTGTTTTGTTGTGAAAATGTTGCTTGTGTATTTGTGGAAGCTTGTTGTTGTCATGAGTTGGATCACATCTTTTATTGCATTGTGGTTGGAGCTCGAAGGCCAATGAAAAAGGATGGTTTCTCTTCTTCATTGGATGTCTTGGTTGGGTGGAGAGCGTTGCCTTTCCCCTACTCTTGTTATGATCACAATTTGGAAGAATGAGAAATACACATGTTGTTGTTCTAGAGCTGAGAAAAAATATAGTTTGACAATCCCTTGTGAAATGAAATCTTATTGTAGCCCTTTCCCCACTTTAAGGTGGATGATCTATATATTAATTGTAATGGAAAGTTACTTTGTATTGACAATGAAAGTTGAAATTCGAAATGTAAAAGAGTAATACTCTGCATTCTATTTTTTTAGAAAGAATGTGAAAGAATGATACTTATTTTGTATGTTGTATTTTGAAATCAAATGGAAAGGAAGTTGTAAGAGTTTCATTTGAATTAATGGAAGTGTTTGCCTTGTCCATATAATATTATTTCCATTGGAAATTTGTGTTTGACATGCACTATGAAATCCCTGTTCGGAAAGTGGAAAAGTGAAACACATGAGGAGAAAATGTGTTATTCTTCCTTATTTATAATATATGATTTTGGAAATAATAGAAACTGTATTCTTGTTTTAATGTTTGATTGAAAGAAAGAAAACTATTTATGACCAACATGGAATGAATTCAATGTTTTATTTCATGGCAAAAGAGATAGTAATTTATGTTCTGTAAATGTATGCACTTCTTTCAATTCATTGTATACTTTGTAAAATTCCTTTATCAAATATTCAAATAACCCTACAAATAGATAAGAGGCAAATGAAATAATCAATTGGAATTAACGAGGAAAAAATAATCCCAAACCAAACTAAAAACACTTAAGGAAATGTCTTGAAATTCTTCCAATCGAGCCAAGGCAAATCTACAGGTTTTTTGCTGTAAAAAACAAGAAACTTGTATTTTTGAAATGCAGATCAAAACAACAATTTTTTATTTGCTATATATCCTAACACTTTCCTAATGGAAACTTCCATGTCTGTTTGACATGTTAAAGGAGAAAGAATGACAAATTTGAACAAAATTTTATAAGTTAAAATTACCAGTTCGCACTGTAAAATCCTGCAGAACGTTTTCATGAAATTGACTCCTTAAATTTTATAAAAATAAAAATTTAATAATTGTTGTGGAAATAGGATGTTGAGAGTTTTCCAGAAATTCCTCGTTTGCCCAAAACCGAACTCTCTATCAAAAGTTATGGCCTTTTGAAGTTTTTCTTCACTTGGCGTAAAAAAAAAATTGGGAAAAATTTCCTTGGCAGGCCCGCGGGCCCGAATTTTTCCCTTAGCACTTCAGAAATTTTTTGGGAAAATTTTCCTAATTTTCCCATCCGCCCCGCCGGCCCACAGCCAATCAGAGGTTGCCACATGGCACCACGAGGTGTTAACGGAGGGGCGGATCCCTTTTTAACTTAGCGCTTCCGAAAAAATTTGGGAAAATTTTCCATATTTTTCCCACCAGCCCATAGCCAATCAAGAGTTGCCACGTGGCATCATGAGGCAACAGTGGAGGAGCGGGTCCCTTTTTTCCTTTTTGTGTTTCAGAAAAGTTTGGGAATTTTTTTCAAATTTTCCCTGCCGCCTCGCTGGCCGCAACCAATCAGGAGCTGCCATGTGGCATCGCAAGGCGCTGGTGGAGGCACGGGTGAATGTTACTATTTTTCCCTTTAGGGTGTTAAACAAATTTTCTCCCCGCCGCCCCGCTTTCCCCGCATTCGCTTAGGAGAGGCCACATGTCACTTGCAGACTTGCAGGAGCGCAGGTGCAAAGGTGGCTTTCTGCCCCTTGGGAAATTTTTCTCCCCGCGGCCCACAGACCCGTCCATGGAAAAATTTTCCTCCCTGTGGCCCGCCGACTTGCCCTTGGGGAAAATTTTCTCTCCTGGGCCCGTAGGCCCGCTCTTGAGGAAAATTTTCACCCCAAGGCCCGCCGGCCCATAACTTGAGCAATATGAGGAGTTAGGACGACTTTTTTATATCACTAGAAAGGTGAGGAAATTTCTTATCCATTGGGAATAATTTAGGGAAATTTTGAGAAAAATCAAGTTGAATCTTTAAATCCTGTTAGAGAGTGGGTATGGTAAGGAATTACCCTATGACCCTAATTGAACTTTCTAACCATAAATTTTGGGACCTTGTGACCTCTAATAATTGTTAATAAAAGAAAAATATATTCTAGTGGATTAGAATTGATCTAGAAATGTTAGTGACAACTGTTGTTTTGTAACCTGGTTGTAGACTCTTTTAAACAAAAAAAAAAATTCTATAATTTTTCCTAACTAATCCTAGGTTGTTCTTGGGTCTCAAGTGGGTTGTTTTAGCGGCATCACATAGTAGGGTATCGGCTAGCATGTAAAAACTATAAGGTGTAGTCCAGAAAAAGGATAAAAGTAATGTAAAAGAAAACCAAGTATTGTTAATGACTAGTTCCCTTGCTTATGAATCATGCATTTAAATGAAATATGTAGAGGTTAGATGTACATAGTAATTGCGTGATTTTGTGACTACATTTTACCCTACTTTATGTTAGTGAATAAGGATTCGATAGTATAAAGTAGAAAATAAAAGTGTACCTCAAGGATTCGAAAAAAATATTGTGCCCAAGTAGCATGTCGAATGAATGTTATAGCATGCCAAATGGAATAGAGCAAAATGTGTACCATTAAATTCTTAAGGAAGGGAAGTCTAAGGATCCTAGTGCTGACCTTTTCTTGTGTGGAGTGATAATGATATGTGTGTATAGTTCCTTGGAATATCGTCTTTGTCGAAGAGTGCTTGAGATTTTCTTCATGGTTGTTTGTGTTCTTTGCCTTCATTGGGATAGGATAAGACCTGCAAAAGAAAACAAGTGTAGTCAATGATCATGGTAAATGCAATTGAACTTTAACTTGAAAAGTGTGTAAAATGGAAATGCATACTGGAAAAATCTAAACCAAGGGGTTAGAGTACATCTAAAATTATGAAAAGGAAAGGGGTAGATATTAGTTCCTTCTTATAGACTTGTTGCTTAGGAGTTGGTTTGAATAATATGAATTATTTGGGCATCACATTGCATAAACTAGGATTTAAGTGTCTCGACAGTAATCTTTGAATACAGGCATCCCGTCCCTGCTAAGGGAAAGTGTATTGGGAGAACTCATAGGCTTTACCCTCAAAATTTTAATGCTTCTCCATGGATAAGTTCCACTATAGATGATCAAAAACTCAATTTGTAACTTGACTCGGGTGACACATTGTTCCAAGCATATCATTTTCCTTGCATATGCCCTAGGGGCCACTTCGTTATTTTTTCATACTTTGGTTACCGAGGAAATAATTAGTTCCTTATTTAGTTCATGTTAGTAACTGATTGTAATCTAAAACAAATTGTGTAATTGTTGAAACTAGAGAAGATTGTAACTGTGTAACTGTTGATAACTGCTCTGTAGTTGTTTTTGCCCCCAAGACAGGAGCTCCCAAGTGGGACACTAGCACCCACTGCTCATGTCTATACTAAGCGGTTCTTTCCGGAATGAGTTTTGTGGTGGCCCTATTCTATAACTGATTCCTGCTCTGATATGTTGATTGTGATTTTGTAACTATTGGGAGCATGAAAAGGTTCACCCAATGTTTTCCCCCACTCATTTGGGGTGTATGAGATGAACAAAAGTGAACAGATCCCAAACGAGGAAGGCTGAAATTGATATGCATATCTAATGTAGGGATTCCTGCAAGGGGAATAGGGATTACACATGATTTTTACCATGGTGCAAAAAAAACAACTGGAACATGCTAGAATACAAGTGTTAGTGATAAAAGAGTGATGCACATGGAAATAGAACCTAGTAAAAGCATACACGAAAATAACAAACAAAGACAAAACAAGGAGTTAGTTGCATACATGGGACACCACTCAAGCTTTCACAAGAAAATTGAATTCATCAAGGATTATGCAGGAAATGAAACAAACAAATATAGGGCATAGTCCGTAAACAATAGCAATCAAGATACAAGAAAATCAGACAACCATGATTTGTAGGAGTCCTACAAGGTAAATGTTACACATGAAGCACTCATTAGCATGTTAGGAAAGATAAATAGTATGCCACAATGTAAGATCTGAATATAGGAAGGAAAATATGAAATATTACAATGATAGAACCTGATAGTAAGTGGGAAAAGGTACATTCCCCTAAGAGCCTCATTGGAACTTGTAATGGATACGGCCAATCATCATATAATGTGTAACAACTTGTAAGTGATCAGCATTCACCTCAAGATAATATGTAAACGCACGTGTGTGTATGATAAAACATATTAGGAACCGTAGTAACATGATAGGAAAAGCTACAACATATAATAGTATAAGGAAGCATGAGTACGTCCAATCAAGATCTAAGCAAACATGTTTTTGTATTTTTAATTACTAATATGTGAAAGAGAACAACTAGAAGGGAGGAATAACGATGATCCATGGTGTGTGTGTGTGTAAAGTGAGGTCCATATAAGAATGCCCTCAATAGTCAAGTATGAACCAGGAACAAGAGTGCATCATCAGTTGGTGTGGGGGAATTAAGATGCCCCGAAGTGTGAATTCCAAAAGGATATATCCAATGAAGAAGATGAAGAATCATGAGGAGTGAAGCGCTCATTAAAGTGAACATGTGCTCAAAAAAGAACGTCATGAGTATTAGGATCTAAAAGTCGATAAGCTCTCATGTCCTCACAATACCCTACAAAGATCAAGGGTTTGTTCTTCTTATCCAAGGATTTCCTTTTCTTCTTTGGCATAAAGGCCCAAACATGGCTCCCAAATACTCGAAAAAATGAGACATCTGGCTTAGTGTTGGACCAAGCTTCCTCTGGAGTCAAATACTCAATTACTTTGTGTGGTGTGTGATTTTGAATGTAGTTAGCACAATTAATTGCTTCTACCCAGTAGATAGGAGGTAAATATCTAGAATGCATCATACAATTAACCATTTCCTTCAAATTTCTATTCTTCCATTATGCTAAGCCATTCTATTGTGGAGTATGAGGAACATAATGCTAGTAAATAATGCCTTGTGTTTCCAAAAATTTAGAAAAATCATTGTTAAAGTACTCCCCCCATTATCAATACGAAGGTTCTTTATGCAACTAGAAGATTGTTTCTTGACCAAATCCTTGAAGAATTTGAAGAGTGAAAAAATCACTTTTGTACTTGAGAAAATAAACCCAAGTACACCTCGAGAAATTATCAATAAATGTAAGTGCATACTTATCTCCAATGAAAGAGGGGCGTATGGAAAAACCATCAAGTCACTATGCACAAGCTCAAGTGGTGAAGAATCTCTCTTAGAAAAATTCTTAGGAAAATAATCTTGGTTGTGTTTCCCTAATGCACAACCATGACAAACTCCCTCAAGACAAGAAACTCTAGGAAGACCATCTACCATACCATGAGTTCTCAACTCCTTCAAATATCTTTAATTGAGATGTCATAATCTCTGATGCCAAAGCTTACTCTCTGAATCTGCATGAGAAACCAATCCTTTTCCTATAGAGGAAGTGTCATCAAAACCATCAAAGTGATATAGTCTAGAACTATGATCAACAATACCTTAAGCAACAAGTGAATGAGGCTCCAAAAAAGTTCATACTTTTTCCCCTTGTGGTGTAAAAGTCACTATTTTTCCTTGACTAGAATGACAAATTTGATCTACAGAAAGAAAATTTGTGGTGATGTTAGGAAAATATAGTGCATCTTGGATACTGCCATCATCAAGGTGTATATCACCTTTTCCCTCAGTAGAAAGAAATGAAGAATCTCCAACCTCAATTTATGAAGTAGAACTCAAACCTAGAGAAACAAAAGACTCCTTGGAAGAAGTCATGTGATGAGAAGCACCATAATCTATAACTCAATTTTCTACAAATGATGATTGAGATCTCCCAACAACATTAAGTGCTTTTCCATGCTGATTAGAAGGAGGTGGAGTGGAGATAGAAATTTTATGTTTCTTGATTGCATCCTTTAAGGCTTGCATTCTCTTATAAAACCTATGTTCTTCATGACCAATACCCCCAAAAAAAGAGAATGAAAGGCTAGACTTATTATTTGATTTAGAAGTCTCCTTGGGTTTTGAGTTGTTTTCATTGGGTTCAAGAGCATTTTGAGATGGAGAAGGGGTGGATTTGGTTTTAAATTTTGGTTTTCCCTTATCCTTAGGATTAGATAAAACTAATGCATTTTGAGAGGTGGAATACTCAAGGTTAGACAATTTGGATTGTTCCTTAGTAAGTATTTCACAAACTATTTCTAAGTCAGGCATTTTGAATGTGCCACCTAAGGCATCCATGCTAGAGAAAAAGGTAGAAGCAAAAATTTGGAATGATCCTCTCAACTTAGATAGAATCAAGTAAACATACTCTTCATTTTTCTTATCTCTTCCACTCCCCTTCAATTGTGTCAACAATTGCTTAAACTTGGTAAGATAGTCTATAATTGTTGGAAAATCTTAAGGTTTAAGACAGGTGATTTTTATTTCAAGTTGCATGGCTCTCATATGATCCACCTTACTAAATAAATCTTCCAATTTCTCCCATATTTTGACAGAAGAGTCACATTTTTCTAAATGAAACAAAATATTGTCACTTACATAAGTTCCTATCAAATGCATACACTCATCAAATTTTCACTGGTACCGAAATTTCTCATATTCTCTAGTGAACACTAGGTTGTTCTGAAGAAGTAAAAGCCCATAATCCTTTCCGCTTGATTATTATTTCCATTCTTGGTTTCCATGTGTGGTAATTATGTGTTGTTAATGGATCAACATGATCTAATGTAGAAGTAGATAAAGACACCATTCTCAAAAAATCCCCAAAATAAATGCAAGAACTAAACAATGCAACAAGACCCCCACAGCAATGCAACAAGAGTCCCCCTGAGATTTTGACACTTTTATAATGAATGCGTGCTACAATAGGGACACTTTATAATTATAGTGTGATTCTCAAAATAAATATTTCCAATGGAAAGAGCATGAAAAAATAAGTACATTTTACAAAAAAACGACACTCAAAACCGAGTTGCCAATCAAAAGATACAAGCTTTACAATTTTATGTTCTACTATTTATTTTAGTTGCCACTAAAACAAAATAAAATTCTCTTTGCCTTCACCACCACAAATAAAATGAAAGGGGACTGGAGTTAAGCACCTACTAGTAAAAATAAAAAACTTAAGCCCTCATATGACCATACCATATGACCAGGGGCTAAGGATTTCAATGAGTATCTATGAGCCAGTCAAGTTCGTAGATCAAACCATAAATCAAGGAAAGAACTAATCATCAAATAACTAGTGAAGACACAACTAGATAATATATCCCTAATATCTAAATAAAATAAAATAAATATCCACACACATAAGTGGGTGAGGATAAATAAAATAAAGGTAAATAAAGTAACTAGGTGAACATGAGCTAAGGTAAAATACCTACTCTAACAGGTAGTTTGATGTGCTTAATGCATTAGAAAGCAGAGTATATGCAGATCCTTTTGGTTTTTCATACACCTTATCAAGCTTTTTGTTATTTTAATGAACAATTTCCAAATGATCCTAATTAAGATATTAAATCATTGTGAATGATCTAATAGGTGGATCTATCAAACTAAAACACATAAAAGTTGAAGGTTTTATTTCTAAATCCAAGAGAGTGAAATATTAATGTATGGATGTTTGCAATCCAAATGTCACCAGTCTTATTTATTCATGTCTATAAGTAGACAAGGTCATGTAGTTTCCAATCCTAAAGATAATACATCCTAAAGTATAATCTGTGATACTTGAATCCATATGTCTATCTAGGGTTCTAAAACGAGTAGAATAAAAGAATTTTCCTATTTCCCTAGTTTGATAGTTGCATATAGTTATTGGTGTACACAAGCTATTATCAACATACTTGTGGTACTCACAAAATTATTGGAACTAGAAGGAGGGAACTAAGTTTGAATGAGTATTCCAAATCAATTGTAACAAATACATAGGTTGACATGAAGGTCTATTAACTGTATATTTTCATTAAATATCATAAGTTTGATTCCATGAGCTATCACTCTTTACAAGGTCCAAGTTTGAGCCTAGGATATTAATTACATCCCTTGACATGACAGTCTTGGGCATTTCCAATGCACACTTTAGATGCAATTTAAGGGAAAGGCTAAAGGTTAAAAGAACAGTTTTCCAAATTAACCAACCATATATATCTCCAATCACCTGAAGATGGCTCAACCAACTTACATTAGGGTTTACTGCACTTGCAAAGTTCCAAGCGACATCCATACATTTTCCCTAGGAATCTTAGACAAGGTATTATTCCAATGATTACAAACTATAATAATCAGATGAGGATAATACATACACATGTGAACACTTAATCCAACTTTCAAGTATGCATTTTAGATTGATGAATGTTGAACATGTGGATGTATCTTATTGGTCATATTTCACTAACTTACTCGATAGAAAAAGACTCATAATAATCATCATTATTTTGTATCCTTGACATTAGTACTTAATCCATCAATAGTTGGGTTGATTTTTAAGCATGTACCTTTCATTGGGGGTAATTTTGACACATAAAAGTGATATATCCTAGTACCTTTATTACCAAAAATTTACTAGTGTTAAAAAGGACACAGATCACAATAATTCATTCAGGTAATAATCTTAGATTCATATACCATATGTTCAGGGCGATCACAACATAATTATAGGCAAGATGACTGATAATATGTCTTTGGAAGTCATGCCTAACAACTAGTGTTTTAGGATCCATTTACATTTGTGTTTCTAAGGAGATCCAAAGTAACAACTTCGACACAAGTTTATTAAGAGTATTAATAACTATAGATAGATAACTACACCCACAAGGAGAAAACAACCATACTATTCTTATGACTTGATGTAGTCATAAAACAAAAACACCCTTCAAATCCACAAACACAAGGCTTAAAACCATGAATTCACCTTACTCTATATGTGAAAGGTTATACAAGGTCCATCATGTACTTAACTTGACTTATCAATACAAGAATTGGACTAATTACCTTGGAAGGTTTTAGTGAATCTTCTTACCTTGCTTCTTACTCTGAGAATGATGATATTTCATCTACTAGACTACTCATAAGTCATGTAATGTTTCCTTCTCACCATTCACTACTTTTTCCATCATCCTTCTTCAACTCTCTCTTCAATCCAATAGCCCCTTTTTAGCCCTTTAGAAATCTTCTACCCTATTATTAAACCTTACACATGTTCTTATACTTTAGAAAACTCTAGGCCATCCATCAAAGAATCATGGAGAAATAATTAAGAGTTATATCCTTGCTACTTACCAAAATTTACAAATCAGTGCCCTTAAGACAATCCCTGTTGGACCAACTAAGGTTGGAGTAAACTATAAACACCCACAATGATCCATTTCCTTTATTAGTTACTCTTCATTACACCCAACATGTATATAACTTTCTAGGTTCCAACTTCTTGGACTGTTCCTTCTATGACCATATCTACCTCTAGGCTTGAAGCTCACTACTAGCCATACGTCCTACTACTGTCATGCCTATGATAATTTATAGGAAGTCTCAAGGAAAATTATATGTTATTTCAATTACCCATTAATTACATTTAGATGTCTGTAAATTTTTGCTACCCACGTCCACTTCTAAGTCACATCTCCTTTGTAAAATGACTTCCCCTTTTAGGTCTTAGACTAAGACCTCTGACTGGGAAATATTATGCCATATATAACTTAGCATTTCACCTTTCCAAACTCAAAATTAATTATAAATACACTGAATACCCTTCTTGGCATTACTTCTACAAAGTTTCAGGCATAACTTCTTTGATTAAGGAATTCAAAATACAAACCCTCGCTGAGACCCTCACCTTGCACTGAGGACCCGAGAAGGTTCCTTTTCCTATATCTCTTCCAAGAACTCGATTAAAAGTCCCAAAATTTACAAAAAACATTGTATTAATAATGTAAGGTTAATTATCTTACAAAAAGTTTGAAGTTATCCTTTAAGTCATCAAGCTCATAATGTTTCACTAACGTGCTACTGTAGATGCATAGTTTTAAACATGCAAAAGCTTGTCATTAACGAATCATCCTTTTATTGATGAACTTCCCTATTAGTTCTTCTCCCAAAAATTATATCTATCACTTACTTGATTCCTTTGAAATAAATAAATACAACTGGTTAATGGGTAACTTTTTTTTCCTTCTAATTTAAGACTGAGACACAGTTTAGCAGGTTTCATTAGAACCATTAGGATATTTAAACATCTGCAAACAAAAAAGGTATACATTTTACAGTCATCTGGCACGCATGGGTTAAATCTGACGGTGTCCTTTTGTCTCTATGATGGTCTCCAAGCCCCTTCTAAGGTTGTTTTTCCCACTCAATAACCATATCAAATCTTCAAACATCAATTTATACACTCCTACTCACATGATAACTGTCTCAATTACTTAGATCAGGTTAAGGACACAATGCTACAGTAGATTCTTCCTCAAGCCAAGTTTTCATGAAAGAACTAAACTTTCACAACAACTATCCAAGGAACCAAACAACTATTATCATCCCTTAAAAAACATAAAACTCTTCATTATATAAATTTTCTCAACTACCTAGGATTCATATCAATGTTGCCATGGTTTACAGTTTACACAACATGCATCAACACACTCACCTTGATATTCACACAACCTTATAAATGATGCTCTACACAGATAATTGTAGTCTTCTTATCAAGCATGTACGAGTTATTCATGAACATTCACATAAGCACAAAGTTACAAAATACATACAAAAACATTACTATCTTTCTCAATGAAGCTTTCCTTGATTTCCATTTGAATGGGAATAGATAATTCAGTTGCATTCTCACAATTTATAATCATTCTATTAATTTCTAACTGAATTCTAGACTTTAGACCCATTGGTCATGTGAATAACCTTAGGCTTATACCGAGTTCCTTTTCCAAAAGGTAAGTCCCTTGACTTCTAAACTCCCATTATACCTTTTTAGACCCTAATATGGACCTAAAACACTTAATTACACATCACTCCATCCTTTTGCATGATTGTAAACTTCAATATTCCATTTAGAACAACCATAGCCATCGCCAAAATGGTCTCCAAGAATCCAAATTGCAGTTTCAGAGGGAAAAAGAGTAATTTAAAATTTTAAAGGCCTAGAACCTATCTAACAAACCTAATGAAACCTATTGACTACTAAGACCTTAGTAAAATTCCTTCAAGCCAAAATTTTGATGTTTCCATCCTTACATACATCCTAGAGTTGATGCCCCTGCATCACAACTCTCCAAAATGTCCTATCCTTTAATTATATCCCTTCTCTGAATTGATTATCATTACAAACCATGGTCAGGAATCCCAACATAACTCTATTTATAATAGTAACACCAACAAAAACACTTCCTCCAAGTTCTAGAAAATATGAGATAGAAGGTATGGAAAAGATGATACAAAATCTTAGTAATGATTCAGTCACCTTTTGGATACAATTCACTAGTGGTGATATCAGAACAAAGGTTATTATTATTATAGATACAACATCCTAAAATTTAAAAATCTTCCACTAGTAACACTAAACCTAATTATATAAACATTTATAATTTTTATCTTCCCAATTGGTGTAGAGTACATGGTATTGTTGAACATGGAAAATCATGTTTTCTCAAAAAATTACATTTCTTTCACTTGTGTAAGGGCCAATTTTCAGCGCCCTTGAACTAACGAGCGAGTTAATATCAAATCAGTTGTGGTCCAATGACACGTATGATAGTGTACAAAGTGTTGTCTAGCCATACACCAAGGTTTGACTCCCATGAGATACCGATATATTAGGGATCAGGCTAGGATTGTTCCTCGGGAAATTTGACAGAATGGAAACCCCTCAATCTTGGCAGCAAAGCCTAAAAATTATGTGCATCTAATCCCTACAAATTCAAATTCAATTTAAAAAAGCGAACATGTTAATGACGTCAACTTAGTCAATCCTCCGTATAGCTAAAAAAGACATAGTACAAAACATTGTTCTTAAGCTTGATTCTATTTTTTATTTAGTGCACTTAAGTTACTCAATATTTATTTCATCATATCCACCCCCGAATAATTCTCCCTTTGTTTTCTTGTTGATATGGAAATTATTTAATCAAACCTTCCGGACAACTTCAAAACGTCAAGCCTCTTCTTTACAGTTCTCTCCCTATTAGCCACCCAAACAAACATCTTCTTTGTTACTTTGCCATACAGGATGCCAATTTACCAACTATTAGTTCCATTTGGGCTGAAGAATCCCAATTCAAATGTTCCATTCTTTGAAATTATTGTTTGGTTTCTTGTTAGCGAGGCACCGAAGGAAAGAGTATCTCCCTTACCAACAATGCACTCCTCACAATTGTGAAATATAGCTATCAACAATATAGTAAGAGCGAAGAGCATATAGTTAGTAACTGGACCCTTACTTCCCATTTCCGTAAGTATTGTTAGTCTTCGTATGTATGGAATTCATGGAAATATATAGTAGTACAACGCTACATGCAAGAAAATTAGACACAGTTTCCTAATAGAGCAACTGAATAATCTCAACATTAGAATTGACCTAGACGGAGACAATAGACCAACTACTAACTCTTAAAAGATAACAAACATCAAGATCTATCAAGAAAAAACTTGAAACTAGATATTGTGATTCTACTGTGTCGACGAATAGTTGAAAAATGGTGGAAGTGTTTTTGGTTTTTAAAGAAATATTTGTTTCTTTTATATGTCCATTCCCTAGAGGGGCTCATTTATTACGTATTTATTACGTATTATTGTTCTACCACTCCTTACATTCTAAGATATCTCTCTTATTATTTACCTCATGACCTTACACAACACATTTTTTCTCCTTGAAATGATTGGCATAAATGTCATGTAGTTGTTGGAGGGTTGAATTTTGCATTGTATCTCCATTCCACTTTCCCCACCTTTGAACTTGCCCACCCTCAAACCCCTTCTTCTTCACCTCTCTCTCTCCCTCCAACTTGTCTTCCTCAATAGACCTCTTCAACATTTCCATTGTAAATTTTACATAAGATTGCTAGTTTATTACGCCGAAAGGGGTCTTAAATAAGATCGAGTCTTCCAGTTTTTGACATGGCACAGATCATTGGACGATATAAAACGTTGATCAGGAAACATTGAAGTACACATGCGTAAGGACCATGCATGTGGTAGGAGTACATCCGGTAGTGTGGTGGATTTCAGGAGAAATGCCCTAACTTGAGCATATGCGTACACTCCTCTGGTTACCACTGTGACAGTTTTGATGGCATCTGATTATGCGCAGAGGGCTTAGGTAGCGGTTCCATGCTGGGGGCAACCGCATGCAAACTATGCGGGCAGGAGGTCCCATAGACAATAAAATTTTATTAACTGCAAAAAACCAAGAAATTCTCTTGAAATATCTTAGTAGTGGCTACATAGGAAGCCCTGTTCCAGCGACTCAAAAGGGTGGGGAGCTGAAAATAATTGTCCCTGCAATCCATATTTTCAGGACACCTGTCCACATAGTAATGGGAGATGTTTTTTCCCTCCAAATGTATTTCCTTCCACAACTGTTTTTCAGCAAATAATGGGTTTACCCTAAATAACTTTGCAGAAAAAATTAGAAGGCACGGGAATCTGGGATCAAAGGGCTGCTAATTTTTCCTATATATGCTCTGCAGCATCCACTAAAAAAATTACACCATATGGGAAGAGCTATATTTTATGTTGAAGCAAAAAGTGGAAGATAGAGAAGGGGTGGGATTACGAAGGTCACGAGGTCCCCTGCTATTGTTGCCGCACTTGCTCATGGATCCGCTGTCCGCAACTATGGACAGGTGTTCTGTTAAAAAGATTTATTTATTTTTTAATTCTTTCAAACTATTTTTTTGTGCTGTAAAATCAAAGAAATCTATGGACAGCCTGAAGACCATATGTGGAATGGGCCAGTTACGCGCCCGTATATGGATACGTTTGAGTACACTATTTCAACGGTATCCAAGCTGCACCATATACATGTCCTTTGTGGGTTTTTTAACTAAATTTTTTGTAAGTTTTTTTACTGATTTATTTTGTGGGTTTCTTGCTTGGAAAAAAAATTGGGTTTCTTATTTGCAGGGAGCGTTGTATACAAATCCTGTGCGGCGTGAGTACGAGCAAATTGGTCGCGGCTTGAAGAGTTCTGTTTGTGCAGCCGAGGAGGAAGGGGCACACAATCTATCCAAGCTTACAAGGGTTGCATCAATGTCCATGATTCCATCTCTAACGGATCTTTTCCTCCAATCGTCCATACCAATTTTCCCATGTTTTTCCAGTGAGGGTTAATTGGATGGGTTTATTATCATTATTCTGCGTGGCTTGTTATTCAAGATCTGTGTGTGTGATATTGGACGGGATTTACTTTTTAAGGATTATTCTTTTTCAGATATTATTATTCATCCATTTAGGAAATAAATTGATCTTCTCAAACTCCATGATATACAAATATATATACTCTTCTATGCTTTTTCAACCCTATACTTTTGATATCATAATTCATGTTTTTGGGATATTTCGTGTAGGGTTACCAAGATCCCAATACATTATGCAGGTTTTCTTTTCTCTATTGAGAATGTTCAATGTATTTTTGATTTTAGGAGATTTTATTATTAAATTGCTTGAGTGGTTGAGGCCTATAAACGTGGGGTTTAGACCTAACACACAACTTGTTTTTAATGCTAATTTACAACATTAAAATATTTGTAACTTTGATTTCATGTGTTATAGCAGCACAAAAAGATTGTTTCTGATTTGAGTGAAGAAACTTCCCTTAGCAATTCAGCTAGTAGGATGTATTTTATCAATAAGTAAGTGTTGTGGCAAGGCCCTATTTTTATGACACATTTCTTTTAATAGTGTTATTTTTAAACGGAGATGTAAGATGCCACCATGGAGATTTCTTTTCTTGTAATGTACTTTTATTATTATTTGTTTTAGATAATAGTTACACATATTTCTAATTGTATGAGAGTGCTTCAACTTCATCTTTTATTCATGTGTTTTTCTCTCTTGCTTTTGCCAATTTATGGCACAAATACTTTTGTATGCATATTTCATCTTTCGTTTGTATGTGTTAAGATATGTAAAAACTCTTTATTGTTATTTGTTTTATAACTGTGATTTTTTTCACCAGGTCTTCTTATAAGAATCAACATTTATTTATTATTCTAGTTGTTGTTGGTCCATGTCTATGGCTTTTGAAGTTTCTATGGCCACCTTGTTATCTTCCTCTAAAATGTATCCCTTTCTCTCTATGATTTAACATTCCTTTGTCACTGAGGGCATATACTTAATTGTTCTACATATGCTCCATCTTTCCTTTGTTGAAGGTTTATTTACTTCTATTGGTAGGGCCATACCATATCAATAGATGCATACCAGATTCACCATCTTTAATTATTTAGAGACATAATTAAAATAAATGACTTAGATTATTAATTCATATTTTTGCCAGGGGAACCATTTCTCCTCCAAAATTTCTTAATCCAATCATCCATCTTGCCCATGCACAATAGAGGGAAGCCCTATTTTACATATACAACAACGATGCTTACATGTTGATTTTAGCTGGCTTGTTCTTACAAACTATGAACTGCCACCCTGTTTTATGTTGTAACTATTAATTCCTCCATTCTGTTCCATAGTTTGCTCCTTTGCACTGTGTCAAATGCTTTGTTAAAGTTTACAAAGAAACAATATACATCCCCATTTTTAGCACAAGTGTTTAAAAAAATTGATAATAAGTGCTATGACATTGCTACCAAAGGAATGAAGAAAAGGGAAGCTTCAAATGAGAAGGAAAATACTTTATTGAAGGATGAAATTTCTTACAAGCAATATTTCTCGCACACCATTTCCCCGCACTTTCTTAAGGGCCAAACTAAACCAACTCTTTCAAAAGGGGGCCTAAATACTGCTGATTTTAGATATCTTAGAATAGCCCATGATGTATGTTAAAATTTATTTTTTCTAACTAATTTCACTTAAGGTTTAGTTGCGCTGAAATTTAAAAATTCAAGACGTTCTCAAAGGATTATAAAATAAAGTTTCTATTTTTATTTATTTATCAATTTTGGTATTCTTATGTTGAATATTTGTTCAACTGATCCATTATGAAATCAGTAGATTTTGAAACGCTGAGTGGGTCAATGGCAAAGCATTTAGTTTAATTGGTCTACTAAAAAGTAACTTGGTATCATAGCTATAATAAGATCCCGAAGGACAGAAACCTGCCTTGAGAAAGATGTTGTGAGAACAATCCTAACTCTAAACTATAAAATGACTAGAAAGTCACCCTAGTAGCAAATAGAAGATTACTTAGGTTCAAGTCCTCTTTGGTCATGGAAAATTAACACTTTTTCTTTCAAGCAAAAGTTGTGTTCATGTTCTTTGTCTTAGTATCATAAAAAAAAATATATCATTACACTTTGGTGGTAAAAAGACAAATAAACTTAAAATATATATTATTAGTCTTTAGACTTGTAATCAGAATAATAATATTCTTGTTTTTTATATTCCTTCTAGCTTTGGTATTAGTAAAACAAAGAAACAAAATAAAAAAATTTCAAGATTCTGTAATCCATAATAATTGATTGAAATTTGAGTGAGGATTCAAGAAATATACATAAAAAATCCATAGTTTGTCTCTTGATTCTTAGAAAATTGTAAGGGAATGAGCAAACAAAGGTACATAGAAGCTAAAATAGAGTACATGGGGAGTTTTATTAAGTTTCCAACAAATCGCAAAAATAAAATACTTTAGAGTAGCTTGATCAAAAGGTGATTTCAAAAATTTACAGCAGAGAGAACATCTGTGTCATCAACAAATAACAAATAATAATTTGAAAATATAGTTTTGTTGGGAAAAACTACATGTTTTTGGGTCTCCAATTGACACACTTAATTTAGTGTGTTTAATTTATGAGTTCTACATTTTTACAAGCAGACCATATTTGGAGCATTTACAATGAAAATAACAACTAAACCTCTCTTATTTTTTGCAAACATTTAATAATGGAAAATTGTAAGTGTAGTTATTATCGATTATTGGTATATCTGGACAATTTTTTTGTTTATTTTGAGATAGAAATTTTCAATTATTTATTTTGATACAACCATATAGTAGTAACACTTATAAATTTGCTTACTTTGTAATGGGGAAAAAATATACAAATTCAAAATGTATTTGATTTCAATTTGTTTTTTAAATATAATTAGTCGTTTAAAGGTTGACATTTTTCCAAAGTTATTCAGTTTCATATGTTTTAACTTTTCTTTGACATAATTATGATAGGAATATATTAAAAAACATCTACACTTATTAAAAGCCCCTGTATTAATAATAATGAATAAGAATAGGAATTTAATTAGATTAACAAATACTCTTGTTGCAACACCAACACATTTTATTGACTTCCATGAGTGACTTCATTATACAAGGTATAGATGTAGCGAATATAATAAAATATACAATAATCATTAAATATTTGATAATATATTATGAAACTATTATTCATAATAATCAGTTATCACATAACAATTTTTTATCCAAAGATTAAATTAAAAATGCAAATAGTCTATCCTTGATTATTGGACATAACCAACATTGACAGAGCTTCTACCAACAAGCTTAATCTTCAGTGTGATTGGGGTTACCTACATTCCACAAGCCCAATCCCCACCAAAGTCCAATACTTGAATTTAGTAATATTGGTCACTATATTACTTTTTTTTATTTTTGGTCAAACATAAGCGTCTGTTGTCTTGTCTCAATAGAATTACTTTTATTTTTAATCATAAGAGGAATAGGTTTTCCTCAAATATGATTTATTTTGTTTCATTTTTTTGTTGCATCTATTTTCATCATTATTGATCCTATATTTTTTGAGAAGGATAAATATGGTTTCATTATTATACCATAGTGAAGTCATTTTCATAAGTAAAGATACTCAATATGTGTATCCACAGAAAAAGTGTTTGAAATAAGTAGTTGGGATCTATCTTTAAATCATGATTATAACTCTGAGGAGGAGAGCATGAGTCATATTACTCATCTTAACGAGTGGAAACTTCTTGCACAACCCCCTCCCATGAAAACATGGGTCTTGACAGCTTAGATATGTTCGGTTGCCGAGAGCTTGAAATAAAGCACAATTGGAGTATTCATGATGTTCCTCCTTTGAAAGATCTATGACCATATTTATAGAGGTGAATAAGGCATCTAGCACTATTGCACATATTCACATCCTCTCCATAACACATGCTTCTTCTTTGTCGCCAGAGCAAAAGTTGGCTTTCGATACCATACTCCACCATTTCTCGCATAAATCCCACCTACTTCCATTGAAATAAATAATTCAAGGAACCATTGGGACAAGGAAATCATATCTCATTAATACTATCAAGTCAACAATCACATTAGCAACATCTGGAGATAGTTCAACTCTTCTTTTACTTGTAACTTTTGGTGTAGCAATAGTCAACATCCACAATACATGCTTGCCTCCGCATACCTATAAAAAAATCAAACCCTTAGATGGGAAAGGTTTGGCATCTTTTCAAGATTCCCTCAATCATGTTGAGTATATTCGTATTGATAAAATGAGTTTCATTGGACCCAAATTGCTCAACAAGATTAACTATCACTTGCAAGAAGCTTTTCCCCATTTCAAGACATCAAAATATGGCAACAGATCTATCATCCTCATCGATTGGTTGGGCCATTTGCCATATGTCATGGTAGTTCCATTGTATGCAAGCCATTTTTATGGCGCCAACCTTTGGAGGGGATTCAATACATTTATCTCTTTACAAATAATATTTTTTCAACATGGTTCCTCGGTTGCACAAGTTTCCTTTCGTCAACTTATGTTCAACATCCTTGACACATGTCCTCACATCAAAGACTACGAACACCTCATGTCGCACACTGATTCTTATATTTCACAACAAGAACTTCAAAGCTTAAGTGAGTCTCCACATTTATTTGCAAAGAATGACCAAGTCGACGTCTACAATCTCAATATGTTGAAAGCTTTAAGGTTGATTCATCGCACATTCCATCACAAATTCTACCGAGCATGTTAATTCAAGAGATCTCAAAGATGATAATTTACAACACCAAGTTATTAGTTTCAAAAAATAAACATTCATGCTCATAGAAAATTTGTGGGATGAGGTTTGCCTTCACAATGGTTCAATATGAACCATCATTGACATTGTTTATGATGATTTCACAAAAACACATGCACTACAAGTATTTTTTCATCATCAAGTTTGAAAAATATATCTCGCTCCATGTTGGGAGCCACACAACTCCATCCATGTTCCTCTTCTACCAATTTCAAAATGGAATCAAAGACAACTTCCATTCAAAATGGCTTGGGATTTAACTATCGACAAATCTCAAGGTCTTACTTTATAAAAAAACCTTTGTTGACAATGGTGAAACATAGAGAAAAGGTTTTACCTTCATTTTTATCTCTAGAGTCTCCTCCCTTGGAGATCTACACATTTCACCTCCTTTCTCTTTTGAGATATACTCAAAAATGTCTCATGGCCCTCTTCTGCACCTATGAAAAAAGGAATAATCTCGACTACATTATCTCACCTCTTCCAGACACTTTTCCAACCATTGAGCTCCTCTCCAACACAACTATGCTCTCCATTCCTCCACATGATCCCTTTTGGTGTTCACATTGCAAGTTGCTTGTGTACGATTGCTAGTAAAAAGACAAGTGATCTGATCTATTTAATTATCAACAACACACCTATCACAACAAACATATATATCACAATAATTATATATTATATACACATGAAATATTTTGTTATGCATTTATTATCTAAGAATTCCTTGTTTAATTTGTAGTATCTCAAAAATGATAAGGGTTAAATAACACATGTTAGCAAATAAACCTATTACATAGACCCTAAAACATCAATCCACTTATCAGTTTTCAACTTTCAAGATAAACTTATTTCAAAGAGGAAAAAGTTTGAATACTTATTAACTTGGAAAAACTATTTAATGTATCCAATCTCTATCTATGTTTTATAATGTAGTTAATTAAGTATTATATGTGTAATTTTGTGTGTTTTATAATATTTAGTTTGCATGTTTTATGTATATCCTAACATATTAGTAAAAAAAATTGTTTGTAATGCCTCTTAATAGAGTATCAACCCAAATTTTCATATGAAGAATGGAGAAAACAAGTGGTTAAGTTACATAGGGGAAAGGAGCTAATGATCGTGAACTTAAAGTTAGGGGGTTGTCATAACCACTTAATTATGATATATTTTTTTAATTCCCTTTAAAAGATTATGATTTTTTTAATGTGCATATTTTATTTTATACATTCAAATTATGTGCAAAATATATTTTAAAGGGATTTAAAGTAGGTACTTTTGAATACAAATAAAATTAATACGAGATCTTACTTGTGAATAAAATCACCCTTTTGGGATAGCCTATGTGTCACCATTTTATTGGTTGATTTGTAGATGTGACTTGTGTTATTGGCTACCTTTTTCTAAAATTTACATGTGAAAATGATAAATGTTGAATTTGATTTTGACAACTAGTGGTTCTTGTTCTATACTTCACATAACAACTAAAATTCATTGGATTCTTTCCCGTACACCTTTTCCCCACATAAAGTGAATGGAAAAATGGTAAGTTCACGAGAGTTGATAACATCTAATTTTTTATTACATGTTATGTTGAGAGGGAAAAATATCATGTGGATAAACTAGTCATGAATTAAAATGATAGAATTAAGTGTTCAAAAATTTATTATCTTTTTAACTTATCACTTAAACATTTTTAATTAAAAAAATTTATGTTAGTGAGAAACTTTCTTTGTTAGAGTTTTGCTTGTCAATTTTTTTGTCTTGTCAAATATTATGCTTGTGCATATGACCATCATACGATTTTTAATCCCTGTTAGCATAAAATTTTGTACTAACACCCTCTTTTTGGACATTTTAGGTATATAAATATGACCCTCAACCAGGTAATTATGATTTTAGTCATGGACAAAAAGATAATGGCACTAAGCAAGCTCTAAAATTAATCTCAAAGGTTTATGACAAGGTAATGATTATGTAACTCCTCCTTAGCATGTTGATGTTATGTTAAATGTGGAATATATTGAGTTAGTGTTTAAATGGTATGAAATTAATTGACTTACGACGTACCACGTTGATTGCATCCCTTTGTAAAACTCACTTGGATAAGATCAAATACCATTGGGAGTCAAACGTGATCAATGTCACCAAAGTTAGAATTATGACATATGTTTTTTCTTGTTTACCTTCAAGCATTCTTAACAAGTGTAAGATCTAATTGTTATATAAAGTCATTGGTTCTCAAAATACCTTTATTTTAAGAGCAGGGGAAGACCGAGAAACTCCTCAACGCAGAATTACACAAGCCATAGATGAATTGATGATATGTTATAGTAGGAATAAAAAGGTAATTTTATATTAATATCTCAATTAATTACAATATACAAATAGAGGTGGTCAATATATAACAAAAAATAAGAGTTTGGATCTAAATTTATTTTGTCTAAGTAAAGCAAGAGTTGTGACCCAACTTGACTTTTGACTAAATAAATGAGACATGTCTTAAGTGATAGACACATAATGGATGCATATGAGAAGTGGTCGAACAAGATTGACCATGTCACTTGTCCTATTATAATCCTATGAGGTGTACACAAAGTAAACATATTATAGTTAAGCTAACCTAACTCAACTTAATCTTAGTAAAAGTAGAATATTACACCATCCCTCTTAATTAAAACTTAGGAAGGCCAATAAAAAATGAAAAATTATAATCCTATGAGGTGTACACAAAGTAAACCTAGTATAGTTAAGCTAACCTAAGTCAACTTAATATTAGTAAAAGCATAATATTGCACCATCCCTTTTAAGTAAAACTTAGGAAGGCCTATATAAAATGAAAAGTCTAAGAACCATCTAAAATGGGTCCTAACAACTAGGCCTAAACAGATGCCCATGTATAATAAGTACGACCTAGAAAAATGAGATATAAAACAAAGCTCTCTCAAAAACCAAACTAAGTATTGTGAAGAATACATTGAATGGTATGTAAACTATCAATAAAAAAGAACTAGATGAGATGAAATACGTCATTTAAAATTATGGAAAATTTTCAAGTGAAAATATGATGAATAACTCAAATATACACGAGTGTTATGAATCCACAGTTCGATCATTGAAGAAGACAAGATGACATTATAGGCACCAAAATATATTTAAGGAGACTGTCAATCTATTGATTGAGGTGAAGGAAGGACAAAAGATTACACCAATAATGCCATCATTTCTTGAAGTATATGATGTGATGTGCCAACTCTAAGCAAGGGACATAACACCCAAAGAAGTAGTACAACTACACAGACACCCTACAATTGTTGAATGGGTGGAGTGAAAAAAATAATATAATTGTATGAGTGGTCTAAATCCACTACTCGAACATTGAACAATGAAAAAGGTTGGATATGCCATAAAATTATCACTAACAAGATGTGGCTTGAATTTCAAGGTTTTAAATGATACAAAAAAAGGGTCTCTCACAAATAACATGACACTAATAGTGATGAAAATACATAACAACTAAGAAAATTTTGTGCAAAATAAGGCACACATGAATTAAGGGAATCATATTATGGAAAGAAAACCCCCTGGAACTGTAAAACTTAGTTTAAGTATACATCCCAAAAAACACCAAATAAGATAAGTTATATTTTGTGTGCACCAAAATAACTCAAAACAAGGATTTTTCTAACTATGAAAGAAATTTAAATATCAAAATGAGAGTTTCTCCAAAACACTTAAGAAATTCCAAATAAAATTTATCCAAAAATTAAGGGAACACTATTAGGTAGAATGAATAATGTGTGGGAAATATAGTTGGATGGTAAAGGATCCACACCTATATATCCCACACACAAAATGTTAAGGATTTCTCTATGAATAATCTAAAATCCATCCTACATGAATCCATATTGTAGATGAAGATATTTTCATGTGATCTAGTACCATGTGCACAAATAGTACATGGGAGGAATCATCTATAAAAGTGTCATAAATTTCATGTCTAAATGAAGTAGTCTCAGGTCTTCATGTATGAGAAGTTGTGAAAAATGGCACGTGTGTCACTCAATATCATTGATTAAGTAAAAATGTGAATTTATATGCCTAATTTGATTGTTATTGTAGCAATAAATAAATGCAGCAATCAAGTACAGAAATTAACTCAATAAAACTAAGCAATAAAATGTGAAACCCTAGTTACAAGGAGGAGAAAAAGGGACTTAACTTATTCACAGTAAAATATGACTTATGCTTAAGTGTTGAGTTGATGAACAGATAGGTAGAAGCGTCGCATAGAGACCCTAGAAAATGTAGATATGGAGGAGTATGTTGGACTAGAGCGCCCATAAAGGGTAAGGGGCGTATGTGGGTGCCCTAAACTTGTTATAGGTACATGTGACTACCGAAAAGATCATAAAACCATCTTCAGCTGGTCACATGTGTTTGTTTTCCTTTGCATTTAGTCACTATGAGGTTGCACAATAATCGTCGAGCTCACCGGAAACTTGCAACGTAGTATTGACATGCAAAACCCTCAAATAGACATCAAATCCTTAAAAAGAAAGATGAAAATTGAGGGGTCGTATTATCCTCAATTATCACAAAGGTGATCTTACGGCTGAGTATTGCGATACATCTCAGACCCAATGCAGTCTTGTGTGTGTGTGTGTGTGTGTTCGGAATCGTGCCCTAGGTGGCTCTTGTGCGTGTCGTCACACTTGATAGTGAGAAAATTAGCTAGATGTAAAGAAATATAATATATGTGTGCATGAAATAGACTAGACTCCCCTCCTATGAATTATATACATAATAATGCAGTCCCTTGTCCTTGAATGGATACTTTGATGCTCTTGAATAGTTTTGGGATGCAACCTTAGGTGGAGATAGCTAATGCTTAGTGTTTGGTCCTTTAGTATGATCACATAACTTTATATTTATATGATTCCCTTGCTTGAATTTCATAATTAACCCTGAAAATTCTGACTAATAAAAAGATAAGATGCTCAAATAGATAGAAATGATCCAAAAGATGTGAGTAAAGTACAAAGAGGTCAGGGGGCACCCAAAGGGGATGGGGGCTTCTGGAGCTGGCATTCTGGCTTGGCACTAGTTTCCAGACTCATAAAAACTAAAGGGTTGAAGGTCAGACTGAGCAAGAAGGTGTGTAAGACAAAAAGTGGCAATAGAAAGAAAGAAAAGATGGCCAAAGACATGAGTTAATAAATACTTTTCTTACTTAGGAATCATATGAATAGTAGTATGCAATCGGGACTAAATAGTTACCCAAAGTACGTGAATTTGTGTCTACAATCCTCATAAAGAGGGGAAAAAAAACATGTCAGTGTGCACGAAGTGGACCCAATCAAGAATCATATTCTTTATAGTTGATTTCGTGGTGGGAAATCCAATGAATAGGATAGACAGGGGAAATGATGCTCTACAAATGTTTACATATGCCCATGCTAAAATGACCCATATAATGGAGAGTGAGGGATCCAAAAACACTTTTTGTACTTTTCAAATGAGCCAAACACAATGATGAGTGAATCTAAAGTGTGAGTTGCAATAAGTGCAACAATGAGTGCATCAAATTCAATAGGAAACTCATGATAAGGTAAAGCAGTAGATGATGACGTGTTAATAGGATTTGAATTAGTACCATACGGTATACTTAGCTCAATGAGAGGAAAGTCTATGGTGCCATAATGACATTGTAATCATATAACAATGTCCTGTAATGATTGGAGGAGATTTTCTTTTCCAAAAATTAGTGATAACAATAGAGAGTTATGTTTTTTTAGTTTCCTAGTATCTTCAATGATTGTAACCACGTGCTTCCTATTCTTTTCAATAAATGCAACCATGTGCTTCCTAGTCTCTTTAATGAATGAAACCAAGTCTTCTTGAAGTGTACATACATTAGAAAATAACAGTGTTCTAAAAATTCAAGTAATTATTTGGTTCTATGAGAGTGTGGAGGTCATGGCTGGAAGTTATTTATAAGAGCAAGGGAAAAACGCCTTGGAAGAATCTTAAAAAAGTAAAAACCTCTTAATTGCTTATAATGATGCAGTTTTTACCAAAAATAAATTAGTAAAATGTTTGACATGCAAGCCAAGAATAAAATAGTCCCCAATGTAGACACTAAATCACGCACTTGGGTACATTTCTAAGTCCTAATCACATACCACTATTCCTATTGTTCCTAAGTGAGAAAACTAGTAATTGACACTTATCTTTGTCCTCTTTTCTTTGTATCTTGTATTCATTCTAGTCTTTCACACCTTATAGCCTAGTTGATGCTTTATTGCTTTATATTTATTGACTCTAGACACCAGCACCCAGTTAGGATGCTAGCGCCTAAGTGCCTTTATCCCCTCTGGATGCCCCTGACCTCTCTGTATCATACTCACCCCTTTTGGGACTCTTTTATCTTTTGGGCATCTTTTTTTATTATGGTTCAGCCTTTTAGTTGTTAATTAAAAAATTCAAACAAGGGAATCATATAAATACAAAGCTATGTGACCATAATAAAGGATCAAGCTCTAAACATCCACTATCACCACCTAAAGTTGTATTGAAAGGAATTCTAAGACTAACAAGGCATCCATCTAACACTCATTCAAGGGAAAAGGGACTGCATTTTCTACATACACTTCATAGGAGGGTAAGTTCATTTTTCATACACACATCTATCTACATTGCTACATCTAGTTATTGCTCGCTATCAAGTGTATCTTGCACAAGACATTCCTAGGGAATGATTTCTACACACGTACACCCACACCAAAACTACAATGAATCTGATATATAGTGTAGTGCTCGGTCATAAGTTCACTCTTTCAGGTGACCTCTGGGTTTAGTCTGACTCCCCATTTGCATCTTTTTATTTTTAGGATTTGATGTGTTTTGGGGTTTTGCAGGAAATCATTTATTTTGAAAGTTACAGGAAAATTTTGTGGGCAGCACATAGGCGACCAAGAATAAAGGTTAGCGTCATTGGTGCGACATAAGAAGAATCAGTTTCCAACCATTTTCGTAGTCACATGAACCCAAAAGCAGTCTTTAGTGGCTAGGCACCCTTGACCCAGTCCAAGCACCCTAGTCTAGCCTGCTTTGGCAGTTCCACAATTTTTTAGGCTCATTTGCGACACTCTACCCTCCTGTTTCATTGGTTTTCTAGCTCAGAATATTTCGAGGATTTTGTAAAATTAGCTAATTCTATTATTTCCTCTCTTACACGTAGGGTTTCAATTTTCATTAACTTATTTACTTGTTTCATCTTCATTCTAGCGGTTGTTTATCATAGTTTACACATGTTACTCTATAATTAAGGTTTTATAAATTCTATATTTGTGAAATAGTTTGGTGAACCTGTCTCATTTGAACACTCTCGGGTCTTTATTTCATCACTTCTTTCATTTTCTTAGGATCTTCTCATCATGGATATCTCTATTCATGATTTCTTGCTAGCCAATCCTGATTGTCACACTAAAATCATCACTCTCTTGGCTAATACTCACATTCCTTCTATTATTCATTCAGACATAGTATATAAGACATTCATAGATGCATTTTCTCAATAACTTACTTTTCCATCTAATATAGCCACCAATGTTTTGGTTTATGAAAATGATCCTCCCCTATATATACAGATATGTATTAATAACATGGGTATCAAGCAAATTCTAGTCGATAATGGATCTGAGCTCAATCTTTGCAATTTATCATTCATTCGTAATATTGTCCTTTCCTCAGCTTATCTTAGCCCAAAATCCATTTCTCTCTTAGCATATGATTCTTCTACAAGCCCATGTAAAGTCACTATTAATTTTCTTATCATCATTGGGCCGAAAACAGTTCTTACAGTATTCTTTGTTATTGATATCCTAGTTCAGTATAACTACTTACTCAGTAAGACATGGCTTCACCTCATACACGTCGTGCCTTCTACAGTTCATTGGTGCGTTAAATTATTACATGATGGATTTGAATATACAGTTTTCATTGATCATGACCCATTCTGATATTGTCACCTTGATCCAACCATTGCATTACATATTCCCACTTATGCTACTATGTATCTTTTTTTTATCTGCAACCTGCGGACTATCAGGACAAATTACATCTACTTGAAGGAATTTTTTTGTACATTAAACACTGTTCCATTTGCATCATACTCATCCCTCATACTACTAATGCTATGGTACTTTATTGAGGGTCTATCAAAACATTAGATGTCATTCCACCTCCCTCATCTTCTCACGAGAAACCAACATTGACATTTCCTCCTTTCACATGCACTCTTTTCATGAATAACTCTTATTGGCATCACATTCCATTCAATCCCACTTGTTGTGACACTATCTACACATATGATGGCTTGTCTCAGCTCGGATTTACACTCAATGATCTCCCCTCTCGACCTCATTCTCCTTTGCATTACTGATGCTTATGGCCTTCACATATTCCATTTATCAATATTTTTGCACGCACTTATCACACATCTCCACTTATACTAGGGAAGTCTTGGATTGACTACATTGGTGGCACTTTGGATTCTGTTCATATCTACATTTCATCCCCCATGCCTTTCGGCCATGATTCTATTCACAATGATTCATTTATCTATTATTCACAAAATCTTACTCGTTGGTATGTACATGGTTATCCATTACCACCTTTCATTGATGATGAATATGCAATAGGAATTAATAATCTACATCGCAATGGCTCTTTACATGATCAACCTCATACTATTGCTTATCAAGTCTCTGATGCTTCTCCATTCAAATTTGACCATGACAATGATGATATCTTAGACAATGTTACTTAATCATTCTTCCCATCACACACTTGGGGGAATCATTTTTACTCTCTCCCCGCTTTTATCACTAACAAGTGTCTCATATTTCTACTTTCTCACTTTGCACTTTGCATCTAGTGTTTCACACACATCTTGATACACTTGTATCATCACTACCATATGACACACTCTTGTGCTACGGTTCACACTTGACTGTTGAAAGTATACTACATCTATGAACCTAACATACTACACATTTCTACACTTGGCGCATTCACGACACATCTTCCTTGCTTCACACTCTTGCACAATACACTACCCGATGACGCACTCTAGTTCCACAGTTCATACTCAACTTATGAGGGTCTAAATCTGAATTGAAACTCACCACATTCACACTCTTTACGATCTACGCTTCATTGATCTATCTATCTAGTGCACACAATTCAAACCATTTCCGAATGACGCACTCTTGTTTTATGGTTCATTCTTGACTATCGAGGGGTATTTTATAAATGAACCTCATTTCATGTTCATTCACATTTTCTTGGGGGCCACACTGCTCCTATCATGCTCACTTTGCATTCCATTCCATTCACACTCACAACATATTGCATATCGTGTTCGTAGTTAGTCTTGTTAGCTTATACTTACATGTACGCTTTGTTTCCTATGTTAGTTGGATATCTAGTATGTCATTATATTTTCTATATACACATGCACATTTACTCTAGTTGTGACTACATAATTTACAGAGATATTTACACACAACATGAATGTTTGGCATTGTACCTCTTACTAGTCCCACAAAGGCTCTTGGGGGCATCTACTTTTGCACATACTACAGGTGCTATTATTTTGTTATTTACTATTTCATATTCTTAATGGCACACTAATCTTTATATTGGATCATATATGCTTTGACATAATTTTTATCTTTCTAACATGCTTATAGGTGCTTCGTGTACACCATTTGATTTGCAGGAACTATTTGCTACCATGATTGTCAGATACTTTGTTTGTTGCTGATTGTTATTCTCTGGTATTATATGTCATTGTGGGCTTTTCCCTATGTATTTCTTGTTCATTACTTGTATGCTTTTAGTTGCTTTGGATCTGATTGTCTTACGACATTGTGAATAATGTCGCATGCTTGAAACCCGCTATTCGTGGTTTACATGATCTTCTTGCTTGCTAGATTACACATTATCTTCTATATGCATATTTTTCTTGTTTGCACTAACACATGTTTCCATCCACTTTTTTTACATGTTCCTTAGTTTCTACCAAACTTATTCCCTCCCCTACAAGGTATCACTTTCAGTTCAACATTCGGTCCTCTCCTTCGGGCTGCATCCTCATAGTGACATCGCATGCACCCCGAACAAGGTGGGGCATGCATTGGGTGAATCAGTAACCCCATTCAGCAGTACACAGTCACATTTCAGACCTGCATAGTACACGAACAAATTGTCTTCAATTACAAAAATGGCCCAAAATATAACTTGGGTCATTAGTCCAACACAGACACCAATTCCCAGATACAAACATGGGTGCTTGAGTGCTCCTGGCCTTTCTTGGGTGCTTATGACGAGGGGGGTAGTTACAAAAATTTTCTTAGATCAACATAGTTTTCGGCATTACACATAGCATTTTACACAGTATAGGCATAGTCCTCTAGCAATCACAATACATTTTATTTCTGTTTTCTTCTCTTTCTACTTGGATTTAATAGGATCGAACTTGATTGAACTGGAACAAAATAGGATCACACCATTTGTAGTGGTGTATAATTTCAGTAAGTAGATAGGGATGGAGAATAACACTAGACCTTTCTCCCCAACACTTCTTCTAATGTAGTGTGAGATCACCCAAAAAACTTGTTCTTGGCATGAGATCATCCAAAAACTCATTCTTCTACATCATTTTCAAGACACTTTTTATCCTGTTAACTTGTCATTGATCATGTGCATGTGTTCCTTTTACTACTTTTGCACACTTTTACATGCTTTTACATACTTGGATCAAATTTTTCACACATACACATATTTGACTACTCATTTTCTCTTCTTTTTGAGGTTTGTCCTTATGAGAAGCAACATTCACAAGCATAAACACTTCAAGTGCAAGCAATAATGAAAACATGTATAATGTGACACAACATGTAAGCTTCACCCCTAGGGTCACTTCCTCTTCCTTAGCTTCCACGCTTCATCTTTATCACTCCACATGTTTTCTTGTCTCCTTCGCATGCTTTCACCATTGATCTACATGGTTATCAGGTATACATCTCTTTTCTACTTTATGTTATCGATTATTCACTCAACAACATAAAGTAGGGGAAAATGTAAATACTAAATCACGTACTAGGGTACATTTCTAGGTCCTAATCACATACCACTATTCATATAGTTCCTAAGTGAGAAAACTAGTAATGGTCAGTTATCTTTGGCCTCTTTTCTTTGTATCTTGTCTTCTTTATTGTATTTCACACCCTACAGCCTAGTCGATCTTTATTACTTTATCTTTATCGATTCTGGACACCAGCACCCAAACAAGACGTTAGTGCCTAGGCGTCCATGTCCCCTCTGGGCACCCCTGACCTCTTTATATCTTACTCACCCTGTTTGGGCCTCTTTTATCTTTTGGGCCTCTTGTTTTCTTATGGGTCATCCTTTTAGTTTTCAATTAAGAAATTTAAACAAGAGAACTATATAAATACAAAGATATGTGACCATAATAAAGGACCAAGCTCTAAACATCTAGTATCACCACCTAAGGTGGCATCTAAAGGCATTCTAAGAGCATCAAGGCATCCATATAGCACTCATTCAAGGGAAAAGGGACTGCATTATCTTCATACACTACATAGGAGGGGAAGTTCATTTTTTATGTAGACACATCTATCTACATTGTTACATCTAGATATTACTCGCTATCAAGTGCATCTTGCACAAGAGCTTCTTAGGGAACGATTTCTACACATGCACATACTAGAACTATAAGAGTCTGAGATATAGTGCAACACTCTATCATAAGTTCACTTTTTTGGGTGACCACTATGGTCAGTCTAACTGCCCATTTGCATCTTTTTCTTTTTTAGGATTTGATGTGTTTTGGGGTTTTGCAGGAGATAATTTGTTTTGAAGGTTAGAGGAAACTTCTGTGAACATAGTGCGTCACACAGGTGACCAAAAACGAAGGTTAACAACATTGGTGTGACACAAAAAGAATCAGTTTTCGACCATTTTCACTATCGCAGGTGCCCAAAAGAAGTCTCTAATGCCTAGACACCCTAATTTAGCCTGCTCTGGAAGTTCCACAATTTTTTGGGCTCGGTTGCGACACTCTACCCTCTTGTTTCATCAATTTTCCAGCTTAGAATAGTTTAGGATTATTGTGAAATTAGTTAAGTCTCTTATTCCCTCTCTTGCACCTATGGTTTCAATTTTCATTAGCTTATTTTCTTGTTTCATCTATATTCCAGCAGTTGTTTCTTATAGTTTACATATGTTACTCTATAATTAGGGTTTTACAAATTCTATATTTGTTAAATCACCCAACCTAGAAACAAATTTAATACACAAAAATAAACTCCTAGTTGAAACTAGGCAACACTTTATAAAATAATGCGTTTATAATATATTATACGTCAGAATGTGACAAAAAAATAACAATGTGTAGTTTGATGCAAAATATAGTAGATTTTAATTCGTCACTACAAATAGTGTAGAAAAATACACACTTTAAAAAAAATCACTAAAATTTGTTGGATCGCCGCTTAGGCTTCCTAGATCAAAAGGTATGGCTTTTAAAAATTTGCAATTCAAAATTAGGTCCTCAATGGTGCAAGAAAGGCTAAATATTTTGCATAAAAGGAAAATAATACTATTTGGTGGTCATATGGACATTAAAAGAGCATTATAACTTTCAATAAAATAATAAGGGTGGAGGGAATCAAGCCCTTAACCTCGTGGGGAATGAATGTATTCACAAAATTAAGCCACACAACATGATATACAAAGAACTTAGAAATACATTGGGTATTAAGTACTATTTTTTAAAGTATATCCTGACATTTAAGACCAAAAAAGGTAGTGGTGGTGGTGGTGTAATCACCCACATGTGTGGAGGTGTTCTCACCCTAGAAATCTGCCAGAATAATGTTTAATAGCCCCTCCCCCCCATAATTTCCATTCTCCATGTATTTAACAAACTTTAACTATTTGTCATGGCTGCCCAATATATATAATTTTTTACAAACCAAGACTTTCCAAAAATCTCTCATATAGGGGAATATAGATATTAATGTTTTGAGCCTTCAACCTACAAATGTTTTTAGAAATGTGTTTTGTACGCATCATTACACCATGTTTTTCATGTAAAACTGGAACTTAAAAAAATGACATGTAGAAACTAAGAAGCTAAAAAATCCCTTGTTTTAAAAAATGTATTTTGTATTGTTATCCCGTAAAATTGACAAGGGCAATTTTACCGATAACCATACGGAAAATTTTGTTTCGATCCCTCGTTAGGGATCCCTCGCGTTCGAAACGTTGTAAAATCCCTTCCCGGGAAATCTAGTTTTCGAACTTAGTCTTTTGAGCCTTTTTTGGCTGGGCGCATGAAATATCCTTGTAACACTAGCTTTTGATGCGCCCCCTTAAAAGCCTTTGGCGCATGGTTTTCCATGTTAACACATCTTTCGGTGCGCCAAAGGATGTTGAGTCTCTTTTGCGTGCGCCAAGGCGCATGCACTTGTGTTGGTACAACTTTTGTTGCGCCACTTTTTGGTGCGCCAAAGGACGCACATAACTTCATGTCGACAACAAGTTTTGATGCGCCCTTTCAAAAGTGGGTGGCGCATTGATGCGCTGGTTTTTCTATATATATGTGTTTTGCGCGCCCAAATGTCATTTTCACTTTTGCGAAGCACGTGATTTTTCTGAGCTTGTCAGCCTCTGCTCCATCGTTTTCAACGTATTGTGGACCCGTTCTCAAAACTTTTGCTATTTATCAGGTAAGAGGTTCTCCCTCTTCTACGTTTTGTGTTTTCGGTTCTCGATGCGTTATTGGTCTGGTTTTAGCTTGTCGGTTGGTTGTTTATATATTTACACGATGACCTGGCCTCCTCCGTTTGCTGTCTGCCCCCCATGCTATCCTCCCTCTTTCCAGATCTGCTGGAAGAGGATGTCATCCTTGAAACAGTGGTTGTGGCCCTCCTAAGCTAGATCGTTTTTATTTTACACCACTGAGCCTGTAAAAAAGGAAATGAGGAGCAGGAGGAATTTGAACCATAAAGAAGCCCCTTTGTAAAGAAGGTTTGGTCACTGTCTTATCCCTTTGGTGCATCGGCGCGTCCTGCAACACTAAGAACAGTTGCGCCCCCATGGCGCATCTACCCGCCCTGTTACATGAGCAAAATCCGCGCCAATGGCGCACCCTTTCTGCCTGCTGCATCATGAGCTCATGCGACCTCAAGGCGCGCCTCTTCCGCGTGCTACAAGTGCTAAACCTACGCCCCCATGGCGCACCATCCATCCATGTTGCATCCCTTTTCTATGCGCCACTGGCGCACCCAGCTTCCATGCAACAAAAGTTTTTTCCGCGCTAAGTATTGAAGCTATAAAGGCGCAGGCGCATCCCTGATTGCAATAACATTATGTTGTGTAAACCCTTCGTGCACCGTGCCATATCCCTTTGGCGCACGAAAAGTCACTGTTACACGACCCATCCATGCGCCATGCGCCTTTGGCGCCAGTTTTACCCTTGCAACACCCTCTTCCTGTGCGCCTTACCTATTTTAGTCCTGTAAGCTGCAGTTTTCATGCGCCCTGCGCCCTGAGCCTAAAAATAACTAACTCTTTCTTCTGTTAGCACTTCAATGGAAAATCAAGCAGCTGACACGGCTTTCTTCGATTGGGTTTCACGCCTTATTCTTGCAGATCAGCAATTAAGCACAGAAGAATATATGTCAACATCAAGCAGGAAGCCTATCAAATCCAAAGGCAAGGCCAAGCTCACAGAAGAAGAGGTGAAATATAAGTATCAGAGGGTCAGAATACCGCTCTCAGTTCCACATATCATCTCTTGAGCAGCATCAGAAGCAGGCAACCCCCTTTCGGCCGCAGGATGACGATGATGAGTAGCTGTTTCTTCTTCTTCTTCTTCTTCTTCTTCTTCTTCTTCTCTCTATTCTCCGACTTTCTCGTTGAAATGTCTAAAATATGTTGGCACAAATGATGACATCATCCATGTTGCATCATGGGATGATGTCATCGATCAAGTTGTCAAAAGTCAACATGACTTTTAGATATTTTGTAAATATCTTTGTAAATAGGTGGTTGGCTCCATTTTGTCTTCTTTTCCTCCTCTTCTTCTATAAATACTGGAATACTTGTTGTATTCGTGGTGAACATTTTTTAGATGAAAATAGAAGTGAGGAGAGAAAGACTTTGAGCTTTCTTGTAACAGAAGAAAACAGTAATACAAATATTAAGACTTTGTGCTCAATAGCTGTGTTATGCATTAGATCTTCCTTACGTTAGATCTGTATGTGTTTAATCTGTTGGATTCATATCTACTTTTCTGTCATTTGCTCATCAGTATTGCTTTGTTTATTTATGCAAGTAGGTTTGGCTCTGTTTACTACCAACCCAAAAACATAAATCTTCTGACCTTTCTGCTTTGGAATTCATTTCTTTTCTTCCTTCGGATCTGTTCTTTCTCTTTTCCCTCTTTCATTCCTTTCTTTTCGCAGCCTGAAACACTCTACTGGGATGAGATCCCAAACCCCCGAAGGTAGAATCTGTGAGACTTGCATAGATTCCTGCTGGTAGAATAGCAATAAACCAGTTTCGCTTTGCTGACTCAAAGAGGGGCTAAGCCCTGCACACTGTTGGCTCGTCTATCCATAGATCTGTCCAGGCGACAGATTTTCAGACCAACAGTTTTTGGCGACTCCGCTGGGGATCGAATAGATCTGTCAGATCTATGAGGGTAGTAAGATATAAAAATCAGAAAAAATCAAAAGATTGCTGCCTGTTTGCAAATCTGAACTTTTTGTTAAAAATCCAAAAATTTGCAAAAGTGCTCAAACTGAAAAATTTTCTTCTGAGAGTCATAGATCTGGTCCAGTTAAAGATCTTTAGTTCGCTGAGTTTTTGAAAAAATTAGTATTTTGCCGTAGATCTGAGTTTTTGACTGTTTGCAAAAAGTTTGAAACCCTCTAAAAAAAAGTTAAAATCAGATCAGAAAATCAGCCTACTAATCTTCCCTGCCATCTTATCCTCGTTGTAATTTGTCATTTAACCGCAATCGGTTTTCTGAAGAGGATAGTTTTAAATATCTAGAAAAGTGCATGCTGCTGGTTTTTGACAGAAAAACCAGAAAATCAGCAAGTACAACCAAAAAGAAAGTTTAAATCTGCGCCATAACATTGCAGATCTGGAAGGTACACTGGCGAGGTGAACCTTTTACGCGTGGCAGGCGAGCCCGTGGAGAAGCTGATCCTACTTTCGATCGGCTTCAAAGGCACAATTTCAGCGTAACACCGGCGTGCTTTTTCAGCACTAAGCTCGGCTAGATCGGTCATCCAGAGTGTCTCACCTTCACGAAGAAAAAGTCTTTTGCAAGGGGCATCCACATCCCTTTGTAGTGCCTTGCTACTCAGCGGAACTACAATTCCAGCTCGTGTTCTCTTTCTGGCTTTTCAGATGGCGGTACCATGGGGAAACGCGATGGGTCCTTTGGCTTTACCACATCCAGTTCACGCTCTCCCTCACGGAAATCGAAAGAATTTTCCCAAATTCGACGGGAGCGGAAATCAAAGCACGGATTCCCACATATCTACATTCATTATGTCATGCAGTATCTTGGATGTGACTCACGAAGATGTGTCGGTTCGCCTTTTTCTGGAAACCCTACAAGGACCTGCAGCTGAATGGTTTCAACATTTGCCGGCCGGATCTATCACCAGTTGGGCAACCTTACGGGATGCTTTTGAAGATAGATACAAACCTTCAGAGGATGCGTTTGCATTATTATCACGAATCACTCACCTGAAGAAGGAGGCGAATGAGACCATGCGTGATTTTGTCACCCGGTTCAATGCACTAATCAACCGTGTCCCTGTTGCCATGCTTCCAACGCCGGAAAATCAAAAGTGTTTCTTCGTAAACGCTATGAGCTCGAAAGTTAGTTTCTTGCTCCTTCAGGAACGAGTTGCCACCTTGGTTCTTGCCCAAGCTGCTGCCATTCGCATAGAAGATAATCTGATAATATCCGGCGAATTAAAAAAGGAATCAGCCAAGACTAAATCTTTGGGCCCTTCGCCCACCACTTCGTCTGATCCAGCATTCCAAAAGATGGCGAACGATTTGCTTGCATTGAAGAAGCAGTTGGCCCAGGCCTCTCCCAGTTCCTCATACCGGGATATTCCGCGGAGGAATTTCGTTCCTAACAATGTTTCACAAAGACCGCGCTTACCTACAGCTGCTCCGCGGTTGGCACTTGAGGCCCCTCCGGTCAATGCTCTGGCCGAGATTGAAGAAGAAGAGCAGTATTATGAAGAACCTTTGTCTCAAGGTGAAGATGATCAAGATGTCGGTGAACCGACTGGCGACTCTACTATCGGGTATATGGAATTTGATGAGGAAGAATCTGATGAAGAGGAGAGTACTCAAGGCTATGCAAGCGGACAGTCATACGCTGTTTTTACTCGCTCACAAGGAAAAGAAGCGGAAGTTGCTGCCCATGTCCAGCAGGAGAAGGCCGTGTCAAACGCGCCTCCGATCATTGCTAAAAGAGGTAATCCTCTTCCTACTCAACTCCCTGGCAAATCTTTTACAAAGAAATCTTTTCCCCCTATCTCTCCTCCAAATCAGTCCTCTCACATTCCTACTAAGACCACCAATCCTATTCCATCATCGCGAGGTGAGGGACTCATTCCTTTACCAACGCAACCCTTGGCCGCATTTGATATTATAGATCATGCAAAAAAGACCAAGATCCAAATGTCTGAAGCTGAGTATCTTCAGTCAAACCCCGAACAGCTTGTAAGATTGACTAAGTATATCCAAAGTCAAGCTGTTATACCTAATCAGGTTTCCCCAAAAGGAATCCTTTCCACTCCCCCTGAATCCCATATAAATGTTGCTTCAACATCTGCGTCAGGCAAGATAGAACCTTTCTATCTCTCTCTGCTGATCAATGGTCATAAGTTGAGTAACTGTATAATTGATTCCAGAGCTTCTGATAATGTCATGCCGGCAAAAGTCACCCATGCTTTGGGCCTCACTCTTACCAAGCCTTTCGGCAGATGTTATTCTTTGGAAACTAAGCAAGTTCCGTTGGTTGGCCAAATCAAAGACGTGCAATTTGCATTTGCGGCTTTCCCGGATAAAAGAGTAAAAATGACAGTCCTCGTTGCTGACATTCCGGCAGCATATGGAATATTGCTGGGAAGAAGTTTTTGCAGCGAAGTTGGTGGAGAAATTCATATGGACTGGTCCAAAGCTAGAATTCCAGTCAAAGGCGTAATGCAGACTTTGGAGCCAGAATCACAAAAGAAATACTTGGTTACCAGCTCTGAAGACCCCAAAGCTCAAATCCTTTTTGAATCATCAGGGATGGGGAATTACTTCTTATCTACTGAGACGGATAAAACAGGGGCTGTTCTCGTTCAGGAAAAGGATCTTAATAAAATCTGGACATTGCAATTCGATGGGAGCTGTGCAACTAGTGGATGTGGCGCTGGGGTCGTGTTAATATCTCCTGAGGAAGAAGTCATTCCTCTCTCTTTCAAATTGCAGTTTTTCAACACCAACAATACTGCTGAGTATGAATCTCTCTTACTCGGTATGCAAGCCGCAAAAGAAAGAGGAATTAAAAATCTAAAAGTACAAGGTGATGCTGAGCTAGTTGTAAATCAGGTCAAAAGGATTTACCAAGTAAAAAATGAAAGGCTCAGGCACTACCGTAATGCAGTATGGGACAGCATCAAAGAATTTGATGCCTTTTCAATAGAGGCAATTCCAAGAGCCCAAAATGACATGGCTGATTCATTGGCTGTTTCAGCATCTCTCATGCTCCCACATCCAGGTTTGAAAACGAACAAATACACCATTGAGGTGGTTTTCCGCCCGAGCGTGCCAGACAACTCTCAGCATTGGCAAGTGTTCAACGATGATAATCAACTCATTGCCTTTCTGGAAAAATCAGAAAATTTTGACGAGTTGTATTTTGAAGGATCCACCTCTACATGCCGTGAATCAATCAACGGTCAAAACCACGAATCAAAGGAGAACGACGGCATATGTCAGCTCAAGGGAAATAAAATTCCAAAGGGCCTGGTTTCTCTGGAGCGCCTGTTTGACAGGCATGACCGTTTTGTGAAAAAGAAGAAGCGAGATGACCCCGACTCATCCCCAGAGACAGAACCAGTCAATATAGGTTCAGAGGCACATCCGCAATTTGTAAACATTGGCAAATGCTGCACGCCTGAAGAGAAGCGGAAATTTGTCAAGCTGCTAAAAAAATATATGGATGTATTGGCATGGTCCTATGCCGATTTAAAGTCCTTTAAGCCAAAGGATGTTCAGCACGATATCCATTGAAAGACGATGCCAAAGCCTTCCGCCAGAAGCAGAGGCACTATAATCCCAAGATTTCGGGTACCATCCAGGCCGAAATTCAGAAGATGCTAGACGCAAGAATCATCTTCCCTATCCATCACAGTACTTGGGTAGCAAATATTGTGCCAGTGCGCAAGAAAAACGGTGAAATACGCATCTATGCGTAGACTTTCGAAATTTGAATCAAGCTTCGCTGAAAGACAACTACCCTCTTCCGATAATGGATCAAGTTCTGCAAGCAGTAACTGGATCAGAGATGCTGTCCATGCTTGACGGTTTTTCAGGTTACAATCAGATTGAAGTTTCGCCTGAGGATCAGTTCAAAACAGCATTCACTACTCCCTGGGGTACATTTGCCTACAGCAGGATGCCTTTCGGCCTAACTAATGCTGGTGCCACTTTTCAGCGGGCCATGGACTTTGCATTCAAAGGTATGATGGGGAAGGTCATTGTGGTTTATTTAGATGACCTGACTGTGTTCTCTAAACAACGAAGTGATCACTGTGATCACTTGGAGCAAGTATTGGCCAGATGTCGAGAACATGGGATTTCCTTAAATCCCAAAAAAGTCTGTTTTTGGAGTCACGGAAGGGAAGTTGCTAGGGCATGTGGTTAGCAAAGAAGGAACAAAGATAGATACTGAAAGAGTTAAGGCTATTCAAAGCCTTACTCTGCCTACAAGCAAGACTGGTGTTCATTCTTTCTTTGGAAAGGTGAACTTTCTCAGGCGTTTTGTTCCTGACTTTGCTGAAAAGACCCGTCACATATTGAACATGATGAAGGGGTCACCAACTTTCAGATGGAGTGAGGAGGGGAAAAGGTCATTTGAAGAAATAAAAGCTTCTGTTGCTCATGCACCAGTCCTGGTATGTCCCGACTTCTCCAAGGACTTCATCATGTATAGTTATGCATCTGAGCATACTGTGTCTGCAATCTTAATGCAAAAGAATTCAGAAGACATTGAATCCCCGATTGCATTCATGAGTTCTCCCCTCAAGCCTCACGAACTAAAGATGACTCAGCTAGAAAAGCATGCCTTTGCCGTTGTCAAAGCAGTGAAGAATTTCAGGTATTACATTCTAAACTCGCATACGGTGGTGCTGGTCCCTGACACGGCGGTGAAATCAATTCTAACTCAGCAGGAGTTAGGAAGCTTGCGAGGAAATTGGATCGCAAAGGTCCAGGAGTATGACCTGGATATTAAACCAACCAAGCTGGTAAGGGGCAAGGGCCTGTGTCAGCTAATGGCTGAAAACAAAGATTCAGAAAATCCTGATAAGAGGGGTGACTACATCGAAGAAGCGCAGGACCGGCAAGAAGGGCCTGATTCTCTGCCTCTGGTTCTATTTGTTGCAACTAGTGATGAGTGGTACTCCGACATCGCTTTCTTCCTTACCTACGGCGAATGCCCAATGCACCTAACTGCAAAGGAGAAACGCACTATAAAGCTCAGAGCAGCTAAATATGTCATCTGGGATGACGGTTTATATAAGCGCGGGATAGACGGTGTCTTCCTGCGATGTGTCGACAAGCCCCAGCAAGTAAAACTGCTGGAAAGTTTTCACAATTCAGCTTGTGGAGGCCATTTTTCTTCTTCCGTGACGGCACACAAGATCATTCGAGCCAGGTACTATTGGCCGACGCTCTTTCAAGATGCAGCTACCTGGGTGGCAAAGTGTGAACCCTGTCAACAATTCGTCGGCAAGCCCAAGTTGGCTGCCCTTCCCCTAAGGCCGGTCATTATCAATGAACCATTCAGGCAATGGGGAATTGATTTTATTGGCGCACTCAATCCTCAATCGAGTGCTGGACATAGTTATGTCCTTACAGCAACGGATTACTTCACCAAGTGGGTGGAAGCCATACCTGTCAAGCATGCCACTTCTGAGGTGGTTTGCAATTTCATTAAAGAAAATATCATTGTCAGGTTCGGCGTTCCAAACAAAATCGTTGCTGATAATGCTTCTAACTTCTCCTCACGGGAAGTTATTAGTTTTTGCTATGAATATGGGATAACTTTGGCTCATGCCTCAGATTATTACCCTCAGGGAAATGGTCAGGCGGAATCCAGTAACAAGAACTTGGTGACCATCATACGGAAGTTAGTAGATGAAAATCAGCGGATGTGGCACAAGTCTTTGTACGACGCTTTGTGGGCGGACCGCATTACTCCCAAGAGATCTCTCGGCATGTCACCTTTTCAAGTGTTATATGGCATTGATGCCGAGCTTCCCATTTCTGCGGAACTTCCTGCTCTGCGCTTGGCACGAGCCATTGAAGATGAAACTTTCCAAAGTTCTCTTGAAAAGAGAATCATGTATCTGGCAGAACTTGAAGAAAAGAGAGTGAAGGTGGTCGATAGGATCACTGAACATCAGAATCAAGTTAAGAGGCTTTTCGATAAGAAAGCCAAGCAAAGGGATTTTCAAGTGGGAGATCTCGTCCTTTTATGGGACAAGCGAAGAGAACCAAAGGGTATGCACGGAAAGTTTGATTCCCTATGGAGAGGGCCCTTCAAAATCAAGCAACTCAACGGAGAGAATAGTTTCTATCTCTCATATCTGGATGGAACCGAGCTCCCGCTTCCTTATAGCGGGCAGCATCTGAAGATCTTCAGGAAGTAGAGCTTGCTCTCTTCTTTGTACAGTTTGCTTTAAGTTGTGTGTTTGCTTTCGTCGTGTGTTTGCTTTCGGTTTGTCGTGTGTTTCTTTTGTTCTCCCTCTGGTCCCCCTTGTTTTTGACTCTGTTACCCAATGGATAGGCACAAGTGATCTGGGATTCTCTACCCCCGAGTTCGCTCAGGGATAGTCCCCAGAAAGAGCCAGCTGTTATCCCGTAAAATTGACAAGGGCAATTTTACCGATAACCATACCGAAAATTTTGTTTCGATCCCTCGTTAGGGATCCCTCGCGTTCGAAACGTTGTAAAGTCCCTTCTCGGGAAATCTAGTTTTTCGAACTTAGTCTTTTGAGCCTTTTTTGGCTGGGCGCATGAAATATCCTTGTAACACCTAACTTTTGATGCGCCCCCTTAAAAGCCTTTGGCGCATGGTTTTCCATGTTAACACATCTTTCGGTGCGCCAAAGGATGTTGAAGTCTCTTTTTGCGTGCGCCAAGGCGCATGCGCTTGTGTTGGTACAACTTTTGTTGCGCCACTTTTTGGTGCGCCAAAGGACGCACATAACTTCATGTCGACAACAAGTTTTGATGCGCCCTTTCAAAAGTGGGTGGCGCATTGATGGCTGGTTTTTCTATATATATGTGTTTTGCGCGCCCAAATGTCATTTTCACTTTTGCGAAGCACGTGATTTTTCTGAGCTTGTCAGCCTCTGCTCCATCGTTTTCAACGTATTGTGGACCCGTTCTCAAAACTTTTGCTATTTATCAGGTAAGAGGTTCTCCCTCTTCTACGTTTTGTGTTTTCGGTTCTCGATGCGTTATTGGTCTGGTTTTAGCTTGTCGGTTGGTTGTTTATATATTTACACGATGACCTGGCCTCCTCCGTTTGCTGTCTGCCCCCCATGCTATCCTCCCTCTTTCCAGATCTGCTGGAAGAGGATGTCATCCTTGAAACAGTGGTTGTGGCCCTCCTAAGCTAGATCGTTTTTATTTTACACCACTGAGCCTGTAAAAAAGGAAATGAGGAGCAGGAGGAATTTGAACCATAAAGAAGCCCCTTTGTAAAGAAGGTTTGGTCACTGTCTTATCCCTTTGGCGCATCGGCGCGTCCTGCAACACTAAGAACAGTTGCGCCCCCATGGCGCATCTACCCGCCCTGTTACATGAGCAAAATCCGTGCCAATGGCGCACCCTTTCTGCCTGCTGCATCATGAGCTCATGCGACCTCAAGGCGCGCCTCTTCCGCGTGCTACAAGTGCTAAACCTACGCCCCCATGGCGCACCATCCGTCCATGTTGCATCCCTTTTCTATGCGCCACTGGCGCACCCAGCTTCCATGCAACAAAAGTTTTTCCGCGCTAAGTATTGAAGCTATAAAGGCGCAGGCGCATCCCTGATTGCAATAACATTATGTTGTGTAAACCCTTCGTGCGCCGTGCCATATCCCTTTGGCGCACGAAAAGTCACTGTTACACGACCCATCCATGCGCCATGCGCCTTTGGCGCCAGTTTTACCCTTGCAACACCCTCTTCCTGTGCGCCTTACCTATTTTAGTCCTGTAAGCTGCAGTTTTCATGCGCCCTGCGCCCTGAGCCTAAAAATAACTAACTCTTTCTTCTGTTAGCACTTCAATGGAAAATCAAGCAGCTGACACGGCTTTCTTCGATTGGGTTTCACGCCTTATTCTTGCAGATCAGCAATTAAGCACAGAAGAATATATGTCAACATCAAGCAGGAAGCCTATCAAATCCAAAGGCAAGGCCAAGCTCACAGAAGAAGAGGTGAAATATAAGTATCAGAGGGTCAGAATACCGCTCTCAGTTCCACATATCATCTCCTGAGCAGCATCAGAAGCAGGCAACCCCCTTTCGGCCGCAGGATGACGATGATGAGTAGCTGTTTCTTCTTCTTCTTCTTCTTCTTCTTCTTCTCTCTATTCTCCGACTTTCTCGTTGAAATGTCTAAAATATGTTGGCACAAATGATGACATCATCCATGTTGCATCATGGGATGATGTCATCCATCAAGTTGTCAAAAGTCAACATGACTTTTAGATATTTTGTAAATATCTTTGTAAATAGGTGGTTGGCTCCTTTTTGTCTTCTTTTTCTCCTCTTCTTCTATAAATACTGGAATACTTGTTGTATTCGGGGTGAACATTTTTTAGATGAAAATAGAAGTGAGGAGAGAAAGACTTTGAGCTTTCTTGTAACAGAAGAAAACAGTAATACAAATATTAAGACTTTGTGCTCAATAGCTGTGTTATGCATTAGATCTTCCTTACGTTAGATCTGTATGTGTTTAATCTGTTGGATTCATATCTACTTTTCTGTCATTTGCTCATCAGTATTGCTTTGTTTATTTATGCAAGTAGGTTTGGCTCTGTTTACTACCAACCCAAAAACATAAATCTTCTGACCTTTCTGCTTTGGAATTCATTTCTTTTCTTCCTTCGGATCTGTTCTTTCTCTTTTCCCTCTTTCATTCCTTTCTTTTTGCAGCCTGAAACACTCTACTGGGATGAGATCCCAAACCCCCGAAGGCAGAATCTGTGAGACTTGCATAGATTCCTGCTGGTAGAATAGCAATAAACCAGTTTCGCTTTGCTGACTCAAAGAGGGGCTAAGCCCTGCACACTGTTGGCTCGTCTATCCATAGATCTGTCCAGGTGACAGATTTTCAGACCAACAAGTATATACAAAAATCAACATTTTTTTATAACTTTGCTTTTTATTAAGTAAATCAAGCATTATGAACCAACTATACTTTTGAATAAGTAGCCAACACATGTCTAAAAGTGATTGACACATAATGGAAACATTTGAGACATGGTAGGAAGTAATTTTTGATACAACTTATCATATTCTAATCCCACGAGGTGTGCATAAAACAAACCTACTATATTTAAGCTAACCTACATTAACTTAATATTAGTAAAATTATAAAAAATCCTCAACACTAATGATATTGTCCCATTGGACCAAAGAATTTAGATTCATTTCGAATTATTCCTTTGAAGTCCTTGTTTCGTTCAATCCATGTGCCCTCTTACTTCATATATGGTATTTTATATCCAAGATATTCAAACCCATAGGGTGAGTAATTTGTAATGATGTATATCATTTTTACTTTACTTTGCCTAAACATATGTGTTTGTATCAAGGTTGAAATTATAAAATACCTATAAGATTCTATCAATTTCATAATCATCTTTATATGCTTTACAAAAAGGTAACATATATCGTCTTTTCAAACATATATTTTAGCTTTTAAGTCCCTGACCATAAGGTACATGATTGTACCTTCATGGATAGTTCTGAATTGGTTGTTGGGAAACCAAATGCCTAAAAGAAACAAGTGATAGAAAATATTGATGGGTCGAAAAATAATGGCTAATGAAAATCCCTTTATTGTGAATATAAACCATAAACTAACTAATGAATTCTTCAATGGAAAAAATTAGCATAACATGCATGAATATTAGGACATTAGTCCCATTCAAGTGTTAGTTCCCCAAGTCCATAACAATCTAGTCATCCCTCAGAGCCAAATTTATCAAGATAACTCAAGGACAAATGATTATTTTTGTGTGAGGACTTCCTCAACAACTTATCAATCCTCTCAACACTCATTGATCCCACCACATTGTGGTGGAAAGTCCAATGTGGTGGAAATGGGACTAAAAAACACTCCAAACCATTTGATGACTATATTTAACCAAACCAATCTCCACTTTTGAATAACAATTTATTTGTTTTAGAATCTCACAAAGTGTTTGAGCATGGATAGGGAGAAGTGTAGACAAAGGAATTTTATTAATGGATTTTATATCATGAAATGTAAGAGGTATCACATAGTACTTAGGAAAAAAATATGTGTGATTCACTTATCACAAGCTGGTAAATTTAGAATTTTTGTTTTCAAGAAGTTAAGGATTTTGGATTTTTTTGGGAGATTTAGACTTCCTTTTTTGTAGGAAGTAAAGGTCATTTTTTTATATATATACCACTATAGGATTCCTTGAATTTTATTTAATCAAACACCATGTAATTTTACACTTCTCATGAATATGGTCATATCGATGCTAGTATTTTTATTTCCTAAAAAATATTACCCTAGTGATGACATCAGGAAATGATCAATCACATTGATCTATCCAAGTCATTCTTGAAATTGATGGGAATTATTTTTGGTATCATTGATGTTGATGACCCTAATGGTGGACCAACATTTTTGAATGTATTATTATGGTTTAGAAATAATTTAACTTATGTCATATTGGCTCATTTGAAATTACATAATTAATATGATTGATTACCACAAGGAAAAAGAGGGTGTGGTGCTAATACAATGGTGTGTGAGAGACTGTGAACATGATTTTATTTTAAAATACCCAATTGATTAATTAAACAGGTTATTTTTTGGTGGAAATAATTCACTTATTTTTATTGGTTTATGTGGTCTAATTTTTTAATCCAAATTTGAAAATGGCTTGATCATGTTGTGCTTATCAAGAAAAACATGTTCTTGTTCCATATTTTCAACAAGAATTTTTTTGTTGTCCATCAATATTTTTTTCTTTCCAATCATAGTCCCATCGCTTTCCATATGGATTGTGGATCTTGGTTGGCTAAAATTTCTATGCACATATATTTTTATCAACATATCTCTCCTTGATCACAAGGGTACCATCCAACACATCACTAGTTTTCTTTTATCTTAGAATCACATTTACTATACATTACCAGTTGGATTGAGTGATGGAATGACACGATTAGTCATACCTCTTCCTTTACCACTTTTTAAAATGAGTGTTATAGGTATACAAGTAGGATGACCATGTATTAAGAAAATAATTTTAAATGATTTTTCCACATAATTTGAATACAATCTCTTTGAACCTCAATTATAATCGATAAATGGTTGAAATTAAACACAATCTCAAACTTGTGGAAAATGGAATGCATTTGGATGTACTTAGATTCATCTTCAATTTTGTTGGCTCAAATTCATAGGTCAAACCTCTAAAGAAGTTACAAATATCTGTAATATAATAAAATATAAGATAAAATCAAGGCTATGCAAACTTCTCACTGTCATCTTTACATCTTTCCTAAAACCTCCTTAGCCATCTTGGATCAATAGAAGTCGGTGTTATGATTATAAGATATTACAAGATGAGTGGGCACAATAATTTTAATAATTATTGGATTTGATCTTTTTTAAATAAAATTAATCCACCCAAAAGCACTGTGAAGCCCCAATCATCTTGGAGGAGCTTTAAGCAGTAGTGTGTCATATGTAAAATAATAAAGCACCAAGTGTGGATGGTTTCTCCTATGATATTTTTCAAAGTAACAAGGTTATTTATGGGGCATAAACTACTTCAAGGCTATCAAGAAGCTATAGACAAAAAATTGCTAGGTAAAATAAATAACAAAGGTAACATCAAAATTATACCTAAGGACATAAATCCTGAACTTATCAGCAATTATGAGCCACACCACTCTTTTGAATGTGTCCAACTATCCTTCTTTTTCCATATTTTATCTACAATAATAAAATTAAATAAAACATATTCTTATTATGTACCTAACAAAAAAATTTTTACTACAAGAAAGTATACAATGAGCCCTTGTCTCTCTACAATAACAAAATTAAATAAAATATATTTTATTATGGACTTTGAAAAATCCTGATCATATAGAATGGAACTTAAATCTCACTATGTTAAAGGCTCTAGGGTTTTGGATATTCTTTCCCTCTTAGTTAAACAAACTCTCTTCTCAAATGCCTCAAAATTTCTTCACCATGAATTTCTAGAAATCTAAAAACTTTAGCCTAATTTTCGCTATAAGATTTTTTTTTCTTATCAACATAGCTCTTTATGTTCTTGTTGCTATTATGTTTGAGAATTTTATTTCTCATATATATAAACAAGTTTTCCATATATTTGTGAAATCATTCTTTCATATCATAAATCTCAACTTATTAATGGACACTAAGTTGTAGGTTATTATTTATATACACTTTATAAGAATGAAAATTAATTCAACGAATCTCTTAGATGTATTTATATTATTTTACAATAATGGGATCCAATTCACAGTGGGCCAAAACTCAATTGTTTAGGTAATTATAAATCCCCCTTCACTCAGTTTGATTGAAATATTATTCTTAGAACTGGATTCAAAGTAGGGGAATAATTTCAATTCCTTTTCATTCCTTTTTATAGTACATGATTTGAATAATGATAATATAAACTAGAAAGAGTCATCGAGAAATTTTTTACTATCTCAGTAAACCCCTTTATTTAGGCACATAAGTTCCAAGTTTGCACTAGAATTCTTGTTGCTACAACATGTTTATTATTCCCTATAATTAGGTTCCTTTAAAGGCATCCTATGAAAAAATCACAAAACTTATGAGGATATTTTCTTTTTTCCAATGTTAAACAAGTCAAGGGTTTCTATAAAGTGGGCAAACCTGGGACGAGTGTTTCCTTCCTCAAGACAAAGGTGGCACGAGAATCATTATTGTTTAAAAAGAAAGTATACTTTTATGTGTTAAATACATATATTGAGAACTTGATGGTGGGATTGAAGCTTGGAAGATATGTAGAGCCCCTTCCCTGCTCATAGAAAATTTTTCCTTGCTTCAACCTTAATGGTTGCGAGGATTTTTGAAAAAAATGCTTGTATTGTTCTCTAGTCCCCGTGTGACATGGAGTTTTGGATAACTACCCACTCGGTTATCATTTAGAAGTGCTTAAAATCCTTACCCCAAGGACCATGAAATGGGCATTAAATTTTGGCTTATGTCAGGTTTTCATTTTGGCCACCTATAAAGTGATCTGTAAAATAAAAAATAACAATGAAATAAATTAAGCAATTTTGATAATAAAATAATAAGGCAAACTTTGAAGTTGTCCTGCTTCACAGACTAACCAAACTTTGGAACCCTTGAAGTGGCTTTGTTCCTTCTGCTTATGTGGTGATGTCATTATTCTTGTGATTCATTCAACTCTGAGAGAATTTTTGAATCTTGAAGTTTGAAATATATGTATATTTCTTTATAACATTAATGTTGATATATCTAAATTTTCTTACGAATAAAAATAAAAGGAGTCCACATAATTTTCAAATTAAGATATTTATGTGTTAAGGTAAGTGGCTTATCGGGGAGTGGTTGAAGTTTTAATTAAAGTAAATTTTAAAATAATAAAACAAATCATGAAATTATCAATAGAAGGGAATTCAATTAAATTTAAACAATCATAAAATATTGTTAATATTCCTTAATTCACCTAACTTATTGAGGCTTGTTCCAAAACTCTTACCAAGACAAAATTAATGGAATTTTTCTTAGGCATTTTGAGTTTGTTTACTGTGAGAGAATTTTGGATTTTTTTTGGTGTTTTGTGGGGATGAATGTAGAAGGATTTTGGTTAGAGGATGTTTGTTTGCAAATTCCTTAGTTTTGTTTTGGAGATTTATGGTGAGGGAAGGTTTTGTTTTAGGCAGTTGTTTTGAATGACCTTGTTTTGAGTCAAGATTAGTGTTGGACAGTTTTGGCATGGTTGGTGTTATCTTTTTTTTTTTTGGGTGTGGTATGATGCATTTGGATTGGTGTGAAGCCAAGCACCACAATCCTTTCTATATTTCCCCCTATGTGTTTTCCAAAATTAGAGCTTTGGGGATTGGTGTGGATAGGTTTAAAAAGGGTCCTTGATTTTAAAAACAAATATACTCTAACTGGTTGTTAAGACTTTGGGAACCTTCAAGAAAATTCCATTGGAAGGTATGCCATTGTGGAGGACCAGATGGGGGGTGTGGACTGTTTGGAAAATTTTCACGGTGTTGGGTATGCAAAAAATGGGTTTGTTAAAAAAAAGGATTTAGAATCTTCAAAACAAACACAATTGATAGATATAAAGCCAGTTGTTACAACCTTTACCAGTGTACACCCCTTTCTTCACCACAATAATAACTTTGAAACTGGGTATGGATGTACTCCATCTATTTTAAGGAGGGGTTTTGTCTGTTGTATCATTTGCAAGTACATGGGTAGTGTGGACACCAAATTTGGGTCACACTCCCCTGGGTCCCCTTCAATTAATCAACATATCGCATGCACTTAGCCATGACCCTTTACCCCACACTCATATTAATTTAATCACTTATAATTGAATTAATATTCATCCTCACATTATCAATTAATTTAATTACTTTAATTAAGTTAATTTACATCCTCACACATCCACCTCATCAGGACACCCCACCCTGGACCCATTCCAGGGGCATTTAACTTACAATGACCAAGTCATCACTCTCAGCACTGAGTCATCACTCCTAGTGTTGAGTCACCACTTGACCTAAGTAACTGAGACTTCTTCCCAAACCTAATCGGATTTATTCTATGACTTTCCTACCTTTTCTAACGATAAATCCACTTTCCTAAGTGGAATCAACTTGGAAAACACGCCAAATCTGGTAAGAACTTCCTATTTTTGGTAAAAGGGACTAATTCACCCTAACCGATGTTGGGTTTCCCTCATTTGGTGTCAGTTACCTAACTGATATTGGTCACTTTATATACACTTTCACAACTCTTTACACGAGTTGGTCATTCAGTGATTGGAGCCTTATTGCATTCAATCTTGAATCTTCAAGCCCTCCTGCATTGAGACGATGAACATATACAACCACAATGCAAGACAAGAAGTTGGTTCTCCTTCCAGAGCATCGGAATACTCATACAAGCACACAGGTTGCACTAACATGACACTGGACCCAAACAACTCTTTTTTTATTAACCACCAACCATCTCCACTCATAAGATCTGCAATATACCAAGTAAGTATTGTGATTTGATCATTTGTACTTATCCAAGTGTAGATATCTTATCTCTTCCTATATTTCATTTCGTCCATCACCCGTATATCACCTTCTTCCCACCAACCCACTATCCAACCATCCCAAGCCTTTACACCTTTTCCAACCCCCTTGTCAACATTCCTAAGTCTTCCTAATAATATTACAACCCTATCTACACCCCTCCCAGTCTATGTGAAATCAAAAAGAGGTTCAAAACCTATTTTTAATAGTTTCCCACCAATTTCACGTATCGATGTCGGTTCCTTTTCTATACCAATATCGGTCACCTGACTGATACCGGTCTCTGTGACTAGAAATATCTTAGACCAGAAAAGCTCCCATCCACCCAAACTCAGCCGAGACCTCAACCCACCAACCGCAAACCCTTACCAAACCCCTGAAAGACCTTCCTAACCTAAACAAACCTCGGTTCTAATTAGATTTAGTTTTATATTTGATATCTAGAATAAAATATAATTTTATTGTATGTATGAGAAACCTAAATCATTACATTGTAATAGGACCTATTTATTTCAGTTATGTATTTACATTAAATTGTTATTAAACAGTTGATTGACGACCTTTCTAGGAAGTACCACGCTTCTTGGATCTATCATACACTAGGTAGTCCATCGTCTTGTGCTTTTTAATACTCTTTTTGTGGTCGTGTTTTGCATTTATAGGTATTTTCTCCTAGCCAAAAGGAACCCCTCTATAATTTTCTTGGACAACATCAACAACGTGTGCTACCTTCCCCTATAGTACATAGGTATTCCTCCTTAACCATTTACCCTCTATCTATTTCATCCTAGAAAGTGTAAAATTATTAGTGAAACATTTGGCACACCCAGTGGGACCCCCTATTGGGTTCATTACATTTTCTTCATATAGGGAAATATTGTGTCTCTTTCTTTCTGAAAAATTCACATTTCCATGGTAACATTCTCTTCTTCTATTTGTCTAAAATACACTTGGTCATTTGGTGCTTAAAACAAATCATTTCTTCCTTATTGCATTTTCATAGTAGTGAAAGAGCATCCTCTTGATCTATTCATCATTTGCTACGTTGAAATCAATCGTTGATTTGGGTTTTAAAATTGGTGCATTTCATTCTTGTGTATTTTGCATTTAGATCATTTAAATTTATTTGTAACCTATATGTTGGAGGTCATGACCAGCTGATGGTTAGTGGGAATGAAGTGTAGCTCACTTTGTGCACACACACCCCTTATCCAAAACACTTGAATAAAGGATACATTTCTTAAACAACATTTTCCCCAGCAATCACCGTTAACGACTAATAATTGGATTAGCATCGGATCTAACTGGTGTTCTGACCAGTCATCATATCAAAGTTGTACCACACATACTGAGAGGTATATCGGGTCCCTTTATCCAAAAAATACCTGAAACCAAACATAGACTGCTTATAGGGCACCCTCGTTGACCAAAAGGTTTCTTCTACTCACAAGTCACTTTAAATGGTATAAGCCATAACATTAAATCTTTAACATAGGATTTCGTGTTTTTTTTTCTTTATAGCTGATTATGTTTTGAGGTGTGATTTCATTGTTCTTCATTTTTCTCATCCTTATGCCCCCCATCACAACTGGTGTATTCCGGTTTATTATGGGCATGTTAGGACTCATCACAATCATACTCAGTTGCTGGGTTGGCCCTTTTATTTGGCTTAAATCACCAAAAAAATTCATTTTTTCATCTCTTCCCAAATTTCATAGTAACTAGTATTGGTCCAGTGAACTAACATCGATTACATCATCATACCAACATCGGTTGACTGACCGCTGCTAGTTTCTTGTTGTTTTTGTCACTTCTTCCAAAATAGTGTTTGATTCACAAACATACACTTTATGTGACTTATCCTATCACTTTATCATATTTTTTGGGTTCTTTTATCACCAACAGAGTTCATGTTCATCTCGTTCACACTTCTTATCTCCATATTTTAATCTGCCATTCATTTATAACAACCAGTATTGGTTCAGAAACCACCATCAGTTACCTTTTCATACCGCCATCGGTTCACTGACCGTTGTCAGTTCCCTGTTGTTTTGGTCATTTTCCCCAAAACAGTGTTCAATTCACCTCCAAATAATTCCTGTGACTTATTTTGACACTTCATCACATTCTTGACTCTATGTTATCATCTTTAGAATTCACGTTCACTTTATTTTCAACTTTAATTTCCAAACTTTAAAATATTCCATTTCTCCACAGTAACCGACATTGGTCCAATGACCAACATCGGTTACGATCTCCTTTACCAACATTGGTTACCAAACTAGTGTCGTTATTTGTGTTTTGATTTTTAAATCAAAATAACGACCAAATTACACCTTCCAAATTAATTCTGCTCCATCTTTATGTGTTTTTTGTACCATATATAGAACTCATATTACTAGTTTCTACTGTTAATCACATGGTTCTGACTCATAGGCAAGCCAACGCCCTCGTGTTTCACACTAGCGACTAGCCACTCCCACCTAGCCCATCACCACCTTCCATATCATCACCTAATGACCCCAACAAGTCCTTGACCATACCTACCAATGACGAGGAGTTTGCAAAAACTCCTTGATCATAACCCCGTTGCATTGCAGTATTATATTTCTCACTCATCTACCCATGACTCATCAAGGCGGCTTATATATGGCATGCCTGTACATCCATTCCACCTACTCTTGAACCCACTTCCACATCAACCACTACCATCATATCCTTCACTACTTCCACCTTACCACTTGTGGTTTCTCAGCTGGACCCCACATCATTGATATCTGCCACACCTATGGCATCTATCATGCCTCCAACGTCTGTTGCCCCCTACGATGTCTACTATTCCATCATCCCACCACCCTTAGTATAGGTCTACATGCATCATCCATTTCCCACATACCTATCACTTCCCCAACCACCTCTAATGTCAGAAGCTCACACTCCTTTTTAAAAACTAGTCCTTTTTATCCTACAGTCACTTCCACCAATCGTCACGAGAGTCTTTACGTCCATCGTACCTACCTACACCTACCATCAACAGCCACTTGTTTCATCTACCACTTATCCAGGGTAATTTCCCCTCCACATCCATTCCGTACTATGTTCCCTCATCACAGTTTTTGTACTCCGTACCACCACATAGTTGAGTTGGTGTCCACATCATATTCATCCTATCTACCCCCCTTATACCATAGGGAGTGTTCCATCATCACAACCTACAAATGATCTCATCAAAATTATGATGGATAAGATGCAGACATTAGAAGCGTTTATCTCTGGCTCACGTAACTCTCTAGCATATGATGAGATTTGCAACAAGCCTATTCACTTTTCTATTCCAATTCATCCATACCCTGCACATTGGGAAATGCCAAAATTCAATAGAATTAATAGTAAGGAAAATCTGCAATAGCATTTGCAATCTTTTAAACATGTATGTTATCTAATTTCCCATGATGACGCCTTACTTCTCCAAACTTTCTTAATGTCCTTGACGGGACCGGCCTTAGAATGGTACAGTGCTTTACCTAGGCACTTTATCTTCTCATTCAATTAATTAGCTCAATATTTTCTTGATCATTTATCCATCAAAATTATCAAGAATGTTACCATGACCAACTTGTATTTGTTACGCCAATATGAAGATGAGTCTATCACAGATTTTTTCGCACGTTGGTGGAACCTTATTAATCAACTCACTTTCCAATTGCCTCGAACTGAGTTAATAGAATTTTTCACCAGAGCTTGTGCTAGAAACATCTTAACAACTCTCTAAGTAAAAAAATTTCACACATTCGACGAGGCATTTACAATGGCCCAGAAACTTGAAATTTGTGCTATTGAGGAGAAGAAGTTGCAATTGTGTAACAATAGCACTCCCTTCAAACTAAACAATTCTTCTAATTCATATTAACCACAAACCAATTATTCTAAAGCAAAAGAATCTACCAACTTAGTCATTCTAAAATTTGGCCCATCTTATCCATCAAACCAATCAAAACCCTCTTCCAATCTTTCCCTTGTTTAGAATTTCCAATTCAAGCGGGAACAATGAAAATATACTCCCATTAGAGAACCTTACTCCTTAGATTTGGAAAAGTTTCTTGCAGCTAGAGTAATAACTCTTCCACCCGTCAAACCACTTACTAGTGTTGACCCTTCCCGTTTTGTTCCTGCATGGTACAAAGAGAACGATTACTGCAATTATCATCGAGTTAGAGGTCATAGTGACGGTAATTTTATAAATTTCAAAAACATCATCCAAGAAATGTTAGATAACAAAGATTTTGTCTTGGATAACCCCAATGCACCAGCTAAGCAAAATCTCCACATCTTTATGAAGTCATTCCTAAATCATACCTCATCATCCAATCAAGTTGGTGAAACCTCAACTAATGACAACAATCTTTGAGAGTTTCACGTTGTCTTTGATATAATACCATCCCCTTCTACCCAGTTTCCTCTTATCCCATTAGTCAAGGAAATATTGGCATGAGTTACTCCACCTATGGAGCAACCTACATCATCTACTCCTCTACCCACAAATGAGTCCACCTTATCTTCTTCTCTACCCACAGAGGAGTTGACCATATCTAGTACTTAACCTATCGATAAGCTCATTTCCTCTATCCCTTCATCTTCGAAGCCATCTACCTCACTCTTTTCTCTACCTATTGAGCAACCCACATTATTTACTCTTCTACCCATGGAGAATCCCAACTTACCCTCCTCTTCATTGAAGGAAGAGCATACATCATCAACCTCACCTCCTTCTCTGTCCTAAGATAACCCGCTAGTGGCAACTCTTCCTATCGAAGACAATTCCCCACTAGTTTGTAAAGACCCTGTCAACTTACTATCATCTATTTTACCCACAGAGTTTGAAGACAACCATTTTCCTGATTTCACAGATGTCAGATTTCTTTACAAGGATGACTACCAAATCAACATTATCCCCCTCCACTAATGCACCATTCTCATGTTTGGCCAACCGATTGGAATATGTTGACTATTCCATGATTTGGGGATGCCTGCGACTTCTTTTCTTGACTTAAATGCAAACGTTATCTACAGACACTTAATGATTTACCCTAAAGTGTTTACGATAGTTCACTCTATCGCACCTGAGCTGGTTATACCATCATCTTCACCTACACCCAATTTTTTTCCTACACCTATACCTACATCTACACTGAAACCTACCACTACGTTAGGGGTCTTGTCGACACCAAGTTTATTCCATCCTCCCAATAAGATCAATTTAACCACATCATCTCAAATTGTCACCAAGCCTATACCACCACCTAAGAGGAAGACCCAACCTTTTAGGCCACATAGACAAGTTTCACCTATTACCCCTCTTTTGCCTTCACCATTTCCATGTATTTTAGGACCACACCCACTAACCTTGGTCAAAAAACCTCCTTCCTCAAGTAAACTAAAAATGAAACAATGTACATCCTTGCAACAATATTCTATTTCACACAAACCTTTTGCATTACCTATGCATTTTCCATCTCCCATACTTTCTCCATTTCCCATGCCCTCATCATTACCCGTGCCTTAACCCTCTCTTCAACCTCCATTTCACCTATTTCCTTCTACCAATACCTTCACCACACCTCCACTTTCACCATGGTTGACCCATCCACTTCAACCTTTGACATTCCCTTCTACTTCATGCACTACCCCGCACCTTCACCCAAGAAGGCACAAACCAAACCCAAAACCATACTACCTACCAAAAGGGTAGTTAAACCTACTCAAACTCCAAGTCCACCTTCTGTAACATCTTTTCCATAGAAGTCACCCAAACCTACATCCAAATCAACTCCGCCTCCAACCATACCTCTTCCACAAAAGCCACCCAAACCTTCATCCAAACCCACTCCCACTTCTCATTGTGATATCCCTTGGTAGTGTCTTACGCTAACATCCTTCCTAACCATTTAGAAACCTCCGCCCTCGCATTTCCACCTCTCAGAACTTATGACCCCCTCAAACCTAAACATGAATGGTTTGATGATACCAAGATTTTTGCTTACCATTGTGTGTCATGGCATGATGTTGAAAATTGTAAGGCCCTTAAAAATATTATTCTTCAAATGTGTTCTCCCGAAGAACTTTGTGACAAAGATGACCTTTTGGATGAGGATCCCATTCCATCATTTCCTATTACCTCACAACTTTTCCTCATATCTATTCAATGACTTTCATCCTCACTACCATAGCCTTCTTATCCTCCTCCCACATTTGAGATCAATATGGTCTGGATTAGAGAACTCACCAAACCTCCATCAAAATGCTAGTGTGTCATACTCATTTCACAAGGATTTTTTATCAGAGAACACTTGACAGAAATCACACAAGAAGTCCGTGCAGGAAAGTAGGCCAGGTTTAAGGGTGTGAATGGATAGGAAGAGCACGCATGCGAAAGGCAAGTTCAACATTCAGGACTTAGCTGATTTTGAGCATGAATACCTCTTTTTAGAAGATGGCATGCAGAACACACCAACAATGTAGAGACGTGTGCACCATGCATTATCTATCTTTATTGGATCAGATCGAAACTTTTTTTGCATGGACACGAGCTAAGAATATGATTGTCACTTCAGTTAACTACAAGAGGTATATAGATAACACACTTACATGTGTGGTTATGCCTGTAAATGACGCATGGCTATTAATAGTGTGCGGCCTATTTCTGGAATAGATAAGCGGTGAAGGGAAAGTCCCCACCCTATATATATAATAAGAATCACATGGTAGAAGGTGTTTTTGTGTAGGCATGAATAGAGAGAGAGAGAGAGAGATATGCATAGGGAGAGATGGATATATGAGGGTATAGAGATTTATGCATATGATTGAATTACTGTATCAGATCCATATGCGCATTGGTATATATTGCCATTATTTTAAGAAGCTTCTATGTTTATTAATAAATGGAAGATATTGGCTGAATCTAAGTGTCATTTCTGTGTGTAAGTGAGTAGTGCATGTTATTGGTTCAATCATGATTATTGTTTAAACATGTTCTTTCATAGACCTGAATGTAGCATGCATTGTAGAATGATGGAGTAGTTATGGATCTATATGTTTATTCCTTCATCACACTAACATCCTGCTACAACAACCCTAAAAAGGGACCTGGTACCTTTGCGCACTTTAGGTGAGCACTCAATCTAGGCTAAGTGATGTGTTAGTGCAACTAGGGTGTTATCTACTAAATTCTAGGCTGCATCATTGGTTCCATTGGCGAGACCTCTTTTTCAGTTTTTTTTTAGGATGGTTCATGATGAAGACGTACTAGTTAACTCTAGCAAGTATTGAGGAGTGGATACATGATTTGGAGGAAGACTATGCATGGCGGTTCAATGGTGGATCTAAATTTAACGCACGAACTTGAGTAGAACAGAATCTGTATGATAGCCTATATGAGATATTTTTCACCATCTTTCTATTAGAATTATATGAGTGGCTTACTGCTTATGCATCTCAATGGAATTGGAGGTATCACACATTTTTCTAGACACAGGAAGAATTTAAGGCCCTTTATGATGCTGATTTGATCTGGACTCGCACTTTGGATATGTGGTTTTATGGTGTTCTAAATAGTTATATTCTGGAATATTCAATTTCGATGTATTATTTCCCAAAGGTAGCTGAATTCCAGTTTTTACAATATCTTAGAGGAATATATATACAAGGTATTCCATGGGAAATCAAGATATTGATGGTAACTTTGAACCTGGAGAGTAAACCGATGGATAACTAAACTTCAGCACATGTGAGGGCAAGAATAGGTTTGGTGAAAGATGGCAGACCAAGTGGTAGAGAGGTAGATAGAGGAGAGGTGGCTTAAGTATAATGAGGCACACGAGAGTGAGATAGAGAAGGAATGTTCTGTTGTAGAAAGTATGGCATTGAGGAGAGAGATGTCTTGTGAAGGATTTATAGCTCACATAGAAGACGTGAAGCCAATGCATCAAGAACTCCCCCATCTTGGAAAACATGATAGAGATCCCCCCTTGGCCTCACACATAAGTGTTCCAGAAGAGACTACCTGAGTTACGGGCACACATCTTAATCCACCTGGTGACCTAGCTCTTGCACTTAGTTTTCCAGTATCTTGTATGAAAAGTAACCAGTAAGCTAACTTGGGAAGTAGGAGAGCAGGAGTAACTCAAGGAGTAAGTACATTAATGGTAAGATAGACGACTTCAATAATATTTGGAGGAACATTCTTAGGCACATCATCCACACAGAACATGAGTGCACAAAATGTTGGATTCACCTCTAGAAGTGGAAATACCTCACAGACTATAGGGGTTTAGTATAGTACTACTATTAGAGCACAGGGGAGTACATCTACAGGTCCTATTCAAGCTACATGTAGTAGATTAGGAGGTATAAGTGGTTCTATTTCTAGTGGATATGGTGGTTCTAGAGGTAGAGGGAACATAGGAGGTTCTAGATCAGGTGGTCAAGGCCCGCAACAACCACAAAATATTTATATGGAGATGTCTCTTCATCTTTTGGAGAATAGACGCATAGAGGATGTTGCTGAGCATGTACACATGTGTGAGATATTGTGGTGTGCTAAAGGGATCACAACTGCTAAGCACAAGGCAAGTCAATTTGATACTACATTATAGGGATGAACACATAATTGGTATAGGAAGTTTGACCATGATCAAAATTGCGTGGATTATGCATCGTTGATTGATGCTTTCTTAAAAGAGTTCCATATCCCTGAGTTTGAGTAGAAGAGTATTAGTGCACTCAAGGATATCAAGCAAGGAACTATTGAGAGTGTACGTGAGCATGATGCCCATTTTAAGAAACTTCTATCTAAGTTGTCTTATGATATTCATGCTAGCCAACATGCACAATGGTTTTTTTGGGGATTGATTACACCATTTAGGAGAGAACTGTCACATAAGACATACATTGATCCATGTGAAGCACTGAAAGTAGCTTTGTGTGTTGAGGTAGTTGGGAGCATTGACACTAGTGTTAATCCATTCTTAGAGGCACAGATTGCAGCTATGGCCAAACAGCTAGAAAACCTATCAGCAAATTCATCCCATGAAATGTGTTTAGGAATTTGGTGTACAAATTGTGAAGTAGAAGGTCACGCCAAGGATAGTTTTCCTCACAGAAAAGTACACTCATTATTGTTAGACTGTGAGATATGTCATTTGAATCATGATGCTATTCACTTTCCTTTGTTACAGTGTGTGATAAGGAAGAATGTATCTTACTTTTGTAAAAATTTCCAGTTCATGACCCATAATACTAAAGATTTTTGGTTGATTGGTTAGATATAGGATGTTATAGACATTGGGGTAAGACAGACAAGTGTAACAAATAATTATAACAGTGAGATTGAGCACCAAGATCAAGATCATAATCAAATGTGTTATGACAAGAATGGTGGATGTTTTGAAGGTGTTTTTGGAAGGCGACGTGGATATCATGGTGGATATGAAGGATGAGGCTATGGTGGAGGAAGAGGTGAGTTCCCTTATAGAACATGTTATACGTGTGGATCTCTTGACCACTACAAATGTGAATGTCCTCAGAATATTACATGTTCTTTTTGTGGAAAGAACCATAACTATGAAGAGTTCCCAAACTTATATGAGCATCTGAGTAACCAACATAAGTAAGAAGAAAAAGGTGCCAGGATGGTTAGAATCTAGTGCACAATAGAAGATCAGTGGATTCCCAAAATAACACCAGAACTTGAGGCCTTAATTTTAAAGATTACCAAGATGCACTGAAGCAACATGCACAAGAGAGACATTGTACCAGAAGCCTACAATATCCAAGGAGGAGGTTTTACATACAAGGTACCTAGATCTGGCTAATTAAAAGGAAGTTTACTAGGATACCATGGAAGTGCTAAGGAATCTTCAGGGTGAGATACAGTACTTAAAGGAACATAAGAAAGAATTAGAGATAGTTCAAACTGATATCGATGATCTGTGAGAAGTGCACAAAAATTTGCACTAGGAGAACATTATTCTACTATTGGGAAGTCGGTTAAAAGGAAACACTCCGTGCATAAGCATTGAAATAGGATGGTTTATCTCGCATGCAAATATTCCCCCTGATAACATTGACTATGACAAGGAAATTACTCTTAATGTTGTTGTGGATGGATGGTTGTTGAACAACATATTGATTGATATAGGTGTGGAAGTAAATGTTCTTACATTAGATGCATGGGTATAAATAGGGAGGCCTCCATTACAGCCATCATCTAATGTCTTGTTTATGGAAAACTAGACTAAGTCCACTCCCATAGGAGTTTTGAAGGATGCATCTATAACTATACAAGGGGCCGAGTTCACTGGGGATTTGAGGTATTAGCACTTGCAGAAGAAGATAATTTTCCAACCTTACTTGGATGCCCTTGGTGTTATGTGAATAATGTTGACTTGAGATTCAATAAGGGGTATATCAGCTTTGAGAAAAAGGAGGAAAGGGTTGTGATATCTTTGACAGATGGGAAGTCTACACCACATGTTGAGCCTCTAAGTGAGGAGGACTTAAATAGAATTTATGTACATGTTATTCAGGACCTAGAGGTCAATGATCCATCAAAAGATGGCATCCTACAGTGGGAGGATTCTCATTCTATTAGTGATACTATGAGTATTGCTTATGACAATTGGGATCATGGTACATATGAACTAGTAGGGCATGAGGTAAAGAGCACGGTTGCACGTAAGAATGGACTTCGTTTGGTTCGACAGATAGGTAGCACAATATCCTAGTATATAGGGGTAGAAGATCTTCCTGTATTTTTGAAAAGCCATGGAAACACATTGGAAAGATCAAATTAAGAGAAGAGATATGTTATTATATACCTTGTGTGGGACAAAAATACATTATTGGGTGGTCCACATGAATAATCTTATAGAATGGGAAGAGATTGAAGTCACCTTATCTATTAGGTTTATAAAGAACAATGCACCTATGTAGATCTACATTTATCATGGTGATCAACTTGTTCAACATCAGATTCAGCAGTGTGAGAGACTCTAGATAGTAGGACATGAAGCATTACCACCTTCACTCTGGGTGCATAGATTGTACTCTACTCTACGAGGATGCACATGCGTTTGGTATGTATACATAGAACTACATTGGGAGACCAAAAACTAGAAAAAATTGACTTTACAAATGCTCCATACCTTTGACTACTTCTCGAGTAAACCTCCAATGGAAGAAGCATTAAAGTTTGTCAATAATTTAACTATGGGAGATAGTGCAAAGGCAAAAGAGCATATTTAGAAATTATTTGGTGAGATAGAGTTCGGAGTGCATTTTGAAGAAGAAGGAGAAGACTCTCTATTGCTTGAATATGTTTTCTTTGAGAAAGAAAAAGGTAAGATGGTGTACATCATGGATGATGAGGAAGTTGAGAACCTAGATATTAAACATTTACAAGGGGTGTGCGAGGTCTTGGATAGTGTAGAAAAGGATACGCATGCCTATCACAAACCCATAAAGATAAAGATGGTGAATATAGGTTCAGAGGCTGAGCCTAAGAAGGCCATAATTGGAGACTACTAGTCAGACTTGGAGGTGGAAAAGATCATTGAGTTACTCAGGGATTATCAGGACTTATTCCCTTGAGGGTATCATGAACTTAAAGGTGTGCATGAATCACTTGGGGAAATGAAGATAAAACTTAAGGACGAGCACACCCAATTAGAAAGAGGCCTTACAGAATAAATCCTAATTTATATGAAAAGTTAAATGAAGAAATTGATAAAATGCTGAAATCTAGAATTATCAAGCCCCTTGATGAGTCATAATGGGTTAGTCCAATGGTGATCAGTATGTGTGGACTACAGGGAGCTAAATTTTTATTGTGTAATAGACCCATTCCCTACACCATTCACTGAGGAAATATTGGAAGGAGTGGTAAGGCATGAAATATATTATTTCATAGATGGGTTTTCTAGGTATCATCAGGTTAGGATTTCTCAGGAGGATCAAGAAAATAATACATTTACTACTGAATGGGGCAGCTTTACCTATACGGTAATGCCTTTTGGATTTAAAAATGCACCTGTTGTATTCTCACACATAGTTGTTCAGGCATTCAAATATTTTATTCACAACTTCTTACAGGTCTACCTAGATGATTAGACAGCGTATGGGCTTGTGAAAGATCATTGTGACAATCTGTGCTTGATATTTGAACAACACAGAAAATTGAGTATCTATTTAAACATCAAGAAGTGCATAATTGCTACACCTTTTGGAATATTGTTAGGGCATATAATCTATAAGGAAGGGTTATTGGTTGACCTAGTTAAGGTTGCAATCATTCTAGGCCTAGGAGCACCTACCAGTCAAAGTGAGGTGTGTGGATTTTTGGGCCATACATGTTACTATCAAAATTTCATCAAAGGGTATGCTAAAATTTCTCCATCCTTAGAAGAATTACTAAAAGGGAAAGGTACATTTTATTGGGGAGAACCAGAGCAACGCACATTTGAGATATTAAAAGAGAGACTTACTACCTTGCTCATTCTTCATTTTCCCTCATGGGATAAACCATTTCACATGCATGTGGATGCCTCTGGCATGGCCATTGGCATTGTTTTATCTCAACATGGAAAAGGTATTATATATTGTCTAATTTGTTTTGCTAGTAGGAAGATGAGTCCTGTTGAAAGGAATTATACAACTACAGAGTGCGAATATTTTTCAATGATCTATGTATTGCACAAGTTTCGATAGTACTTGTTAGCAATGCCATTTGTGTTTTATACAGATCACATGGCATTGAAGTACTTGGTAAACAAGCCCATATTACAGGGGTGCATATGCAAATGGGTACTACAATTTCAAGAGTTTGACTTCACAGTTGTGGTAACGCCAGGGAAAAGTAATTCTAGACCAGACCACTTGTCTAGAATTCACTCAAGAGAAGAATCACAAACAATTGAAGAAACCATGCTAGATGCACAATTATATAGGTTACAATGTGTGACATTAGAATTAGAAGACATTGTTGTCTTTCTAAAAACTAGTACGGCACTAGAAGGAATGAAGACATTAAAAAATAAACAACTTGTTATACACATGGCACCATTCATGTTAATCAGTGGTGACCTCTACAAGTTAGGTAGAGATGAAGTATTATGCCATTGTGTATTAGATCATGAGCACAAGGATATTATGGAAGAAGCCCATGGTGGTATTGCAGGAGGCCATTATGTAGGTGATGCGACTGCCTGAAAGATCCTACTTATTGGATTATGGTGGGAGACATTATATAAAGGCTGTAAATAATATTTCAAAGCATGTGACCATTGTTAGCATCTAGGAAAACCAGGGCAAAGAGATGAGATGCCTTTGAGACCAATTACTAGTGCTGAACCATTTGAGAAATGGGCCATTGACTTTGTAGGACCTATTTCACCAGCCACACACAGGACTAGATCGTGCTATATCATTACTTGCATAGATTATCTCACATGGTGGGTAGAAGTAGCACCTACAAAGGACTGTACAGTAGCTACAACAGCTAGGTTTCTCTAGGAGAATGTTCTTACAAGATATTGATGTCCTTTAAGCTTAGCAAGTGATAGGGGTACACACTTTATGAATGAGACAATCAGGATCCTATTAGATGTTTTTACGGTTGCACACCATAAAACTACAGCCTATCATCCTCAAGCAAATGGAACTACTGAGGCTTTCAACAAGATTTTAAGCTAAAATTTGACAAAAAATTGTGATGTTGGGAGAAAGGATTGGGATGAAAAAGTGTTAGCTATTCTTTGGGCATATATAAAAACTTACAAGAGATTGAACAAAGACACACCATTTCATTTGGTGTTTGGTGTAGAAGCCATTCTCCCTATAGAACTTAAGTTACCTTCTTTGCACATTGCACGCATGTTGGATGTCTAGCTGATGAGCATGCTTTAGAAGAGCGTATTGAGAAGATGATTCAATTGGATGAGGGAACAAGCCATAGCACGATGGATTTAGAAGTAGGAAAAGGTTAGGCAAGAAAGCATGGCATGACAAAAACATAAGGGATATGAAGTTTCAGATTGGAAAAATGGTGCTTCTTTATTACTCTAAGTTCTTACACCATCGAAGAAAACTTAAGGTACATTGGTTGGGGTCGTATGTCATCACTCACATACTTAAAATAGGTGCTTTCTAGTTAGAAGCACTCAATGGAACACGGCTTACCCAGTTACTGCAACGTGAGTAGCCTAAAGCCCTACTATAAATAAGTCTTCTTGGTGTTTGTAATAACTTAGTATTTACATTTAGACTAGGTTTTCACTTATGTATTTCCTTAATATATTTCCTTCATTTTTGTTATGCTTTTTCAATTTAGTTGTTGTTCTTGTGTAATAAACATGCATTGTGCGTGCATGAAGCTAATTACTATGTGAAGAATGTTTATGCACAGAGGACTGCACATACGTTGTAGTGTGGGGTGGTTTTTTATATCTAGGTAAAAGAAAGTGGGAATTGAAAGGATAAAGGAATAAGCTTCTAAATGTTTGCTTTAAAGTTAAAAGAAGATTGCATCTCAAAAGTGAACAAAGGATGGAGATGAATTAAAGGAGCAGTATAACATGAGGTAAGCAAGAGGCCATGATAACTACCAGGAGAAGGTACAGTGACAAGGTACTTACGGTGCAAGGGCATGGGTGCTGAAGAGAAGTTTGTGACCAGAAGGGTAGGAAGGCATGCTAGAAGGTTATAGTTGGGGTGTGAAGATGTACCACATAGGAATGAACGAATTTGGTCAATGAATGAGAGGATAATTGGTAGATGAAGGAGCAATAAATGCATCAAATTTTGAAAATCTATATAAGGATGGGGTGTGAATTTATTTTTACCATTACGATTAAGAGTATTTGAAAGAAGCCAAGTGCAAAGATCCAAGTGATCATTTTAAGGTGTGATAGGTGTGTAACCAGTCATGATGAAGAGGTTTGTGCGCAAAATAAGTTTGTGTCCCTAGTGGTGAAGGGTTTGAGTGAAGCGAGGTGATGGAGATGAGTTAGGGGCACGTAATTTCACCTAGGGCATGCTGAATTAAAACTAGGGTTTGCTTTGCACATTGTAGAATTTGAAGGGAAAGGATCTACAAATGATTGCAAGGTAAAAATGGCACCGAAGAAGGCAGCTACAACAGGAGTAAAAGGAAAGAAGAAAATGGATCTTCTAGAAGGAAGAATGACATCAATGTCTAGCGTTGTGTTGGTTCTGTAGAATGAAAAAGGAGAGATTGTAAGGGATGTGTTAGAATCCATTGTTGTGGACATTCTAGAGAAAGTAGAACAAGCACTCATTGAATGACAGACCTTGGAGGCCCAAATAAAGGAGGAGTATCTAGAATTGATCCTTCAAATTGATACAGAGGATGTTGCCTCTTAAAACATTCTTTATTCATCTATGTTCTTTCTTATTCTTTCTATTCAATATTATTTACTACAATTTTTGAATATACCCATTGTCAGGGTGATAATTTGATTAGTGTGGGGTAATGTTGATTAGAGAACACTTGACAGAACTCACACAAGAATTCTTACGTGGGAAAATAGGCCAGGTTTAAGGGCATGCGAATGGACAAGAAGAGCATGTGCGTACGGAGGGAAAGTTCAGCATTCGAGACTTAGCCAATTTTGAGCATGAAGACCTATTTTTAGAAGATGGCATGCAGAACACACCAACGATGTAGAGACATGCACGCCACACATTATCTATCTTTAGATGATTGGATCAAAGTTTGTTTTGCATGGAGACGAGCTAAGAATATGATTGTCACTTCAGTTAATTGCAAGAGGTCTTTAGATAGAAAAATTGCATGTGTGGCTATGTCTGTAAATGGCATGTGGCTATTAATATCATGCGTAACCTATTTCTAGAATAGATAAGTGGTGAAGGGAAATTCCCCACCCTATATATAAGATAAGAATCACGTGGTAGAAGGTGTTTGTGTGTGTAGGCATGAATAGATATATATACATACATACATACATACATACATACATACATACATACATACATACATACATACATATATATATATATATATATATATATATGCATAGGGAGAGATGGATGTATGAGGGTATAGAGATATATGCATATGATTAAATTACTATATCAGATCCATACACGCATTGGTATAGATTTCCATTATTGTAAGGAGCTTCCGTGTTTATGAATAGATGAAAGATATTGGTTGAATCTAAGTGTCATTTTTGTGTGTAAGTCAAGTAGTGCATGTTATTAGATTTAATCATGATTATTGTTTAAACATGTTCTTTCATAGACCTAAATGTAGCATGCATTATAGAATGATGGAGTAGTTATAAATCTATATGTTTATTCTTTCATCATGCTAACATCCTTCTACAGCAACCCTAAAGAGGGACCTGGTACCTTTGCGTGCTTCGAGTGAGCACTCAGTCTAGGTTGAGTGATGTGCTAGTGCAACTAGGGTGTTATCTGGTAGATTCTAGGCTGCATCAAGGCTCTTACCCCACACTAGGTTTTTTTCCTTTTCATTATACCTTTCACAATTCATATCCCTCTCTTCCTCAGATTAACATGATTCAAGTGGCCACTCGTGCATAAAAGGACAAAGGAAAATAGAGGACATACAAACCATCCACTACACCTGTACCTAATATTCATCTATACCTACACCCAAAATCACCATCTGTGGGCTGACATATCCCATTTCTAACACATTTACACATTACACCATGATCAAACAAATTCACCGGTCTCCCATCAAAATTTCTTTATATGACCTCATACAAACATCGAAGTCTCATTGTCAGGCCCTCATTGAGGTCCTGTAATCCATTGAGGTTCCACCTAATGACCCCACACCCGTTACTGCCATTATCACTCCTCATCATGTTCCTACTCTCACCACATCACCGTCATCTCTTACCCCCATTACCTTTCATCAAATATCTACCATTAGTTTCTTTGATGAACAGATTGTCCCTCTCCAATTAGATGATCCTAACCCTGCTCTCTTTATATCCGTCCACATCAATATTATGTGTGTCCGACATGTTATGATTGATAGAGGTGCCAACATAAATATCATTTCCTCCCATGCATATCAACAAATGTGTATCCCTGCCAATTGTATGCACAACAACCCAGTTATATTACACTCCTTTAATGATGCCATCACCTCCACCCTTGGCACCATCATCCTCCACATACACATGGGTCCTCGTATTATACCTAAGTTATTCTATGTCTTAGAGGGGGAATTCCAATACAATATACTTCTTGGCCAACCCTGGATTTGTGTCATGGGTTTTGTTCCTTTAACCTTACATCATTGCTTAAAATTTGAACATGAAGTACACACCAATACTACTCAAGTCGATCCCTCACCATTTAAAACCTGTAACATATTATATCAACCCAATGATGTGGTTATACCAGTTAAAGCATCCACCATCGTTGTCGCTTCTTCTTCGTCTACTTCCCCATCTATATCTTCCATTACTACACCTTCCATAAACAACTCTTCTATTTCCACCATTTTTACAGCTTCCACTGCTGACTCATCAACCAACCCATCTACCTCAGAAACATTCGATGCTTTGGAGGTTTCTTATTCTCAGTTGTCAAGTGTTTCATCCATTCCCACTACCCACATACCAACTTATGAGCCCTCAGAAGGTGTTTTTGAATGTCATACCTTGGGGGAGTACCGCCTCTATAACATAGACACCTTCCTTACTCTTCAGGAGTATGTTAACCTTCCTCAGCACCCTCGTTATGATCATTGTATAGGTAATGTTCTTTCCTATGGTCCTCCTCACCTTCACACCAATCTAACATATGGGGGACTTGATATTTCTTCCTAATTTCTTGAACCACCTTCCCAAACCCATCCATTTTCCTCTAATCTCCAATCCCTCACGAACCGCCGCTTCACCTGCACCTTTCTTCATCATTGTGCCTAGAAGGGATTTGGATTTGGCCTCTAAGAGAAAGTTTGTCATACCATCATTCCTTGCACCACCCGTAAACATAAAGACCGATGTGGTATCGGGTTCGTCGAACCACCTGTTATCACCAAATCATTGCACCCTCTGAATAGACATAATGTGAACATGACGTTCAGTGTGATTAGGTAACATGGGATCACCTCTCAAGCCGTGGGACTTGGGATTTAGGTGAACCTCTGAAGAAGGCCGACTTCCTCTTCCTAAACTAAGTGTTGTACTACTCCTAGTGTAATAAAATGGTCATGTAGACCTATGCTAACATTTTCATGGGTTTTAGGGAAAGAGATTTGCAAGAAAAGAAACTATACTAGGGATGGTGATGCACCAAATAAATGGTGTTTTCAAACTCATAAAGGTGTAATTTTGAGAGGGTGTTGTGCACCACAAGCCAACTTCACCTATTGCAACTTAGAGAGGGTAGCAAAATACCACAAACTAGGAAGCATGTGTTCCCTTTGCTAAACTCAATCAGACAAAACAAACTATCAGTCTTTCAGTGAAGAAGGATGAACTTGAGAAGGGTGAACAAGCACCACAACTCAACTACATGCAATACTCTACCACTTGATAAGCACATAACTCTAAGAACGTGTAATAAAAACTTGAGCTTGCACATTATACCTGAAAGCATGAGAAAGGCACAAAGAAGTATAGAAGGATGAAATGACCAATATTAGTCACAAAACACACTACTTTTATGCACTTGTCTAGGAAGAGGCAATAGTTGTCATATCTAACTTGAAAGTTCTAACCTATTGCAGAAGAGAGAATGGGCTTCCAACTTACATTTATGGAAGCTTCCAATTCTATGAAAAAGAAGAGGAAAAGTAATAAATTCCTTCCTAAATTGAAGGTACATGATGGTTCATTTACTGCAAAGTTTGTTGAACCACTTAAGAAGCTTCCATCACGTGTCATTAATATCCCATTGACTTAATCTTCTCAATTAATTAAAGGAATATTTTAATAATAATAATAAATATTATCATTTAAATATTTAAATAAAAATATTAATTTAATTACTATTTTGAAAATAATAATAATAATTTAATGACTACTTTAGGTGGGACCCCCTTAGGATTGATTTACATTGAGAGAGAAAGGCCTACTTGGTGGAAATGGCTCAAAAAATAAGCTACCTCCAACTCGTCCCATGAACCCACTTCAGCTCTTCCGTAATGTCACAACATCAATGTCGATTTCTGCATCGAGCTCAACTCCAGCTACATGGAGAGTTCCTTCATGTTCAAGTTAGCCTTGGTGAAATCACCTTGTCGAATGTGTCGAACCCCCAAGTTTTGTGAGATCATTTTTTCATAATGTGAGTAAATCGGTAACTCTTAGATTTCTCATTGATCTCTTTGCTCTTAAATATTTATTTTCCAAGTGATTCGGCTTTGACTCAAACCATCCTGAGTCATCTTCCAAGCATCATGGTTAACCGAGCTCTTTTCTGATCTATGTCCTCACCGAGCATCGTAACCTTGTGCCGAGTTCCTTCATGTATTCGGAGCCATTTCTACACTCCTGAGCGAAACATGCTGAATTGGTTATTAGATCAAGACAAATCCAAGCACCATCCCATTCTATAATGACTTGGCTGCATGGTTGTCTCTAGATGACTTATCACACTGACTAACTTGAAAGTGATCTCCATATTCCACAATTCAACCTTTTAGCTTACCAAATCCTTTGAATCCGAGTGCACCGTCTTCATGTTCAACTGTGCATCGTATATATGGATTTTGCAGCTGGTGATCCCTGAACATCAATCTCCTAATTCATCCTTCAAGCTAGCAAAATTAGAAATCATGTATTGAACTCTACTACATGCTCGAATTCCTCATAGCTCACATCTTAACACAAACTCAGGCCTCTGATTCTTACCTTGACATCTCTAACCATAAGCTTTGGGCTCATTTGACACCATGAACACCTTCCCTATCTTGTGATATCATTCAATCAGGTGAGCTTCAAGCTCGGTACACATCATTCATCTACTAACTTGAGTTCAAGCTATCTCCTCCTGTTTGCTCAAGTGAGCTGTCTCCCTTATGCCAACGTTCATTGATTTAATGGTTTACCCCGGGTGAACTCACCTTGAATTCGGTTCCAAAAACTTTAAAGTTCTGTGACCTCAATCATTTCAAGCTGAGATGAAAGTTGGTTGACCTAAGCCAACTCACAATGGTATGGTTAAAATCCTCCTTCACAAAAATTTTGATTTATCCTGAACTCATTTCAATAGCCGAGTATTTCACCGACATAGCTCAATCTTGTTGAGCTCAACTTGATGTCCAATGTCCATGTTTGACTCTAAGTACACTCGGTCCACCGGCTTAGACTTTAAAGATTCGTAAGCTCGATCCTCGTGTTTACCATATTCTCCATCAGGCCATCATATGCCTTCATCACAACATTCCATTACTTCCCCATCACTGTATTGACCAAAAACTCTCCTTGACTCATCTTCAATGACTTGGTCCAAATGTAGAGATCCTGACTCATCATCTACACTTCCATGTTTTACTTGTTTAAACACTCTCCATTCTCTCCGACTCAGCCAGCTTCGCATGGATCATACTCGAACTTCACCTCCAAACAATTGGCCATACATTGTGCTAACCACACTCTTTATCCATTCGAGCTCATGTCTCAGCCATTTCCAATAATTCAACCCACAATCTCCCTACATGAGTTTACCAAGCATTTTCTTAGGAAGTCTTCCGCCTAACTATATGAGCTTTTCTATGATCTATTTAACTGTATCGTAGCTCATTGTTCTCAACTTCTAATGACTTGAACTGATGATGTTAGAATTTTCCTACTCAAACATCTTGCTAATAATGGTCTCCCACGCTCTCTGCAAACTCATCAATGATTCCTTTGCGATCCTAGACGCCACTTCCTCCTTTTCAAATCAGTTCAATCCACTTGACCCTGATGAGTTGCTCTATAGCTTGGCTAGCACCATGAAGTGTCTTTATAAGCTCTTCTTTGGCTGAAAAACTCGATTTTTCAACTATGAATGAGCTTGGATTTAAACCTAAAGCATTCCCACCATTCAGCATGATACTTCTTTATCCTTTAAGAGATCTTGCACATTGAGCCATGGCAATGAGCTTAAAATTCCCTGAGCTTTCCTTCCATGTCAAGCCTAACTATTCAAGCCGACTTACAAGTCTCTCCAAGAACAAGCCTCAATCTATCGATCTATGAAGATTCATGAGCTCATTTCCTATCAAGCTAGCACACCTTGGGCCTCATCATTTCCTGTGTGTTCTCCTCATTCATCTTTGAGCCATGCTTACTTCTCAGGGAATCAAAAGTCCTCAATGTCTTTCTCATCTTCAACCACTAACCTTGACTTAGCTTCGCCCTTAGATATGTTCCCTACTATGGCTCGATTTTATGAGCTCCACATACATTGGGTCTTGAAACTCAACCATGACATGACTTAGCTATAACACGAGTGAGCTCACACATTTCTTTATTACTTCCTAGTGAGTCTGTGAATCCTCAACTGAACAACTTGGCACTTGTATGTGTTGATCAAGATAGTTCCTCTGGAAGTTTCAAATTACCTTAATGGCTCCTCATGTTAACTCCCCACAATGAGCTTCCTTGAACCACTATTCATCTTCGCATGATCATACATTAAATGAGGATCTGATCTCCTTGTGTATCTGTCATTCCATGCATGACTCATGGATTAATATGGAGCTCACTGTTTGCCCACTTGAACTCCACACAAACTTGAACTCCATTGACTGATTTTTAGTATAGCTGACCATCCCAATTTACCTCGATGTGGAACCATCCTATCCTTTATGTGCCATCAAGTTTAACTCACCCTATCGTGAGATATATGCCTTCTTTCTATTTGATTGATACGAATGTATTTTTTATTCAACTCGAACTCCCTTGAGTCCCATGTTATGTTGCTCTTGACTTATGACCTCGAAGACTCTCCCATTCGCCATGATCTTTCAAAACTTGTACCAAACTCAACATTTTTTCAAGATAATCGGTCATTTATGAAATGGGCTTTTCTTGATGTTACTTCCACAACTCGGCTCAATCCCTAGCTCAACCTATGAGTTATTCTTCCTTGTATACCATAGTTTGAACTCAGTTTGAGCTCGCAGTCAACGATTACTCAAACATTCCTGTAACACTTTCGAACCTTATTGAATTGTTTGTATCTCTTGACACTAAGCTCCTCCTTGAAAGTCCTTTAAGTTAGTCTCATGCATTGGCCACCATGAATTTAGCTTGAACCATCACTGTATCAATCGTAGCTTGGTAAACCAGATCTTTTCCATTATGATCGATGTGAATCCCTTTCACTCAACCCACCCATATGAAATTTCCCCTGTCGAACATACTTGGTCATATCCACGAAAGACTCTTCCATTATATCTCTTCATGCCATATGTTCTTTGCACACATGCCAACATCTTCAGACCTTGCCATGATCAACTTGTAATGATATGGCTTCATCCTCAATACTTTACATAACCTGCAATATTTTTCGTGAACATGATACATTGATCTCCCTTCATGGAACTTGATACACTCGACCTCCATGTGCATAGGTAATATTTCCAGCATTGTCACCCAACTTCAAAATTCGAGCCCTTTTCATGTCAGCTCACCAAGATGCTTGGTGAGCTATTATAGCTTAGTTATACACCCAAAAACCCTTACAATGTTCATTTTGGCCACCAAAATTCTGAATTTTATGGGCCCTTTCTTGAAACCTGAAGATCATGGAAGTATAATAAGCCCTATTAACATGATTTTATCAAATTTAAACATTTTTCCCATATTGACCAAAAGTGGGCCTCCTACAGATAATTTCCCATTCTCATGACCAATCCTTAAGCTTTCAAAGTTGGAAAGAAGAGAAAATAATTCAAAATGATTTTGGGACCTTATTGGAACACTGTAAACATTATCAAGACACCAAAATTAACTTGAAATTCTTCCAAAAGTCTCATGAGTTCCTTCCCAGTATTAGAGCACAACAGGCCCCTTTTGTCCAATTTTATCCAAAAGTGTGTGAAATTGGACAACATTTTTGGTGACCTCTTGGGAATGCTTGCCTGCTAAGCATGATTCTAGTAGCCTTAAGTCATCTATTGGGCATGGATTCAATGTTGGAATCCTGAAAATAATTTTATCTTCTATGATACACGATCCTGAAGTCTTCTTTAGTATTATTTATGAATTTAAAAAAATTATGTGACACCTATAATGCTATGGAATAGATAAAAATTTGAACCTAAGAAACGTCTTTGAAACTTTGAACCTTCTTTTCCTTGAAAACCTCCAATGATGATAGCAATGTGCAAGAACAACATAAAAACACAAAAAAGGAAAGCAAAAGAAAACAACAATACACAACAATGTGTAAAAGCACTTGGAGGAAAACACCTAACTAAATTGTACAGGGAGTGGAATGATCTCAAAAGAAAGCTTTGAGATGTATCCAATTCACATGAATGGGTAGTTCTTCTCCATTGAGCCTAGATAGATGAAATGAATTCACCTCTTTACAACTCGTGATGACTGTATGGCCCACTCCAGAGAGCGTCAAACTTGGCGTGCTTGCCTAGTTTGGCTCGTATCTTCATCCCATTTGAGAACTAAATATCCCTCTTGAAAATTCTTGTCAGATGCCTTCTTGTCAAAATATTTCTTAACTTGAGCATGATGATGTTCCAAAGTCTTCATAGCCTTTTTTCATACTTCTTCTAACTCCACGAGCTCAACAAACCTGACTGTCAGAGGATCACTCTCCATAACTTCAAGCTGATGAGATAACTCCAAAGAAGGTAACTCCAAGGAGAGCTGAATTTTTGCTTCCCTTCCATATACAAACATGAAAGGAGAATTTCTGATGGCCCTTTTAGGTGTGATTTCGATCTTCCCATAAGGCAGTTCTTAAGCTGTGTGTGTCAAGTCCTCCTGTTAGTCTCCATTGTGCGCTTGATAATCCTTATGAGGTTCTTGTTGCTAGACTCATCCAATATGTTTCCTTGTGGATAGTAATTAGATGAATTCTTGAGGTAGACCCCATTTTTAACAACCCATTCACTTAGCTTTAGACCAATAAAATCCATTGCATTGTCTAAAATTATTATAAATGGAACACCAAACCTTTTCATTATACCTTCTAAGAAATCAAGAACTACCTTCTCATTTCTCTCCTTTAATGTTACTACCTTTGTCCATCGAGTAAAATAGTCCATTGTAGTAAGGAACCATTTATTTTCATCACTAGATGGAGGATTAATCATTCCAATGAAATCCAACCCCATTGAACGAAGGGTTGGTCCACTTGAATTGGATGTAGTGGAAGAGCTTCCAACTTCTTTTTCCAATGAAAAAGGCACATTCCTTACACTTCCTTACCCAGAGATGGGCATCTTTGAACAAATCAGGCCAATAGTAACTGGCTCACATGATCTTGGTAGCAGTTATTTGTGCATCGAATAATGTCCTCTAGATAGGCCATTGTGAAAATCTTCTAGTATCTTACTTACCTATTTCTGTTCCCACGCACCGAAGGAGAACACCATTTAAATCCCTTCAAAAGAGAACATTGTCTATCATAACATATGGAATAGACTGAAGATGGAAAGTTTTGTCTTTGATTTCTTATCCATATGTACATAGGATATACTCTTGAGAAAAGGAAATTCTTCATTTTGGATAACCAGTCAACCTGATCATCACCTTCATTAGTGTTTAGGAGCATCACATTCTCATCACCTTTTGATTCCATGTCTACAACAAGTTGTTGACACAAACCTTTACCTCTGACAAGTTTGGTAACTTTGATATGTACTTCATACTCCATCACCTTTGTGATCCATCCAACATGTTTTTCGTTCATCTCTTTCTTCAGCAAAAATTCCTTGACACTTGGATGAGACACCATTAGATGAATTTTGTTGTTGGACAACATGTGCTTGAATTTCTTCAAATATCAAATAACCACAAAGACTTGTTTTTCAACGAATGAATATTTGAGCTCATAGTCTTTAAGGGATTGACTGAAGAAAATAATTGGTTGCTCCATCAGATCATCATTTTGTCTGGGTGAGGATACCTGAAATGTTCTCTTGACCTGTAAAAGCATAAAGAATAAAATCTTTATCAAACATGGGGTTCACCAATGTGGGAGCTTGAGAAATGGCCATTTTGATGGATTCAAAGCTCTCCCTTCCTTCATTTTTCCATGAGAATGGCATATTTTTCTTTAGCATGGTTTTCAGTGCTTTAGCCAATGTTACAAATTGAGGGATGAATTTATGTACAAAATTTATGGTTCCCAGAAAACTCTAGAGACCCTTCTTATGACTTGGGAGAGATAAGGACATAATCAAAATGAATCCTGGATGGATCGATAGAAATTCCTTCTATTGAAACAACATGCCCAAACAAATTTCCTTCATGCACTGCAAAAATACATTTCTTGGGGATTGAGTGAAACCCCAAATTCCCTACACCTTCGCAAAACCTTCCTTAGATGCATGATGTGGTCTTATGCATGCTTAGAGTATATAGTTATATCATCAAGGTAAACCAAGATGATATCATTGATTAGTCCCTTAAATTCCATGTCCATGGCTCTTTGGAAAGTATCCTTGGTATTGGACAATCTGAATGGCATTTTTTGTAAGCATACATGCCCCACTTGGTAGTGAAAGTCGTTTTGAATTGATCGGATTCTTGAACCAGAATTTGATTGTAACCTAAATATCCATCTAGCAAAGAAAATATTTGAGCTCCTGCCACCGTTTGAAGGATTTTCGCCATTGATGGAAGAGGATAATGATCTTTTAACGAGGCATTATTCAAGTCCCTAAAATCCACGCATAATCGAATCTCTTTGTTCTTCTTCCTTACAGGGCTCAGATTGACTACCCAAGAGGAATGCTTGATAGGAAAAATTATACAGGCCTCAATGAGTTTGGTTAGCTCCTTTCTCATTAGTGACTCAATTTTGGGATTAATTGGCCTTTGTTTTTGGAAAACTGGCTTGGCATTAGGATTCAGTTCAATATTATGTTGTGCTAGACCTGGATCAAAACCACGCACAGTCTTTGTAGCTCCACACAAAAATGTCATGATACTATTGAAAAAGGTTGATGAAATATTCCTTCTCTTCTGGGGTACACACTTTACCAATCTTCAGAACATTTTCATTCACTACCTCAACTTCCTCAAAATCTTCTTCTTTGACCACCATGTTAGAGCTCTGTCTTTTGGCTTGATCATCTGAATTGAAATTGGAATCCAGAGTAACTAAACCTTTTGGTAGCTTGTTTCTCTTCAATTTTATGATTTGATCACCATATGATTCTTGTAACTTATCTTGATTTTTGTAATAAACTCCACCTCTTCTGGTAGGAAAAGAGATTTTTTTTATCACTATCGAACACTTGTCAGCTACTCACATTATCAGGAACTGCAGGTCGAACCACCATTTTGATAGTTTTTCACCATTATTTCATGATATCAATAGGTATGTCGTATTACAAGAAAATTGTAGCAAGCCTATCAACATCTTGATTTTGATTTCTAAGAATTACGTGGATCCCAAAAGCTTAAAAATCTTCAATCAAATCCCAGACTCAGTTCTTGTATGATCTTAACAGATCATTTTTGGATGCACTGTGTCGTCACTTGATGAACAACTAACTCATTGTCTCCAAAAATAGTCAAGGTTTTGATTCACTTCTTTTGAGCTAGGTGGATTCCTTGCACAAGGGCCTCGTATTTAGCAAAATTGTTAGTGCAATTGAATTGCAATTGGAAAGATGAAAACTACTTATCTCCTGTTAGAGAAATTAACATTACGCTAGCACTGGACCCATTCTTACTTCCTCGATCCATCAAAGAATAATTGCCATAGTCCTTTGGAATAGCTTTATGTTTTGAAAAGTTGTGGTATGATCATATCTTCTTCATGAATGCATTATGTGCCCAATACTATCTCTTCCAACAGTAAAAAACTGACTTCTTCCTCTGCCAACACATCAGCATAGGGATTATACTAATGATATCCACTTACTTCATCCAACACAGTATCGAGTATTTTATCAACAAGAGTGGTCAGTTCATGATCAACATCTTCTTCTTCTGGATCACTGATGGCATAATTCCCATTTATAAGACTAGACATATAGGGCCCTACATGATTACGGAAGATTGGTCCCATCCTTATGGTTACTTTGGTTCTGTATCGAGTCTTGATAATAATATGTGACCAATTGACCGATAAATAACTGCCCATCTTGGCAGTGAAATCTCGTGATAGGCAGATGGCGAAGAGAGGAGGGAGATCAATGATTGATATGTCTTTGGTGAATGACAAACTCGGGCATGCATGGATGGTAAGTTGAATTCCTTTGATAACTCCAACAGTTTTAATAGTTGTGCCATCCAATTGAACAACTCCTCTTACAAACGGCGTATATTGTATGCCAAGTAAATCTGTAATTTGTTTGGGCATGACCGAGCTACTGGCACTAGAATCGATCATGCAATTATGTACCAGGTGGTCACCAATGATCAGGGAAATATAGAATGGTGGTGGTTTTTTTTCCTTAGGAATACTTTTCCCTTTCGGTTGACATAAAATTGTAGCGGTTGTTATTCCACAACTCGATGATCAATCGGTTGTGCCAAAACTATCTAGAGCCTCTCGCAACAAGTTTGTTTGAGAAGGAATTGAGAGTGTGTCCCACATAGGAATGCTCAGGTTAGTCTTCTTGATTTGTTCTACAATATTGAAGGTAATTTATCCAACTTTTTTGACACTTCTTTAGGTATTATAATCTTCTTTTGGAAAATTCTTGTTGGGTACCGTGATGCCTGAAGAACCTTCTTTCATTGTGGCTTGGCTAGCATGTGTTTCTGGTGGTTTCTTTCGTGCATATTTATCAACCACCACTTGTAGTTGAGGCTATGAAGTTAGATGCTTGATCAACTTTGGAAGGTTGAGATTCCATTGCTCTCTTTTTGGAATGGGTGTTTTTTGCCACTGATGAGGAATCTGTATTCAATCTATAAAAATCTTCTGCTTGCCAATTTAGCAAAGTGGTTTCTTTAGGTTCCTACGATTGATCTGTTATTTCTTGTGTAGATGAATTTTTTGTTGCCTCTAGAGGGGTATATATGTTAGGTTGTGGATCATATTTTCTTACATGAAAATTTTGAAGACTATACACTAAGTGTACTTTACACTTTGCATAGTTGTCTTGTCAGGGTTCGAGGGCGCAACCCCTGAGAAAAAAAAAAATTGGGCCTAAAAAAATGTGCCTAATATACTAGAAAATGTGCTTTTCTCATATGGGTGGGATTTTTGATCCATAGGTTTATGGGATGGTTTTGGCCCATGGTTTTGATACCCATAGTTTTATAAAACTGCTAAAGCAGTTTTCTACTTATGTGGTTTTGTGCATATGGTATGGTTGATGTAACATTTTAGATGTGTCTAAATTTGGGTTTGAATTCTGTAGAGTTTATTGAGCATAGCTCCAAACATATATGGGTATTGTATTGAGAGAGTGGTGGCTTGTAATAAAATTTAAGCAAGTGATTCTTAGTGGATGTAGCCCAAATTGGGTGAACCACGTTAAATATTGTCTCTTTGTGTTGTTCTTTTATTATTCTGCACTTTTATTTCAGATCTGTAATATTTTTCGCATTTTAGTTTCTACTATTCTATGAGGGATTATTCCACATATTTTATCCCTCATTTCCTAACAAGATATGCTTTGAACCATAAGGGCCTGGCTAAGAAATCCATTGGGGCTAAGATTTTGATTGTGGGGATGAGAACAAGGATATCACCATTTGTAGTCTTGAACTAGATTATTTTGGACATGTATTATGGCTCTAGATGAGCTAGCAACAAGAGGGTTCTAAAATTTCAAAGACCTGACATTCACAGCTTGACCTGTAGTTTTATTTTGAGGCTAATTGTTCCCTTAAAAAGGAGGACGGTTAGCTTGATATTGCTGATTTTGTGACTGTTATGGATGATTATATTGAAATTTTTACCTCTTGAGTGCAACGAGATCGTTCCCAAAATTTTACAACAATGACTTGAATTCAAATAGGTCATTTGAAGAGGTAGGGGTAGATTGAGCTACTTGCTTGGGGGCTACTGGAATAGGAGCAATGGTAGGCTGATTGTTCGTAAGATCTAGAGACACTGGCATTGGCACTCATGGAGCTATCTTTCCATCTTAGATTAAGGAATTCTCTGCTCTTATGGCAACTTCATAGGCATCAGGTAGTGTAGTCCCTCCCATGGACTGGATCATAACTGCTACATCGTTATTCAAGGCTCATAAATAGTACAAGAATGTATTATTTGGATAAGGCTTTATGAGTGCCGAAATCCTATTCCAAGTCCTATGGAATCAGAAGTTGAAATCACTCATGTATTCTTGGGGAGCTCTCTTTATGGTAGTGAGTTATTCCAAAATTGGTAGGTGATCACTCTTGTCTTCAAACTATTTACAAAAAATTTCTCCTAACTCGTCCCAAGTGGTTATAGTACCAACACTTAACCTTCAAAACCATTGAAGTGCTTTTCCCTTGAAATAGGTAGCAAGAAGTCTAACTATAACGTTGTCCTCCATGATATTATGTATTGCACAAATTTTGGCTACATCAAGAATATGTTCCACTGGAGTAATGTGAGTTTCCCCTGTGTAGAAGGGTAAACTTTTGAGTGTTGCAACAGGTATAGGGTCATGTTGAGCCAATAGAAGAGGAATGCTTACATTAAAAGGGGGAAAAATGTGGTTCTTTCGCCATATCAACGAGAGGTTGATTGTTTATGGGTGGAGGAAACCTTCCATAAGGAGGAGTTGAATAACCCCTACGAGATGATGTTGCAACGGGTGATGTTGAGGTGCCTCTTTTCCTTTTCCTTGGAGGAGACAAGGATAGTTCGATATGTTGATAATTTCCTTTCTTTGAAAGAAGCTCTTGTCTAAATACTTCACATAAGTTAACGCACTAAGATTTGAAATCCAAAAATATAGAGTCACGTCAGGGTACTTATATTTTTGTAAGTGAGAAGATAAGTACCAACTCTTGGTCCCACCGGGCGTGCCAAAAACTATTATCGCCAAATCACTGCACCCTCCGAATGGCCAAAATGTGAAGTACGACGTTTGAGTGTGATTGGGTAACATGAGATCACCTCTCAAGTTGTGGGACTTGGGCTAGAGGTGAACCTCCGGAGAAGGTCGATCTTCCTCTTCCTAAACTAAGTGTTGTACTACTCCTAATGTAATAAAATGGTTATCTAGACCTATGATAACATTTTCATGGGTTTTAGGGAAAGATATTTGCAAGAAATAGAAACTATACTAGGGATGGTGATGCACCAAGTAAAGGGTGTTGCTAGACTCAGGAAGGGTTGATTTGAAGAGAGGATGTTGTGCACCACAAGTCAAATTCACCTATTGTAACTTAGAGAGGGTAGCAGAATACCACAAACTAGGAAGCATGCGTTCCCTTTGTTAAACTCAATCGGACAAAACAAACTATCAGTCTTTCAGTGAAGAAGGATGAACTTGAGAAGGGTGAACAAGCACCACAACGCAACTACATGTAATACTCCACCACTTGATAAACATAAAACTCCAAGAACCTGCAATAGAAACTTGATCTTGCACAGTGTACATGAAAGCATGAGAAAGGCACAAATAACTATAGAAGGATGAAAGGGCCAAGATTAGTCACAAAAACACACACTTTTATTACTTCAACAACATGCACAATGCATCATTATATTCAGAAGAGGAAATGGTTTCCATTACAGTCTTGAAAGGAGGCTTGAAAGCTCCCTCAATATACAAGAACAACTTGCAGAAGTAGGACTCTTTGAAATAGTATGCACTTGTCTCAGACTGTCTAACCTTGTCTAAACTGTTGGAACGGGCTTCCAACTTATATTTATAGAATAATTTTCCATGAGAGAGAAGATGAAAAGTAATAAATTCCTTCCTAAATTGAAGGTACATGATGGAACCATTTATTACAAAGTTTGTTAAACCACTTAAGAATCTTCCATCATGTGTCATTAATGGACCAGTTGACTTAATCCTCTCAATTAATTAAAGGAATATCTAAATAAAATATTTTAATAACAATAATAAATTTTCTTATTAACTATTTAAAAATATTATTATTAAAATATTTAAATAAAAATATCGATTTAATACTGCTCAAAAATTATAATGTGACCCCCTAAAATCAGCTTGCATTGAAGAGGGGGTTTATGAGAAATGGTAAAAAAAAACCAACTCGGTGGTTGGCTCTCCGAGCCAACTCACCGAGTTGGTGTCGAGCTCCTCAGACCTTCACCGCAACCGAGCCTCCATTTTGTATCGAGCTCCAAACCAATCTCCATCTATGAGTTCATTATCTTGGCGAGTTCCTAGCAAATATGTTGAGCTCCTAGACTCCTCAGACCACTCTCTGACCATGCATGATTCTACCTGATGCACTCAGAGCTCTATCCATACTACCAAGTCTGAAATCTTCATCGAGCCAAAAAGTCACTTTATGAGCAACTCGAATCCCTCCATTTGAATGATTTGGTCGACCTTGTCTTTTTCAGATCTATGTCCTCACCACATCGTAACCTTGAGCTCGAGTTCCTTTATGAATCACCAAGTCTACATTCCTACGAAACATGCTAAATTTTATTTCCTGAACATATCCACTCAAGTTTTTCTTGGTGCATGGTTGCAGAAGGAGGCTATATGTAGAGGTCTTACACACTGATCCCGAGCTTGAAAACAAGTTTCCATTCTACAACCCTTCAACCACATGAGCTAGAAAACTTATGATCCAAGTGCAATCGGCTTCAACTTGGATGTCTTCGTATATCTGCGCAAAACCGAGCTCCTACGATGTGAACTCAACGTCAATGTCATCCTTCAATGCAACATCGGAAATACCAAACATTGATAGCTCTACTACATGCTTGAACCCAAGCTCACATTTTAACATCAACCTAAGGCTCCCCTGAAGCTTATCTTGACATCTCCAAATGTAAGTTTTTTGCTAAAAACTTTTCAAGCTTCTTTTGTTATCTCATGATTCTTTATGAGGTGAGCTCAAGCTCAGGTCACATCAATGATCTACTAACTCGAGTCGAGTTATCTCCTCTGATTTTCTCAGGTGATATTTTCCCTTGTGTCAATATTCATTCTTTCCAATGGTCTTTCCCAGACTCAATCATGGTGAATTTTTGGCCCCTCGAGCTTTAAAGATTGAATCAATCTTTACACAAGTTATGATAAATTCCCACGACCTACTAACTTCCTTACTTGGATCACAAGCTATGTTGAATCCTTATGTCACTGGCTCGATTATCCTGATTGAGATCATGTCATATTTCACTGACATAACTCGGCCTCTCAAGCTCACTTGACATCATGAACGTCTAAGGTTGAGCCTAAGTAACTCATTTGTGCAAGCTAAACTTTAATGTTCAAGCTCGATCCTTGGTTTCTGTTTATTCTACCATCGAGGCCATGCTATACTTTCATCACAATGATGCCTTCCTTCCACAAGCCAACTTCCAAAAAATCTCCTCATACTAAACTTCAGTGACTCCCTGCATCACAAATGTCGAGCTCCTAATCATCTACACTTCCATGTTTGTCGAGCTCTATTCTCTCCAACTCGACGAGCTTCACATGGAATATATCTAAAGCTCCACACAAAATCCACCAAATTGGCCACGCATCAACTACAACCACCCTTTCTCTCCACCAATCGCTTCCTATCCATTACCAAAAACTCAACCCCCCAACGACTCCCTACAAGAGTCTCAGACATTTTGTCATGTCTCCTGCTAACTCTAAACCAACTTGGTCTTCACCACGAGCTCATAGGTTAGAGCGTCTCTGGCTCAAACTCATTAGTCCAAGTAATTTGCTCCAAAATTTTCAAATCGTATCCACCCTATGCTCTCTGCAAGCCTTGCTCTAGATTGGTAACCCTCCGTGAGCCCGGACACCACGGTCCTCCTTGTCAACTCATTCAATCTACTCGACCCATAAGCGAGTTGGTTTGATATCTCAGCTAGTGCCACGACTTGTCTTCCATGAGATATTATTTTGTGGAAAACCATTTTCAACTCGACTCAGCTCAGTTTGATCCTGAAGCATTCCCACTGTTGAGCTCCTTTATCCTTTGAGAGAGACTGCATGTCAAACCATACATCAAGCTCACTAAAGTGAGCCACCTCCATTAGCTTAGATATTCTCGACTCAGAATGAGCTCTCCATAATGAGCTCAACTAGGTTCTCAAATGATGACTCATGAGCTCATTGCCTTGGCTCATCTTATGCTATATTTCCTTTGTCTTCTACATCATCATCTTTGAGCTCATGGTCTTCTCATGAATCACCAAGTTTAACATCGATCTCATTGAGCCACTAAGTTAATTACTCATCCCTTCTCTATTTCTCTACATGGCTTGCTTTTATGAGCTCCACATATGTTGGGTCCTGCAACTCGGCCACAACGCGACTTAGCTTAACTGAGTGAACTCCACATTTCAGTTATTACTTCATGGCGAGTCTGTGAACCTCAGCAAACAACTAGGCACTTGGTATGTATTAATCAAGATACTTATGTGGAAGTTTCAAATTACCTTAACGGCTTCTCGTGCAACTCCCCACAATGAGCTTCCTCCACCATGAATTTTAGTATTATCATGCATTAAATAAGGAGCTGAGATCATTGTGTATATTCCACTCCATGCATGAATCACTTCTAATATGGAGAGCACTCATTGCCCACTTGACATGGTGACAGACTCGACCTCCATTGAATGATTTTTCCCTATGGTTACATTTCCCAATTTACCTCAACGTGGAACCTCTGTCTTGGTTTTCCATCAACAAAATTCCACATGACAATGCTTCTCACGATCCCCATGAAGTAGTTTTTTTGACCTCGGGACCCAAAGGCTCCCTTTCTCCCATGTTATGTTGCTCAGAAGAATGGCATCAACTCTCCCATTGGCCACTGATCTTCAAAACTCCTTAAACATGGAACATTTTTCTCAAGATCGAGCTCGGTCATTTATGAAATTATTTCTGTTGAGCCCTATACTTCCACAACTTGTCTCAATCCGTAGCTTGACCTACGAGCTCTCTTCTTTGTAATTTCATTTACTCTGTTCGAGCTCGCAGTCAATGAGTTACTCAAAAATCTTATGTACCCCTTCCGAACCTTCCTGAATTGTTTGTAGCTCACCATGAGATGTCTTGAAAGTCCTTCAAGCTGGTCTCATTATATTTCACCTTGAATTTGAGCTCGACCTCACTATATCAACCCATAGCTCGTTGGACCAATATTTTCTGGTATGATCGATCAATGATTCTCTCTCAACCGAGCTAGTTAGATTTTCTATAACACTCATTATGGAGAGACTCATCCGTTCGAACCTCCATGATATGTTGTTATGCACACATGCCAACATCAACCAGATTGCCATGGTGAGTTTTAATGATATGGCTTATGTTAGGCTTTACTCCTACAGTATTTTCTTGGTCTGACTGATATTGATCATTTTCATACAACTCGATAGACTCGACTGCCATTTAATGGGTAAATTGCACGAAACACCCAATTTGATTTGATTCTTTCATATCAGCTCAGTGAGATATTTCTAGTTCAGTTCTACTTGAGCCTTACAATGTTGATTTTACCTAAATTTTGAATTTTATGGGATCTTTCTTGAAACCTGAAGATCATGGAAGTATAATAAGCCCTCTTAACATCATTTATCAAATTTGAACATTTTTCCCGCATTGGCCAAAAGTGGCCCACCATAGATAATTTCCCAGTCTCATGCAATCCTTAAGCCTTCAAAGCCCTGGAAAGGAGAAAATAATTCAAAATTATCCGAGACCTTCTTGGAACACTGTAAACATTATCAAGACATAAAAATTAACTTGAAATGTTCCAAAAGTATCATGAATGCCTTCCCGTATTAGAGCACAATAGGCCCCTTTTTTCTAATTTTGTCCAAAAGGGAAAAAATTGACAACACCACCTTCCAAGAAGACCCAAATTGACCTCATAAAGGATGATAAACCTTCTCCACCCCATTCACCTACCACACCACCTTCACCAACGGAGTCTACAGACCCAAAATTCATTCCTCCTAACTTTTTTTTTCATCAACACCGTTTCCCTAGGACCTCTGACCTATCAATGCAAGGGTGAGGTTCCCTCTTCCCTTCCCTTGTTACATCTTGACATGATCGACGATGACACGCCTTCTATCAATGTCATCTAATGCGAGGAAGATTAATCTATTCTCACCTACCTTGGTGTAGAATATTTTTATATTCACCAGCCATTGCCATCTGAGACACAAACCATGTTGAATGAATCGACCATCAAGATCAACATTCACACTTAGGATGACCCACACATTCTTAAGATAGGCCAATCTTTAGAATATCATTGAACAAGAAGATTTCATATCTTTCCTCCGAGATCGTAGCAACGCTTTTTCTTGGTCTTATGTTGATATGCCTTGTATTGACCCAAATATCATGGTCCATAATATCATAATTGTTCCCAATGCTAAATTTGTGAAATAGAAGCTTCAAAAAATGTATCCTCACATTGCCCTTCTTGTGAAAGAATAACTCCAGTGCCTCCTATCTATTTCTTTTATTCTACCCATTGATTATCCCTAATGGATCTCTAACAATGTTCCTATCACTAAACTGACAGGGGGGACTATACATTTACATGGATTTCCATGACCTTAACCTAGATTACTCCAAATATGACTTTCCTTTACCTAGTATTAACCAACTAGTTGATCTCACCGCCGGCCATGAGATGCTATCAGTCATGGACGGTTTCTCAGGTTACAACCAAATATTACTCGCCCCGGAAGATCAGCACAAAACTACCTTCATCACCTCTTGGGGGACCTTATGTTATCATTTCATGACCTTTGGCCTTAAAAATTTTGGTGCCACATACCAGCAGGCTATGAATTATATCTTTCATGACATCATGCATAGTATATTAGAATATTATGTCGATGATCTTCTTGCCAAGTCCAAACATCAGGTCGAATACCTTGTCGTCCTTAAGGTCATTTTTGACCATCTCATCCAATATTGTGTTCACCTTCAACCAAAGAAGTGTGTCTTCGTTGTTCTTTCGGGCAAGCTCCTTGGTTTCATTGTTTCCTTGTGTGACATTGAATTCGATCCTTCTAAAATCAAGGAAATTCCTTAGATGCCACCACCTACTACACTTCGCCAACTTCATAGTTTGCAAGGCAAGTTGCAATCTATTCTTCGCTTCATTTCCTATCTTTCGAATCGTTGTCATCCATTTCACAATCTTCTCAAAAATGATGTCTCCTTCAAATGGGATGATGAATGTCATAAATCCTTTGAATCCTTAAAAAATACCTTCTCCAACCACCTGAACTCATTCCACCTCAAGATAACAAACCATTCTACCTTTATAATTCTACCACTGACCATTCTTTGGGTGCCATGCTCGATCATTGTGATGAGAAACACAGGGAGAAAGTGTTTTATTACATAATTTGTACTCTTTTAGACTACGAAACTAGATATACCCACACTGTAAAGCTACGCTTAGCCCTATTCTTCGTTTCCACCAAACTTCGCCATCATCTACTCAACCACAAAACCTTCATTGTCACCAACACCGACCGCTTACATTACATTTATGCTAAGCCTTACCAATACCAATGTGTTGCACACTGACTCATGCTTCTTGCAAACCTAGATCTCGAATTCATCCATCAAAAGTTTGTTAAAGGAAAAACCATCGCCAACCAACTTGTAGAAGCACCTCTTTCTGGAAATCAACCTTCTAATTTTGATTTCCTCGATGAATCCATTGCTACCCTCTCCCTTGATGACATTATTTATCAGATGACCTTATTTTACGATGGTTTTAAATGTTAACATGGGGGTGGCGCAAGGGTCATTGTCATTCCTCGTGATGGTGATCCTATCCTGTTATATTTTAAACTCAACTTCAATTATACCAATAATGTGGCTGAATACGAATCACTCGTGTTAGGTCTCTAAACTATCGTTTCCCTAGATGTTAAGACCATAAATATATTTTTTGATTCTCAACTAGTTGTCAACCAATTAAATGGATTATACCAGTGTCATAATGAATTACTTCAAAAGTATAAACATCACGTCAACATTCTTTTGACCACATTTGACAATTACGACATCTAAATTGTTCCACAATCCACTAACAAATTCACAAATACCATGGCTTGCCTTGATTCTCAAATACCTACTTCACCCTCAGACTCAAAAATATTTTTCATCATACAATGGCTGCAGTCACCTTCTTATCTATTATGAGAAGTTAACTTTGTGGCAAGAATTGAAACAGACCCACGTGACATTTGTTATAAGCAGTTTCTTGACTACCTTTCCCTTTCAGTTCTACCTCCAAATCGTACTCGCAATGGAAAATGAGTTTCCTCAAAAGTGTCTCTCACTATGTTATCATGGGGAGTATTCTCTACAAACATGGCTTTTACGGTATCCTCCTACGATGCCTTATAAGTTTTGAAATCCCATATACCATCAAGGAGATTCACAATGGGATTTGTGGAGGTCATTTTAGTGGCCTCGTCATTGTTGAAACACATCCTTCACCTCGGATACTATTGGCCAAACCTAAATCAAGATTGTTGTGACTATGTCAAATGTTGTGTGAAATGTTAGCAACATGCTAACCTTTACCATACCCCTAGTCATGCCTTACAGGTTGCTAGGAACCTTTGGACTTTCTCTCAATGGGGTTTGGATCTCGTCAACGAGATTAACCATCATTCCTCTCAACGTCACCAATGGATCATCACAGTGACCAAATACTATACTAATGGGTGGAAGTCGTACCTCTAATTTCTACCAAAGTTGAGAAAATATGTGAATTCATCAACCATCACTTCATTTGTCGCTTTGGTTTTCCTCATCGCCTTATCGCTGACAATGGAAAACAATTAAAAAACAAAACCCTACAAAAAATTTGTGATAACTTCGTTATTCAACTTAGTTTCTCTTCACCATATTACCCTCAAACCAATGGACAAGCTGAATCAACTAACAAAATTCTTATGAAAGTGGTTGACGATATTGGTAAGGATTATCACACACACATTTCTTTTGCCTTATGGGCTTATCACACCAACATTTGTACCTCGACTGCTGTCACACCTTTCTCTTTGGTTTATGGAACCAAATCCTTGTTACCTCTCTAAGTTTAAATTCCATCTCTATGTATCTCACTCAATTATATTCTCAACAATGATGATTTTTTCAAGACCATTTGGTGCAACTTGAGTTATTAGATGAATGTCATTTAAATGCTCTAAAAGATCTTCAAATCTACTAAAAACGTATCAAATGTGACTATGAAAAATGTGTCCATGAGCAAACTTTCAAGGTTGATGATATTTTCCTGAAGGAAAATCAACATGTAACAAAAGCAGAGAAAAGTAAACCTGGTAAGTTTGTTCCTAATTGGATTGGACTCTATATTGTCACACATACCTATGGATCCAGTGCTTATCATTTAGCTTCTCTCGAAGGTAAACCTAAACTTGAACCCCTTAACTCATTGCATCTTTGACCATTATACTATTGAATTTAGTGCTACATCACTTCTTATGTATTACACACTCATCACTTGAGCAACCTTTGCCTCACACATACCTCTTTTAAGGACCAATGACTAAACTAGGATTGTGTGATTATCTGTCACATTTCAACCTTGTCTTCAATATGAATACCACGACTCTACTCATGACATGATTCTCATGGATAATTTCCATCTTTTTTAGGATGGAATCCCATGGTCATTTGTCACTCAAAACCTCTCTTTCATAGCTAACCTCTGCATGTTATGGTTTTTCCCTTCATAAAAGAAGCCTATACTCCTTTATAGTCTTGTCCATGACTTAAAAATCCAAAAAATTCAAAAGTAATACATGGGATTTTTCAAATTTAACTCCTTGAGTAAAACATCTAGTAAATATATGACTCCCTCAAAAGGGACATATATCTTTCTCTTGTTGTTATAAATAGATTCTTCCCTCGAAGGAAAGTTGTAAAAAGCTAGCCCTATTGTACATAGTCTCTCCAATAAGGAGACTATTTCTACAAAAATAAATAATAAAAAAATAGTCTAAAGCTTCCCGCATTGATCAACTTCACGAAGACCTCAATGAGATATTTTATTCATCCCACATAGACTTCACATATCGATCAGTCTATAAAATCAAAGAAAAAAAAAATATAATACATCTTTTTAGTCATGGAATTTCCTATTTTGGTTTTGGGTATCTTGCAGAAGAGGCATGTTGTCTTATAACAAGGTTACACTAGTCAAACCTCTCCACCTCACCTTCCTTTCTTATTTTCTACCTACTCAAGGAATAGGGTGCAAAAGCGACACTTCGTGATCCTGTAACTTCTTTCACCCTTCAAACATTCGATCAGGCAATGCCTTTAAGGGTTTAAGTTCATAAGCCCATCCTTGGTATGCTCATTATCGTCCTTGCCAATTATGATGAATTTCGCCTCTTATATTGTTCACCCCTTTACTTATTGATTTTTCTTCACAATACAAGACATTCGATACTTACATTCTAGGATTTATTCTCCTTTCACCTACCTCAACATTTCTCATCTATTTTCATCAACTCATTTTCAACATCCCACCTTGCCTAAATGACCTAGACTCAACCATGCCTAAATGACCTAGACTCAACCATGCATAAATGACCTAGACTCAACCATCCCTAACTTAACTTACTTATTTACCCATATCCAACCCCATCAACCTACTCATCTACCTTATCTTATTCTTCCCTATCCTATGGGATAAATACATCGACCTAAGGCCCCTTTTTGTAGGGGGGCTATGTAGGAAACACTTCAAGGGCATAGGGCCCTTGGAGGTTAGCTCGGCCACTCTTTCCCCTAAGCATTTCCTACCTTTAACACACGTCATAACCTAGTTAGTTTCCATCTACACAATAACTTAGAAATGGGCATATCACAAAACATACATCATTTCATTATACTTGAATCATCTAACATTTCCATGATATTAATTACTTTGAAATTTAATGAAACCATATCTAGAACACATAATCTCCATAAAAATAGTAACTTGGAAATTTTCAACTCACCATGCCTACACCTATAACTCAACCATGCCTAACATAACCTACATTCCATAAATAAACAACACTTCGACATTTCAGACCCCATCATACCTAATCAACCAAGAATCAACCATGACTCAATGACCTAGAATCCATCATGCCTAAACTTCTACACTCAACCAATACTCCATCATGCCCATACCTAACTCAACCATGCCTAACTCACCTAGTTTCAATAAAACTAACAATAACAATGAAACCAAGTACATCATCGGTACAATATCATCATCAACAATATAAAGGGAATGTCTATGTATCAATACACATACACACACACATATATATATAATATTAGTATCTAAAAAAATCTCATGTATAATCTCACATCTTTGGCATGCAAGCTAGTATATATATCAAAAATCAAAATGCAGTATCACCCCCATATAGGGCCCTCACCTCCACTCTCACATGTATCCTCCTCTCACCCTGTCCTCTGCCCAACCATCATCTCACATGTATCTTCCTCTCGCCTTGTTATCCACCCAGACATCATCTCCCATGTACCCTTATTTGGTCTCATTGTTTGTGCACTCATCACTTCCCTCTCGCCATATCTATGAGATTGATGACTACCTGTAGTGATAGTGTTGCGGGTCCTCTAACTGGGTGGCTGCTGGACCTTATGCTCGGCATATGAAGGAACCTTAATACTAGCTATGGTTAGCTAATCTTGATAATATCAGGCCTCGTTTAAAGCATCTTGCAATCTAGCCATGGATATTGTCTAGGGTGGCATCATCGCCCTAGCTCTAACCTGTGAACCCTACCCTAATAATAATGGACTTTGTCCTTGTATAATTGGCTCATTTCCTCCTACCTGTATAATGAGACCCTATCATGGTGCCTGAGTGGGTGCCTGCATTGGTGCTTGAGCAGTTATCTATGCCTATAATACAGTGACATGTTCCTGTGTTGCTACTAACTGATCCTGTAAACCTGTAATCTAAGCTTGCAGCGCTACTACCTATGCTTTATCCCCTGCGGGAGCCTTTGCAGGAGCCTGAGCATGCGCTTGTGCTAGCTGACACTATAATGTTTTCACTTGTCCTGTCAAGGTAGCTACATGTGCCTACGTTGTTAACTACACACCTAAAGTAGTCACTTTCCCCTGTAATGTATCTCTCTGTACCATAACCATAGCTAAATCCAGTTGTCCTTACTGAGGTGGTGCTCCCTGTAGATATGTTTCCCACCATTGTCTGTGTGTCACAGTGGACCCTTTCTCATCAATCTTGCTATCCACAACCTGCTCCTCTTGCCCTAGTGACCCTGTTGAATATGGGGGAGATAACAATCTCTTCACATTGTCTCTGCGATACTGAGGGAATGGTGGAGGCACATCCTGATGCAGTCTGAATTGGTGCCAGACTCTATCTATTGGAATCATCGTGTGCTCACCCGTATGCCTCCCCTGGATCGAACTAAGTAACTGTAGGCCCAAAGCTTTGTGTATAACTACACTAGATATGCAGGTGCCCACACAAAATAGACCCGATCCTCAATCATATCTCGTAGAAACCCCATCAATCCCTGGGGAAATTGGCCACCCTCTGAGTCTAGGAGTGCACAACAACCCACTGTAACCATCATCAATACTACCAACCTCGTCTCCTGAGGGTGGGAAACATACATAGCCCCATAAACAAGGTTAGCACTGTGGTTAGTCAAGTCACTCGTCGACTCTCCAAAAACTTTAATCATTGACTCGAAATCCTCATCTGAAAAAATTTGTTAAACATGCTCCCCCATAATTGGTAACCGTAGAATGCTATATACATCCTCCAGCGTGATCATCATCTCACCGATGGGAAGGTAGAAGGTATTGGTCGCAGCATCCCATCTATCGATGAGAGACTATGAGATTGTGATCTCACTTGATATTCCTGTATCACCTAATGTCAACCAGTCCAACATCTCACATATGATTCCACTAGTCCTCCATTGCGCTAGGTCATATCTACACTAATAATGAGGGAACCCTATCACGCATCATCAGTTGGTGATGTGCCTGCATCCATACCAATCAAAAATGTCAATTACTTACCTATTTTACTCATTTCTTCACCTTCACCTAATCCCACCCCACACCCACATTTCTCTACCTAATTAATCATTTACTAACTATTTTACTAACCTATCATAAGTTTTATCTAGCCTAAACAAGTCCCCATATTCTATTTCATTACTTTCTTTCCTTCATTATTATACCTAGCCTTCAATTATTACCTACCTATTTTTACCTATATTTACCCCTAACCTACCTAATTCTATCTTTCACAATCCCTCATTTATCTAGGTTTAACCCCATTACCTAACTCTCTACCCTCCCATTTCATTTCCCCCCATTTTCTCCTTATAAAACTAGCCTTTTTAAGAACTGGCCACTTTTCACAGTGGCCGACGTCAGTCACCCTGACTGACACCGGTAATCCATTTTACCCATTGATGTTGGCATATCAACCGACATTGGCTGATGTCTGACCAGCATCAGTTATTGGTTCGGCCCCAGGGCCGAACCACCACGCCCCTAAATTTCAAACAATTAACAAAACACCCTACAATCTACCCAAAATCCACCTAAAGCCCACCCCCATTCATTTACCTACCAATTTAGCCTACATTCCACCCTCCCCTTACCCAAATTCATTCATTTTAAACCAAATTTTAAATTCAAATTCTAAACCCCCATTTTCTTCATTTTCAGCTTAAATTTCACTCAACAACAACTAGAGAGGATTGAATCCTACCTTGACACGGCATCACCTCCTTCGTGGAACCTCTGGTCTCTGCACTGGTGGTCCTCCTACACCTTCTCCTACCTCTTCCATAGCTCAACTCAATATCTCCACCTCCAGCCAATCAAATCACTTGAATTGATCTTTTGGGCCCGTCAATCACAATCCAATCACCCACTAACAGTCAGCCACCTCAATCCCTTGCCTCTCCCTGTCATTATCTCCTCTAACTATTCTACATTGTCATTTTCCACAATTAGAAAATGACAAATGATTCCGTAAAACTCAATTTTTACCTTTTTTAACCAAAATTTGACTTGACTAACATCAGTTTCATGCCCTAAGTGACCAACATCAGTTATCCCTTACTGGCATCAGTTTACCTTCAACCAGTTTCAGTTACCTTACCACCAACCTATACCTAATTTACCTTCAATTTTGCTACCCATAACCATTTTCTCGCCATTATAACTTCACCGCAGCCTTGTAACCCTACCTAATTTTCTTATTACCTACCACCCAATCACACTATTGGTTTGGGAATGTTTTTGCCTCTACCTAAGCCTTACCTACAGCCTTACCTAAACACCCATACCAAACCACCCATTTTGACACTCAAATTCACATACTTGTTATACCTTGCAACAACGCTACTCGTATTATTCAGCCTAATGACCTTGCCTTGCCTAATGTCATGATCATTTATCTCGAACACACCTTTGGTGTTTTGGAACACACCTATTATCCTTTCCTCCACCTATCCTAGTTATGTTTTAGGACCATATCTTATACCTTGGATACATGGATCACATCAACCTTGTTTGGATAAACCTATCAACCTTTGACGAAGTAAAGTTTGTGAGCTCTTCATCCTAGTGCCTTATCACATTCTATGTGTGTGCATAGACTACACCCCACATATACCTCATTTATCATCACTTATCACTCTATCAAACCACCCACTGACTCAGTCTATCACTTCCTCAGTTACTAGTTTGAGGGGGATCACCTCCAACCATACTTAGGGTAACCCAATCTTCACTCACACCTGGGGCAACGACGTCCTATTTTTTTCAGTGTCTCTTATCACTACAAGATACACGAAAAAAGGTTAAAATGTAGACACCAAATTTGGGTCACACTTCCCTAGGTCCCCTTTAATTAATCAACGTAACACATGCACCTAGCCATGACCCCTTACCCCACACTCATATTAATTTAATCACTTATAATTGAATTCATATTCATCCTCACATTATCAATTAATTTAATTACTTTAATTAAGTTAATTTACGCCCTCACACATCCACCTCATCAAGACACCCCACCCTGGACCTATTCCAAGGGCATTTAACTTACAGTGACCAAGTCATCACTCTTAGCACTGAGTCATCACTCCTAGTGTTGAGTCACCACTTGACCTAACTAAGTGATACTTCTCCCAAACCTAATCAGATTTATTCTATGACTTTCCTACCTTTTCTAATGAGAAATCCACTTTCCTAAGTGGAATCGACTTGGAAAACATGCCAAATCTGGTAAGAACTTCCTATTTTTGGTAAAAGGGACTAATTCATCTAACTGATGTCAGTTTTCCCTCGTTCGGTATCGGTTACCTAACCACTATCGGTCACTTTATATACATTTTCACAACTCCTTACATAGGTTGGTCATTCAATGATTGGAGCCTTATTGCATTCAATCTTGAATCTTCAAGCCCTCCTGCATTGAGATGATGAAAACATACAACCACAATGCAAGACAAGCAGATGGTTCTCCTTCTAAACTAACTGAATATTCATGGGAGCACATAGGTTGCACTATCGTGGCACTGGACCCGGACATCTCTTCTTTGATCAACCACCAACCATCTCCACTCACAAGATCTACAAAATACCAAGTAAGTATTGTGATTTGATCATTTGTACTTATCCAAGTGTAGATATCTTGTCTCTTCCTGTATTTCATTTCTTCCATCACTCGTATATCACCTTCTTCCCACCAACCCACTATCCAACCATCCCAATCCTTTACACCTTTTCCAACCCCCTTATCAGCATTCCTAAGTCTTCCTAATAATATTATGACCCTATCTACACCCCTCCCACTCTATGTGCAATCATAGAGAGGTTAAAAACCTATTTTTAATAGTTTCCCACCAATTACCCCTACCGCCGCTGGTTCCTTTCCTATACCTGCATCAGTCACTCAACCAATACTGGTCTCTATGACTAGCAATATCTCATACCAGCAAGCCTCCCATTCACCCAAACTTAGCCCAGACCTCAACCCACTAACCTCGGACCCTTACTAGACCCTTGACAGACCTGTCTAACCTGAACAAACCCTGGTTCTAATTATATTTAGTTTTATATTTGATATCTAGCATAAAATATAATTTTATTGTGTGTATGAGAAACCTAAATCATTACATTGCAATAGGACCTATTTATTTCAATTTCGTATTTACATTAAATTTTTATTAAACGATAGATTAACAACCTCATTAGGAAGCACCACACTTCCTGGATCTAGCATACTCTAGGAAGTCCACTGTCTTATACTTTTTAATACTCTTTTTGTGGTCTTTCTTTGCATTTACAAGTAGTTCCTATTAGAGTAGGTATTTACCTTAGCTCATGTTCACCTATGTACTTTATTTACCTTTATTGTATTTATCCTCACCCACTTATGTGTGTGGATATTTCTTTTATTTTATTTAGATATTAGGGAGATATTAGCTAGTTGTTAGGTATAGTTCTTTCTTTGATCTATAGTATTGACTAGATCCTTTATGACTATTTCTTTCCTGAATCTATGGTCTTGACTAGTTCTTTGATGACTAGTTATTTCCTTGATTTATGGCTTGATCTATGACCTTGACTGGTTCTTAGACTATTATTCCTTGCCTATATAAGCAAGGCCCATTCTCATTACATTTCATTGATTTCCATAATAATGTATGATATTTTTATTCATTTGTTTATAAATATTTTATTAAAGTTATTATGGAGAACTATTTTTATCTTATTGATCGTGGTGTTTGATTAGCATCTGATTTCTTGGCTTGGTACGATCTCGTTATCGTTCCTTTTAGTTCCTGCTAGCCAAAAGGAATTCATCTACAATATGTTTGGACAATGTCAACAATGCGCGCAACCTTCCCCCTATAGTACATAGGTATTCCTCCTTAACCATTTACCCTTTATTTGTTTCGTCCTAGAAAGCGTAAAATTATTGGAGAAACAGGTAGATAGATAAGAAAAATTTGGAATCACAGACAATGCACATGCACAATTTGACAAAATGCCCCAAAATAATAAACAAAATGTGCTCTCGTGGACATCATGGATTTCAGGATTACCACAAAATATATTTATTAAAAAGACTTTGGAAACTTCAAGCTCAATGCAAAATTGGAAGGTGTAAAGCCAGACACCACAACCCTTTTTTCAGTGAATTGTTTGGTTAAATGTCTCACAAAAAAACAAAAAAATGTGGTCACCTAGACAACAAGGATTTTTGGATACTGCACCAAAATGGATCCATTTAAAATGCCTGGGGGTCAATTTTTCTAAGCATGTTTGTGGTGCACTATGGAAAGTATGAGTAACGTTTAAGTTGCAACGTGGAAAGGTGAATAGGCAAGACAAGTGAATTATTTGAAAAAAATTCTAAAAATAGACTAGGTTGCATGGATTGTAAATGGAAAGAACATATACACAAAATGATGTTCTAGAGGAAGCTTTAGTTATTTTCAAAGAAACGTGCCAATTTTCGTGTCCATGGAATTTCAAGATTGCAGGATATGCACAAATGCATTCTTTTAAGTGGTTGTAGGAGATTTTAGCAAGTGTTAGTCCTAGCCTATGCCAAAGTGGTATCGTGGAGTAGGGTATGGTCAGGCTGCCAAACCATTGGATATATTTATTAATTTTTACCCAAGGATATGGTTGTTATTGCGCTAATAGTGATGTATGTAAAATATGAGAATGGTGATCGACGCTCGTGAACCATTTGATGAAAATCCTCTTCAAAATGCACGCTCTTGGCAAGCGAAAAAATAAGAGCTTCAGAAAAGTTACAGAAAACCATCAAACACTGAATGAAATTAGTTTTGTTAGATGCAAGAATGGGGAAAACTAAGCTATGCATGTAAATTGGTTAATTGATGCTCTGACAATGGACTCATATCTTCTGCACATTCAATTTACTTGGAGCCCCTCGTACTGCTTCGATTCTCACACAAACATGGTCATCTTACTCCTTGCATAATTTTAATGTTATAGTTTTCTTAATTTGAATGGATTTATAAATAAAACTAAAGAAGAGTAAATTTTGGGTGAATTAAACAAAACATGTTTTCTATAGCAAATTGTCCCTCTATTTAGTATGCACTAGACGAGTATCCATGAATGCAAAAATACTTTCTTTTACCTCGTAAGATGGATGGAAAAACTATGATATTAGTTTTTTATATGGAAACCATGCAGTTGACTGGTTAAATAGGAAACTTAGTAAAAAAACTACTTCCTGATGACCTTGTGTAATCTTAATAAAACTTGTTTTTCTTTGAATCACAAAACATCCCTATAAACCAAAAAATGAGAAAATCAAGCTTTTCCCATGTACCTTAGCACATGGAGCAATAAAAAAACCCTATTTTGTTCCTCATATGTTCATTTGACTCGGTTTCGTAACGTGTTTAGGAGCCCAATGGGCTAGTTCGTAACCTTAAACAATTGTTAAAGGTTAGAAATACAGTTTGGTTTTGACCCACAATTTTGGCTCTAAGTGTAGAAATGGTTTTTGGCTTCTACATACCTCTATTATTTCTCTATATCAATCATAGGAAACCCTAAGTTTGGAGAAAATCACCTTGCAAGTTAGTGTTCTAGGTGGGTTTATTAGGCTTCTGATCATTGGTCATTCGAGTGCATTTACGATCGGTAGCTCCAGAAAGACAAGCACCAATTTAATCCAATTCTTTAGTTAAGGATTCTGTCAGCTTTTAGTGTTTCCCTATATATAGGGGAGCAAGTAGGATTTTGTTCCCTTATGTGTTTGAGTCTCAAATATGGTTTTTGAATGTTGATTATTGAGATACTTATCTAAATTTGACGCTTTTTGGAAACTTGTAACTAACTGGAGAAAAATGTCATATGACCTTGTCCAAAAAATAGCGATTTGGAAACCTTGTTAACACAAAAACATGACTGTAGGAAACCATATTGACGATTGTTTGAAAATATATTGAATCTGAAAAGAAATGGTGTTTTCTCTCTCTCCTCTCTCTTTCTCTATCTTTATCTTTGAAAATGAAATGAAATGACATTTATATTTTTTACTCTCCCTAAAAGTTTGTTAACTATTATATCATTATTATTGGAAAGCTATGAAATCATAAATCATCCTAGATTGTAGTTAGGTGTCATGCCAACAGTTTTTCTAACCATGTGGTGGTTACAGGTACACAGGAAATAAAGAAATGGTAGCATTCTATAGGATTTTGTAATAACAGGTTATCCTTGAAATACATGTAATGCTAAATGGATGTATATCAACATCATGTTTATAAACATGAATGTTATTTATGGATTTTTTTTTTGATGTGTACGAGATTATAGCATATTGGTATCTTGGGAAAAATGGGCATTCTATTCTAGGAGTAAGTTTGATTGTAGGTGTAGACACAAAATCACACACTTGGGTACCTTTCTAGGTCCTAAAAGCATACTAGCATTTATATGATTCCTAAGCAAGAAAACTAGTAATTGACAACTATCTTTGGCCTCTTTGCTTTGTTTTTTGCTTTCTCTTTAGTCTTCCACACCCTACTTCCCAGTTGGAACTTAGCTTGTTTATCTTTTATGACTTCAGACACCAGCACCCAACCAGGATAGCAGTGCTTAGGAGCCCATGTTCCCTCTGGGTGCCCCTAACCCTTTCTTACCTTAATCACTCTTTTTGGGTCTCTTTTATCTTTGGGTATCTTTTTCACTTATGGGTTGGTGTTCCAGATGTCAATTACAAAATTCAAACAAGGGAATCATATAAATAAATAGTTATGTATTCAAAATAAGGGAACAAACACTAAACATTGCTATTACCACCTAAGCTTGCATTCAAAAGGAGCCTAAAGCACTCTAAAGAATCCATCTATCATCCATTAAATGGATAAGGGGTTGTATACTATACATACACAACATAAGAAGGGTAAGTTCATTCTATTCCATCTACACATTCTACTACATTGCTACATTCTAGCTACATCCTGCTATCAAGTGCAACTTGTACAAGGGCATCCTAGGGCAAAATTTCTAAACACTCTCACAAGAACTACATGAAGTTTGAGATGTAATGAGTGCTCGGTCTTAAGTTCACTCTCAGGGTGACCATCGGGGTCAGTTTGACTCCCCATTTTGCATCTTTTTTTTCAGGTTTGATGTGTTTTATGGCCTTGTGCAGGTGAATTTATCTTTTATAGGTTATAGGTACCTTCGGTGATCATAATGCAAATAATATGAGATTAATACAAAATAATTTAAACAACCTAGCAACACAACAAAAACCAGTTACTAAGCTTCTGCAAAGTCACAGGTGCCCATATCCAGTTACCAGTGCCCATGCACCCCTGTACGTCATTATTCATGATTTGTAGAATTTACATAGATTAATTATGACGCTGATTGAATCTAGTTCATCACTTCTCCATGTCCAAATCACTTCATGTACATTTGGAAATCAACTATGTCCTCTCTCCTTATTTGCTTAGGGATTCATATTTTAAATCTTAGATTGCTTGTTTCATTTCTATATTTTATCATTTATACATCAATTACTCTGCAATACTTAGATTTAATTAATTCAAATTAAATTAAATCATTTGGTGAACCCATCGCTCTAATCCAACCTTCCCTCTAAGGTTTTTTTATGCCCATCACTCGTAGTGGTTGTTTTAGTTATTTGAGTACATTGAGCTTCCTCCCTCTATTCGTAAGTCCTCTAAGTTAATGGTTGAATATGATAACCCCTTTGTTAACTCATGAAATGTTCCTCTGGAAAACATTAAACCCTCTTATAGAAAACAATATTGCGATGAAGACACTAATGTTGATCAAGAACAATTAGATAAGCTCACTAATTTCTGACAAGATTTACGTGCTAACCCTTTGCATATTATGCATGTTCTCAATGCTTCACTTGCTACAAAACACTCTTGAGATGTTGATTTTGTACATCTTGTAGGTTATTCTTTGGCTGCTATGGCCTCCACCTAATCCCTTAACATTCCTGCTACATTCCTATTTTTAACACTCCCCTCCACCCGAATGCTTCTAATACACAACCTTCCTCCTCTTCCAGCACCCAAGACCTAGCTTCTCTATATCAAAACCTACATGTTCAATTCCGTTAATTGCAACAAGCTACTTTGTGCTCCTCTCCATCTCTTGATTCCTCATTACTTATTCACACTCCTTTTGCACTCGTTAATTTTGCTTATCCACTTTCTCTAAACTTCGTCACCCATACGTCGCCTACCTTTAATGGCCATGGTGACCCTCAAGAGTATCTCATATATATTCATGTGGCATGTATTGATTAAGTGGATGATCATATATTTCCAGCTAAGCTATTTCCTCTAAGTCTTCAAGATTACACCATGTGCTAGTTATATGATCTACCTGTTCATTCGGTAACTTATTTTACACATCTAGCCAATGATTTTCTTGCTCACTTTTCTATCAATATCAGCACCAAGGTCTCTTATGCACAACTCTCTCAAATTAAACAACGATCTAATGAGAATCTAGCAGATTGTGTTATGTTATAAGAACAACCAAGTGAAGATGACCAATGTGCTTGTTGATTAGGAATTGTAAGATATTTTTGTTCAAAGTCTCTTACCACCACTTTTGGAGAGTGTTATATTGAAGACCTCTCCTCATTTTGATCATTTATGCCATACACTTAAGTTGCTTGAGGTAAAACTCCTCTCTATGGGAAATTTCAAATATCAATATACTCCTTCTAATAGGTTTCAAGCTAAATCAACATTCAAGTCATCTCCTAAGCCCACTGAAGTAAAGGTAATTGTTAATTTCATCTCTCCACCATAAAAGCTTCAATGGAAACTGCCAAAGTGTACTTTCACCTTCCTAGGTGCATGTGTCCTCCCCTAGGTACTAATGTCATAGGGGAACATACAATCAAATTATCAGATCAACACATTTCATAGAATCCTTCAAAGAAGTTCTACAGTTACAAGAAAAATCTTGTAGTTATAACATGCATGCAATCTCCTACAATCCATTTCAATTAGAACAATCGGTACATTAAGAACTAAATTGAGACAATAGGAACAAATTAGGGGCGCACCATTTGCAATGGTGCTTATCAGAAAAAGTCATGGAAGGAGAGTAATAATAGACCTCTCTCCCCAACACTTTCTCTTTGGTGTGAGATCGCCCAAAAAAATCACTATTGGTGTGAGATCTCCCAAAAAATCACTCTACACAACATTTTAGGACATTTTTCTATCATTTACACTCTTATAAATTAGGTGCACACTTTCCTTTACACACTTTTACACACTTTTACATAATTATGCACATTTTTTTTATCTATCATATACATGACTGACTACATTCTTAATCTTATTTTCTAGGTCCATCCTTACAAGAAGTGACAACCATAAGCATAACATCAGGTACAACGCAACGCATACGCTTCACCCCCTAGGTTCACTTTCCTTTCCTATTTTCCACACTTCACTTTGCATCATTCCACACTTCACTTGTCCACTTGACACACATTTCACCACATGCTCTACATGGTTATCAATTATGCATCTTCTATCTACTTTGTGTTATCAAGTATTAACTCAACAACATAAATTGGGGGAAATTGTAGACACAGAAGCACAAACTTGGGTACATTTTTAGGTCTTAAAAGCATACTAACATTTACATGATTCATAAGCAAGAAAACTAGTAATTGAAAACTAACTTTGGCCTCTTTACTTTGTTTCTTGTTTTCTCTTTGGTCTTCCACACCCTATAACCCAGTTGGAATTTAGCCTGTTTATCTTTTATGACTTTAGACACTAAAACCCATCCATGACAACAATGCCCAGGCACCCCTAACCCTTTCTTACCTTATTCACTCTTTTTAGGTATCTTTTATATTTTGGGAATATTTTTCACTTATGGGTTGGCCTTCCAAATGTCAATTACAAAATTCAAAAAAGGGAATCATATAAATACATAATCATGTGTTCAAAATAAGGGACCAAGTGATAAGACCAAAATATGTCTCATTATATCACCAAATAGCACTCTTATTCTCTCTCTTAAAATCAAGCTTCTAAGTGAATTTAGATGTAGTTTTAATAATGGATAGTATATTTAATGTATAATATAGGATTTATCTTATAATATTTTTAGAATTTTTTTGGCAATCTAATTGTTGTTATTTCCTGATATGTCTTCTAAAGTTGGAATGTAATAGTGTGTAGAAAACAGGTCATAAGCAACTCTACTCCAAGTTCATAGATTGTTGCTACTGAAAACTTCCACACAGCTACTGAAAGGCCCAACTACCTACTCCAAGTTCATAGAGTGTTGTTACTGAAAACTTCCACGCGGCTCTTGAAAGGCCCAACTACTAAAAGTCTTTTGGTTTGTTTTATCGCCAAATCATAGCACCCTCTGGTTGCTTAGCATATGAGTGTGTTAAGGTAAGCGGTGTGACTGGGTAACATGGGTACTATCTCAAAGTTGTGGGACTTGCTACTTAAGATAGACCTCTAGAGAAGGTTGGTTCCTCTTCCTAATCTAGTGCAAGCTAACTCTAATGAAAGAAAACTACTGACTATCTCTATCCTATAATTTCCAAGGGACCAAGGAGAGAGAAAGAGCACAAAAATGAAATAAACTAATCTAAAAGAGGTGATGCACTAAGAAAAGGAAATGGGAAAGACTCTCTAATGTGTAGAAATGAGAATAAATGTTGATTAGAGAGGGTGAAAATAGTTCTCCACAATCTAACATCAGCACTTACAACATCATTTCCATGAAAACACAACAATATTGCACCTTGCAAGATTATAAGGTAGACACAATAAACCTATAAATGAAATAAAGAGGCAAATAAAAACCAATAAACACAGAAAAGGGAAGAAAACATCCACAAATTTTCATCTACTACTTCATTAACATGCACAATTCATTTACAAAGCAAGATAAGGGCTTGGATCAACATGTAATAAGTCCAATATGAAAGCCTACAACAGAATGGTGTTCCAAAAATGACATAGTTTTATTACAAGAATCATACTCCCAAAAATGAGGGAAAATCCCCAATTTATAGAAAAATGGAAAGAAGGAGAAGGGGACAAGCAACCTCGGATCTGTATTTTGCATCAATTGCAGAAAACCCAGAGTGGGTGAAAATCATGATTGTAGATTGCAAAAATCCTTCCCATACTTCCCATAACCTGTAGCAATATAAAAAAATGTCATCCATGCCCATTAATTGCACTTCCACCCACCATCTAACTACTCTCTTGAAACAAGCTTGTTTTATGCAGAATACACCTTTGAAACTCCATCAATCTTTAGTTTTTTACTACTATGCGTCGGGCTCGGAACAAGAACTCCGACAAGACCAATTTTGTGTAATTTCATTGAGAAATACTCAATTTATGGGCTTTTGAGTGACTGCAACTCCTTAGGGTTTGCTGGGAATCTCTTCTTCTTCATGGGACTATGTAATTAATCTGTTTGTTGAAATGCATCATTGGAAATATTTTCCCCCTCTTTTCAATGTTTTGCATATATTGTCGAATGAATTTGCATAAAAATTAGGTGGGGCCATCATTAACTTTGTTGCCCCTTTTTGGGGAGGGTGTATTTAATATTTTGAGTGTTTTATATTTCTAACTAGCTCGGTTGAGCTAGCTTTCCTTTTAGCATCGAGCTCTTCACTCCATATGTCGACCTCCATTTGGCCATGTGTTGGTTTGTCTCAAACACTAAACCTACCTACCTATGCATGCTGACTCCTTATGGCTCCTGGCTAAGCTCCCCACATTTCCATAGGCATTGCATCGACCACTCTTCACTAACTCGGTGAATCATTGTCCTTTAATGCCAACTTGGCTCCACCCCTTTCCTTCTGGTGAACCATCCTTCTCAGCCATGTTGCATTTCCTATTCATGCCACGTGCTGCCCTTTTTTAACCTCATGTTGTCGACTCGACGAGTAACCTATAACCTATCATCATTTACATCATTCAATAGATTCGTCTGTGCATTGGTTAACTGCCAACCTTACCTTTGTTGAGTCACCTTACCACTCTAGCTCAGAGATGCCAACTGTGTGACCAACCTGGTAGTTGACCATGATGTTTCCATGACTCTTCACTCCACATGGAAGTACCACAATACCCTAGGGTTTCCCTCCTTCTGATGTCATTTGAATATGTGTAGAGGGGGCACATGGTGCCCTCCGTGACTCTTCTCCCCTTTCCCGCTGACTTGGCCTCCAAATTGTGCATGAAAACTTTGATTTCGCAATCACATTTATTCCATTTTAAATCATTCGGCTACTATTTAGGTGATGAAATTGGCTCGGTTGCCATTTGCATAAGTGTGATACTTAGTTTCATGCATGCATGACTTGGCTTAAAATCACCCCGAGCTTCTGGCTTAATGCCTCGCCGTGCAAGTTCAATGATTCAAGAGGCTCGGCCCCTCTGCTCCTATAGACTCGACAATTGATAAAAATAACTCGGTTTTTTTAGAGTTCCAACTCTACAGATGGTTTTCTCGCATCCTTCAAGCTCAATATTTCAACTGTTATGTTCCACTATTAACTCAAGAGAATGTGTATGGCTCAGTTTATGGAAGGATGTCCCGGTTGTTATGCCTTTAACCTATTGCTTGTATTAGGATATGAGTAGCCAACTTATGGCTTACCATATCATTTTATTATGTCATTTATACTTTCTCATGATTAGTAGGTCATCTTTGGTGATGGCCATAACATATGAATAATGTATATAGGGGATTATAGATAGTAGTTGATCATCATATTGAGCATTTGAGTCTTATTGTATGTTTTGGAGGTTGCCCCCTCAAAGTGTCTAAGCTATTATACTTTCATATTGAGATAATTTATCTGCAATATTGTGTTATTTGGTGTTCTATTTCTAGTGATAATCAAAATTATTCAAGTAATTTCATTACAAGTGGTATCAAAGCTACGATTTAGGTGAAAATTAGGGGAAAATGCTAATTTTTTGTTTCCACTATATCTTACAAACCAGGGAGAATTTGTCAGAGATTTTTTTACCAGATTTTTGAATAATTTTAAGTAAGATTCCCTAAAAATTTTAGAATTTTTTTCTTTATTTTGTAAACTTTATTGCAAATTTAGGTATTTTCATAAAATCACTCTCTAAGCTGCAATTTGTGGAATTTTTCCAAGTTCTTTACATTTTCCGAAATCTCTAAAAAAAATATTAGTAGTATATTCTTTTTGTTTTTTCCTATTCAACTGAATTTGTATCGAAACCCTAAACCCTAGGGTTTGACATCATGGCAGGGCCTTCCACAAGAGCCAAAAAGAATCCTGTCACTCTGAGTAAAAACCCAGATAAAGATGGGGTACTGATTGAAGAATTAGAGTCAGAAGGGGTAAATACAGATTCCTCAACACTAGGGTTTACCTCAGTTGATCATAAGGTGAGCCAACTCGAGTATGATCTGTGAAATCTACAATCTCACATGGCCTATAAAGGAGAGAGACCAAATCAGTAAGCGGTTGGATGATATCATGAAACATATAAAGGGTAAAACTGTTTGTCCCAAATCAGCCCCATCTCAACCAAGGAGGATCTTTAGTTCATAATAATGGGAAAAATAACCAAGTTGGATCACTTTTCCAGCCCAATTAGAATCCAACTTATTCACAACTATGGAACATGATGTTGAAAGTGGATATGCACAAACTTGATAGGAAGAATCCACTAAATTGGATAAATCAAATGGAGAACTTCTTTGAGCTACATCAAACCCCATCGGGACAAAAGGTGACCTTAGAATCCATGTATCTTAAACCAAACCAATTCATTTGGTATCAATGGTTATGTGCTCAGAGGCATAAGAATGGTCTCAGTATCACTTGGATAGTTTTTACCGAGGAGTTGCAATTGCACTATAGCTCTAGTGTTTCAGATAACTAATTTAGTCAATTGGAAAAGTTATGAAAAATAGGATCAGTTAAAGATTATGTGCATCAATTCTAGAACCTATCCTTAAGGGTGGAGAATATTACAGAAGGGAACCTGAATGACCCGTTTCTTGGGGGTCTTAAGGACCACATTGAGCATGAGGTACATATATTTAATCCACTCAAGCTTTCTAATTATATTATCATGGCACGTAGAGTAGAGGAAAAAATTATTTGCAGTAGGAGGCAACCTTTCACTAACACCAGAGACCGTAGTACCCCTTCCCCATCATTTGCTAGGCCAATTAGACTGACTCCTCGACAAATGGAAGAAAATACAGCAAAAGGATTATGTTTTAACTGTGACAAAAAATATGGACCGGGACACAAATGTGCTGAGAAGAACTTCTATATTGAAGGAGGAAATGAGGATGAAGAGGAAGCTGAAATTATAGGAGAGGTTGAGGAACAATAGAATATGAAGTAGAGGATCACCAACGTACAATTTCTTGCCATGCATTGTCAGGTATTAGTACTCCTCAAACACTCAAGGTTATTGGCTATCTTAAAAAAAAGAAGGTGATGGTGTTGACTGACTCAGGGAGTACTCATAACTTCATAAATAGTAAGTTAGTTGCCCACCTCAATTATTTTATTTACCCAGCTCCAGAAATGCATGTTATGATTGTGGATGTTAGGATTGTATATTACACAAGAAAGTGTCATAGTATCAAGCTCTCCATGGGAGACTACATGTTAGACTCACCTATGTTTGTTATTTCGATGGGAGGGGAAGATTTTTTTTGGGTGTCTAATGGCTCACAACCTTGGGTAGTATAGAAATGAATTTCTAAGAATTGTTCATGAAATTTCATTCAGAAGGAAGGAAAATACAATTGAAAAGGATGGTAGCTAAGTCTCCAAAGATTATTATCTCTCATCAGATGCAGAAGATTCTCATAAAAGAAGTAGATGGATTTGTAGCAAAGTTATTTTTCATAGAGGTACAAAATACAGAGTCTTCAATGCCACCCGGACTTCAGAAGATTCTTGATGCTCACTCATCTATTTTTTATGAAATTCCAAAGGGACTACCACCAATTAGGGATCATGATCATGCCATTCAGTTGATCCCAGGGAGCCAACCACCTAACATCAGACCATACCGATATCCATATTCCCAAAAAAGTGAGATCGAGAAAATGGTGCAAGAAATGTTGAAGGCAGGTATCATCCAACATAGTTAGAGCACATATTCTTCGCTAGTGGTCATGGTACATAAGAAGGATGAAACATAGAGGATGTGTCCAGTTTACCAAGAACTCAACAAGTACACCAACAAAGATAAGTTTCCTATTCCAGTAATTGATGATTTACTTAATGAATTGCATGGTGCTATTTATTTCACAAAATTAGATCTTCGTTCGGGGTACCATCAAATTATAATAAGAGAGGAAGATGTTCCTAGAATGGCTTTCAGGACTCATGAGGGCCATTATGAGTTCTTGGTAATGCCCTTTGGTCTTACAAATGCTCCCTCAACATTTCAAATCTTGATGAACACTATTTTTAGGCCATTTTAAAGTAATATTTTATTAGTTTTCTTTGTTGACATATTGATTTACAGTAAGACATGGGAAGAACACTTACACCATGTAGATATAGTGTTAGAATTTTTCAATAAACATAAGCTCTATGAAAATTCATCCAAATGTTCTTTTGGTGTACAAGAGGTAGAGTACTTGGGTCATATTATATCCCATAGAAGGTGTTAAAGTTGATCCTCAAAAGATCAAAGCTATGGCGGAATGGCCAAGGCCCAAAAGTCTAAAAAATATCTGATGGTTCCTTGGAATAACAAGGTACTATAAAAGATTTGTGAGGGGATATGGTAGAATCGTAGCTCCACTCACTACATTGCTAAACAAGGATGCCTTCCATTGGACAAAAGCACCCACTAAATCCTTTGAGTTGTTGAAGGAAGCCATGTGCACTACCCTAGTTTTGCCTACTCTTGACTTCTAAAAAACCTTCATTATTGAGTGTGACACTTCAGGATCAGGATTGGGAGCAGTTCTAATGTAGGAAGGAAGAGCAATTACATTTGAGCATCACAAATTCAAATGAAAATATCTGCTCAAACATGTCTATGAGAAAGAAATGAAGGCTATTCTTCATGCGGTCAAGCAGTGGAGGCCTTATCTAATGGGTAGACACTTCAAGGTGAAAAATGATCATGATAGTCTCAAATAATTTTTGGAGCAAACGTTATCATCTACGGAACAAAAAAAAAGTGGGTAGAAAAGATGTTGGGTTATGGTTTTGAAATCATATACAAAAAGGGTAAAGAAAATGTAGTAGCTGATGCATTGTCTAAATGGGATACATTTGTCGATGCATTACTATGTGCAATGTCCATATTGAAGGACCGATTGGGTAGATGAAGCAAGATTGGAATGGGATCAACACAAGGATACACAATCTCTAATATAGAATATAAAGCAAGGCTCTATAACAACTAACAAATTTGAGTGGAAAGGTAATGCCCTATGGTAAAATGGCATGTTATACTTGTGCAAAGATTCTAAGTTGAAGCATAAGATTCTTGCACTGCTACATGCATCGCCTGTTGGAGGATACTTTGGGTTTTTGAAGACATATCATAGAATAAAAAGAGAATTATTTTGGGAAGGACTCAAGGGTGATGTACAAAATTTTGTATCAGAGTGTTTGGTGTGCCAACATAACAAAGGTGAACCATTAAGATGTCAGGTCTATTGCAACCATTACCAATTCCTAGCCAAATATGGGAGGAGGTTTCCATGGATTTCATCACAGGATTTCCTTGTTCAGAGGGTAAGAATGTTATTTTGGTGATTGTGGATAGGCTCACACAATATGCCCATTTTTGTGCCCTGTCACACCCATTTGCAGCTAGTATAGTTGCAACTATTGTTTTGGAGACAGTTCAAAATCTACATAGAACCCCAACGATAATTGTAAGTGACCGTGATTCTATTTTCACGACTAATTTTTGGACATAATTATTTGCATGTTTTGGGTACTCAACTAGCTCACAGTTCATCTTACCATCCTCAAACTGATGGGAAAATATAAGTGGTTAACAAATGCTTAAAGGGGTATCTACGTTGTTTTGTATCAGATAAGTAGGAACATTGGGTTAAATGGCTACCACTTCAAGAATGATGGTATACCACATATTTTCATACCTCTTCTCAAATGACTCCATTTTTAGCATTATATGGTTACCATCCACCATCTATCACTTCTTCCTTGAGGGTGCAAACTAAGGTCAGGGATTTTAAGGAACACATTCAACATCAACAACAAGTTTTGGTTGGTTTGAAGGAAAATTTGGCATTGGCACAAAACATGATGAAACAACAAGCAGATCAACACCATAGTGAAAGACAATTTGAAATTGATGATTGGGTTTTTGTAGGTCTGTATCCTTACAAATAGATGTCCCTAAAGCAACAAAAGAAGGACAAAAAACTTGCTCCTAAATATTATGTTCCTTATCAGGTTCTATAGAAAATTGAAAGTGTTGCTTATGAACTAGATTTGCCTCAATCTTCAAGCATACACCCATTATTCCATGTTTCCTACATGAATAAGGTTATTGGACATAAATTTGTAGCCCAGACAGAGCTACCAGAACTTGATGAGGAAGGAAGAATCGTTTTGGAGCCAGAGTAGATTCTACAAACATGTACTAAGAGGATGAGAACTAGAGACATTAAGGAATATCTAATCAAGTGGAAGAATATGAGCATAGAGGACGCGACTTGGGAGGATGAAGGTTTTCTACAGAAACATCTAAGATTATTCAACGTTGAGGTCAAATTTGGTTTGAAGGGGTAAGGGCATGCTATGCCCTTAACCTATTACATGTATTAGGATATGAGTAGCCCTTAACCATGCAACTCGCCACTATTACAATAGCTCACCACTTATACAATATAGTTCACCCTACGATGATGGGAGTTTTATTTTGTTTGGCTTTATGGGGTTTTAACAACTCAAAATTTCCTATAACTATATCGGGGGCGATTTAGAGCTCGATTGACATGATTAACACGAGTATCTTGTCCATGCCTCGTGAGCAGCTCAATTTATGACCAGCTAAATTTTGCTTTAATGATGACTCGGACCTCTCAATTCAAATATTTCCTCAAAGCTTGAACACTCTATTACAATTTCTCGTAGAGCTTAATGCTCTACTCAACCACCCCTTCGTTTAACGCATGACTCAGTTACCTACTAGCTCAAGGGGCTAATATGTGACTTGGTGGGCAATGTCACACCTTGATGGACCCGTTCATCAATGTCCTTTCGAAATAACTCGACCCTCATTGTGAGCTTGGTTAATAATGAAAGAGTTTGGTCCCGATTCAAGGCATCTTGGTATATGACTGGAAGAGCTCAATGTTCATGAAAATGGACTTGGTCTTCACCATGGAACCCTAATGGTCAATGCAACTTGCCTATGTTATTAAATAGCTTAATGAGTAATGTAAAGATCTCAGTTGGCTCCACAAGGATCAAAGGTGCAACCTTGTTAATTATTTCAACCCCCTCATGTCTCATTGATTCTTGGATCTCTTAGGATGATCAGGGGTGCATGAAGGTGCTAAGGAGGGTTGAATTTCAATTCTCTTGGAAGATCATAGTGATGCCTCACAACACTGAAAATTGCATGTACCCTCAAGGGCCTACTTAGTTGTCCAATTTCACCAGGGAAGTGACGTTGGATAATAATTTGGTGACTTACAAAGTAATTTTCCTGCTAAACGAAGCTTGAAAACTTCCTGAAGCTATCCTTTGGGCATGGAGTCTGCAAGGTTATCATGAAAACTTGACCTCGAAACGTTTGGAGTTTCGTTGCTTGCTTCCTTAACTCTCATAAGAAAATATGAAAAATTGTTTTGTGAGCGTAGAAAATTGTTTCCAATCTTGAATTTCACCTTTTCCCAATAACTTTGATTCATTAAGGTTGTATAATGAAACCCTGCAACTGTTACCTCAACATATTATTTCCTATTTCAGGGAAACTAAGAAACTCAATTGTTATTCTGAAGAAGCAAGCAATGATACATATGAATTTTGTTTCTTAGCTTGATTTTAGTTTCTTTGTATTTGGGCTCTTTCAATGATGGCAATTGTTGCTTGTAACCTTGAGTTTCTCTGTTGTAATTTCCTTTTACAGAAGTATGATGAACTGCATACAAGGAACATACTAGAAGCAATAGGACATGTGCACCAACACTTAGGGAAACTGAAAACTGATCGAAAATAATACAATAATGTGCATAAGCACTTGGAGGAATTAAAAATACTAGGCTAATATGTACAAGGGTGAGAAATATTCCTTCTAGTAGCAATATTTGATATGGATTCCATTTACTGGAATTTACAATTCTTCGCTATCCAACTTAGCTAGTTGAAAGGCATTACTAATTTTGCATTCAGTGATCATATATGGAATACTCCATATGACATCAAACTTGGAATGTTTGCCTGGATTTGCATAATCTGCATCCCAATTTAGCAACAAATTTCCTTCTCGGAATCAAATCTCCTTTTTATTAATGTTTGATCATTTTCCATGGTTCACATTACATGCTCCCTTGTTTCTTCTAATTCCATCAGTTTTTCATACTTGATTTCCATGGGTTTGAACTCAGGTAGTTCCAACTGCTTCATGAGTTTCAATGTCAGAAACTCTAGTGATATACGCAACATTGGTTCCTTTCCATATACTAGCTTGTAGGGAGACCTACCTATTGACCTCTTGGGGGTAATTCTAGTGGCCCACAAGGCTGATTTGAGATTCATGTGCCAGGTTCTTTGATTCTCATCAAGAGTTCTTCTTATGATTCTTAGCAAGTTCTTGATCGTGGATTTTGCTTGGCCATTACTGTGGGGGTAATAATTAGAGGAAGTGCTAAGATAAATTCCATTTCTAACAACCCATTTTTTTATTTTTCTGCCAATAAACACCAATGCATTATCTGATATAATAGTGGCAGGGACTCCAAACCTGGTGACAATCCCTTCATAGAAATCCAAGATTCTAGATTCATTTTCCTCCTTCAGTGCCACTGCTTTAGTCAATTTAGCGAAGTAGTATGTTACCGTGAGTACCCATTTATGGCCTAACTTGAATTTGGATTGATAAATCCAATGAAGTCCAACCCCCATTGCGTGGATGGTTGATTGACTGAAATGTGACAAAGGGGCAACATTGCTAATCTTTCCTTCCCTATGAAGAATGCACACCTTTTGCATTTCTTGATCCATGAGTAGCAATCAACAAACATTGTAGGCCAATAATAACCAACTTTCATGATTTTGAGAGTTTTTACTCGTGGAGCAAAGTGGCCTCCCACTTCTCCATTATAAAACTCATGTAATACCTTCTCAATTTGGTTTGTTGAGACACACCTCAATAACACCCCCTTCACATCCTTTTTGAACAAGATGTCATCAATGAGAAAATATGGAATGGATTGCAATCTAAAATATCTTTTTTTAGGCTTGTTCAATTTTGGAGGGCACAAACCTGTTTGGAGATAATGGAATGTGTGCCTTATTAGCTGATTGTTCTTGTTCATTTTGCAACACTAAAACATATCCTCTTTCATCATCTGAATTAACATGTTGTTTGGAAGCTAGTTTATCACACAAACCTTTACCATGAACCAACTTGGTTAATTTGATTTCAATTTCATATTCCATCACTCGAATGATCCAACCTTCCCTATCCTCATTCAAGTCTTTGTTCAGGAGAAAATCCTTAACACTAGCATGAGATACCAACAATTGAATCTTGTTGTTCGAGACTAAGTGTATGAACTTCTTCAAGCTCCTAATGACAGTATGAACATGATTTTCAATGAAAGAATAAATCATTTCATAATCTTCCAGACTTTGGTTGAAGAATGCTATGGGGATGTTCTAAATATTCCTTATTCAACTGTACCAAGATACTTTAGATTGTGTTTGATCCTCCAAAAGTGTAGAATATGAATTCCTTGGATAAATCTATATTAATAAGAGTTGGGGCTTGATATATTGCATCCTTGATGGCCTTAAAACTCTCCTTACCTTTTGTTGTCCACTTGAATGCAAGGCTCTTCTTCAACATCATTGTCAAAGGTTTCACCAAGGTAGCAAAATCAAGTACAAATCTACGAACAAAATTAATTCTCCCCAAGAAGATTTGGAGGGCCTTCTTATGGTTTGGTAACGGAAGAGTTCTGATAGCTTCAACTCTCTCAGGATCAATGGTCAATCCTTCTTTCGAAACAATGTGGCCTAGTAACTTTCCTTCATCTGCTAGAAATATACACTTTTTTGGATTCAAAGACACTTTGAATCTTCTACATATCTAAAACACTTTCTTGAGATGAAAAAGATGGTCTGCTGCATTTTTCGAGAACACGGTCATATCATCAAGATAAACAAGCACCATTTTGTTTATCAGCCCTTTCAATGTCATATCCATTGCTCACTGAAATGTAGCTCTGGCATTTAACAATCCAAATGGCATCTTCTTGTAAGCATACATGCCCCATTTTGTAGTGAAGGTTGTCTTAAACTGATCTTATTATTTTACCATGGTTTGATTATAGCTTGAGTAACCATGTAGTAATGAAAACATTTTTGAGCCGGCTACTACTTGCAGGATTTTCTCCATTGAAAGGAGTGGATAATGATCTTTGAGTGATGCCCTGTTCAAATCACAGAAGTCTACACATAATATGATTTCTCAATTTCTCTTCCACACGGGTAATAAGTTTTCAACCCTACTTGAATGCTTGATAGGGAATATGATGCTAACTTCAATCAAATTATTCAACTCTTTTCTCATGAGAGGTTCAATGTGAGGATTCATCAGCCTTTTCTTCTGCATGATGGGCTTGGATTCTGGATCCAATTTAATAGTATGTTGTGCTAACTTGGGATTGAAACCTCTTAAATATTTATAATTCTAGACAAGGACATCAGGAAACTCTTGATAGAGTTGAACAAAATCATATTTCTCTTGTGGAGTACTGACTTTGCCAATTTGCAATATCTTGCCTTCATCTACTGAAATGGGTTCCAAATATTCACCTCTTTACCTGAATGTTTTCCTTCTCTTTCTGGAATTGATCATTAGAGTTGAAAATTGACTCCAAAGTCACAATACTCTTTGGCAATTTTCTAGTCCTCAACTACACCACTTTGTCACCATACTGATGTTCTAACTTGTCCTGGTTTCTAGTAGAGAACTCAACTTCTTCTTACAAGAAATTTATGATTTGCTGATCATTTTTGAAGACTTAACAACTTGTGTGGTTGTTCAGAACAGCTAGTCTTACCACAACCTTGATATGAGACTGATTTTTCTCACTTTTGATACTTTCCACAACATCAAACGCTGCCCCAATTGTTGCACGCCTATATGTTGCCTCATTTTTATTCCTCGAGATGGAAGTGATGCTAAAAGCTTCAAATTATTCAATAAGATCCCATACCAGATTCTTGTAGTTCTTCAAGAGATCATTTTTAGCAGCATTGTTTCCTCTAACTTGGTTCACAATCAGCTCGCTATCTCCAAACACTTGAAATTTTTTAACACCCCTCTTTCTCGCCCGATGTAATCCATGAATCAAAGCTTTGTATTTTGTTGTGTTGTTTGAGTAAGCAAACTGAAAACAAAAAGTTGAGTAATATTTTGTACCTTGAGGATACACGAGCATTGCTCCTCCTCCAACACCTTTCCTACTCCTTGAGCCATCAAAGAATATTTACCATACCTAATTATCATCTTTGTGATATGATTTGGTAATGCTAGGGAGAGGAGTATTCTCTTCATGTATGCAATAGACTCCTAACTTAGCTTCTTCCATTTCCTTATAAGGATGGAAAGCATGTCTTTTACTAGCCCAATCATTAAGAGTCAAGTTTGGAATGCCTCCAACCTTATTATTTGCTTCATAAATACTTGGACAATCCTCTTGATCAAATGCTAAGCAATTTGTATTAATTGGACTTAGCACATGTGGTTCAATGTGAAAATTAGTAATTGGTTCATATCTGATTATAGCCTTAGTTCCACATCTTGTTCTGAATAACATATGTGACCAATCAATAGACAAGGAGCCTCCAATTTTAGCAGTGAAGTCCCTTGACAAGCATAATGCAAAGAACAGTGGCAGGTCTATGACTGAAACATCTTGTAAGACAATGACATTTAGACAAGCATGCAATGTGAGGTTTCAATCCTTTGATTACTCCAATTGTGGTTACTGTTGTCCCATCTAGCTGCACCACACCTCTAGACATGACTTCATATTGAAGGCCCAACCGATCAGCTATCTATCTTGGCATGACGGAGCTACTTGCTCCTTAAGCAATCATGCAATTATGTACCAACTTATCCCTGATGATCAATGAGATATAGAATGATAGGGGTTTCAAAAAAATTCCCTGTTGACCCCTAGGAGATCCTTATGGGGATGTATTAGTGAGCACTTTATCTTGGTCTTTGGATGACTAATTTGATGTTGACTAGTTTTCTATAACATCTTGTAGAAGATATATTTGGCTTGGGATAGTTAATGACTCCCACATTGAAATGTTCACATTTGTTTTCTTCACTTTCTCAATGATATTGAATGGGGATGAACTATCTTTTTATTTCCCTTTACTTTGCACAACCTTCTTTTGCATAGGAGCTGCTGCAACTAGGATATGAGCTGGTCTAGAAGATGATCTAGACTAATTTGACGCATTTGGAGCTACACTTTGACTACCAATTCCTTGTGGAATGATACAGGGTTGTGAAGTGCTTGAATTAGATGACTGCCCTTATTCAATATTCCTCTTTTTGGACCATGTATTGGATGCTAAACTTTGGGAAGGAGCCTAATTTACCTTGACAAGCGAGGTCTCATTTAGAGATGCTTCCTAAGTGGATTCCTCTTTCTAATTCTCTTCTTGGTTTGTCTTTTGTTCCACACTAGTTATTTTCACCATAAGAGCTTGATTCAAGGAACCATTAAAACACATTGATCGGTTATGAGGTTGATTACAAGGGAAGCACTAGTAATGCTCTTGAGCTATGTTATTTTTTACTGGTATGATGGCTCTACACGTGGATACAACATTAGGGTTATAAGGTTGAAATGGTCTATTAGTAGGGGGTTTCACTTGGTTTTGATTTGTAGCTTGAGAAGGTGGATTATTAGGCTAATATAAAGGTCTATTGGGTTGGGTTTGAGGCTAATATGACCTATTTTTTTTGGCTTTATGCCTATTAATTGTTACAAACTCGTTACCTAAGTTTTGTAACTGCTTCATGACTTCTTGGAGCTCATTTGAGGTACTAGAAGATGAGATAGAAGTTTTAGCAGAATTACGACATTTTGGGGCAGGGATGGGGGCTAATGTAGGTGCTTGGCTAGTGTTTAAATTTCATAATTTTAGATAAAGGGACATGAGTGGTCAATGTGCAAGTTTACCAGCTTGAATCAAGCAATTTTTCAGCTCTAATAGAAATGTTATAGGTTGCGGGAAAAGTTGTACCTCCCATAGATTGTATCATTATGGAAATATCAGAATTTAAAGATTTTAGAAAGTAAAGGAAAGCACCTTTAGCTACTGGTCTCACAAAAAGTGAAATCCTATCCCACGTACTTTGAAATTTGAAGTTAAAATTGGTCATCTGCTCATTAAGGGCCCTCTTAATTATTATCAATTGTTCCAATAAAGACAAATTATCTCCCTTTTCCCCGAATTGATTGTAGAGAGTTGTGCAAAAATGATCCCAATTTTGAATAGAACCTATTGTTAGGATCCTGAACCATTGTAAAGCTTTTCCCTTGAAGAAGGATGCCAACAATTTAACCACAATGTCTATCTCAACAATATCGTGAATTGCATAGGCATTTGTAATGTCTTGGATATGGTCAATTGGGGTTGTATGGTTCTCTCCAGTGAAATATGGAATGTTCTTTAATTCCACAAATAGAATTAGATTTTGTGCATTAAGAGCAAGTGGACTGCTACCCATGAAATTGACATAGGGATTTTGTGGTCCTTGTAGTTGTTGTAGATGTGCCATTATAATTGGTTTGAGAAGTATGGTTGATTGAATGAAAGGCCTACCAAGCAGAGGTGTAGATAGTGTTTTGTTCGATGGATATGGAGACCTTTGGGCTCTTCTTACCCTTCTTCCTCTACCTAGAAATAGCTTATGATATTCAAAAACACCTTCTTCTCTAGTTCTCGACCTCGTCTGGATTCTTCTCATAAATTTGACAAGCTTGGGATGCTAAAACTAGTGGATCCTACCCTTTTGGAATTGTTAGATGTGCACTTTCAAAGTCTTTTACAAGTTGGAATGTTACAACAAGAGCACACAAAACTTGTTGTAATAAAAAGAAGACTTCCTGTCCCACTGGACATGCCAAAAATTTTATCACCAAATCACAACACCATCTGGTTGCTTAGCATATGAGTGTGTTAAGGAAAACAATGTGATTGAGTAACATGGGTACTATCTCCAAGTTGTGGGACTTACTACTTGAGATAGACCTCTAGAGAAGGTTGGTTCCTCTTCCTAATATAGTGCAAGATAACTCTAATGAAAGAAAACTATTGGCTATCTCTATTCTATAATTTCCAAAGGACCAAGGAGAGAGAAAGAACATGAAAATGAAAGAAACTACTCTAACAGAGGTGATTCACCAAGAAAAGGGAATGGGAAAGACTCTCCAATGTGTAGAAATGTTGATTAGAGAGGGTGAAAACATTTCTCCACAATCTAACAACAACACTTACAACATCATTTCAACGAAAACACAACAACATTACACCTTGCAAGAGTATAAGGTAGACACAATACACCTGTAAATGAAATAAAGAGGCAAATAGAAAACAATAAACACAGACAAGGGAAGAAAACATACACAAATTTGCATCTACTGCTTCATTAACATGCATAGTTCATTTACAAAGCAAGAGAAGGGCTCGGATCAACATGTAAGAAGTCCAATATGAAGGCTTGCAACACAATGGTGTTCCAAAATAAAAATGATAGATTTTTATTACAAGAATCACCCCCCCAAAATGAGGGAAACCCCCAATTTATAGAAAAATGGAAAGAAGGAGAAGGGGACAAGCAACCTCGGATCCAGATTTTGCATTAATTGTAGAGTACCTAGAGTGGGTGCAAAGCATGATTGTAACTTGTAAAAATCCTTCCCATACTACCCGTAACCTGCAGTAGTATAAAAAATGTCATTCATGTCCATTAATTGCACTTCCACCCACCACCCAACTACCCTCTTGAAACAGGTTCATTTTCTACAGAATACACCTTTTAAACTCCATCAATCTCTATGTTTCATACTATTGTGGTTTGGTCTCAAAACCATGATTTCAAAAAGACAAATTTTGTCCAATTTCGTTGAGAAATGCTCAAGTTATGGGATTTTGAGTGATTGCAAGTCCTTAGGGTTTGATGGGAATCTCTTCTTCTTAGCGAGACTGTGTAATTAATCTATTTGTTGAAATGCACCATTGGAAATATTTTCCCCCTCTTTTCAATGTTTTGCATTTCTCGAATGTTTTTTCATAAAAATTAGGTGGGGCCATCATTAAATTTGTTGCCCCTTTTTTTTTTTTTTGGGGGGGGGGGGTTGGATTTAATGTTTTGAGTGTTTTATGTTTCTAGCTAGCTTGGCCAACTCGGTTGAGTTAGCTCTCATTTTAGCATCGAGCTCTTTTCTCGATATTCCGAGCTCCAATTATCCATGCGTTGGTTTGTCTCGAACACTGAACCTGCCTACCTATACATGTTAACTCCTCATGTCTCCTAGCTCAACTCCCCACGTTTCCTTTGGCATTATATCGGCCCCTCTTTGTTGACTCGAGGAGTCATTGTCCTTTAATGTCGACTTAGCTCTACCCCTTTCCTTCTAGTGAACCATCCTTTTTGGCCATGTTGTGTTGCCTCTTTGTGCCCCATGTTGCCCTTGTTTAACCTCGTGTTGCTGACTCAGTGGATATCATCCAACCTGACATCATTTACATCATTTAATGGATTCCTCTGTGCATTGGTTAACTACTCACCTTACCTTTGCCAAGTCACCCTACTGCTCTTACTTGGCAACATCGACCATGTGACCAACCCAGAAGTTGACTGTGACGTTTCCATGGCTCTTCAATCCACATGGAAGCACCACACTCCCTCGGTGTTTCCCTCCTTCTGATGTCATCTGAATATGTGCTAAGGGGCCATGTGGTGCCCTTCACTAATCTTCTCCCCTTGCCTATTGACTCGGCCTCCAGACTTTGTGTTAATCAAAACTTTAAGTTCGCCATCACATTTTTTCCATCGTAAACCATTCGACTATGAGTTGGGTCATGAAATTGGCTCAGTTTCCATTTGAATAAGCCTGATATTTAGTTTTATGCATGCCCGAATGGCTCAAAAATGACCTCGAGCTCTTGGCTTAATGCCTCACCGTGCAAGTTTAATGATTTAAGGGGCTCGACCCCTCTACTCCTGTAGACTCAGCAATTGATACAATTGACTTAGTTTTGTTTAGAGTTCCAACTTTGCAAGATGGTTCGCTCGGGTCCTTCAAGCTCAATCTTTCAACTATTATGTTCGGCTATGGGCTCAAGAGAATGCATATGGCTCAGATTGTAGAAGGATGTCCTAGTGCACCATGTAACTCACCACAGTTGAAATAGCTCGCCGCTTATACAAGACAACTTGCCCTGTAATGATGGGAGTTTGGCTTTGTTTGGCTTGATGGGGTTTTAACAACTCAACATTTCCTATAACCAACTTAGGGGGTGATTTAGAGCTCGATTTACATGATTAACATGGGTATCTGCCAATGCCTCATGAGTGGCTCAGTTTATGACCAGATCGCTTCTACTTAAACGATGACTCAGTCCTCTCAATTCAAGGCTTTCCTCAAAGCTCGACTGCTCTATTACAATTACACGTAAAGCTTAATTATCTACTCGACCACCCCTTCGTTTAACTTGCGAATCAGTTGCCTGTCAACTCGAGGGGCTAATACGTGAATTGGTGGGTAATGTCATAGCTTGACAGGCCCCTTCCTCAATGTCCTTTCAAAATAACTCGACCCTCATTGTGAGCTTGGTGAATAATGGAGTTCAGTCCCAATTCAAGGCATCTCAGTATATGACTATAAGAGTGTTCATGAAAATGGACTCGGTCTTCACCATGGAACCCTAATGGTCAATGCAACTCACCCACATTATTAAACATATCAATGAGTAATGCAAAGATCTCGGTTGGCTCCACAAGGATCAAAGGTGCAACCTTGTTAATTCTTTCAACCCCCTCAGGCCTCACTAATTCTTGGATCTTTTAGGAGGATCGAGGGTGCATGAAGGTGTTAGGGAGGGCTAAATTTAAATTCTCTCGGAAGATCATAGTGATGCCCCGCAACACTGAAAACTAAATGTACCCTCTGGGGCATACTCAATTGTCCAATTTCACTAGGGAAGTGACATTGGATAATAGTTTGTTCTAAAGTAATGTAAATGAGTACTGAACGATGCATCCTACTCTTCACTTCCACGTCATCAACCAAGAATACAAATACAAACATGTGGCAATCCAAAGCCATGCATGCATGTGGCATTCCAAGAAGAATTCAAAGTCATGGACTTAGCACTCCTCCATTTTCTCTCCATGTTTCAAGGATGAGTAAATAATGGAATAGTATTAGGAATGTTGAATAAGTACTCTCCCACTTTGTGTTCCTAGATTAAAGGGATGAATTGTAAAAATATTCTCCATGATAAGTGGATTGTTGTAGTCAAGTTTGTTTAGGATTTATTGCTTTGAATAAATCTGCCCAAGAATAGGTAGTTAGCTCTTGGTGTGTGGACTAAGTAAACTAGGAGTGATGCCTATAAATATCTCTTCCATATACTTAGAAAGGGGGGTATATTTTGTAAATAATTTTTGAATTAATACAATTACAGTTCTAAAAAGTTCCTTGTAGTTGCTCCAAATTCGAAGGGAAGAGAATGGCCAAAAGCCAATCTTCCCCAAGGAGGAGGATTTCCTGTTATTTCTTAACAAATTTTATTTACTGCAGATTTATTTTTATTAATTTATTTCAGTAATTTATTTGTTGTGTGTTTCCTTTTTATGCATGTTTAATTTCAGTTGGTTTTCTTAGGAAGAAGTATTGTTGAACAAGATTTTCTTTCTCCTTTTGCATACAACTTTAGATACTACCTTGGTTATAATGACAACAACTTGTTTATGAGTTGATTAAATGATTGGCTATAGCAACCTGTCATTTTTGGCGTTGTTCCTGGGGATCATCGTGTTATTAGGAGACTAAGATCTTTCTAAAAGAATATTCTAGTGACAATAGAATACCTCTTAGCAATATTTGTGATAGGAGATTCTTATTCAATAGCTTCTTTAGATTTTTTTTTTCATGTAACTAGATTAAGATTTTATTTCAAGTTTTTTTACTTTCCTGCAAATTTCTTTTCATGCAATTTTATTTCTGTAAATTTGTTTTTCAGTTTTCTGCAAATTTATTTTCTACAAATAGATTAAATTTTATTTTTGTAATTAGATTTAGAAATCTGCCAAAGATTGCTAAAAGAAACCCCCCTCAATAAAATGGAAACATTGTTTCATGTTTATATTAGTCCATCAGACATGTGTTTATGCAATTATTTTTTTGTTAAGAAATATTTCTATTATATTCATATTGATCATTTCAATATGATATTGTAGCTTGTTGATAAGATTGACTACCTTAATCAACATATGGATGAAAATTCATAATAGAAATATGCATTTTCATCAAATAAAACCCGTATCTAGTTCCATTGCATATATACACAACAATTACAATGACTAGTTACCCATGTATTTTGGTGTGATGGAATGGATACAATAGGAATTTGATGATAAGTTTTCTTAACCTCTGCAGGGTATAAATTGATTTGGTAGAATAATGAATGATTTAAATGAATACTTTGATTTATACCATTATTTTCATGCAATGATGGTTTCCTATTCTAAAATAATTCTTGTTTGCATGTATTGTTACTTTTGCAAAGATTAAATAACAGTTAATGCATGCAAGAAATACAAAAACAGAAAAAACTAACTTTGTGTAGGTTAGCAGAGACAAATTTTTGTGAAATATTTTTGCAAACAGATTGGGAGTTGAACGAAAAGTTGAGTTGTTTTTGTCACGGAGGAATGAAATGCCATGTTGAAGGAAAAGATGTAGAATGTCTTCATGCTTATATCCTTTCATCTATAACTCTTTACCTACATGCTGAAACCCTTGGTGTATATTTTGGAAAATTATTTTGCATGCAACCATCTTTGCAACTCAAATTCCTTGACCTACAATAAAAAATGAATCTACATCAATAATGAAAGCTATTAGAAAATAGTAGACAAATGCAAAAAGCTATGCATTATTCTCTCATATAACAACTCGACTATTCAAGAGTTTAAACATGCAAGAAGAGAATTATTTTTTTATTCTTATATTTGATGAAGTGATACATTAATTTTTGCATGCAACGACTCATGCAGTTAGAAAAATTCAAATAGCATGCATACCTATTTTATCTCTTTTATTTAATGAATTAGCCAAATTTTAAAAAGTTTTTCTTTGCATGTCGACCTAGTTGATTTAGAAATAAATTTTGCATACAAAGAAGAAATAAATTTACATGTAATGAATGTTCTAGGTTGCATATCTTTTAATCAACTGTCATGCAAAGAATGCTCCTAAATTGACTCAATTTATTTAATGAGAGAGACGTGTTCTAAATTGTTTTCAATAATTATTGGAGATTCAAATTTGAAAGAGATAATTATTTGTTGCAAACATATATTTTTTAGATGACATAATTACTACAGGAAAGTGCAAAATCAACAAAAACTGAGCATTGCAGAGGAGGTCAAAGGAAAAAAAAATCAGCTGATAAGGAGTTCTCGTGTGAAAAATAACAATGTTTTCTAATACAAAATGCTCATGGCTCGCAAAGAAATAGCTCAAATGATTTTTGGGTTTTGTTCTACACGCTTTGAGTTTTTCCAAATCATTTTGAATCGCTCATTTTCATTGAGAAATGCCCAAGATATTGCAGTTTGAATGCACGTAACTAAAAAAAATAACATGTTGAAGACTTAAAAAAAAAATCTTATGATGCGTGTAAGTTTTTTATCAATACTCCTCATTTTCAGTACCTGATTCATTCCATGCTACCCTCAGTATTTTTTTAAAATTTTTGCTAAAAATCATTTTTCCCACCTACTGGAACTACAAAAAATTCCTCTGATATTTTGTAGTCAATGTTAATTTTTCTCATGACTATAGAAAAATATTGGCTCAACTACTATATGCTAATCGAAATGCCAACATACCATTTGTATTCAGGGATCATACCCACAACCTCTCATAATAAACTATCCATTCCCAATAAATGAAGAAGTCCCTGAACCATCCCATTTCCCATAACAATTTACCATTGTTTCTCAACTTCTTAAATCAGTTTTCTAAGTTGGTTGGATGCTGTCGAAACTCTGAAAGATTGCTTCCTGATTTTCCATCATGTTGACATTTCTCAAAAGGATAGTGATTGGTTAGAAAATCAATTTACTAATTGACCAATTACTAAAAAAAGGGGGGGAAATTTGAAAACCAACAAATGGTTGTTTTTTCCAAACAAAAAATGCACTTCAAAGTCTTTCTTTGATACATATGACTATTTATCTTATGCCAACTTGGTTGATGAAATTATCTGCTACTAGAAATTTCTATGTTGTAGAGGCCTTGACTTCATATCTATTTTTTTTGTTCGGCTGCTAATGGAAATCAAGGTTATTCAGCATGATGAAAGCAAGGATAACTACTGAGTATGATATGGTAACTTTTATTTTACTATTCTCAAATATTGTTATTTTTTGTTTTAATTACACATAGATTCACTTCTAGAAATCCTAAAAGGAGAAACACAAAAGAGATATTTTTTTCAAAATCTACATGTGTTGATCAAGTCAAGTAACAAAGTAGATGATATAGATAAAGTCTTTCCAATTTGTAATAGTTGGGATCTATAAGATGCTCAGTAAAAAAAATAGTATGCATGAGGGCATGCACAGAAGTAAGTGTGGGGGAGACTCACTCTCTTCTAAATATTTTGAAGAATGCATGCGAAAAGAAAGAGCTAAGTGTGTGTGTGGGGGTGGGGGGGGGCAAAATCTCTCTGCATTATCTAAGAAAAACCTCATGAGAGAATGAATAAGAAAGAAGTAAAAAAAATTACTTCTCGAATCTCAGTTTGCTTTTATCATGAAAAAAGATGAGAAGGCAATTTGAAAGATATAAAAGTATTGAAAAAATCAAATTCTACAGGAAGATCAATAGCTTGCATGAGGTCATGCAAGAATTTAAGTGTGGGGGAATGATGAGACCAAAATATGTCTCATTATATCACCAAATAGCACTCTTATTCTCTCTCTTAAAATCAAGTTTTCAAGTGAATTTAGATGTAGTTTTAATAAAGGATAGCATATTTAAGGTAGAATATAGGTTTTATCTTATCATCTCTTTAGAAATATATTCATAATCTAATTTTTGTTATTTCTTGATATTTCTTCTAAAGTGGGAATGTAATAGTGTGTAGAAAACAAGTCATAAACAACTCTACTCCAAGTTCATAGATTGCTACTATTGAAAACTTCCACGTAGCTACTAAAAGGCCTAGCTACCAAAAGTCTTTTGGTTTGTTCCAAAATAATGTAAAGGAACATCGAACTATTCAGCCCACTCTTTGCTTCCACCTCATCAACCAAGAATACAAATCCAAACATGTGGCAATCCAAAGTCATGCATGCATGTGGCGTTCTAAGAAGAATTCAAAGTCACGGACTTAGCACTCCTCCATTTTCTCTCCATGTTTCAAGGATGAACAAATAGTGGAATATTAGGAATGTTGAATAAGTACTCTCCCACTTTGTGTTCCTAGATTAAAGGGATGAGTTGTAGAAATATTCTCCATGATAAGTGGACTGTTGTAGTCAAGTTTGTTTAGGATTTATTGTTTTAAATAAATCCGCCCAAGAATAGGTAGTCAGCTCTTGATGTGTAGACTAAGTAAATTAGGAGTGATGCCTATAAATACCTCTTCCATATACTTGGAATTGGGGGCATATTTTGTAAATCAGTTTTGAATCAATACAATTGCAGTTCTAAAAAGTTCCTTGTAGTTGCTCCAACTCCGAAGGGAAGAGAATGGCCAAAAGCCACTCTTCCCCAAGGAGGAGGATTTTTTTTTTTAATTTCTTAGCATAGTTTATTTACTGCAGATTTATTTTCATTAATTTATTTCAGTAATTTATTTGTTGCGTGATTCCTGTTTATGCATGTTTAATTTTTTAGTTTTTTTTCTTAGGAAGAAGTACTATTGAACAATATTTTCTTTCTCCTTTTGCATACAACTTTAGACACCGCCTTGGTTATAATGACACCAACTTGTCTACGAGTTGGTTAAATGATTGGTAATACAATGACCCGTCACCAAGCACTAAACATTATTATCACCACCTACACTTGCATTCAAAAGGCACCCAAAGCACTCTAAAGCATCCATCTAACATCCATTCAAGGGACAAGGGATTGTATACTCTACATACATGACATAAGAAGTGGAAGTTCATTTTATTCCATCCACAAATTCTACTACATTTCTACATTCTTGCTACAACCCGCTATCAAGTGCAAATTGCACAAGGGAATCCTAGGGCACAATTTCTACACACGATCACAAGAACTACATGGAGTCTAAGATGTAGTACAATGCTCAGTCATAAGTTCACTCTCAGGGTGATTATCGAGGTCAGTCGGAATCCTCATTTTGCATCTTTCTTTTTAGGTTCGATGTGGGTTATGGGCTTGTGTAGGTGAATTTCTCTTTTTCAGGTTACAGGTACTTTCGACGGTTATAATGTGAGCAACATGCAATCAACAGAGAATAATTGTGACACCTTAACGACACAACAAAAATCAGATCCAAAGTTTATGCATAGTCACGGGTGCCCATATCCAGTCACCAATGCCCATGCGCCCCTGTCTGTCATCATTCGTGAGTTACAAAATTTACAAAGATTAATTACGATGCTACTTGAATCTGGTTCATCACTTCTCCCTATCTAGATCACTTCATGTACATTCAGAAATCAGCTAAGTCCTCTCGCCTTGTTCTTTGTTTGGGGATTCATATTTAAATCTTAGCTTCCTCCTGTCATTTTTGTATTTTATCACTTATACAACAGTTACTCTGTAATACTTGGATTTAATTAATTCAAATTAAATTAAATCAATAGGTATATATATTGTTAATGTTGTCTATGTACTTTTAAAACTAGAAATGAAATGATCTTTCATAATGTGTTTTTAGGTGTTATTAATGAATCAAACCCCTTGTGTTTTAATAATTAATTGGGAATGTGTCATGGGTAGTCTCGTCCTGAGAAGTGGGGGTGAATTTTTAAGCTGCGAGGTTGAAAACACCTACCTAACCACCAAGCTATGAAACTTAAGTGATGAAGGAGGATATTTTCATGTGGTGGTTCAATTTTGTGTCCCCCACATCCCTTTAGAAAAGGGACAAAGGGACACCAATGCCTCCAAATTGCGCCAAGGGTAGAAGCATCATGGAGAGGGGGTAGGTGGGGTTAGGTGAGAGGAAGACTTTTCCTAACCACCCAATTTTTCATTTAAATGATGCAACTTCTATTCCTCATGTGTTGGTGAATTATTGTGTTACCCATGTCCCTTTTGACTTATTAAAAGGGGACAAAGGGGCATCAAGATCTCCAAGATGTGTTCCTTCCATTTTTAGAACCTGCACTCGCCATTACACTGTTAGAAGTAGCTTGTCATAGTGCATTTTTGCCCTAAGAGCTTAACTTAGTGTTTCCTAGGTCAAACTTATATAATTTTGACCTAGGAAACACCCAAGTAATCCAATTCCACCATTTTAGGACTTTATTCTGCCTTCTCTTTGAAATTTAACCCATTTTTCAATTTTGGTCACGAGCGGTTATTGGAAGGTCAAAATGCCACAGAAAAATCTACCTTTTTGTCCAACTCAACCTATGGAAAATATAGAGGATCCCATTTTATCCACTTTGGCCTTTGAATCAGCTTTTAACTCTCCTTGCAACTCCCAAAATCCTCAGTTGAATATTCACTAGGATTAAAGGTCTTTATTTGTACTACCAGGCCAATATCTGCAAATTTGTTCCTCATAATCCCTTAAAACATTTTGCATAAGGAAGTATACCCTCATATATTTATAATTAATATATTTTGAGCTCTCAATATCTCTAGAGATTCCTGAACCATCTGAAACATGAAAAGCTTCTTTTTAGGAAAAGTCGATCTCCATCATTAGTTAAAAATAGCCCAGTTTTGGAGAAGATGTTCCCGATGTTCCAAATATTTCCTAATTTTTCCTAAATTACTTTAGTGCATTTTGTATCTCCTCTGCACAACTCCTAGGTGGGTTGAGCCTCAACACTTAGCTTCCAAGGGGTGTTCACCAATGTGAAAAAGCCTGAAAATAGGCCTTTTTGGGCCTCCAAGAGTAGCTCTTTCTGAATAGTTCTAAATGAATATATGAATCACTTCCTTGTACATGAAACACACTTGAAAATCACATTAGAACATTCCTCCTGGCTATGATGAGGGTAACACAATGACTGAGTTGGCTAGAGGTCAAGTTTACATTGACAAAGAGAGAGATTTTGAAATGTGAGCTAGGTTGTCACGACATTTTTTTTAATTTTTAATTCTAAATGTTTTGCATGACAACAATAAGAGATTGCAACATATTGGTATCTTAGGAAAAATTGGCATTATATTTTAGGAGTGAGTTTGATTGTAGGTATATATCTTGTTAATGGTGTAGATGTACTTTTTTAATTGGAAATGAAATGATCTTTCATAGCGTGCTTTTGGGTGTTATTAATGGATGAAATCCTTTGTGTTTTACTAATTACTCAGGAATTCATAGAAGAACCAAAGAAAAAAGGACAACCTTAGAGTAAGATTCTTGTCTGACACAATCTTGTGAGTATTCTTATAAAACTGAAAGATTAAAGGATGAGCCTGGTTTTCTTATCATTCTTTAGCACCTCCTAGCTTAGAGGTAATAAGAGCACAAAATTTAGGATTTTGTAGAATCTTGTCTGCTTGTCGACATTGTCACGAAACCGCCCTATAGGAATGGAAATGGTTAAACATTGTTTAGAGTATGAGGGGTTCCCACTAGGAATTATATTCATGCATGTTGAAGTTGTGTGGGATACTTTAGTTTAAGGCTTAGAGCCACTTTTGTGACATGTGGGGTGTAAGGTCTAAGCAATGCAATTTGTAAAGTTATCTTGAGGTTAAGCATAAAGGGCTAAGAATTGAATGTACTTGATTCTTAAGGTAATTGGGGGAATATAAGTTTGCAACTTTAAAAGATGATCAAGCAAGCATTCTCTTGTAGTATTTGAGATTGCAATGGTATTTTTAATGTGATCATAATTCTTACCCACAAACCAAGTGGAGGGTTCTCGTATGTGTGAAGGTGTATTAGTTGCAATGGTTAGAAAAGGTATTGTGTCACCTTATGTCCTGAATTACGCGATGTCGTAATAACCCATTTAAGAGGTTGTCCTAGAAACTAAACACCATTAGAAGATTTTTTTTTAAAGTGCTTGGGATCGCTTAGACATTTAGGATATGCTTTCACGCACCATTAAAATTTAAATTTTAAAGGAAATTTGTAACCTGTTGTTGGTTATAGAGATTTTACCCTTGTAATGTCGATATAAGAATTTAAGTACCTTGGAGATCACTTGTAGCTTAATAATCTTCTTATGATGTAAAATTGGATGTGAATAGATCCACGAGAATGCAGGTAATCAAGAAAACATAGTTTCCAATTTGGGAATCAAAACTTATGTTGTGTAAATGTTAAGTTACTTCAAATTTACCATCGAGTTATATAATCTATTTGTAATAAGATAAATAGACTAAATTAGATGGAATCGATATAAGTGTTAAATGAAGTAAAAGAAATGTAGCCTAGAGAGAAAAAGGAAAACATATGTTTTCATGTTAAGTGCTCTTCAAATCATAAAGGCTAAATAATGAAATATGAATATAATAAAGTTGTAACTATGAAAATGTGGTAATGTGGGAGGTGCATACTTGTGATGTTCATGTTATGGTTAGGTAGTGGTTTTGTACTTGTTTGCTATGATAGTGTGGCTTTGATGTGCATCCAGTGTCATCCTATTGTTTGCATGTTCTTCATGTTGGTGTAGTCATCTTATGTGATGCAGAGCAATCTCTTGTGAGCCTATGTGGTGTTGCATAGTTGTATCAAGAAAATGAATGTTTAAAAAAGTTATCTTGGTATATTTGGTTGTGTGTTTGGGTCCCATATGGGCGGGCACTACAAGATGCTATTAAGATATACATCTCTACAAGAGATCATTATAGTAAAACTTTCTTGAATAAATTTAGGTTACATACCTTAATGGTCACTTTGTATCTACTCAAGATTGTGGGATCCTTTGTGAATAAAATAATCTAGAAAGCTTTTAAGTTGTTAAGCCTTAACTAAAATGGGTTGGTCATGAGTTTAGATATAATCATGTGAATGTTTTTAATATAATTATTATAAAAAAATTGGTGTTTTCTTCTTTAGGAATTTTTGCCAAGTTTATTTTGAAGTACTATTGTAGTACCCAAAAAAAATCATGCGAAACTTCCCATACCTTAATTCCAATAGATCAATTGTTCTAATTATTAATTTAGGAATTGATACACACTTAAAAAAATACATCTACAAAATATATTCTATCTCAAAACTAATTTTATCTTTATCCTGGATAGGTTAGGTCAATAAACCTATCCATACACTACAAACATGTCCCTTATAAGGGTCATATTTTTAAATGCACAATATAGCTTAACTGGTTTGGATGTTACTTTTGCGTCGATGGAGAATGAAAATATTCAAATATTCATTTGTATAAACATATCCTAGTCAACACATGGGCGGGCACTACAAGATGCTATTAAGATATACATCTCTACAAGAGATCATTATAGTAAAACTTTCTTGAATAAATTTAGGTTACATACAACCCTACAAGCCATCCTCCTTAATGGTCACTAAGTTGTATGGCCCATAGAAAGTTCTTAAAGCGTTCTTCTTGATGTTCATCATATTCTTCAAGTCTCTTATTTAAAGAAAGTTTTTGGGCAATGGTTCACCACTCAGAGAGTACATCCTAAGCTTGATGATAAATGATCCATTAGTCATGAGCTTGAAGCAGTCTTAGATAAGCACTCGTGCCAACTTTGCAACTAGACCATCACAGAGGTCTTGATCTAGTGACACAGAATACAACATGAAGATATAACTTGGGAGATGTTTCTCCAAATTCAATAATAATTTTCTCATCTTTAGCTTTAAGGACAAAGCTTTTCAAGGGAGAGAAGTTAGGACCCTTCATCCTACCTTTCTCTTTATAATCTAGTTGTAATAAACACTATAAACACATGCACTTTGTAAGTCATCCCTCGAACTATTGAGAATAATCCCACATGCATGGGAAGTAGTAGTTTGCTTGAGTAGAACTAGTTTAAATGTGATGCATGTGCTAGTGAAAAGCATCTATGAACTATATTGTATTGAGCTTGCTCAAAGGAGGTTACCCCCTCGAAGTGACATGTGATCTTATAATGCAATTTCACTCTTTCAATGCAATAAAGCTATTTCTACTCATTTCACAATATATTATTTTCTCTATTTCATCGTTGGCATAATTTGTTGCAGAAAGGACAAACATATTGATTTTAAAATGTAAATTGTATTTAATTAATCAGAGACCACCACATGATAGTGATATATTAGCTTCATCCTTTGTCCTTGCTTCTTTAAAGGCTAGATTGTTAGAAGAGGGTAAACCATACACAAAACCATCATGAAATCCACATATAAGGCCAAGGGAACACAATTCTTTTACATGGTTTCAATTGCTAAGCGTGTATTGTTGTTGTCTTTGAAGGTTTGAAATGATGAAATGAAAGATTTTAATGACGTCCACGAGACTAAAGAGTCTATGGGACCACAGAAACAGTAATTTAATCAGATTTCAGACTCTTTTCAATATCCGCTCTTCAGCTGTGAATCTTGAAGATAAAGCCTGCTGTCGCTGGAAGCTTTGTTCCTTCGAAGAGTTCCTCCAGTCTGTCCACCTTTAAATTGTTTTTATACTGAATACGGATATCATCATATGCAGAACATTCCATGACAAAATGCCATTCTGTCTCGACGACCCCTTTGCTGCAGAAGAGACAAATTCTCCTTTCCCAATCTTCCTTTGGAATAGTCCATCTACCAGTTTCACATCGAAGATGATGTGATCCAGTTCTTAACTGCGCCACTAGAATTTTTGCTTTACCCTTGATAACCGTCCCTAGATAAGCTTTTTCATCATGTTCCCCAGTGAGATTGAATTCTCTAATATAATGCGCTTTCTTCCGACCAATCTGACCTGTCCACATGGCAGTCCTGAACTTTTCTATCACATAATTTTTTATTTCCTTGTTGCTGTTAGGACACTCCTGCATGTTGATGCCCCATTTGTACATCCATTTATTATTCTGATTCATCCATGTTTTCTTTCTGCGTTCCAAAGTGTCGTTTACAACCATTTTGGGCCAGCGAAGGTTGTCCATGTTTTCAACTTTTTTCAGATAGCTTATCATCCGAGTTATTGCCGATGCTTCCAGCGAGAAAGAACCCGCTTCCGCCAACAAGATCTCATAAGGAACAGTTGATTTGACTTTAAGCGAGCTTGTGATTAGATGTTTCTGGATTCTTTCTATCTGTCTCCACCCATGATTTGACATGCTACTTCCCCAAACTTCGCAGCCATATAGAACAACCGGGGTGACCAACAAACCAAAAAGGGTTTTTTTAGTTTTCCAGTCCCAAAGTTCAGCTTCCCTGCACCTGTTTTGAAGTAGGAAAGAAGCTTTCCAACCTCCCTGAATCCTTTTGCTTTACAAGTCTCCCAGCTAAGTTTGTGGTGAAAGTCAATCCCAAGATACTTGTATTCATTGACTATTTCTAAAGGGCTCCCCTCAAAAAGGAAGACGTTTTGTCTCTCATTCCTTTTCAAGGTGAAAATCATGATTTTTGTTTTGCTGGTGTTCACTTGCATCCCGACTTCTTGACAAAAGAGCTCTAGCGCTTTTAACTGTTCCCTCAAACCTTGGGCTGTTTTTGAAATTAGGATAAGGTCGTCAGCATAAAGAAGTAACTTCACCACATAACTTGCTAACTGAATACCTCCTCCCTCAGTTTTGTTTAACCAATCTTCAAGCTTGTCAATGTATAAACCAAATAACGTGGGAGAAAGAGGGCATCCTTGCTTGACACCTATGTTGCTGCCGAAACACTCGGACATACCTTCTTTGGTTCTAATTTTAGCTCTGACCTGCTCATACAATTTATGAATTGCTGCTCTAAACTCATCTGGAATCCCAAGTTCCTCCATCCTATCTCAAAGCTTCTTTCTGGGCACAGTGTCAAAAGCCTTCTTGAAATCAACAAAACAACAAAAAGCTTCTTCTCCTTGGGTGTCCCAAACTTTTTCAATCAAATGCCTAAGAGTGATACAATGATCAATTGTTGAGTGCTTAGGTCGAAAACCCACTTGCCCTTTTGCTCTTTTACCCTCTCTTTCGGCCCAGCTGCTGATTCTCCGTTCTATCATGCCTCCAAATAATTTTCCAAGAAGAGGGTTGATCATAATGGTGCGATAATTGGACGGGTTATTAACGTCACCACTTTTAAATAGAGGAATAACAACGCTAGTCGTCCACTCTGTTGGAAAGCCATTCTGGTTGACATCATTGAATATTTTTCTGATGTGCGTGCGTGAGGACCTCAACCCCCCATTTTAAAAATTCAGCTTGCAGACCATCGATGTCTTGAGCTTTACCACTTGCCAGATTCTTTATGCCCTGCTTGATATCTTCTACCGAGAAAAGCTCAATCGTAGTCTCAATTATGGGAGGGACATCTTTTTGTTGAGGACGCTCATACAGGGTCTTCGCGTATTCTAACCAATGTGCACCTGTGATATTATTTTCTATGTATTTTTTCTTTTGTTGTAGCTCCTTCCAAAAACCTTTGGGATTGTGTTTTCCAAGAGAAATTAGCTCTGTCCTTCTCTTGCACACATAGCTTTCTTTTTTGTGTTGTACCAATCTCTCATAAACCTTTTTATTTTCTTTGTTCATCCCATTTTCTTTCAAAGCTCTCTTGGCAGCTTTACACTCTTCATCATACCACGGATTTGTTGGAAAAGTATTTGCCGCTCTCTTCTAGGCTTAGATCTCTCACATACAGTTAGAGCCTTTTTAATTAAAGATATCAGCAAACTACTACACATATAACCACTCGGTCCCTTGGACGCCGTGTTCTCTGTGTCTTTCCTCATTATTTGCAATTGTTGTTTAAGGGCTGCAACAAATATTCCCCGATTCTCTTTACTAAGAATGATTTTTCCCTGTTTTTGAGATGCCTTTTGCGTGTGATGAGCTTGATTCCTTTGTTGCTGATTGAAGACGGTCCCAAGCTTTACCAAGAGAGGACTATGATCCGACTTTAATTCGATAGGACAATCTCCAATTTCAAACTCGAGAAGCGTGGGGATAAAACTTTGAGAACAAATTACATAGTCTACTACACTTTGTCCATTGTATGTTTTACAAGTGATGTTGCCTGACCTGGGCCAAGCTCTCATGCCATTGCAAATGACCATGTTGTATAAGCTACATAGGCCTAGAAGCTCAACTCCAAAATGTGACACCCCTCCACTGCCATCCTGAGATAATCTTTCCCAAAACTTGTTCTCTTCTTCTTTAAGCCACAACGGATTGTCTTCACCTCCTTCTAAACTGGTCAACTGAAGGGATTGATTATTGGCAGTCCTTGGATTGAAATCACCCAATAGAATTATTTCTCCGGATGTACTGAAAACAGAAATGTCTTTTTTTATTGAAGCGTATGGATCTTCGCTATCTAGCTTTCTTCTCTTATATGTCTTTGACCCTTTCGGTGCAAAGTAACAGGCAGCTAATCTGATTGTTGTCTTGCTATCTGTTATTTTCAGCCATATGTATTGTTTATTTGGATCTTCTTTTTCAACTTTGACATTTTCGAGCCATATTTCCTTGATTAACACTGTGATTCCGCCGTGGCCTTTCCCTGTTTCGTTCCCCTTATTCCAAACTGGAATTTTTTTGTAGCTTTCAAAATCAGGAACCTTGCAACCTTGGTGCTCATGTGTTTCCGTAAGGATGATAATATCTTTCCCTTCTGCTATGGGCCCCAAACCCGGTCCTCTTCTCCATGGATATCCTCTGCAATTCTAGCTTACTATGTGCATGAATCCCGTGGGGCCCCTAATTCCTATTCCTGTTTGATAAATGATCACTGATTTGGGCTTTCCCATTTCTCATCTGTGCCCATTTTCCTGCTTCCCTTGCTTTTCTCACTTTTTCCCATTCTTTCCTTCGATCTTCTTGTTGAGCGAATGTCAAATCCTCATCTAGGTATATGTGTGTGCCTCTAAGGAGTCCCCTATTTTTTAGGATAGCATATTTGTCTTCTATTTTTCTCATAACCACTTACACGTGTCTGTCCTTTCCTCCCTCTGTTCTCCTGCCAATCCTGTTTGCTTGTTGTATGTAACCTGTCCACTTCAATTCGTCTTTAAGAAAGTTTCTTGCCAATATGTCAGTTCTTTCATTTTCGCCAAAATCTTTAGCCCCTTGATAATAAAATTTACTGCTTTGTTCTGTTGATCTTTCTCTTCTCTTATCTGTGTTTTGATGTGTTTCTCCATGACTTGTCTTTGTTCATTTGATGATCCACTTACTAATTGAGACCAAGTTTTAGCTTCTTCTATCCGATCCTTTAGTTGATTTTCTTTTGTTTCCATGTCTTTAATCGCTGATTGTATCTCATCTATCTGAATTGTTTCCTTCTCTTCTACCATTTCAGTTCTTTTTTCTCCCCCTGTTTTCATATGTCCTAGATCTTGTTTTATCATGATTAACTCTTGTTGCCCTCTTTCCATGAGGTTTTGAAGATTTAGAACCTGTTCTTTGAGAATTTTATTTTCTCTTTCTAACTTGTATCTGACTTCTGTGAGCTCTTTCCTCTCACTGTTTTCTTTCAATTTCTGGTTTTCTAAAATTCCAAGCCTTTCCTTCATGTTCATGAGTTCCTTCACATATAGTTCTGAAGACCATAAAGAGGGGTTGAGGTCGGATTGTATAGGTATTTAGAGTCCTGGACTCCATCTTCCTTTTCCTCTCTGTATGCTGCATTTCCGTCGATTTTGTTCATCTTTGGTTCCTTTTTATTATCTTTCTGATTTGGTTGTTTTTCTTCCATTTTATGTTCTCTGAAAACAAAATTTTCTTTGCTGTTTGTTGTCTTCGGTAGAATCAAAGTGAGGTTTTTCTTCTGGTTTCTTCTTAGTTTTTTAGCTTGCCTACGCCGTAAAATCCCTTTGTATTGTTTTGCATTCACATATACCAACTTTTTAGCTATACCCGCTGTATGATTTTGGAAGACTTCTGCCTTTCCCCAAATTTTGTTTTCTATTGCTGTATGAGTTTCTGAGATAATAGATCCTTGTGTTGCCATACTTGGGTTGTCTTTGAAACCCTCATGCTTAACCATGGTTTGCATGTCTTGTTGAAACCAGATTTGACAGAAAATATTAAAGAATATTGCAAAGAATGATAAGGTTTGGTGGATCTACCTGAGAAACTGAGAAACTGGCTTATCTATAACCCTGGCCCTGGCCCGCAGTCCTGTCTCCTTTTATATCCGCCTGTCCCTGGCCCGCAGCCCTGGCCCACCTCCCTGGCCCACACTGTATCCCTGGCCCGCACTATATCCAGCCCGCATTCACTGGCCCGCACTGAAAAACCTGGCCCGCACTGTATCCCTGGCCCGCAGCCCGCACTGAAACCCTCGCGCACTGTCCCGCGCACTGTCCCCGCGCACTGTCCCGCGCGCACACTGTCCCTCGCACACTGTTCACCTCCCTCGCCCGCACTGTTTCATTATCATAATGTAGTCGGAAGGAAACACCGAAAGAAGCGAAGATGGAGAGAGTGGGCTGGAGGTTTGACGTGGAGGTCACGGCCACCGTGGCAGATCAAAGCACCACGTCAGCATCCCTCCGTGCCGGGACTTTATGGATAGTCTACAAGCAAGCAATGAGTTGCCACTTGACGCCAAAGAAAATTCTGTCGCTGCTGCGAAATGTTGACTACTTACATCCTACGGCGAAAACCCAAAAAACAGGGCAAGCCGCCCCACTTTTGTAAAAATCATAGCAATTTTGTGTTTTAGCGAGGTGGACTGCGCATATCAATTCCTAAGTTTAACTTCTGTATTCGGAGCTACATATCTGTTTCATCTGCCATGGCAACTCCAGTCATTCCACAGATCAAGCTGGGCAGTCAAGGATTGCAGGTACTACTTTTTATTTTTTTAAATCTTTACTGTATACATTTTATATGACATGATTTTTTGGGTGTGATTATTTTGACTAATAGCTGTAATTGGAATGTGGAATTGATTAAGGTTTCTAAGGTGGGATATGGATGCATGGGGCTTACTGGAATATACAATAAGCCTCTTTCACAGGAAGATGGTATTTCCATGATTAAATATGCTTTTGAGAAAGGCATCACCTTCTTTGATACTGCAGATGTATATGGTGGCACTACCAACGAAATCCTCGTTGGGAAGGTGAGCTTCATTTTTAAGAAAATGATTTGCTTTACATAGGATGATGACCACTTCAAATTTCTTTTGGGCCAAAGTGGTCTGCTGGACTTGTCAAAGTACTTGTATGAAAATTATTTCTACAACTATTATAGCCAATATCATTATACAGCAGAAAATGTGTTTTCTTCTCTAATTCATTTAAATTGTATACCCCACAACAAACTCTTTGTTCCCACTGTGTAATTCATTTCATTTGTCTACCCCACAAAAATGATTTGCCAGATATTTGTATATATTTTTCATAAATTTGTTAAATTTATCAGGTTATATATGTTTTAAAAGCGGATTCTATGTTTTCTTTAGAATCCACCTTACATACACATGTTTCCCAATTTTCAATTAAAAATTATTCACCTCAAAAATTCTCATTCCTTAAAAAATACTCTGATGACCACTGATTCCATCTGCCAGTGTCAATAAGTTGTTCATATGAGATGGCTCTTATTTTAGCAATCATGATTTTAGTATTAAGATTAGCTTATAGTATATAATTTTTTCAAAGTCAACAGCCTAAACAAATGGTTTCAGTGGGGATCTGAACATCCTGACAAAAACATTGTTACCCAGTTGATTTCAGAAGAATTATATAAATGATGATTTTCTTCTTTGAGACTATCAAACACGTATAGGTAGGGAGGATATACTGATTGAGTGTTGATAGTATTCATATAATGCCAATTTTTTTTTTCCTTTTTATTTTGTCAATCATTTCAAAGGCTCTCAGTACTTTTGGTTGCTGATTATTTTATTCTCATTAAGAAAAGGAATAAATGCACTCTCGAAAGGAAATCTGCTGCAGGCCTAATTTGATTTGTGATCAAAGGAAATTTTACTTTATGTTTACCTCGCCTCTAATCAGGGTATAAAGTCTTACCAAGCCCATTTGTTCTAAGCACTCTGTCTTCCGATGGAATATAAAGATCATTGGTGTAGTACAAGCACTACATGTAATAATACTAAAATTTGATCATGGACAGGCCTTAAAGCAGCTCCCCCGTGAAAAAATTCAACTTGCAACAAAGTTTGGGATTGTATTAGGTGCTGGTGGAAATTTGGATGCCAAGGGTACTCCAGAGTATGTACGGAGGTGCTGCGAAGCAAGTCTTAAGCGTCTTGATGTGGAGTACATCGATCTTTATTATCAACATAGGATAGATACATCAATTCCAATTGAAGAAACAGTAAGCAAAGCCTGCGACTAACTGCATTAATTCTTTTCTAAAATGCGATGGAATGCTAAGTATTGGGCTTTTTTTTAAATTGCTTCGTAAAGATCCCTCTATTTCAGATCATACCTCATATGTTGGTCCTTTAGAGATTTGGGGCAAGCCACCAAGTGTACATGGGTTCATGGGACTTTAATTTGTCACATTCAGACTCATTACTGATTTTTGTGTGCAAATATTGAATGTAACTTCTTCTGTGGCAATGTAGATTGGAGAGCTCAAAAAACTTGTGGAAGAGGGCAAAATAAGATATATTGGATTATCAGAAGCCAGTGCTGACACCATTAGAAGAGCCCATGCAGTGCATCCTATTACTGCTATTCAGCTTGAATGGTCTGTTTGGGTTCGTGATATAGAGGAAGACATAATCCCAGTATGCAGGTTTTTCCAAACTTGATCAAGCATATTTTGTTTGAGTTCATTACTTGACCCAATAATAATGAAGTCAAAGTTGATATTGATGACTAATTTATGCTGTCACTATAGTTACCATTTCTTTCCCACAGAAGATATATCTGCAGCTTGAGAATTATTGGCTTGAGTATAGGTCAAAGAGGTAGTTCATTTCATACGCAAAACCTGCATTTAATGCTCTCACCCAAGAAATCTTCGGAATGGAAGATAGTCTGAGAAAACACCCGAGGCATCAGTTGTTTGTCTGCAATTAAGGTTGTTTGACGTTTCTTCCATCAAATGTTAATGACTTGTGTAATTATCTGTAAGCAACAAGGTGACACAAGCCAGGAGCTCGCATTACTTAGGTGTCAACTATTTGTAATTGACTTGGATATTCCAATGTACAATTCTTCAACAGAGATATAAAATTGCTTATATGCTATTTCAATGCAGTTTCCTACCAAAAACTAACATATATAATGCCAAAAAATAATGTGTTACAGCTATGGGCTTGCCATTTACATCCTTGATTTCTAATTGCAACGTGCAGGTGCCCAAATTCATGTCCACACTCCTGCAAATTAATCTTATACACTTGTTTGATTCCCTCATATACCATGTTCAATGATATATGACTGAACATACTCATATTTGCTGCTTTAGGATTAGAAGTATGCTAAAAATCAGCTAACATAGAATTATTTTGTTTAATTTCCGGGAATGAAACCAGAATAAAATAAACGAACAGTTGAGAAGTAGAGAACGCAGACTGCATCACACAATGAGAAGGACACAAGATATTCCTTGAAAGAACCCAATGTGAAAAACCTTCAGCAACTTGAGGTTGAGGTTGCGCCTCCTTATGCCAACTGAAATCAACAAGATTACTTCCCAGTCTCTCCTTGGAACCATCAAGAACACTGTGGGACTGTATCAATTCCTCTACCATGCTTCTTCTTGCTTTCTCTATTCTACAACTTACTTAATATGCTTCATAATCTCTCCTAGAGGCTGCATGAATGTACACATCTAAATGTAGAAGAAAGATGCAATTGAAAGAGCTCAATGGGCATTTTAATGCATACATTGGATCATTAAAACTATATAGAAGACTCAAAACTCCATATGTCTTGACAGTCGAGATGTGGAACACCATAGCTTCCATTCTAGGTTGTTGGTCTTCTTGTATGTTGCATTCACACTTTGGTGGTTGGCATACACTAGACACATTTGTTGGCCGTAGAATCTTCTGGATACATTCGATGACTGTTGAATCTGCCTTATACATTCGATGGCCATCAGATCCACTTAACAAATTCTTCAGCTGAAAAATGTGCGGCATCAAATTTAGAGATGCCAGAGGGATTTCTGAGGATCTGGACCATATCCTTAAAGCCTCCATCAAATTCATCCAACTTTATTTAAATTTTATTTTCTTGCATCATTCTTTTGAGTCATCAACTTTTGTCATTTGAAGGGTGCATAAATTTTTGAGTGTCTATTTGGTCATACAAAGCATCCAACCGAATCACCTCTGAATTTAATTATTTCACTTGATCAATTTCTGATCATATCTGCCCAAAATCTCATACATTGAAAATATGATTATACCTTCTGTCTACTCTATGAAATTTCATTTTTCCTTACCTCTCCATAGAAATGGATTTGATATTAGTCTTTTGGGAGTCGTGTTTGGCTACAGCTACCCTTGAATGTTGAAGCACTTAACCTTTGGAGTTCTACTCTTTCTTAATTGGAATATCTCTCTACGGGTATGCCATTTTTCTTTTTCGAAGTGATGAGTGCCAGTACTCAACTGATGCAGGAACATACATGGTGGTCAGTAATCTTGCACCAACCAAAAACATGCAGTGTCGTGTTGCAGTGTGAAAGTTGATCCGCAGGGATCCAAGGAAAACAACAGGACCTCAACAAGCTTTAAGGACCAGCAAGAAGTCAGTTTCAGTCTGCTAACGAGGCTAAATTTGACTGTCCCCTATTTGATGACAAAACTGGCAGTTACTGCAGGGGTGGTTGCAAAACTGCCAGTCTGCATTAACCAGCATATTCATAAATGCTGGAATGCGTCAAGCAGCAGTTTCACCTGTGACAGTTGCATAGTCAGAGCAACAGTCCAGAACACTTGAGTTCCTCATCTTGAGTGTTTCCAAGAATCTGGGTATTTCAAAGAGGCACTTCAAAAGGAAGAGAAATAGAAGAGAATGAGACTTATTCGGAGAAGTGCTTGTTCAAGGAGAGAGGGAGGAGTAGGAAGTTGAATCAAGTCCATTGAGGGACTGTCATTATATTGTTCTTCTCCGTTAACATTTGTAGAACATATAGTATAGAGGAAGTATGTTTGTTTAGCTTCTGTAATTTCTTCATCAAAATTGAATAACATTGTTGTTCATGGCATCTAGTCTTGAGTCTTGACTGCATATGTATATGTTCATGGCATCTAGTCTTGAGTCTTGACTGCATATGTATATGTGTGTGTGTCTAGTTGTATGCATCGATCCGAGCTTCAAGGACAAGGTAGCCATTAACTTGGCCTCCCCACCCTTGACTGCATCATTTGGTATCGAGAGTTGGTTTGAATCCAGTTTGCGAGAGTATACCTTGACTATGTAGGATTGTGATAAGAGGGTTTACAACAGTAGGTTGTGATTGACAAAAGAGTGTCAAGATGCCTCGCAAAAGAGTGGCTGGAAGAGTAGAGAAGGAGCTGCCAATGTGGCAGGAAGACTTGATGAGGTTGTAGACTTGTTGAGAGCAATGCAAGCACGATTGAAGATTTTTTGAAGAATACAGAAGAAGGGGTTTTGCACCAACAGATGATGTGAGTGATGATGAAAAATAGCTAAGAATAGACCCAGAAGAACCAAAAGCAAGCAAATGAGCATTAGTTAGATGCTCATAGGTGAAGATAGGCCTCGTTAGAGCTATCTCAAGGATTGAAAGAGGAACTAAGATGGAAGTTTCAAGCTTCTTAGGAACTTTGAATCCCAAGGAGTTGATTGATTGGCTTATAGAGATTGAAGAATATTTCGAGTTTGATGATGTGGATGACCTAATGAGAGTGAAAGTGGCTCAGACCAAGCTGGAAGGTCATGCAGCCCAATGGAAGGAAGTACAAACCGAGATAAATAGAAGGGGTAAAGAAAAGATTACTTGATGGGATAGGATGGTTGGCAAGTTGAAGGGCAAATTTTTATCTGCAAATTATCAGTTGGACTTGCTGGAAGAAGTTACAAAACTTGAGGCAAAGAGAGCTAAGTTTTGAAGGATTACACTGAGGAGTTCTACAAGATAACCATACGGTTTGGTCACCATGAGGTAGACCAAGAGAAGGTTGCAAGATATATGAATGAGGCTGAGAATGAACATACAAGAGATGAGTATGTCAGATTGCACATCTGTGGAATAGCTTATCAATTTGCATTGAAAGCCGAAGAGAAGTTGTCAAGAAGACAAAGAATATACAGCAAATGGTAGAGGCTGATTTCCAAGAGGACAAGGTCAATGAAATGCTGGAAGAGGACAGCATACTCATGACGAAGAAGCTAGCACTTCTCACAATCATAATCATGCACTAAGAGGGAGACCGTATCCTTCAAAAGGAAGACCATGTCGTTCAAGAGGAAGATGGAAATATGGTAGTGGAAAAGAATTCTCAGGCTACAAGCTTAAGATGTGGACAAGCTGGTCACTGAGCTTATGAATGCCCACAAACACAAAACAATAATATGAGACATGAGGCCAACGCTCTTATTTTTCAAGTGCAGACAAAGGGTCTGTTGCATCACCCAATTATATGGAAGAATTGGAACATGGAGAAGCTCTCATGATGAAGAGAGTATTACTAAGACCTGAAAGGAGAATGAACCAGTGCAAAGGAGGAATCTTTTAGAATCCGTTTGCAAATTTGGAGATAAGTGCTCCAAAGTCATTGTTGATAGTGGTAGCACGAATGATTTGGTGTCAAATGAAATGGTAGATAAACTTGGGTTTAAAAAGAGTAATACACCCGAATCTGTATAAGATTTCATGGTTGCAAAATGACAGCAAGTGTTGGTAAATGGAGACTCATCTCCTACCAGTCAATTTTCAGATTGTGTCTCAATGACTTGTACTTGTTTCGGAGACTGGTACTTGTTGGTACTTTTCTTAGGAGACTTGCATTTCAATGTTTTAAAAAAATAGTTTTTGTAGTCTTGACTCTAGATATGATGAGATATCAAAGATAAATAATAAATATCAATATAAGTACTCCTATCTTTTTGTCAACATCTAATATCTGTACTTTATTTCTTAGGCTAGATTAGGCTGTATTTTATTCTTTTATCTAAAATTTACAGATATATATTATGCTGTCTCCAAGCACCCCTCTTCTATTTTTCTCTAAAATGGTGTATCTGTCCTTGTCTCCTTGTATGGGTACGGGTACCTGTCTTTTGGTAACTATGCAAAAAAGGCATCAAGTCTCGGTAATTCAACAATGTTTGGTCAATTTTCAGATTGGGTCTTATAGAGATGAAGTGTCGTGTGATGATATGCCCACGGATATGTGTCATGTATTGTTGGGTAGATCTGACAATTTGATTGGAAGGTTATACATAATGGTAGAGAAAATATCTACACACTTGAGAAAAATGGTAAGAAGTATACCTTGAGACCTTTGAAGGACAAAGAGGAGAAAGTGAACAGAAGTCCTAAAGTTATTATTTCCTGAAAACAGTTGTTGAAAGTGGCAAAGGAACAAAAAGCATGCTTTGCTTTCATTCCCAAACTCATGCAAGTTGGAACAGCGGGTAAGGCAAGCAAAATGCCAAGTGAAGTGAAAAATTTGTTTGATGAATATGTTTAGGTTGTTTCCAATAAATTATCGGATTGTTTTCCACCCATGAAGAACATCAACCGTCATATGGATTTGGTTCCCGGAGGTAGTTTACCAAACAATGAAGCACACAGATTAACACTCACATAGAATGTAGAGGTAAATAATCAGAAAACATTGTTGGAAAGGGGTTTAATAAGAGAAAGCTTGAGCCCATGTGCAGCTCCAATAGTGTTAGCATTCACAAAAGGTGGAGAATGGCATATGTGCATGGATTTTTGGGCCATAAACAAGATAACACTCAAGTAGAGATTTCCCTTACCTCGAATGGATGACTTGATGGACTATTTATGTGGAATAAAATACTTCACAAAGATTGATTGGAAGAGTGGATATCACTAAATCAGAATTTGGGACATGAGTGGATGATATTCTGATTTTTAGTTAGACGAAAGTGGATGATTTAATGCATCTAAGACAAATGGTCCAATGATTAAGAAAAGGGAAGTTGCAGATCAATTTGAAAAATGCAGTTTTATGAAGACCGAGTTGGAACATTTAGGCTTTGCAGTCTCAAAGGATGGGTTGAGGATGCATCCAGAAAAGGTAAGAACTGTTTTGGAATTGCCAACACCAAAAAACATGTATGAGGCTAGGACTTTTCATGGGTTAGCTAGTTTTAACCTGAAGTTCATTAGAAAATTAAGCAGGATTTGTATGCCCATAGCTGAAACAATGAGAGGTGATAGGAAAGAATTCAAGTGGACAGTTACAGCTAAGAAATTGTCGAAGAAGAAGGCAATTTAACAGCTAGTATCAGCATTGTTGGACTTCAACAAGGTGTTTCTAGGTTGATTGTGATGCTAACGGGAAAGTGCGATAGAGGCTGTTTTGAGTCAAGAGGGCAGATCTGTAGTTTCTTTTAGTGAGAACTTTAATAATGCCAAGAGGAAATACTGTGTGTATGATCAAGAGTTCTATGTAATTGTGCAAGGGAGTTTTTTTTGTACACGGATCATCAAGCATTGCAGTTTATAAACAACCAAAGGTAAGTTGAATGAAAAGCATGTGAAATAGGCTGAAATTTTTCAACATTCAAAACTATTCTTTTGTGTTGAGGCATGGAAGTGGAAAATCTAATAAAGTTGCAAATGCATTGAGTAGAAGATGTCTCTTGTTGACTGAAATGAGAGTAGAGGTGATTGGATTTCATTCCATGAAGGAAATATACCAAAAGAGATTTGGATTTCAGAGATGCATGGACAACATAGGCAAAGATCCAACCATCATAGACTCAACTCCATGGCTGGAATTTCTTTTTGCAAGATGGATTATTGTTGTTTTTAGGACCGCATTTGCGCATAAAACAAAGATCAATGAGGGAGAATTTGACAAAGGAAATAGCATAGTGGTGGAATGGAAGGACATTTTGGCATGGATAAAATATTGGCATCAACTAAATGAGAGGTATTATTGGTGAAAAATGAGTGTGCAGATGTACATAGAAGTTTGTACAAAGTCGTACAATTTTCAAACATACAACAGGAAAAAGTCAGAATGTGGGATTGAATACCAACCACTTCCCAATATTGAAAACAGAGCTTTGGGATGACATTAGCATGGACGTCTGTGCTTGGATTACCGACAACACTCAAAGGGTAATGACTCTATCTTTGTTGTTGACATAGATTTTCACAAAATGGCATCACTTCATTGCATGTAAGAAGACTAGTGATGCCATAAATATTGCAAATTTGTTTCTCCAAAGAGGTAGATAAATTGCATGGATTACCTTGGAGTATTGTTTTAGATAGCGACCATTGAGTTTGTGGGTTATTTTTTGAGGGATTATGTGGAAGAAGTTGGGCACCAGGCTAAGTTTCATTTTAGCATACTATTCACAAATGGATGTAGCAAATAGATAGATGGTGAATAGGAGTCTATGGTAATTTGTTGAGATGTTTGGTGGGAAGACAAGCTTAAACCAGTGGGATTTGATCTTATTCTTAGAACAAGTCAAGTTTGCGTACACACCAACTCAAGTTAATTGAAGTACAACAAAAACCGCATTTTCCGAGTAGTACACGGGTGTAGTCTAAGAGGTGTCACAAAGTTGCAAAACATCATTGTTTGAGTGGGAAGAGTGTTATAGATTAAGATTATACAAAGTATATGCAAGAGATACATCAATTGAAATAAAAATTGGAGACAAAGTACCATCATATACAAGCAACATAGTTGATCTCAAGTGAAGAGAATGAATTCCAGATTGAGGGATTTCGGTGTTAGCACATTTGAGGCAAGGAAAGGTTTCCGAAGGGCACAATGCAACAAGCTCACAGTGGAAAAATATTGGGCCACGTAAGAGCCTTAAACAATTCTTAGAGAATTCTAATGAGCTAGAGCTATTGGATGGGATTTGACATCTCACCTATCTTCAATGTAGTGGATTAGTATCTTTTCCATTAGGGACAATCACTTGATGATTTTGGTTTGAATTTTCAAGTTATAAATTGAAGACAACTATTGGAAAGGAAAAGAGAAGAAATCAAGATAGCGAGTGATTCTCTGATCCTCAAAAGAATTGGGTGCAAGGAATACAAGGAATACTTGGTAAAGTGGAAGGATGGAACAATAGAAGAAGACTCAACGTGTAATATCCCTTTTAAGGGATGAACTGAAAATTAGGATATTAGCACAAATTCCAAGATGATCAAATCTGATTTTTAAAACCAACAAACTGAAAATGAACTCAGATTAGGACAGCGAACTGATTTTTAGGGGGCAACAGTAGAAAAAGATCATAATATCACCAAAATACCATCCAACAATGCATCCACACTTTCTATAAACCTTTTAGAGATATTCTAGAACTGTTTTCAACTCCAAAATGACATGCATATGCTCAGCTGGAAAATTAAATAATGACCAGCAGAAGTGCAGCTCCAAAATAATTATTAAATGAGGGTTTAGAAACCCCAACAACTCACAAGAAAGTAGATTCCAGCTTTATAAATGTAGGCAAATCTGAAAATGAAGTGAAATATCAATTATATGTCTTCTAGGGCATCAAACTTCACTCCAAAGTAGGTCGTTCCACCTAGGAGAGGCCTCTCAATGCAAATAGAAATCTAAATATGCTTTCCTTTCCTAAAATTTGCAACACTCTCTTCAAGCTCACACAAGGATAGAAGGGTTTCTGCCCCCCTATAAACCACTAGAAGGGTTTTTGTCCTTCTAGGAGATGCCACACACTTGGGTTTTTCGTCCTAAGAGTGGAAGAATCAAGAGCAACCAGCTCTTAAGTCCAAGCAAGAGAAAATGCGCCAAGATAGAAGATGTGCAAAATGAGGCCTTCACTTCTTTTTTATACCCCTCCCTTTGGCGCCAAAGCTAGGGAAGACATGGCCGACCCAGAGGAAGATGTTATATTCTTTTATTATAGCGTCTTCGAATTGCCTTAAGCCTAGCCAACCTGCTTTAAGAGGAAATACACTAAAAATAAAACATTAAAATTAGAAAATACAAATGCAAAAGGGAGCTCAATTTCCTTTTCCAATCTCCTCTACTTCTTTGCCATGAAAAAAGGAATGGCAAGAAGTCCAAAATCGGATCCTTAAGTGGGAAAAAGGGACATTACAGTCCTCCCTTCCCAAAATTGCTTGTCCCCAAGCAATTGCAATTGTGAATGTTCCAATATTTGTGCACTTTCCCATGTAGCATCCTCAAGGGGTAATCCCTTCCAACGAACCAAGTATTCCTTGATACTTCTGATTCCTCATTTTCTTCTCATGAACTTCTAGGATATCTTAACCGGAATTAAAACCAACTTGCCCTCCTCATCCAATGGGGGGCAACACATGTGAAGGAGTAAGGTGTTGTCCTAGTGCCCTTTTGAGGCATGAGACATGAAAAACATTATGTATTTTGACTATTTTCCGGAAGTTCAAGTTCATATGCCAGCCTTTCCCACCTTTCTCTGTTACCTTATAAGGACCATAAAAGCGAGGCTTCAACTTTTCTGCACACCTTTTTGTTCGATGGAAGATTGCCTATAGGGCTGCAATCTTAACAATACCATGTCTCCTATTTCAAATGTCCCTCTCTTTTTTATGTTGATCTGAATACAACTTCTGCTGATTTTGGGTACGTAGAGAGGTTTTCCTTGAGCTCTTTTAAGAATATCTTGACTTTGTTGAATTAAATCTTGAGCCTTATGGGTACTCTATTATCTATTATAACTGAATCAATGAAAGAGGGAGCATCATAACCATACAAAGATTTAAAAGGAGACATACCAATTGATGTGTGGAAGGTGGGTTTTGTAGCAAAACTCAGTCATGTATAGCCATTTAATCCATGCTAACTGCTAGCCCATCAATGTAGTTTCCATAGATAACCTTCCACCCACTTATTGAATATATCAATTTGCCAATCCATTTGGAGATGGTAGCTAGTGCTAGGATTGAGTTGGGTGCCTACCAATCGAAACAACTCTTGCCAAAACATGCTCATGAACCTGCTGTCCCTATCACTCACAATATCCTTGGGCACCCCATGAAGTCTAAATATCTCTTTGAAAAATACATTAGCCACTATAGGAGCATTATACTTAGCTGGAAGTGGGCAAAAAACGAGCATACTTAGTGAGTCTATCAACCACAACATATAAGCAATTCTTACCTTGGACCATAGGCAGCCCCGTAATGAAGTCCATAGAGATGCTCTCCCATTTTTGAGTGGGAATGGGAAGAGGTTGTAGGAGACCTGCTAGAAATGAGTGTTGATGCCTTGTTTTGTTGGCATGTAAGGCATTCCCGAATGTATTGGAGCACTTCCCCTTTAAGACCCTTCTAATAGAATCTTTCTCTCACCTGCTTATATGTCTTAAAATAACCTCGGATGATCAGCTTATGGGTCATTATGAACAAATCGCAAAATTTTACTCTTCACCTTTGATTCAGGTACCAAATAGACTAGGTTTTTGTAAAGGATAAGCCCATCCACCACCTTGTATCTTTCATCTCTTATTTCTACTTCAAAAACGACATTAGCAAACTTGTTCTTTACATACTCAGCGGCAATTAATGACTTCTAATCCATTGCTGCAATCTTAGATAAAGAACATAATGTAACTCCCATGAAGTAGTATCTTCTACCAAATAATTAATTTGGGGTGTTTCCGGAAGCATACCTTGCACATTATTTTTTTTACCTTTGTCCATGAAACTTATCTCCATGCTTTGATAATTGAGAGTGAGCTCTCCCAATGAATGCAACCATTGAACTCCAAGCACGATACCCAAATCAGCCATGTCAATCACATAAAATCAGCACATACCTCATATAGTTCCAATGCAACATGGAGTTGAGAACACTTCTTGGTACTTGGCATAGAGTGACCATCTGCTATCTTAACAATGAAGCCTTTGAAGTCTTCAACCTTCAATTTCAAGCTGGCTATCAAACATGCATCTATGAAGTTATGAGGGGCTCCCGCATCAATCAAAATTGTGACTTTGTGCCCTTGTAAATTACCCCTCATATGAAATGAATTATAACTAGGCGCTCCCAACAAGGTATCGAGAGTTCTATCCACCTTTTCAGGATCTTCTTCCAGCATACTATCTTGCTTATCTTCATCAACATTGCTTTGATCATCATCACAATCAGAAAATACTTCAATATAATGCACTTTACCTTTGCCCAAACAGCGATGCCCTAGAGTCCATGGATCCTTGCATGAGAAACACAAATTCTTCCTTTGAAGCTCGTTTCTAGATTCCTTTTTAGTGCTGGTTTTGGGCGGCTCCATGTGAGTACTTGGCACCTTTTGGGGAGACCTCTTTGGCTGGTCCAAAGGGAGGCTTCTAGGCTGCCTAGTGGGCTGTCCTTTACTCGATTTCACCTTAGGAAGACTATTGTTCGCTTCTGTTTTTGGAGCAGCACCTTCAAGATCTAAAGCCTTCTTAATTGCATCTTGAAGAGACAATAGATCAAAGGCTTGAACCAAACCCTTGAGGGGTTCAATCAAACCTTCAACGAAAAGCACTATAAGCCTTCTTTCTGACACATCCGTGATCATAACGGAAAGTCTCTGGAACTTTGTCACATACTCCTCTACCGTGCATTGTTGTCTCAAATGTGCAAGCTCACGAAAGTGAACTTCCGGATCAACTCTATCAAATCGATCAACGAGTCTTTGACAAAACTCATCATAGGCATGTATCTTATTATGCCCTTGTGTCACTAACCCATGAAACCAGCATTCGTGAGCAATTCCTTCAAGGTGCAATGTAGCAAACTTGACAGTATTCTCCTCCATCATAGGCTTCAAAGACAAATATGTATTCAACTTCTGAATCCAAGCTTTAGCTAACCCTTTGGCTGGTCATCAAATGTGGAAAAAGTCATCTTTCCCAACACCTTCTGAACCTCCTTTTGTGGCATGTGATGTCTAGGCTCGGGCCTAGGTCTTTCTCTATTCACTCCAATGAATTCAACAAATGAAAGTGCCTCACGAATTTCCCTTGGAAGAGCCATATACTCCTTGTAGCTTGTGGCAATGTTCCATCCAACGGCGGGCCTTGTTTCATCCTCCGGAATATCTTCTTCTCTAGGAAGGAAAGTGGGCTTTGTAACGGATACGTGGGCTGATCCCATAGGTCGCAGTGTATTGTTAGCTCCAAATGAGCTACTAACACCATTTTGAACCCTAGGTACAATTATCTTTTAGAGGGATAGGGCTAAAAAATCCATTGTATCGACTAGTCTCTCTTGGCCGGCAATCAACTTGTCAACTTTGGCTTCTTGAGAGTCTTGATCAGCCACATTGTATTCTTCCCTTTGCTGGTCCGCCTTTCTTCTTCTTTGGTAGTAAAGGAAACCCTTGTTGCTTTCTTCCATTGAAACCCTAGGCCTTTGAAGATCCGAGCTTTGATACCACTGTAATATCTCTTTTAAGGGATGAACTGAAAATTAGGATATTAGCACAAATTCCAAGATGATCAAATCTGATTTTTAAAACCAAGAAACTGAAAATGAACTCATATTAGGACAGCGAATTGATTTCTAGGAACAATAGTAGAAAAAGCTCATAATATCACCAAAATACCATCCAACGATGCTTCCGCACTTTCTATAAATTTTTTAGAGATATTTTAAAACTATTTTCAACTCCAAAAGCATGCATATGCTCAGCTGGAAAATTAAATAAAACCAGCAGAAGTTCGCTCCAAAATAATTATGAAAGGAGGGTTTAGAAACCCCAAAAATTCACAAGAAAGTAGATTCCGGCTTTATAAATATAGGAAAATTTGAAAATGGTGAAGTATCAATTTTATGCCCTCTAAGGCACCAAACTTCACTCCAAGGTAGGTCGCTCCTCTTAAGAGAGACCACTCAATGCAAATACAAATCTGATTATGAATCCTTATCCTCAAATCTGCAACAAACCTTCAAGCTCACACAAGGAAGGAGGGTTTCCGTCCCCCTACCAACCACTAGAAGGGTTTTTGTCTTTCTAGGAGATGCCACACACTTGGATTTTCAGCCAAGAGTGGAAGAACCAAGAGCAACCAGCTCACAAGTTCAAGTAGATACAATGCGCCCAGATAGATAATGTGCAAATGAGGCCTTCACTTCTTGTTATATCCCTCCCTTTGTAGCCAAAGCTTGGAAAGACATGGCCAACCCATAGGAAGACATTATATTATTTTATTATGCCTCTTCAATTGCCTTAAACCCAACTGACCTGGCACAAGAAGAAAAACACTAAAAAGAAAACATTAAAATTAGAAAAACAAATGCAAAAGGGATCTCAATTGCCTTCTCTAATTTTTTCTACTTCTTTGCCATGGGAAAGAGTATGGCAAGAAGTCCAAAATCTGATCCTTAAGTGGGAAAAAGGGACATTACACAACGTGGATGGAAGACTATGAGAATTTGCAGTATGAAAAATCTTTGGAGGAACTCACTTAGGGTTCATGAGTAGAAGCTCATAAAATTTGCCACTTACTTGGGGTGTCTGATGCAGGAGCATCTGAGGTAGTCAGAAATCTTGCATCAACCAAAAACATGTAGAGTGTGTGTTGTGGTGAATTGGTGATTGGTTTTTAGTTTTATAGTGTGAAAGTCAATCTACAAAGATCAAAGGAGAATAACATAACCTCAACAAGCTCCAAGGACCAACAAGAAGTCGGTTTCAGTAAACAAACAAGGGTAAAGTTGAGTGTCCCATGTTTGGTGACGAAAATGCCAATTATTTAAGGTAATTGCTGTTCTACATTAACCAGCAGTTGCATAATTGTCGGACTGTTGTAAGTGATGGTTTTTCCTATGGTAGTTGTATGGTCAAAGTAACATTTTAAAATGCTTGAGCGTTTCTAAGGATCTAGAGATTTCAAAGATGCACTTCGAAAGGTAGAGAAACAAAAGAAAGATGAGACTGATTGGAAGATGTTCTTGTTCATGGAGAGAGGGAGGAGTAGGGAGTTGAATCAAGTGCACTGAGGGTCTGTCATTGTATATCTCTTCTCCATTCATCTTTGGAGAACATATACTATAGAGTAAATGCTAAGTAGCCGATACATTTTGGATACGGGAGCGGGTACGGAGTATCCGATACGCGGAAATGGCAAATTTTTTTTTGAGCCCGGATACGACGTAGGATACGGCAGTACAAAAAATATATAAAAATTAAATTATAACTTAATAATAAAATAAAATTAAACCACTTTAAATTAAATAAATTAAATCCTAAGATATTATATTAAAAAAGGGGTAATCTATAGACTATAAATATAATAAAAACTTACTAGTTTTACTTTAATATAGCACCGACTATATAAACACCAACTACGCATATAATAATAAGATAAAAGACTAGACATATATATGTTTAATATTGCACATGATTAATAAAAGAAACACTTTTAAAAAACTGTCACTAAAGTCCTAAAGTTAAATTGTTACTAATATTACACATGATTAAATAATAAACACCGACTTTACTAAAGACAAAGACTAAAGTCTTATGGGCATGTATATATTAATTTAATTAAACACTTTGAAAAACTGGAAATGCACGCAGGCACGGCGGAAGGGCACAACACGTCTTCGTAGGAGGTTGCAGGACAGGAAGGATCAAACACAGTGCACGCAAAAACCCTTGCCGTTTCCTACCTGCTCCCAATCCGTATCCGTCGTTGTATCCGTATCCTGCACGCTCCGTACCCACTCCAAGGGGTCCAGGGGTGCCATATCGGTAACCTAGAGTAAATGTTATCCATGTGCAGATGCACCACCTTGCACTCTTGCATTGAGTTCCTTCATAACTTATGCTACTCCACACTTTGAGCACTTGTGAGCAGCTGCTTGCATCATGTGCACTTTGGCAGTGCCAAGGAATATGTCGTACGGTTTAGAAGACATCATTTACGCTTCAAGCATTGCTTCACAGCCCTTCACATCATACGCTTCCTCTGCAACACCAATGAACATGCCATACAACTCAGAAGTCAACACCAACTTGCAGCACTATGTTGTGCTCACAATACCTCCAAAAATATTGTGTATATCAGCCACTGTGCAGGACCTTTGGGTTGCACATCATCCATGTGAACACTTTACGCCACATTGCACCATGCCAGGTGCCACCTCTAAGGCGCGCGTTATACCAAAAACTTGAAAATTGCTGCACACTTGGTGGTTCAACGGCATAATTATTGGAAGACGAAGAATCACACATATAAGCTCAACTATTTTTGATTTCCATAATGGTTCTTTGTGCCTTTGGTTATCGTAATATAAATGACATCTTTGTAGCCTTATATAACAAACAAATAGATAGAAGATGAGCAACCATACATCTTTCTCAAGAGTATGCCATGTACATAATGCACAAAAAAACAAACACATTTACTATTCCATGTCTATATATCTCTCATGTATTTCACTCGATACTAAAGCTTTAGCACACACACAAAACACATAAACGCTCGTCTAGAGCGTTGTATCCTAGACCACCTAGGATCCAAATCATTGGTATTAGAGTAGTTCCTCGGGCATGTCCCATCGAACCAGGTTAGAGTACCTGAACCTAGCGTCAAACTGTGAGATCCATTAGACTACCTCTTGTGTCGTTTTAACAAAGTTTCGATGGCCAAGGACAGTTCTACACAACATGCGATACACGCAATGATCAAGAAAAAATTGCAGAAGCACTCATAGAACAATAGATATTTTTGTTCAATCAATTCACAGACATCCTCGAATGGGCGGTTCCATCGACCTTTACTTTAAGTAAAACTTTTGGTGGTTGAGTCCCCCTTGGGTTCAAGTAAATCTAGACATTCTTGTGTTTGAAGGAAAGATAAATGTAGACGCAGTAGATAGCTAGTTAGATAAGCTATATTCCTATTTTTCTATGAATGAGTTTTTTGACAAAGAGAAAATCAAGATTGTATTGTTGAAAAGTCTCTTCACCCATAAGTAGTGGCAAGCCCATGCTCTATGGGAGGAAGACAAAAAGCAGACTAGCTTTAGTCAACTTAGGTTACATTTCTAGAAGCCATGAAGGATGAATACTATATTGAAGATGTTTATGATCACATGTATACAAGGAAAAATGAAACAAATGAAAGAAAACAACAATAAAAATGCAATGCAAACCTTCCTTCAAGTTCTCTTGCAACCTCAGATGAGATAGCTGAAGTGTGGAATGGAGTACCACACTTGTTGGATCTCTTTGGATGATTTGGTTGTGGATGCTCCAAACTTTGTTCCAAATGGAAGAAGGATGCTACAAGAAATGGATGATCAAATGGATAGCCTTCCAGTGTGTAAATTCTAATGGAAAATGGGCAGAGTATTGCTGCAAATGCTTAAAGATTCCAAGGAATGATTTGTGAAGGAAAGAGCCTCGTATTTATAGATGAAGAAAAGGCCATGGATTGTGGATCAAGCTTTGAATGAGTTGTAGGTAAATCAATGCATTTTCCTGATTTAGCAAGTTGATTTGGTCTGTGCAGTTGACTATTTGAATAAGAATTAAAGGGGTAATGAATTTGAATAGTTGGTTCTTGAATTCTTCAATTGTACATGCAATTTTGCTTCCACCTTTGTAGGGTTCTAGAACTTGAGTGGAGTGAATTAGTGAAGTGGAGTTGAGTGGATAAATAGATTTTATTCTATTTGAATAGCTAGTTAAATTATCTAAGGTGTGCAAGGTGTATAGTTTATACATGATAGAATTAATTAAATTAATTCTAATGGGATGTGGGAGGATAATTGTCTAGAATGTATTCTAGAGCTGATTTGGCACATTATGCAGGTGAAAGGGATGATTAGAAATAGGTATGTATTTTTAGGGTGTCTATATTTGCCCCTCTTTAAAGTGTTATTACGAAGTAATAGCATTTTAAAGATAGTAGAGGGCCAACTTGATTTTCTCCGATGAAGCATTTGGATGACCTAGCGAGTATGGATTATGCTAAGGGATTGCCCCTTTAAGCGGATGGGTGACGCAACAAAGCGGCGGACAACCGCTTGATAGAAGGAAGGAGAAGGCAGATGAGTTGAGAGTGATAAAAAGGATGACGGGGGTGATTTTGCTCGTAGTTTGAACTTCCATTCAAATATTGTATTTTAGAGCAACCTTATTTTGTTGTTGCACAATAGAGTTGGCACCATGATTATGAAAGAAATCATGATGTTTAACCCATTATGTGCGTAAACAAACACACCTACAAACAAACAAAAGATAAAAACGTAAAACAAACCCAATATACACAATAAATGTATGCACCATGACTATAAATGAACCAAGATGATAACAAAATACTCGTAATTGGTCCAAGGAAAACAAAAGATAAAAAGTAAAGTAAACTCAATATACATAGTAAAAGTATACACCATGGCTATAAATGAACCCAAATGATAATGAAATACTTGTAATTGGTCAAGAAATAATAGCAACAATGCAACACAACTGTAAATAAAGACAATTAACTATGCGCCTAATGTGTTCCACAATGATGATTAAGCAGATTTGGATGCCCCTAAGCAAGGATTCATGCAAAAGGATTGGATCGAACTGAAAGAGTGGGGTCAAGTGACACTCTTTGTTGGATCCGCATTGAAGACTAATATGAGATTAAATGGGTCATTTCCCCCAAACAAGGATGCATGCAAGGGAGAAAATGAGAGCCAAAAGTGCCCCAAGCGAGGATATATGTGAGGGATATGATTGATTTGACTTGCCCCCAAGAAGGATACATGCAATGGGTAAGATGATTTGTTTTTGATAGTTGTAGGATGGTTGGAACGATCACTAGGATAGAAGTTAAAAGTTTGATGTTGTTGAGTTGTGTTGATTTTTGTAGATTTTTTAGGATTTTATGATTATTTGAATGTTTTTGGATTTTGAATATTTGAGTTTTGTGAATTTTGTTCAATTATTTGAATGTTTTTTAAAATTTGGGATGTTTCGAATCTTTTTGAATTTCTTGAGGTTAAAAATGTGTGTGATTTTTTGATCTAACTATAACAACCACTGAGATTTAGTTAGGTGATCCAGGACGTGCCAAAATGTATACAAGGAAAACTGAAACAAATGAAAGAAAACAACAATAATAATGCAATGCAAACCTTCCTTCAAGTTCTCTTGTAACCTCATATGAGATTGCTGAAGTGTGAAATGGAGTACCACACTTGGATCTCTTTGGATGATTTGGTTGTGGATGCTCCAAACTTGGTACCAAATGGAAGAAGGATGCTATGAGCAATGGATGATCAAATGGAAAGCCTTCTGGTGTGTAAATTCTAATGGCAAATGGGCATAGTATTGCCGCAAATGCTTAAAGCTTCAAAGGGGTGATTTTCGAAGGAAAGAGCCTCATATTTATAGCTGAAGGAGAGGCCATGGATTGTGGATCAAGCTTTGAATGAGTTTAACAAGTTGATTTGGTCTGCGCAGTTGGCTATTTTGAATAAGAATTAAAGGGACAATGAATTTGAATAGTTGGCTCTTGAATTCTTTAATTGTACATGCAATTTTGCTTCCACCTTTGTAGGGTTCTAGAACTTGAGTGGAGTGAGTTAGTGGAGAGGAGTTGAGTGAATAAATAGGTTTTATTCTATTTACATAGATAATTAAATTAGCTAAGGTGTGCAAGTTTTATAGTTTATGCATGATAGAATTAATTAAATTAATTCTAAAGGGATGTGGGAGGATAATGTCTTAGAATGTATTCTAGAGCTGATTTGGCACATTATGTAGGTGATAGGGATGATTAGAAATAGGTATGTATTTTTTAGGGGGTCTACAAGACCATTACATTTAGTGGCAAAAAGTGCAAAAAGGACATGAAAAAATTGTCCAAGGGCCTACGTCGATGCCTTCCATGACCTTTACACAAAGTTGGGATTGTTTGAGTCAGAGGAGCATAGTCCTCAAGTACTGAAACGGTCTGTTACCATTTATTCAGTCCAAACTAAAGCTTGCCAAGGTCTAGACGGTGGGAGAAGCCCATCACTTTGTAGTGACCATTGAGGAAGAGTTAAAGATGAAGAGCAAATAGGACATTGTTTGCACCAAGGAAGACACCTCCTTATAACAAGAACCGACTGTCTTAGGCAGACAAATGGTGTGACAAACACAAGAATTCTAGGCACTCCAACGTTGAGTGCCATGGACATAAGAACTTGCTTGTGCACACAGGGACCAAGGATCTTGAAAAGGAGCCATTCACATAAGTGAAGGCCATAAATCCTGAATCTACGTGTCTCGCAACAATAATGGCACTAGTAGCGCACAATGCTTTCGTTCCACTTCCATTTGTAGATGTGGGTGCGAGGGAAGCCATTGGATTTTCTATTCGATGGTGGAAGCATAAAGAGTCTCATCTCTGAAGCAACAGTCAAGGAAATGAATCTAACAACCATGACCCATTTGCATCCTTATCATTTGGGATGGATTAGTTCCTGCAATTTTAAGGGAATACATATTGTGCAATAATTTCGCTTCGCATATGCTATCCATATTTTTAGAGTTGAGCTAGTTTGTGACGTAGTATCAATTGATGCTTATAATATCATCCTTGGGCATGCGTACATGCATAGCCACCATGGTGTGTACAACTAATCCTCAAAGCATTGTCATCTTAGTCGGTAGTAAGAGGCATTGGATTCTTGAAGTGATTTTGATCCAGGAGCATCTAAGTTCACATGCAATCTTGCATCAACCAAAAATATGTTAATAGGACAAGCAACTAAGGCTAGTTGTGCACAATCTTGTGGGATTTAAAGTGTTTTTGCATACTTTTATGTAGTGCACATGTGTTATGTTGTCCTTTTGTGTTTATTTGTTAAGTCTTTCTTGTGCCAGTCATTGTTTGCACATAAGCTTCTTTTATATGATATGTGTGAGACTTGTTTTACGCTCAGTGGTTCTAGGTAGTTTGCGCAACCTACCTGTGCCACTATTTTGTATTGTTGTTTTTTTCCTGAATTGTGAGCGTGCCTATGTTTGAATGTGCTGCACAAATTTGTTGTCGCCCACACAATCATTTTTTAGATTTCAATACTTGGGAAGCTTTGCACAAGAATTCCTTTCGGGACTTGTCTTGAGCACGCAAACAAACGATTAACCTTTGGAATTCTAAATACAAACATAGTTGACAAGGAGCCGACATGATATCACCTCAATCATAATTGTAACCATTGAGCTGACTCTGTTGCATCGAGTTGTGCTATGAAGAATTGGACCCTCACTTGCATAGAGGATTGGGACACATTCAATATTATATGGGTAACTTGTAGCTTTTAGACAATGATGTAAGTAGTTGATAGTGTGTCTATATAAACACATTACTACACTTGTGAAAGGTAGTCGATTCTAGTGGGAAAGACTTCAGAGCTAGATTGTGGTTGCAAGGAGTACTGCGTGTAGAGATTTGTGTGTAGGTCTATAAGGGATTGAATTTGTGGGAAATATTGCATTGTTGAGTTGTTGTAAGCTTGCGGGAATTGTGTGCGTTTATGTATAAGGCAGTATCGTTGGTGATCAGTCTCAAGTTTGCGTGATTTTCATCATGTTGAATACAATACATGGTTGTTGCTAAAAGTGTTTTTGAGTACATTCCATTGTGTGGTTTTGTAACGTGATATGGTCGAAGTCATCGTTTCATTAGGAACCGTAAACATAATTGCATAAATTGGTAATAGAGCAAGGACCAACTTTGGGAAGTGAAGATCAAAGTTCTTCATCTTTACGAGGTGGGTAGGGAACAAGAGAAGAGAAACATGGTATCTTTGCAGGTTTGAAAGAGAGTGAAATAATAGATATGAGCTTCACGACAACAAGACGCCTCTAAGAATAGTGTGAGGAGGTGCATTAGCCAATAATATTGTCAGAAGGCTTGATGATATTGCAGATGTTGAGGAAAATGCAGATCAAACTGAATGTAGTAGAGGAAGACTCCGAAAGAGGATTCATCCCAAGGGATGATAAGAGTGATGCAGAATAGGAAGCACAATAATCACCGAAGGGTAACACTCATGAAATAGTTCTCGTGCATAATTGTTTGGATAATGGAGAAGAAAGACTTCTCAAAGCTATGTCAAAAACTAATATTTCAATATATTTAGAAATAATCGAGTCTAGTGAATTTTTTAAATGACTTATAATACCTAAGTTCAAACGTTTGATATGTTCTATTATGACATGATACGTTCTAACTCCAATTGTTCATATAATAATTTTTTTTTAAAGTTCTATAAAGTTCAAATGTTTGAGAAATATGACATATAGTAATGAAAATGGCATCCAAATTTTAGGAATATGTCCAAATTTAATGAAATGTTGGTTAAATCAGAAGGGGAGTGTGAATGGAGGCTCCTTATTTCTCAAGGATATTAAATGCAAAAGAGCTAGTCGATTGGCTCACAGAGGTGGAAGAATATTTTGAGTTTGATGAAATTGCGGATGAGTGCAAGGTGAAGATCGTGTAGACCAAGTTGAAATGTCATGCTGCATTATGGTGGAAAGAGTATAAGCTGAAGTGCAATAGAAAGGGTAAAGAAAGATAACCCAATGGAGAGCATGGTTGTGAAATTGACAAGGAAATTTTTACTTGGTGATTACCAATGGGATTTGCTGAAAAAGGTGTGAAGGAATACACATAGGAGTTTTACAAAATCACAATTCGAGCTGGTCATAGTGAGATGGATCAAGAAAAGGTAGTGTGTATATCATTGGACTACAATGGGTGATCTAGGAAGAGATCAATATTGTGAAGATGTAGATAATGGAAGAGGCGTACTAGGACACCTTGAGAGTAGAAGAAACGTTGTCATGTAGGAAAAATGTGGCAAGGAAAAAAGGAAAGCTTAGTAGAGGTAGAGAACCAATGGTGCATGAGAAAAAGAGTGAAGCAAATACAAGTGGTTGGCAAGAACAACATAATAGAGGAAGAACCACTTCTGCAAGAGGGAGAGGTCGTGGTGCAAGACTCAACGATACGTGTTTTTTGGCGTGGCAAGGTAGAGTGCCGTGCTTTCAAGTGCCCGCATGCACATAAGGATGTGGGAAAGAGAAAGGATGTGAGTGCACATATCGCACAAGCTGACGAGGAAGGTACGGTGCAACATAGATGAACCTAAGGAAGGAGAAGCATTACTTGTAGTAATAACAACCTTGAAGGTTGCGGGAAATAGAGTAGTTATGGCATGAGAGGAAACATTTTTTCTACACAAGGTGCAAGCAAAGGAAAATGTTGCATTGTGATGGTTGATAGTAGAGGCACAAACAACTTGGTGTCTGCAGAGATGGTACACAAGTTAGGATTGGAGCGCAAACCATAGTTACCAAGTTTGCTTGGATCTGGGAAAGATCCAATTCGATGCAATTTGTTTAGACTTCGAGATTAATCTCTTCCAATTCAGATACTTTTGTAATATTTAACAAACAAAAAACAAAAAAGAAAACCCTAAAAAAGCATAGCGAACCCTAAAAAGAGCACAATGAACTCGAAAAATCTAGTATAAATGACGTCAAACGGTAGAGAAGGCAAACAAACAACAATCATAAGAGCTGCGAAGAATAGAGGTGGTGGTTTGTAGTGGAAGAAGAGCGCTAAGCAATGATTTTCAGCGAGAGTCTAGATCAAACCATTCATGTCTGCATTCTACACACTCTACACAGGAACCATTCATGTCTTTGCAGGAACCCTATGTTGATTTTGCAATTTTAAGTGACAAGTAGAAGATTGAGACAACCCTAGCAATGTGTTCGATGACTGTGGTAGTTTATTCGATAGCCTTGGCAAGTGTTTGTGAATCAAAGAAATGTATCATTTTATTTTATTTGGTTATAGCTTTTTAGGTTATCTAGTATATAGGTTTTAATGAATATTTAGTTTATGATATTCGTATGTTTAATTTCAATTAAATTCAATTAATATTTGATATTCTTTTGGTTTTTATAATTCAATTAAATTAAAATTTTGTTATATATTATAAACAAATTAAAATTATTAGTTTATTAATTTTATATTATATAGGTTATTTTGTTAAGTCGTTGATTTTTTTATTTTTTTTTAATTTAATTAAATTTAAGTTTTGCTATATATTCTAAATAAATTAAAATATATAAAATCAATAAATATCAAGCTTTAATTTTACAAGCTTAAGTTTTATGTTCATTATTTTGTAGACTATATTTTTCATGTTTTGCAATATTTATGTCATTGTAAAACTATATATATAAAGCTTGATAATTTTATTAATTTTTAAATATTTCTGATTTTCTTTTGGTATTTTCGATTTCTGGGTAATTTAGCCCTCTTGAACGGATCTGGATTTCCAAACTTGGTAAATATGGTGCAAACCACATCCAAATCCTGACAAAGTGGCCTGGTTTGTAGGACAAGCACCCATTGTGTGAGAGCAATGCCAAATGGAAATGAATATGGCTGGTTTCACAGACAAAGTTTTGTGTGATATCTTACCAATGAACGCATGCTACGTTTTGTTGGTAAGGCCTTGACAACTTGACTAGGAGATGCTATATGATGGGAGAGCCAACACAATGAGTGTAGAAGGATGGACAGTTTCACATTTTGAAATTACTCAGAGGTATAGACAAAGGGGCGCACAAAAGTCACATGGTTACGTGCAAGGAAGAATAGATCTTGTCGAAGTTAGAGCATGTGCAGTGATGAAACAAAGTATTGCACAAAGGTAGATGAAGCATGTGCAAGGGCATGAAGAAGCTTTGTGAAGGTAGAAGAGTGAATAACAATGGAAATCTATTTGGTAGTGCAAGAGAACGTGGCACAGATGCAAGTGCACAAGAGGATAAGTAGTGGACATATTTGTCCATAGACAATGCACACAAATATTGCACAAGAGAACAATATGTGGAAGAGAAAAGTGACACCCCACATCAGCCTAGAGAGAGAAGGGACAAGGGTGTAGATGTACAAAGGCGCTTTTGGTGGGGGAGGTCGTTCATGTACCCAATTGCCACCAATGGTTGGAAGATGGGGAGTACCCATTGGTGCGTAGGCATGCCAAGACCTTATCAAAAGATCAAAGGGGGTGTTCTACGCTACCACTCGGTCCATGTGTGTGAGCATCTAGCTCACACATTTTCTTACCTAGGTGTATGATGCAGGAACATCTAGGTTCACATGTAATCTTGCATCAACCAAAAATATGTTAGAGTAGGAAAAACAACTAATTCTAGTTGTGCACAATTTTGCTGGATGCAAAGTGTTTTTGCTTAGTTTGCACAACGTGCATGTGCTTTGTTGTCCTTTTGTGCCTGTCCGTAAGTCTTGTTTGCGCTAGTTTTTGTTGGTCTGTAAGCTTTGTTTATATGATTTGCACAAGACTTGCTTTGCACCTAGTGCCTCTAGGTAGTTTGTGCAACCTAAGAATGCCCCTATTTTATATTATTGTTTTGCACCTGAGTTATAGACGCGCCTATGATTTAATCTGCAGCACAAATCTATTGCTGCACACACAATTGTTGTATAGATCCAATTTTGTGAAGCTTTGTGCAAGAATGCCTTTCAAGACTTGTTTTGAGCACGCAAAGGAACAATTAGCCTTCGGAATTTCAAATACAAACATTGTTGACAAGGATCTGACATGATTTCACCTAAACCATAATTGTAATAGTTGAGCCAAATTTTGCTGGATCGAGTTGTGTTAAAAACAAGTGGACCCTATCTTACATAGAGGATTTGGATGCATTCAATATTGTGTGGGTATCTTGTAGCTTTGAGGCAATAATGTAAGTAGTTGATAGTGTGTCTAAATAAACACATCATCACTACACTTATGAAAGGTATTTAATTCCAGGGGGAGAAATTCTGGAGCCTAGATTGTGGTTGCAAGGAGTATTGCATGTAAAGATTTGTGTGCAGGTTTTGGAGGGATTGAATCATTTGGGAAACAGTGTAGTGTTGAGTTATTGTAAGCCCACGGGCATTGTGTGTGTTTATGTAAGGATGTATCATTAGCGATCAAGCTCAAGTTCATGTAATTTTCATGTTGTTAAATACAATATATGGTTGTTGCTTGAAGTGTTGTTGAGTACACATTCTGTTGTGTGATTTTGTAACACAACACACTCTAAGGCATCCTTTCACTAGGAACCCTAGACGTACCTACATCGGATTTCACGCTTGGATCATGTTGCACGAACTCCGGGGGAGATTGCACCACCTCCTCGTCCAAGACCAAATGCAATTGGGATGATTGCTCCTCAAGATAGGGCAAATGATCCGTGTGTAGCTGCCCAACCTCGCAGTCTTGAATTGAGTGCCTTAGTATCTTGTGCAACTTTGTGCAAATCCACGCTTTGAGCACCTGTGAGCAGCCCCTTGTATCATGACCACTCTACACAATGCTAGAGAACATATAGCATGGTTCAAAAGATCATTTGTGCTTCAAGCGTCACCGCAAAACCCTTTGCATCATGTGCTTCCTATGCAGCGCCAAGGAACATGCCGTACAACTTAAAAGACAACACCAACTCATAGCATTGCATCATGCTATTGTGGCAACAGCATTGCGCTGCACTTGCAGCATTGTGCATCACTCATGACACCTCTAGACATACCACTCAGGACAGCCTTTGCGTTGAACTTCCGGGTTGCACATCAGCCACATGGACACTTTGCACCATGCTAAGTAGCACCTATAGGGCGCATGTTATGCTTGAATATTTGACAACTTGCATGCATCTGACACTTCATCTGTGTAATGGTCGGAAGACAAAGCATCACACGTGGAAGCTCAACCATTTTGACTTCCATAACAATTTTTTGGGTCTTCACGCCAGCAATATAAATGTACACCTCTGTAACCTTAGATAGCAAGTAGATAAGTAGAATATAAACATCCATACATCTTTTCAAGAGTCTGCTATGTACAAAACACATGGATAAATAAACACACTTATTGTTCCATTTCTAAATCTCTCTCCTCTGTTTCATTCAATAAAAAGCCTCCACACATGCACACAACACATCTAGACCCTTGTCTAGAGTGTTGTACTGCAGACCACCTAAGCTCCGGATCAAAGTGTGTTTGTTTAATTTGTGTAATTTCTTCATTAGAATTGAATAAGTTGTTGCTCATGGTGAGACTTGACCGTGTATGCATAACCTGGGCTCCAGATCAAAGTATGTTTGTTTAGCTTCTGTAATTTCTTCATTAGAATTGAATAAAATGTTGCTCATGGTCTCTAGTGTTGACTGTTTATGTATATCTGTGTGTCTAGTCATGTGAGCTGGTCCATGCAACAAGGACAAGGTAGCCATTAACCTAGTCCCCCTTCCTTGACTGCATTATAACTCGTTGCTCCTCGAAGTATCTTTACCCAAGTGTTGTCCGTACACTTCTCCACAACATGAATCTTCCCATGCACTTCTTTGGTGTCTTGGGTCTTGTACCCATCATGTTTGTAATGGCCTCATACTTAGCTTGTCTTCAAAATCATCTCACCCATGCGTGAGTACCTCATGCTACATGAGAATGCCTATTACTGAAAATTCAACCTCCTTACATTGTTGCCTTGGAGTTTTTGCCTCCTCTTGCTAGCCCAAGTGGAGTTCTCCCCTTGCTTGTGCTTTTCCAAGTGTATGGCTTGCAATTGTAAGTTTGCACCATTTGGGAAACTACTTTTGGCAACTGCTTCTCATAACCATTAAAAAAATGAACTAGTTGCAAATAATCCAAAACACTTCAAATCCCATCATGTTTGTAATTGCCTCATACTAAGCTTGTTTTTAAGATCGCCTTACTCATGTGAGTACCTCATGCTGCTTGAGAATGCCTATGGCTGAAAATTCAAGCTCCTTACCTTGTTGCCTTGGATTTTCTGCCTTGTTCCGCATGCTTGCCCAAGTGGAATTCAACCCTTGCTTGTGCTTTTCCAAGTTTATGGCTTGCAATTGTAAGTTTGCACCATTTGGGAAACTACTCTTTGGCAAGTGCTCGTAGCTCGTCCTTTCTTACCGTTAAAAAAGGAACTAGTAGCAAAGAACCTAAAACACCTCAATGAATGTGGTATGTATGCCAAACTTCAATACCAATTATTCTTTTGATTGATTTGCCAATAATTTACCACATACACTATAAATGAAATCTGCAATTTCATTTATAAATTTGGGTGCTGCTCACCTTGAGTGCTTTCTCATCCTGCTTCTATGTCAAACATCAAATCATATGGACCAAATCTTTGTCAATCATCTTGCTTTCTCTTCCAATATGGAAGCAACTTTCTGGTTCCTAGAACTTCTTGGAGATGCCAATCAATGTGCATAATACTATTGTTGTCATTTCCATTTCAACTTTGGAAACACATTTTACAATCAGTGTGATGCTTGAATCAGATATATGTGGGCATGCTAAAGTCATTCTGATGCACAAATCAGATTTACATAGGCACACTACAATCATTGTGATATGCAAATCAGATTTACATAGGCATGCTACAATCATTGTGATGCTTGAATGTAACTCTTTCCAATATTATTTGTTTCTCCTCTGATTGCTGCCTTTAAAATTCTAGAACCTAGGTGCACTGACTACTTCTTCCCCCCTAATCTCAGATTCCTTTCCTTTCTTTGATTCTTAGGGTGAAGTTGGGGAGGCACCTTTCAACACTTTGCATCTCAATGCCTAATAATGCTGTAATTGCCACAATAATTACTGCAAATGCTTTCACTGCACCAATAATGTGGCTGAAATCTTGTCTATCCAGCGGGCTCTACTGGAGGGAACTAAACTGGGATGCCTTAGTATTATAGTTGAATCTGATTCTAAGGTTATTGTTAACCTTTTGTCAGCTCAAGAGCAACATACATCCAATAATTGGCTTATTGCCAGAATTTAGGATAATATAAAGGTGATAGCTAGACAATTTCAGACTATCATATATCAACATGTGCCTAGAGATCAGAACAATGTGGCAGATGCTTTAGCAAATTGGGCGTTGGATCATACTAATCTGATCAACTTTGGCCCTTTACCTCTGACATGGTCTCCAGAGAAGTGGAACAAATTGAAAAGATCCTCCACTAGCAATCGCAGGATGGATATTATGCAAATATGCTCTTTCTCTTTTCTTATTTGTTGTTGGAATTCCAAGGATATTTCTTGGAGTATGAGTATAACAGCTTGGCATTGTAATGTGAACATTATATTGTTATTAATATAATTTTGGTGGTTTTTTTTTTTTTTTTTAAATATTCTTGTAAATGCTTTTGTAAAGTCTTTCTTTCCTTTTCTTACCCCACTCTTCATGATGGTTGAAAGAGTGGTTTCACAAGTTACCTTCTTCTTGACGTACTTGGGATTTTTAATAATGGATTGTTTCGTCCAACACATGGCCACACAATGGTTACTAATTCCACCAAAAAAATATATTAAAGATTCTTACAATGGGATGTCATACTGCCTCTTTTATAATGGTGGAAATGAAAAAGGGACGATTGTCTTGCATACCTTCTCATGTTACCCTTTTGCTTTCTTGCACAAGGTTGATGGGGTGGTGCTGCTCCACTTTCTCCATTTTCATTGCTTGAAGATTGTCCTGTCTTTGGAAACTCGCGGCATGCTTCTTTGGCCATTTTAAGTGGTGATGTACTACTCATCCTTGATTGGAATGTTCCCTTCTTTTGAGATTTTTTTTCACATCTCATATCTTTGTAAAATTGATCTACCTTTATTGCAATTCTGTCCTCTGTTTAACTATTCTTTACATTTTTCTTGAGCCTCCACAAAAAGGTTCTTGGCAGTTTTTGCACATCCTCAGGATATATTTTGAAAATGAGTGGTTTGGATTCCTGTTTTGAAGACAATTTTGTTTTAGCTGCCTTTGAGCATTCTCCGACCTCCTCTTTGCTTCTGAAACACCTCAATCCTCTATATTGTGTCTTAGCTTCAACCTCTATAACACACGCTATTCCCTGGCCATTCTTGCCAAGCCTTTGGTCACTATAACCCATTTTTTCCATAAATTTAGAGCCATTTGTGTTGGTATGCTTTAAGAAACTACCAAGGAAATCATTTAATGTTCATTAGAAGAAATAGCATATGGCGAGGTTCTTACTATTCTTACCTTTGTCATGGTTTGAGCATCTTGTATAGATGCTAGAATCCTTTGTTGGGTAGAACCTCCTTTCTTTTTCAGTTTCTTCATAATCTTATCAAATCTCAACAAAAGTCTCCGCTTTTGCAATCCATTCTTGCCGCAATTCTTCTACGACACCAACGAGGAAACCCCCATGTTTGGGCGATCTATCTTGTAGCTCTTGATGCTCCAATAACAAGTATTGCACCATCTTTCTCAAATCTTGAATCTCCTGAATTTGCTGATTAATTTGATTGGGCTCTTGGAGTCTTTACCTCTTCAAAGCGTTGACCATGGGTGGACTTTGCGATCAAATATAAGCCATAGAATTCCTTGTCAAATATATGAAATATGGAAGCAAATTGTACACAAAACATTAGCATGTTAGCAAAACATTTCACAAGCCACAAGGAAAACTTGCCTTGGAGCCACTTGATCTCTAATTTTCTTAGATATTCTAGTGTACAGCTCTTCAAAACATATTTAAAATTGTTTGCGCTCTGATCCAACGCAATTTGCTACTGAAAATCCACATACATAACACTGAGAATTGATGATTGCTACAGCTATGGGCTTTCATGCATATCCTTAATGCTAATTGCAATGTGTAGATGCCCAAAATCATGTCTAAACTGCCAAAAATTAATCTTATACACTTTTGTAATTCCGTCACTCAAATTCAATGGTATATGATAGTTCTATTTTTCTTGTAGATTAAGAATTTTGTTTGCAATCAGCTTAACATGGAATTAATATGTTTGCTTAAATGTGGAGAATGAAATCAACATGAAAGAAATCAACCATTGAGCAAGTAAAGAACACAAAGACAACGTCGCATGACTGGAGATATACCATGGAAAAACCCAACGTGGGGAAATCCAACAACTTTGGGTAGTGCCTCCTTATGGCAACTCAAATCATTAAGATTAAAAGTCAATGCCCTCCTTGAAGCCATCAAGAACACTGCGGTACTATACCAACACCTCCATGATGTTTCTTGTTTGCTCTGTAACTTACATAGACTACATAAAAACTCCTACAATCAGCTGGACTGTATGCAACATTTCCAAATCCAAATCTGAAAGACGATAGATGCCGTTGCAAGAGGCCAATGGACATATTCATGCATACATTGGATTAGTAAAATGAAAAAAAAGACTGGAACTGCCATTACATCTCAACGGTCAATATGTGGATTGCCATAGCTTTAGTTCTAGTTTGTTGGTTTTCATGTTTGTTGCATTCGAGCACATTCAGCAGCTGGGGCTGACTTAAATGACTGGTAGGCCTCCTTGGCCTATTGGCAGAGTGCCCAAAGGCCCCTTTTCTGGAATGAGGAAGTCCTCGTCATATTAGACAGTTCCCAAAGACCCTCCATTTGGCGGCCATTGAATCTGCTTGATGCATTCTCGCTGACAAAAGTGCTTCATATCACTTTTTCAAAGTCAGAGATGCCAGAGGGTTTTTTTGAGGATCTAGACGAGCCTCAGAACCTCCATGAACTTCCTCTTAGCTTTTTTTTTTCGCTGCCTGCATCCTTCTCTTTTGTCTCTGGCCTTCGTCTTTCAATGGGTGAGTGTGCACGTATGAGTCTTGTTTGAGTGTCTTTTTGGTCATACTAATCATCAAATTGAATTACTACCGAATTCAATTATATTAGTTGATCAATTACGATCATCAAAATTAGTGGTTCTGAAAGAGAAATAGACATTTTAATCCTTTGATGGCAGGTGGTCATTTTTTTTGAATAACATCCTCAAGCAAAAGGAGTTAGATCCAAGAAAGTGTCCACAAGATTGGGCACCATCCTGAATGATTTGAGACATGTTTCTATTTCTGCAAACAAGAAATGCCTAGCAGTGTCAATGTTTAGTATATAACAGATGCAGCACACCTCCGATTCGTTGGGTTAACGAGCAGAGTAATTTGGAAGGAACTTACTGAGTGTCTCGAGCATTTTTAGTCCAAGAAGGGAAACAATCAAATTTAATAACCTGAGGAATCTTTAATCTTTTGGAAAGCTTTCTCCGTTGCTTTTCATAGATGGAACAATTTTAAACTACTAGAAGAGTTGTCTGCTTTACTGAAATGAGTTTTTATCAGATGCTTAGGACACTGCATTAGGAAGATCTTCTTGTTGTAAGAATTAAATAGTATAGGCCCTATAGGAACTCCAATGCTATCTGACAACATTGTAGCCTCATAAGTGTCCTCTCTTCCCCTATCCTAACCACTATGTAAAACAAGGTATTTTTGTCAAATTTGAAATCATGTGGTATGAAGAGGCAGCAATGCATAAGAATCCACTAATGTGCATCAATGATATTGATCAAAGCACTAACACTTATAGACTGTGTTTTAGATTGTGCTAGTCTGCACCACACTCCTTTTGGACGGATTTCCAAAAACGGAGATCCAAATAGAAACAAAAGGGATTCAAAAGACTGTTATGGCTTGTTTGACTCAGTTTTGGTAAAATTAGGTATACAGAGTTGCATTAGGAAGGATAACTTTATCATACTGCCCGAGTCTGACTGTTCAGCCAGTCAATATATATATATATATATATATATATATATATATATATATGTATATTACAAATTATTTACAAGCCATTATGCCAACATGTGCCTGTTTCAAATGATTGAATTTTTTGATAGGACTGAGGAAGTGACCAACAAATTTGCTATTTTTATAACACGAGATACAAGACTTAGTTGGATGTCTTGGTCAAATCACAATAGGTCTACCTTATTTTGACCAGCAAATCAAATTATTGGTTATCTGCTTTTCATCCAATTAAAAGGATTTAAATGTTAACAATATCATTGCAAGATACTGCTGAATATTCTTTTCTTCCTCTTGCTTTCGTAAGTAATGAATATACACCTACAATAGGATGATATTGAAGATGTAGTTATATGTGTAAGATATGCCTAAAAAGGTTGTAGCCCTTATGCAATGACATTAGCAAGGCATAGAGCATAATCAAGTTTCAGGCAATCTCCGTTAGTGTAGACTTTTCATCTGTAGGATATTTTATTGATGCTTGTAATTCTCCAAACAATACATAGGCCAACACAACATTTAGCTAGCTTGTAAATTTATCATGGAGCCCTTTCTAATCTTGTAATTAGTTTGGTCTCGTCCATCAAAAGTACTGAGTTTATTTCCATTAAAGAATTCCCTCGTCTCTGAGTTTTCGTTCACAGTGCAGCAATGTGTAAGTTTTCATGATACAATTACATGGAGAATTCAAGTTTCATGCAGTTGTACCCATAAAACTCTTACACAAAAGTTTTCTAGATACAATTGCACGAAGAATTCAAGTTCCATGCAGTTGTGATCTGTAAACTGCTGATTTCTAACAATCATCAGATCTGCTTGTGAAAATGAATGATAGATTACTAAGTTCTTTGTTAACCAATATGATGTGCAAGAATTAAACACAACTATACTGCGAAATTGAGAAAAGAGAGACAAAGGAGACAAGATTTATCCTAGAGAAACCCACAGTGGGAAAAACTCCAGTGGGTAAGCAAATTTGCTTCCCTTTCACTATGTAATGGCTCTCCAAGCTGCTTGGCAAGCTGGCATAGTTGGCAGGAGAAGATAGCTGCTCGGCGAGCGCCTCCAATACAAATTATTGCCAAAAATTGGCCTTCAAGAAGGATTCTCACTCCTTCTAATTGTATTTGATCTATTCACAACTCCTCAACAATGAAGAACTCACTTTCAATGAACAAAACAAGAAAGAACTCCAACTTCTCCTCTTTGCTCACACTAGAATTCACCCAAAATCACTTGCTTGAATGCTTCTACAACCTTGTATTTATAGTTTCTCTGCCAAGGGACGCATGGAAAGATGAAACAAATCATTTTGAAAGCTCAAACATTTGCAACTGTTGAGATCCCGAATTCTATGGAATTGTCGTGGACAGAACCGCCGCTAAACGCAGACCGACGGTTGCGCAACCATTGCTCTGTGAAAGTGAGTTACGTAACCGCGGGGTGGTTGCGTAACCGTCACTTGAAAATTCCCCTAAACAGAACAATGATGGCTTCTAAAACGTCATTCGAAGGTGTCTAGAATCACCCCCAACTTGACTGGACCATCTCCTAAAGAAAGAATAGGCAGAGAATCTATAGAGCAAGTATCAAATATGGAGAATACATAGAATTGGGCATTTTCAGATCCATTTTTGGACCATACCTCCTCAATTTGAGGCTTTTAAGTCCCTAAAAGCTTCAAGGACTGATGAGGTGAGGAAATTTCTTCCCCACATCTTCTCTGGAATACCACTTGGCCTTGGTAGGCAACTGGCCTTTCAACCCAATCAACCACCTGTCCTGCACTCCTCTTTGTGTCGTCCTCTCTTTCTCGCTGCAAAACCACATCTTCCTCCAATGCCAGCTGACTGTCTGGAGCATGATCCTCAATAGACGGAAGCAATACTCCCTCTTCTTCTTCATCCAACATGGAGGGCTCCAAAGAGACATAAATTTTCAACATTCACAACTGAGTAAATCCTCATATAAGGAGGTAAATCCAAGCGAAATGCATTCTTACCCACTTGTTCCAGAATCTCAAATGGGCCATACCGAAGAGGCTTGAGTTTCTTAGCTTTTCCCTGTAGCCTATCTCTGCTCAAGTACAACCATACCTTGTCTCCAATAAGGAAGGAATGCTCAGTCCTGTGCTGATCATGTCGTGCTTTGTACTTGGCCTGTGACTTTGTCAACCTCTCCTGTACCTGAAGGTGTATTTGCTGAATTTTCTCAATGAACTTCTCAACTTTGTGGACCTCCAGTTCCACTTTCCATTGTCTTTGCATGGTAATCTCAAAGCAACATCAAAAGCACTCTTAGGCAAATAACCAAAACATGTTTCAAAAGGAGTCTTACTAGTCGAAGCATGAACTGCCCTATTATAAGAATGTTGGATATACACCAAGTTCTCATCCCAAGTCCTTGGATGTTTCCTGTTGTACCCTCTCAAGAGTTGGACCAAGGTACGGTTCACCACCCATCTGTCTGCGGATGAAAAGTGGTAGACCTCTTCAAGCTTCGTATCCATCTTCTCCCACAAAGTAGACCAAAACTTCCCTATGAATTGTGAGTCCCTGTCTGACACAATAGAATCAGGCAAACCAAAGTGAACCCACACATTAGCAAAAAATAACTCAGTTGCATCACTGGCTTGCTTAATGGTCTTCTTGCAAGGAATTAGAATACACATTTTGCTAAATTGGTTTACTATCACAAAAATATAATCATGACCTTTCTTGGAAGTAGGAAACCACCCACAAAATCCATGGAGATACTCTCCCATGGTCGGGAAGGAACTGACAACGACATATATAACCCCAACTTCCTGTTATTAGGCTTGCTTGTACTGCACAAAACACAACCCCTAATGAATTTAACAACTTCTTGCTTGCATGTTTGGCCAATAAACATACCTCTGTAAGTGTGTTACAGTCTTTGTCACACCAAAGTGACCAGCTACCCTGGAAGTGTGTGCTTCCCTCATCAACTGAACTCTTTCCCCCTTAGGCACACAAATTTCTCGTTCTTGTAGAGCAAACCATCCTAGAAGTAGTATTCTCCTCTAGGTGCAAATCCCTCACTTGGAGGTTTCTACTGAAAAATATCTATAAAATCTGGATCCTACTCATAACCTTCCTGATATGCTTCACACAAAAAATGCTCAAGAAGAGTTAACGTGCCCATAGCTGAAAGCAAAGGAGGTCTAGATAACATATCAGCTAACTTGTTAGTCACACCTTTCTTATATTTGATAATCAAATGAAATTGTTGTAAAAAAAACCCATCCATTTATAGTGTCTAGCCTGCTGAAGTTTGTTTTTGAAGCTTGCAGATATTGGAGAGGTTGATGATCCGTGTGAATAATAGTTTCTTTACCCATCAGATAATATTTCCATTTCTTGACTGCTTGAACAAGAGCATACAATTCTTTTTCATATGTACAATAATTCAGAATTGCACCGTGAAACAATTCAAAGTGATAACATATGGGCCTACCTCCCTGAAGTAGGACAACCCCCATAGCATAGTCACTGGCATCGGTTTCCACTTCAAAGGGCAGTTGTAAGTTAGGTAATGCCAAAATTGGAGCATGACTAATCTTATATTTAAATGACTCAAAAGCAATCTATTGTTTCTTACCCCAATCAAAATCCTTACCCCTTGCTGTCACTGAATGTAGTGGCGCTGCTATGGATGAGAAGTTCTTAATGAACTTCCTCAAATACTGAACTGCTCCAACAAAGCTCTTGGTCTCGGTCAAACTCGATGGTGTAGGCCAATTCTGAATGGCCCTCTATCTTAGCTGGATCGATTCTCAACTCTCCATCTCCAACCACATGTCCCAAAAAGACAAGTGATTGTTGTGAAAACTCGCACTTCTTTTCATTCAACAAAAGCAGGTTCTCCTTAAGAACTTGCAAAACTTGACACAAATGGTCAATATGCTCCTCAAAAGTTCTGCTAAAAACCAGAATGTCATCCAAGTACACAATAACAAAGGAATCAATAAATGGCCTCATTACCTCATTCATCAATCTCATGAAGGTAGTTGGTGCATTGCATAGCCCAAACGGTAATACCAACCATTCATATACCCCTTTCTTGGTCTTGAATGTTGTTTTCCAGATGTCCTCTTCCTTGATCCACACTTGATGATATCCAAACTTCAAATCAAGCTTAGTAAAATATCTAGCATGTTGTAACTGATCTAATAAATCATCAATGCGAGGAAGAGGGTACCTATTCTTGATGGTTATTTTATTTAAAGCTCTATAATCAACACACATTCTCCATGAACCATCTTTCTTAGGTACTAAAACAATAGGAGAACCACATGGAGAAGTGCTAGGATGGATTATACCTTGTTTAATCAAAGACTACAACTATTGTTTTACCTCATTGGCATCTTTCAAAGACTGTTTGTATAATCCCAAGTTCAGAAGCGGACTATCGGGTAGCAAATGGATCTTGTGCTCAATTGCCCTGACTGGGGGCAGCCCTGTAGGTTTCTGAAATACCTCTCTGAATTGTTGAACCAACTCTGCTATTTGTCTCTGCTCTTTGTTAGAAAACATGCTACAAGTGGTTTTAGATGTAACAATCTCATCCTCTAGCATATCCCTTAAAATAAGTAATGCAAATTTACCACTAGTCATTAATAAGATTTCGGGCTTTGGTGGACACTTACCAAAGAGATCTTTGAATCTCTTGAAAAGGCTGAAATGATGTAGCTCTTACCATCCTTCACTAAGTGGTACTAGTTGGCTCTCCTCATGAAGATAGCATCCCTGATATACAAATATGGGCTATCAAATACTACACCACACACATCAAGGGGAGCAACATCCACAGTGACTTCATCAATAAATTTCTTATCAATACCAAAAGTGATCTTACATTGCTTAGTAACCTTGATGTCTACACCTTTCTTTACCCAACCCAATGAATATGGACTTGGGTGATTATAAGTTTCCAACTTTAGCCTATCCACTAACTCTTTACTAATCAAATTAGCTTGAGAACATGTATCAAAAAGAGCATCCACCTTAGTTTTCTTCACTTGAATTTTTAAATGAAAAAGCTTAGTTAGTTCCTTTTCCTGAACAACACTATTACTACCCAAACATACCTCTCTGCGGATGGAGGTACAACACAGTCTCATCCACCTCTTCACTGCAAAACACTTGCTCTCCTTGGAGGGAAGCCATGACCTTCTTATTTTTCTTGTTCTTGAAGGGATGTAATTCCAGGTGGAGCTTCCAACATTTTTCCTTGGAATGAGTGTCAACATCACAATGCCCACAATGAACTTTAGTATCCTTTTTAGAAACAAAAGTAGCATTTTTCTTACCCTTTTCTTTTCCTTTATCCTTCTGCTTGGTGTCACCTTGTTTGTTCGAAGCATGCTTGAGAGGTAGATGAACTCTTCTTCTTGTCCATCTCTAAGTAGTGAGCTTGCGTACAAGCCTCATCTACGTCCACCGGCTTGGCCAAGAGAACTGGTCTCCTCAAGTGGCTATGGAGTCCACCAATATACTTCATCAACAGGTCACGGTCTTCTACATCTTTTCCCATCTGATATTAGCTTTCTTCCGGAACTCACTAGTGTACTCCTGCACGTTCTGGCATTGTTTTCTGCCTAAGATACTGCCAATACATGGACCTCTCTTCCTCATAACAAATAGGATAAAATTGCTTTTTTATTAGCTTTTTAAAAACATCCCACTTAGTAATTGGGAGGAAGCTTCTTAACAACCAATGAATGAACATAACTTTCAAATCAAGTTAAAGCGTGATTGGTCAATTTCAACCTTCCAAAGGAAATCTGTTGAATCTCGCATTGATTTTATGCAAACTAAAATATACCTCAAGGTTGAGCTAGCCAATGGTCTAGACTTCTCAACATTCTCATCTCCATCATAAGGTTGAATCTCTATCTTCGCCTCTGCTTTAAATGGAGGAGGTGTAGGGAATGGCACGAGGCTGCTATTCTTCATACTTCACGAGCATCTTCTTCACGGGCTTCTGGTGTCTCATTTGGAACACCAAGTTTCTCCATGAGTAACCCAATGATGGACTCCAACCTTTCCATATGGACAAGGAGATATTGCCCATATCTTTGGACAGACTTGTCACATTTTCCTCCAACGTGATAGAAATGCTCTTCTCCATTTGTCATCCGTATCTTCTCTACGAGCCATGTCTCCAGATTCCTTGCTTCCACTTCCCGGTGGAAATATCTGCTTCAAAAAGAATAAGGATACCTTCACTGCTTTCCTTTCCCTTTCAGGATAAGGGGCATCTAACTACAATCTCAACACAAGTTAATCACACAAAAACTGAAATCTTAACTGCTCTGATACCAATCTGATATCCATAAACTGCTGATTTCCCACAATAAACATAGATACTGTGCTTAGTGATAATTGAATGGTAAAGATGACTAAGTTCTTTGTTAATCAAATATAATATGTAAAAAATACACAAAACTATATTGCAAAATTGAGAGAACAAGAGAGACAAAGGAGGAACAAGGATTTATCTTGGAGAAACCCAAGGTGGGAAAAACTCCAGTGGGTAAGCAAATTTGCTTCCCTTTCACTATGTAATTCTCCAAAAATACAAATTATGGTGTCAATAAATGACCTTTAAGAAGGATTTTTCACTCCTCCCCCTAATTGTATTTGTTTGCTTACAACTCCTCAACCAATAGTAGAACTCACTCACAATGAACAAAACAAGAAAGAACTCCAACTTCTCCTCTTTGCTCACACTACAATTCACTAAAAATCACTTGCTTGGATTGCCTCTACCACCTCCTATTTATAGTTGCTCTTTCCCACGGATGTAGGGAAAGATGAAACGAACCATCGTTTGGGCAGTCTCAAACAATTGGAACCGCTTGAGATTCCCCATTTTGGTGTTGTTGGGGACAGAACCGCCGGTGAAACACAAAGCGGCGGTTACGTCCGCGGTGGTTGTGCAATCGCCGACCCCTGTAACCGGCAATTGCGCAACTGCCCGCTCTGTGAAGGTTGCGTAACCATCACTTGAAAATTCCCCTGAACAGAACAATGATGGCTTCAACGTCATTTGAAGGTGCCCGGATCACCCCCAGCCTGACTGGACCATCTCCTGAAGAAAGAATAGGTTGAGAACCTATAGAGCAAGTATCAAATATGGAGAATACATAGAATTGGGCATTTCCATATCCATTTTTGGATCAAGTTGTACCCAGAAAACTCTTACACAAAGAATTCCCCATTCATTGCTTTAATACATAATTTTTTCGGCTGTGGCAACCTGCATTAGATACAAACTTGCTCAATGTTTTCTATTTCTGTTCTGTTAATTCAACTTTGTGATTAGCTCCCAGATACTCTTGTTTTAATATATCCTTTGAGATGTATTCTCCTTCTTGATGTTGTAGCTTTGTATTGCAAATTTTATATTGTAGATCTTTTCTGCAAAATCTTTGAGCCATGAAATGCAAAAATCATTATGTGCCCCAAGGTTAGGTTGCAGTATGAACCTTTATTGAGTTGGCTTGGTGCAACTCTCTTGTTTCATTGAGAGTATCTACAATTTAATACTCTATAATCTAACCCTCGGGAATATTTGATCACTTCTTTTCATTTCCTTAGTATCTCCCATGCATATGCGGTTCAATTAGTTTTTAACTACGACTCATGCTATTAATAGAGCAGCTGGATATCCATATGCGAGCCCTTACCTGGTGCGTATCTGATACACCTAGATATGGCTACCCAGTCATTCCGAGTTGTATCCGTCGAGCCTATAATAATAATTATAAACAATTTAAAAAGGGGGGAAAAGGAAACCTGAAATCACAGTTACTAGGTTGCATACCCTCAAAGATATGATTTTTTGGGATAATCCCTAGGTTGCATGCACGGTGCAAATGAAAATGATTAGAAGGTGATTTTGGATAATATGAATGCAAGGACCAACCATTGGACTGACCTCTTTAGTTATCATTGGCAGGTTAGAGTCAACCTAATTAAATAGGTCCTTTATGGCCACCATTGCAACACAAAAATTAATCTCAAAGAAAATGGATGAAACACAAAGGGATATAATATTCATATATCATAGAAAATGTAAAATCTTAAGTATATTGAATGTTTTGAACATTGATTGTACTATATTTTTCAAGTTTTGTATTTCTTATGGACTAATATATATATATATATATATATATATGTGTGTGTGTACGGACGTATCCGTGTATCGAACCCGTACCCGAACCTGTATCCCGGCAACATAGATTTCAATCCTTCAGAATCCGGAGGATCATGTATTCCTATGGTTTTCATACATTTTTCTTCCTGTTGCACCACAGTTACATATCACAATTTTATAAATTCAAAAACAGCCAAGTAGGGTAAAGTATAATATTAAAAAATTAAAAACAAATTTATACCAAGAATTTTGCCTTAAGACTTGTATTTTAACAGTTTTCAGAATATAAGCTGTGACAGATGCATTTAGAAGTAACGTTTTTACCCAGGTGAAATCCCTTTTTATTGATGTAAATTTCATTGTAGTGCCTCTCTCACTTCCTTTTTGTGCCTGCATTTATTTTCTTCCCATTTTCACCACCCATTATCTTTTTTTGCAGCATTTCTAATATCACTTGAAAGGTTATTAATATTATGAGAATCCCAACTTCTGTAAATAGAGCGAGGAGACATTGAAATGATATGGAGATACTATTAGTGCAATCCTAGATCTATCATAGGAAAATATATAAACATGCGAGAAGAGCATTATCACCATTAGGGGGAACTGGTGTCAGGCACTATTTTGCTCTTCATGCCATGCTTTAGCTAATAGGCAACATTGGGAGCGGAACTCAAGTGTGCTGGAGCATCCATCTTATTCAGAAAGATGGCAGCATTTGCATGACGTCTCGTCCGAAGTGCATTTCAGAGATCGGGGGCTGATCGATAAATGGAATGGTATTGAGGTTCCTTCATTTATCGTCAACACTTGGTTATTTGCCAGCAACACATATACTACCAACATACTATCCTCTATCTAGCATGAAATAAAAAAATGTAGTTACAGCTCCTAAACATTATAATGATCTCATGCACAACAAGAAGAATCAACCATATGCTTTACTAGCAAATCCATAATCCCTCTATATATTCCATATAAGCGAGCAATACAATAGTTGACCATAAACATTCCTAGATGCATTCTACAGCCTTAATAAAACAACATTCTTCTTCTTTGGTGTATACTTTGCTCTACAAATTGGCAGCATATACTAATAGATTTTGTACTCTCTTCCCTAGAATGGATAGAGTTTTTTACTGGGGAAGATAGATCACATAGATTGATGCATGGATCATGCAAATGGCCAAGCATTTTCATGCAACTTGACACCTATGTCATGCAACCGCCAAGTGACACTTGTTTCTTATTGCCTGTGCATGGTCAATGGTCAACTTGGCAACCTGTCTTCTCCTATGGTCTTATTTTGGTGCTTTACCCCTTGTCCTCTCTTCTTGGTCTATCCATCTCCACGCTCACCATATCCATTCTCTTGCGAGTTAACACTTCCTTTGCTTGTCATGGACGCCGTCTTATTCCTCCTCTGATGCTATTGTTTGTATTGGCACCATGCCCTTCTATGCTCTCTTCTGGCAATTGTGTATTCTCTGTCTGCAGTAATAATCGAGTGCACCTTAACCTCTTGGCCGCCAACTTTGAATCTCTAATTTGTTTATATTGGTCCTGAGGGCAAGCCCAAAAACCCCTTCTTGCAGGTTATGTTCCCATAGCATGCATTGATGGCAAGGTGTCCGTTTGTTGGAAATTTACCCACACGCTTTTGTACTTTCAGCAGTGGCGGTTGATACTACTCCCTTGTCGCCATTTTGGGTGCCTTCCTCTTCCTTGTTTTTGCTGCATCATCATTGCTTCTAGGGACTTAGTTGATTTAGGTCGACACTTTCTCATTCTTCTTTGCATTGTTCACCATTTGACCCTTTAATGTTTTGCAGACAGAATCTCTCTTTTGGGTCTATAAGGGCTTGCCTTTTGTTCGGCTCTGCAAATTCTAGTGTTTGGTTTTCTTTTAGGTTCGTCTACTTTAATGGAAGATAGCTGTGGAGCTCAATTTTGCAATTCCTTAAGTGAAAATGACTTCCACAAGCTTCCTTTTTATAGACGATACCTTGTCACCTACTCCTACTCTATTTGGTTGTTTGACCTTATTTGTTTGTTTCCTTTTTTATTAATGCCTTCTTAGGCCTAATGGGCCTGAATCAGGGAATTTTCATAGTACTTGACAAATTTAGGGCATTCTATGTCCTTAATCAAGAGTGTGCTTAGTTCACATCTCACGATTCTTGTCATCGCTTCATTTCCTTTTGGGAATTAACGTGCAAAGTCTTGCTCCAAGTAACTGACGAGCAATCCAACACGTTCTCCACGCATTGGTTGTCTTTTTGCAATGGTCCTTCCTCCCTTTGATGCTATGTTGGACTCAGTACCGAACTTTGTGCTCTATGATCCTTTCGCACTGGGGAAATCTCTTAAAATCATGCTGAATCCATGATTGCTAATTGAGGATTCATGAGAAGTAGTGGCCTTGCTTACTTTTGACACTTGAGCAAGCTCAAGCTCGATGCTTGGTGGGTTGGACTTGTTTTGTCTTCCTTCAAGTCTCACTTGACCGCGCCTCAACTACTAGTTGCACAAGGATTATTGGATCTTTAGATGTTTGGACGTTGTTGTCACTACACTCAAAACATGGTCCTATTGCTCTTTTGTTCGATCCCACCATCCAACAACCTTATTTTTGTTCACTATGTCCATGGGCATTTATCCCTTCCCAACCCCAATTAATTTTTCGAAGCAGTATTTGGCCTTGGCCTTGTGCATCCACATTCTCTTTCTCGGTAAGTTTGTAGGGCAGGGGTGTTGGTCTAGCACTGTGCTCCTTCGTGGGCTTGTAACTAGTTGAACCTTCAGGCATGCACTGACATTTGCACATAGCCAGTTAAAAGCTTCATATTCTCTTGCATCTCATTGTTCCAAATGATCCCTTAAGTCTCTAGTTGATGTCTTATCCTCCCAATGCAGCTCTCCTTCCACGGGAGGATGAATAAAGTCATCCTCCTATACTATAATGTTGTAAATATCATTCAGCTGCTGCTCCCCTGTGGCAGTGCTTCAGATTCACAATGATCACTATGTTACTATCACCCTTATCAAAACTCATGAAACGCTTCTTGAAGCACATCTGCATTATTTGCATAACACTAGGGTCTAACAAATAGTGCAGTATGATCTCAAGGCTTCAATAATTCGATCATTCGGAAGTAAGGAAGTATATCCACCTTTGCACCTCTTATGAAGCGCTTGGTTTGGGGCAATCTATAGCAATCTAGGCTGTTTTGTCAACACATTCACCTTTGCGTCACTGTCAACGAGTATATCGCATACATTATACCCATCTATGGTGGCATCAATGATTAATTCCTTTTCATAACTGACGTTATTTATCAATCTTTATCCTATGGATACAATGCTCTTGCGCACCTCCATGAGCCTGTTTCTTCGAGAAATCTTTGAAACTTGTCACAATTCCATTCTTTCTTGATAGTGTAAAGATTTATTTTAGTACCCTCAACTCTGGCTCATTACTAGTTGAAGTGCTAGCTTTCGGATGCCTCCAATTCACACGCAGCTATTGAATCTCCTTGAATCTATCTTATGATATCCACATCATCCTTGAGAACTTCCTTGTGCTGGCATATAGGTCAGGGTATGTCCTTGGTGTTTCAACGGCCTAATGCACCTTCATTAGCTCTCTCGCCAACTCTTCTGATGGGAAACAAAGGTGAGTGCAATCCCAGGTTGTTATGTTCACTAGTGGCTTGAGTTTACTCTCCTTTGGTGCCAGCCAAGCTTGCGCCACTACAGCTTTATTTGGGCCGCCCTTATCATCCCTGCTCCCTTTTGGAGCTCCTCCAAAACTTTGGCATTAAGTTCCAAACAATCTTCAGGTTGATGATCCCTTCCATACTTGCCACATGTTAGATACTTTAGACCTTGGTGCCATAAATGATCTAGGTCTCCACAACTAAAACAACCACTTTGGCGATCTCCAATATGTATCCTCCTTTGGCCTCGCCCTCTAAACTGCATTCCTTTGCTGCACTCAACCTTTGTGGCTTGTCTTATGTTTCTCTCTCAAGCATTTTTCATGTCTCCCAAAACCGTGCAGTTCCTTATATCACAATTGTTGTCTTCACAGATGGCACACCATTCATTCATTGCTCGCTGCTTCATCTTCGACACTTGGGGGCACTGATTATGATCTGGTCACGGGCCATGTAAATCTCAGAAAACAACACAACCTTTTTCACCTTTGCAGATTGCATGCTGCTCAAATTCTCCAATCAATGCGGCATCTCCACAATTTGGGCCTCCATACGAGCGCTAATGCTGAGATTATCTCCAATCTTGCTTCTATATTCCATCTGCAGGGCAGCCTTCCAATGCCTGGTGTACTGTTATACGCATTTTGGCTGAGTTGTTGCTTCATCGAGTCAATCAAGCCTCCAATGAATCATTCCTTGCATTGGTCATTGTTCAGATTAAAAGGAAGCTTAGCCATCAATGCTCAAAAGCGCGAGCTATACTCCTTTACAGACTCAATGGCCTTTTGTCGTATTTCCTTCAGCTCCAGAATATGGTGTTGCTTCATCTTAGGATATTGGACCTCATTCAAGACTATTGTCTTTAGGTTATCATGGCTGGTGCATGTCCAGTTTGGATCATACTTACACTACTAGGACTGTGAATGAGCTCGGTCATATAGTGTAGCGGCGAAATGAGTTGCCTTCTTCACAGCTATCATTGTACCTTTGGCGTGCTAGATGATCTCACACTTCTGGACATGCTCCTCTCTATGCTTTCGTGTTCTCTATACTTTGGGAGACTAATCACAATATTAAACTGGTGATAAGGGAGTGGGGCTGGATTCTGCAAATTTCAATTCAAATGTGCAATTATTGATGCTACGACCTGCTTCTGTGAAAAATGCTTGTGTCTTCCCAGAACATGAGGGCTCTCCAGTAAATACTTCCTTATCTTGACGTTCCACTAGATGCAACGCCACAACAATGCTTTCTTCTTACTAACAATATGAGAAACACTTGTGGCTCAGACTCTGGCGAAGCTGCCTAGCACAGTCCATCAGTCTCCTTAGGACTTGTTTATATTATTCCATCCTCCCATCTACCATCCTCAGGCACCAAACCATCTGCTTCTGCCTCCTCTGTTTTATATTTGATAGATTTGTTGCGCATGGGAACAAAATTCCGTGGCCACCCTTTTCTCCTCAAGGGACTCACTGAGCTACCTCTCCCTTTTTTCCCAAGACTACAAGAGCTGAAGCCTCTCAATGCCAACTCTCAAGCCTCCGAATACCGCATCAATCTTCTTAGTTGGTCGCTTGAAGCAATTTCAAAACCTCTTCTCCTCAGTGTAAATCCTCCCATTCTTTCCCACACTCCATTTTGGACTGCACTGAAACGTCCCGCCCCCCTTTCATACCAGCCCTGAAACGTTTCAGGTACGGTTACAGGTACAGAAACGCTGTGGGTACATACCCACAGGTCCGGGTATGGTCCGGGTACGGAAATCCATACCTGGGATGTACCCGGGGCCTGTGGGTACATACCCGCAGCGTACCCACAGGGAAAAACATTTTTTTTTCATGAAACTTAAATAAAAAAATTCAGTGAGCAAATACTTTCAGACGAAGAAGAGCAGTTAATTATCAACAATGGAGAAATTGATGATCCTCATAAAACATTGATAGATTTAAATATACCTCTGCTTCATTAAAAGTGTTGCAAATCCTATGATTTGTTAATGTTGTCGGTGTCTTTAATTATGTAAGATGACACATCACATTCTCCGTGATAAATACAGATGGATGCCCAGAAAACACAGATATTTCATGCTTTTGGAGTTTGCATAACATTTGTCGTAAAGAGTGGACTCATATTCAGTGTCGAGCCCCACATTACTTTGAGCAGGAATCTTTAAAGACTCTTCTTTCAATTCAAATCTAAATGAGGGCAATGTTTTTGTTTCATCTTCCCTGCCCCCTTTGTAGTAAACCGAAGTCTTATTTTTATGCCCCCTTTTAAGCAAACCAAAAAATAAATAAATTGGGATCTTGTTAAAATATTAAAATCCTTAAAAGGTTCCAATGATAATATCAATTTTCGTAATTCTCTTAAATATTAAAAAAACTAGCCACGTATCGGATATCAAAGAAGCGGAACACCGTATCTTACCGGTGCATTCCTTCCACATGAGCAATTGGGTGGTGGGGCCCTCCAAACAGTCAACATTTTCCTGCCCACTATGTTATTTCAATAAGTATGCAAATGCTTCTTTAAATTTCTAAGTTTATATACATACATACGTATATATATATATATAAAGTACCCAAAAGCGTACCATACCTGTACCCGTACTGAAACAGTCTATTTTGCCATCCATCTTCCCTTGCCGTTGTGTTACCCCACATTGTGGGTGTTTAGCTTGCCACCTATAAGAGTTCTATATTGTTATCAACCATCAAATGTCAGTCTATGAAGGGATTTGCGGTACAAACCTTCCATGCCTCCCAAAAAAAAATTGTTTCTTCCTCGTCAGCAGGTGAGTATGATGTCACAACAAACTGCAAAAGTAATTATAATATGTTCCATGTTAGAACACATCTACAGTACGAGTCCACACTTCATCTTCCAATGCGAAGTATTCAAGCCTCTCCTCTGTCTATTCTATTGGTCTCTGAAATTGGCGTCCTCTTTGACTAGCATAGACAGCTAGTCACTCATATAACTGTATTTGAAACTCTACAAAGAAATCATTAAATAGGAAATCACACATTCTCTTCAAGCCACTTCTTTGGCATCAACAATCCTTGTGATGGATCCTTCTTAGCAATATCAAATGTGATCTGATGTAATCAATCTTCCAAGTTTTCATGAGTTGCGCGCCATACCATCCAATGCCTCAACAACACAAAAGAGATAGAGGTCCCACCTAATGGAACTAAAATGTTGGGCGCTATTTTTCTCCTCATGCCACACATTAGCTAATAACCAACATTGGGAATGGAACTGAAGCCTTCCGAGACATCCATCTTATTTAGAACGATGCCATACTTTGCAATATAACTCACCTGAAGCAAATTAGAGAGCTTAGGGCTCATTTATTCGGTTAATTGATAAACATAATGGAATTGAGGCTCCATCATTTATCAACAATGCTTGGCCATATTTGTAGAATGCACATAAACAACTAGATAATTATAACCAACACACTATCCTTTATCTAACACGAATCAAAGAAATGTAGTTACAACTCCTAAACATGACAGAGATTGTATGCACAACAACAACAATCAACCATTAGCATTACCAAAATAATCTTGTCACAACAATATGGCCCGTAATCATTCTATGTGTTCATTATAAGAGAGCAAAACAACAAATGACCATAAACATTCTGATATGCATCCTACAACTTTAACAAAATAACAACATTCTTCCTTAATGCATACTTCGCTCTACAAAAAAGTAGCATTTCTTTATAGATTGTTTCGTCTCTTTTCCCTAGAATAGATGCATTGCTTTATAGGGAGACGATAAAGAAATGGATTGATGCACGGATCATGCAAATTTCCAAGTGTCTTCATGCAATTAAACACCTGTCTCATGCAACTGCCAAGTGGCAGTTCTTCCTTATTTTCCTTTCATGGTGAAGGGTCAACTTGCTAGTAGGTATTCTCTGGTGGTCTTACTTTGGTGATCCACCCCTGGGGCGCTCTTCTTAGTGTGGCCATCTCCATGTTCCACACTCGGCTTATCCATCCTTCCGCGAGTTGACACTCCCTTTTCCCTTCTTGAACATCATCTTATTCCTCCTCCATTTTTGTCTGTCTCGGTACTACACCCTTTCACGCTTTCTTTTGGTAGTTGTGTATTCTCTATCCATGCTCCCTTATATCTCCACCTTGGTGCTCATGGATTGGCACTCCCTACTTAAGGAAATACTTGTGAAAAATTTCAGCCAACAACTAGCTTATGGTTTCTCCATAGTACACTATGATTTCCTACTTGGAAACATTTTGGCAAAGAAAACATTTTTGAAACAACAAGAAATAGAAGAAAACATATGAAACCTCATAAAAGCGACTAGCCACCATTTTTCCATTTTAAGAGGAATCCCCTAAATAGATTTCATGCTTTTCTAGGGTGTTTTTTGAGATTTCGATGTTTGAACTTTTAATACGCTTTATTTTCTGTCTATGGGTGTGGGAGAGAGAATAGAGTGTTTCTAAGATTCCGCGAAATGAAGTTTACAAAAAAATAGCTGAAAATACGGAATTAAGAAATATATGCCAAGATAGTGGCATATGTTAAAATATAAACACTTAAGAGATTTTATGTTTTCACAGTCCATAATATGTTAAAGATGCTTTTAGATAAAATGTCCGGAGTTTTTAATCCAAAAGCATCTTCAACATGGGGGCACTTGTTATGTCCTCAACAATGTGGCCGAGACATGGAGTTCGGCATGCATGTTTCCATTACAGATTGTCTATAGGAATCTAGCCTTCTGTTTGACAGCATATAAGAAGTTACTTTTGTTAGAAACTATCATTTGAGAGTAGATTCTCCTTTGTTTTAATATGTTTCGTAAGATAATTGGTCAATGCATGTATGAACATACAAATGGTCAAAATAATGGTCCTAGTTGTGAAACATGATAGCCAGGCGTGTTAACATACTTGGTGTAAAAATTGGAAGTCATGACAATGGAAATGATTAGAGTGAGAAACAAGTGCATCTGGGAACCAATTAAAAACTTTATCAGTCATGGCAATCAATGAGATGGGACATAACTGTCCACAGTGAAAGCTCTTACGAAAGACTGTCCACAGTGAAAACTCTTAAAAGATGTTTTCTGATTTAGCAAGAGATTTTTTTTGGAAAGAATACAAATTATTTTATCTGGACACGTGGCATGCCCATATCAGCATCAAATCCTTCCACTTGAATTATTTTAGGGGAAACATTTGGGCAGAACTCATAAGAAACATGGGAGTGGGACTACTTCCATGCATTGCCATAAATTTGATTGCTATGTGGTACGTCCAAGAGTTCCCATGTCTACTACAAGGTGCCAAGAGCCCAAGAGAATGAAGCCGAAACTTACAGTGTGAGACTCATCATTTCCCACCACCTGTCCTGAACCCTTTGGGCATATTTCATAACATCATTGTTTTAAGGTCTATCTGAATGTTAAAAAGGTCAAATGATGGTCCCATGAATAAAACATGATAGCTGGGTGTGTAAATATATTTACCTTTGGGGTAAATTATTATGTCATGACATATAAATGATTAGAGCCAGAAACAAGCTCCGTTTGGAACATAGTTAGAAATTTCACTATTCATGCCAATCAATGAGATGGAACACAACTTTTCATGGTGAAACTCTTAAAGAAGTTTGTTTATTTTTCTTATGTGGTTGTAGGAAATCTTTGAATTCAGTTTTTCATATTTTTTCCTAAAGATGTTTTCTAATTTAGTATGAAGTTTGGAATAGAGTGCAATCCTCGGATAGAAGAAAATGGTACGGTGAATAATTTAATCTTTGGGTCCCGTAACTGATAGGATTAAAACTGTGCTTGTTCATCATCAGGGAATTAGGCATTGGTATAGTACCATATAGTCCTCTTGGTCGTGGATTCTTCTCTGGAAAAGCAGTCGTGGAGAAGCTACCGGAAAATAGTTCGCTGGTATGTTTCAAGTTATATTCAGGAACTGACCCGTTATATGTTGGGTCTTGATTGAACTTGTGAAAGATTTTTTGAGAGTTTTTTGAAGAATGTGAAACAAATTCCTTTACGTATATTTTTTCTATCCCTTTTGAAATTTCATTTGGCTTCATATGCCTATTTTTTATTGAGCCAGGCTTATCATCCACGATTTAAAGGGGAAAATTTGGTGAAGAACAAGGTTTTCTACACACGTATTGCAGATTTAGCGAAAAAACATGGGTGTACACCAGGTCAACTTGCTTTGGCATGGGTTTTGCAGCAAGGAGATGATGTTGTTCCCATCCCTGGTGAGTATCATTGCTGTAGTTCTGTTTCATCAATGGGTATGTTTGACTTGTAAATTTATCTTTGCTAGAATATCATGTGATGCTCTTCTATTGACTTTCGAGCAGGAACTACAAAGACAAAGAACCTAGATGAGAATATTGGCTCCTTGAACATAAAACTCTCTCAAGCAAATTTGCAAGAAATTGCTGATTCATTGCCAGCTGATGAAGTTGCAGGTCCCCGAACTTATGAATTTACACATAATAAGACATGGAGATTTGCAGACACCCCGCAAAATCCTAGAGCAGATAATTGATTTGGCAGAACTGTGCCCACACTAGCAAATAATTGATGACTTTTTGTTTGGTAAATTATATGATCAGTTAAAGTTATGCTAGTCTTAGAATGGCTTGACCAACTTTGCTACTTTTTGCTTGACATTCCATGACAGTTGTTATCAATAAGAGGGATTCTGTCTCTAATAAGTCCTTCTGATGCATATTTCGAGTTATATATGATATTAATTTTAAATTACTTTTGCATGTTGGGTTGCACTTCCGTAGTATGAGTAAAACAAATGGCCTTGAAAAGATACCGACATGTTGTCAAATGCCAAATTGTTCAATTTGTAAACTATACCCCACTGTCCATCTGTGTCCCATTTTGATTAGAGGTGATTGTATTACCATTATATATTGTGCTTTACAAGCAATATAATTGCTCCAATCTATGGTGCTAGGCAATTGACAAATATAAAATTCAGAAAATGCTAAGACTGTTGTATCTCTTTCATTGTTTGCAATTTTTAAAGACAATTGTTTTCATTCCTCACAAGTTTTATCATTAACAGAAAACTGCTGACACAGTCGTGCTTTTTCTGGCACACATTCCAACCAACCATCTTGTATTTTTTGTATCTTATATTGAGTAAGATAATGATGTGTTCCAAGAAATTCCTTACAAATTTTTTTAAGATGGTTTCCATTACATGCACAAAACCCGTTGATATCTTCAAATGTGTGTCGTAAGACATGGATGGAGCAACCAAGCGTAATGAGGACTGGGAAAAGAGAATATTTATTTTGTACATTGGATGTGGTGGAGATAATGGCATTACATCATGGACCGCATAGCTTATAGTGACATCCGAATCAAATACATCAACAAATTGAAAGTGGACAATCTAGCCCATGTTTGAAGAGACTAGACTTTGAAAAACAATGTAAAAACAAAAAAAAAAGATTCATAGTGGAAGATCCAACCTAAAAAAAGGAATAGATATTTAGCAAGCTTAGTGAGACAACCGTTTTTTAAGCGGCTGTCTATGTACATCGTTCTCTAGTTACTGCTTTAAGTCCCATAGACTGTTTGGTCTCGTGGACATAATTAAAATCTTTCTTTCATTTTTTCTAATTGCAACTCATTTATTGAGTTCCTCTTGCTAGTTATTGTGGAAGCTAACTGGTTGTAAAGTATATTTGTACACTTCCACAGGAAAAGGTCATTAATCGCACCATAGGCCATGATTTCTAAATTTACTACCAAAAAAGGGACAACTACCAACACTACCTTACAAATTCACTATAAATGAGCTACCACATTTCAATGTGGTGCATCCCTTTCGATGTCAATTATGGCTTCTAGCCTTTGACGTCATACATGTCCCATCAACACAAGGAGTATGATAAATGTAATGCTCCACTACATTAATAGGACGACCCACTATTAAAAACATCTATCCAAATTGAACTACAAATTATTTCCATATTTATAAGGCATCATGTAAAAATATCATGGTGATTTAATGTTCACCATGCATATGCAACCATTGCTAAGGAGATCGCTCAAGCAACAACTGGATAGCAAACTACATGTGCAGTTAAGAACGCGATGAAACCTACCCTCCTTCAAGCACATGGATCTCTTAAGAACATGATAAAACCTACCCTCTTTCAAGCACATGTATCTCTTTTTCCTCAAAAGACGGTGGTCTAAATTAACATTTGTGGGACACACGAGTTGTAATGAGCTCCCATTCTAGCTCAAAAACATTAAATTATTCTATTTGTTTGTGTGTAAAGGAAACCAACCTTTTAGCTATCATGTAGTGACATAATTCATCGTAAGGAATGAACATATAAGATATACAAAGACAAAGGTTGACCAATAATTGTATTTCCTCTATGAATATTGTCCAACAATAACTAATATACAAGAATCCCAATGCTCGATTGTAAGTACATCTATATATATTGAGATTCCTGATAAAGGACCTCTGTAGTGCCCCGTCCCTCGTTCTTCTTTTTCTTCTTCCCATGCTGGCTGTAATACCCTTATTTTATTTTAATTATTTATTTGTTTTTATTATTGAAAAGACCTGGTCCTTGGTTGTATGCGATTGGGAGGTGGAACACCTGCCATCCTGTCATGTCTCCTCCATGGCATTGCATGCTGGGCTCTAGCTGGTAAGGGACCTAGCCACTATTTTCCCTCTTCCCAAGGTGTGTATTAATGAAACTGAAAATTTGTCTGATCTGCAAATCTCCTTTTGGTGGCTGGCTATGCACTCTTCCTTGGTTGCGTGGTGCTTTGGATGAAGGACTGCTCTGGGAGGATGTGCGCATTTTGGATTGGTACCTCATTTTTGCTCAGTCTGAAACGCAGTTACTAATGCACTGTCCTTTTTTTCTTTGGATCGCTGTTTCTCCTTCCTCCCTGGCTCGTGATGGCAGCCTGCAATTAGTCTCATCCGAATCAGTATAGAGATGTCCATGGTTTACTGTGAATTCCTATGAAGCCGCTACAAGTTTACACAGATTGAGAGGCAAGAAAGAGAAGTGTATGTGGTATGCTTTCACGGGATGGTGGAAGCTGCAAATGTTGCGAAGCAAGTGTGTGGCATTGGAGTAGTTTAGGCAAGCCCTGTGTGGGGCATGAGATGCCACTAGATTCTTCAAGGTTCAAGCGGCTCTTTGCAAAAGGAGAAGTAATGCAATCATTCCTCAAGGCACAAGTGACTCTATGCAGAGGAGAAGTGTGCACGATGATGTGTAAAGGTTTTGTGAGATTTATGCACACTCTGCAGGATGTGCGACACAAATGAACTCTGAAGGTGCAGTGCGCAGGCTGCATAGGTGCACAAAGGAGAAGTGTGTGGAGATGTATCCTCGGTGCTCCGCCTCAACTCAGGTGGACCTATCCACGCTGTGGGTATTTGTGGAAGTGATGTGCACTATCTTAAGCATATGAGAAACTCCTACATTGCATTGAAAGAGCCTATGGTGATTGGCCACAAAAGTGCAGGTATTGTGATACAAACCGGTAAACATGTTAAGAATTTAGTAATCGACGATCGTGTTGCATTGGAGCCTGGAATCCCTTGTAACAGTTGTTCACTTTGTAAACAAGGAAACAATAATTCATGCCGAGAAGTTAAATATTTTGGATCACCTCTTGTTCACGAGGCTCTTGCACAACAGGTGGTGCATCCTGCATATTTGTGCCACAAATTGCCAGACAATGTGTCTCTGGAAGAGGGTGTTATGTGTGAGCCTCTCAGTGTGGGTGTGCATGCTTGTCGCCGTGCTAGCATCCAAGCTGGTACATGCGTGTTCATATTGGGAGTTGGTCCCATTGGTTTGACGATTATGCTCGTTGCCCATGCCTTTGGTGCTGTACGAGTTGTACCTGTAGATATTGATGAGAAACGCTTATCTACAACAATGGAATTGAGAGTTGATTCTATTGTCCTTGTTAGCTCAGATGTAAAGATTACTACAGTGAACATAGGAACTGCTGAAGTGATTGTACACACTGCTACAGTGAATGTACAAACACAAGTATTTTTAGCAATGGTATCTAGAAGTTTCAGCAGCAACAATCTCTACAAAAGCAACAACTCCTTCAGGAATGTCTTCTGCCTCGCCAGTTCATTTCCAGGCATGGTTTACCTCCCCTCATCTTTCATAACTCTCGTATTTTAGTTTTTTTTTTTTTCGTTTGCAACTTAATATAATTTTAAAATATTAGGATTATAATACAGTTAAATGTTTTTATCAACTCATTGCAAAACAATGAAATGTCATGTCGTAACTCACAAAGTCAAAATAACTCGTTTGCATTAAAAACATGAACTTCCATCCTCATTCTGAAGTGATTTAGAAAACTTCTTACCCAACTAGATCGCTTCAATATTGGTTATCGACAAGACGAGATTGACTTCCCAGTAATGATGTTAACCTTCTCCCTATTTTAAATAGTTAATTTTTGTATTTTTCGAAGACTCATTAAGTACCCTTCATAACTCTGAAAACGAGATGTTAAACTTCATTTGTGTATCTTGGTATGCAAGGAGTCACCTTGACTTTTGGGTTGACTTCGAATGAACATATGAGATCTTTTTGACGCTCTTATAGGAGCCCCGTTACACTGTTGTACAGTAGTAGAAAGGTGTTAAATCTAGAAAGTTGGCTTTCGTTTTGAACTGCCATTTGAACCCTGGATAGAAAAATTATTTCTTGTTTTCGCAAACCTCTAGTGTTTATACTAGACAATTGCATGGAACATTCAGTTTAGGGAAAAAAACTTTTCTGGATAGTTTGGAAAAGCTATTTTGTAGGCCTTCGGTCACAGTTTAACGAGGTCAAACTAGACCAATTTCGTCTTGTCGCTCCAGAAAACTTGTCGCCGTTTGAAAATAGTTTTCTAGTTCTCAGTCCCGTCGACTCTGATGAATTCTTCTTATATAGGGGAACTTGTAGGAAGTGTCTCGTTGCGTGTTCATCCATCAAACGTCAATTTTGAACGTGGTTTTCTGAGCCCTCGAGCTAGCTTTTGTTCATTTGCAACTGGGACACTTGCGACCAGTAGCCCCGGAAAACTAGCCGCCAAACGCAAACCGTTCGCTTTTTCCTAATTCCGTTAGTTGCTATGAACTCTTGGTATATTTGGGGATACGTAGAAATTTAATCGTGGTATATGTTCTCATCGGAAGACAACTTTTGGAAGCGGTTTCTTAGCCTCCGAGCCCGTTTTGAGCGTTTTTGTAGCTAGTAAGAAAATGTAAAAATAGAACGTTGTGGGACCCCTCGTCGGGTTGCCAAACCACCGTAGATACTTTTGACACATGTAAATAACTGTTTAAAACTCTATAGTGTAACTTGTGTGAAATATAACTTTTGACAAATGGTGTTTTCTCTCTCTTCCCTTCTTTTTCTCTCTCTTGGGTTACAAAATGAAGTAAAATGAAATGTAATGAATACATGTCTCTAAACCTTTTACTTTGATTGCAAATTTTAATGATTATCATATGTAAATGGGAAACTGAAAAATGATAATTATGTTAGATTAGGGTGGATGCCATGCCAACGATTTATCGCTGATATCATGCTCACGTGGTTTTGCAGGATGAAAGAATGACGACGAAAAGGTGATGTGTAGTTCATTAATTATCATTGTAACTTATATAGTTCATTGTTAAATGAATAAATGTATAATGTAGTCTCATGTTACAGAAGGTTATATTTGATAATTTGTTGTTATGTATGAGGTGCTAGTTTTTAAGGACATATAAGAAATGTGCATTTTAATCATAGGTTCATTTTTGATTCATAGTACACATGGTAAAAAGGTTTGATATTTATATAAAGTAAATGAAATTGCAGTAATATCTTGTAGTGCATATTTAGTGTTCAATAAATGATTAACGAGTCATCTTGTGTATTCATACTTTGTAAATGTAATAAAGAGAATTAAATCAAAAAACTCTACCCTTGTTTAGTATCGGAGCGTAACTTGGTTTCATGTGTGATACTTTTGCCCTAGAAGACATTGAAAACCGTATAAAGAAATTAAACTCAGCACTCGATGGAACTTCCCAGTTTGAGTAAACAAGGACCCGAGAATTGAGCTTATTGTCTTAGTCAGTAGGTTTAGTGACATTGTCTTTAACTTGTCTGATAAGAGAGGACACAGTCAAATTTCACTTGGAGTATGTAGAGCTAACTCCTCCTTCGTAGCCTAGCGGACTACCTTGTCATCCGAAGATAGATTTAAATTTAAAGTTCTTCATCGAGTGAAATCCCTGTTGGATCCAGACGACATAGATGGAGGTTGTGACTTAGTTGTTCTAGGTCTTACACTCTTGTTAACGAACCCCTTAGCTCCGCTCAACCAAATGTGTTACCTTGTTTCCTCTCAACATAACACCTTGGCCCTTTTTGAAGGTGGTTTAGCATAAATTTGTCCTCTCGCTTAAACCTCATTTATAGTTGAGGGGTAGACCCTTAGGTGAAGTTGGAATTAATCTAAAACTCAATAGATTTGGATGTTAACTTAGGGTTCGTGTGTAGTTTCAAGTCTCCTAATCATGTATGTCTTCAAGAAGTTAGGCAAAAACATTTCGTAACTCCTTTTACAAGACAATGCTAACAAAAAGACCATAATGTGACATAGAAAAATAAAGCATATAAGAATAACAATAGGATTTAAGGTTTGGAATAATGCCTCTCTTGAAGACCTTATATCTCAAATTAAAATTACACTTTTGTTTCAAAGAATATGATTTGTCTTGGTGTGGTCAACCTTTGAGAAAACAAAATACATATATAAAACAAAAGGGAATTTTACAAGTCATTGAATTAGAATAACTATGGTAGGGAAATAACTAACCCGTGATCGAGGTATGTTTTCGGTAAAAAGCTATCTCGCATCTAAATCTCCATTAAAACCTAATATCGCTATATGGACACCAAGTCACATCCACTTGAGTTGTAAGAATAAAAAGGTAGACACTGAATATGTAATGATCCGTCCGGGGACACAGAAAAACCAGACCAAAGTATAGCAAAAATTTGATTTTTTTTTTTTAAAAGTGATTACTAACAATACTAAAACTAAAGCTACAAAATTGATTCCCGAAAATATTTATTTTAAACTAAATTGATTTACCTAATTACTCACTCCCCAGCCCAAACCAATTTTATTTATTTAGTCCTTGATTAAGTTTACTAAGGACACCCTAATAAGAGTCTACACCCATTTTGAATTAATTAGGTTTCCCCTTTCTAGGTTATTTACCCCCACACACACACACACTAAACCCCCCCCTTTTTTTTTCCCTCATTCACATTTAGAAAACACTTGACTCCAAAAGAAAGTAGGGTTGATTGTGGACCCTAGGATTAAAATAGATCCCAGCCCTAGATTCAATTTTTGCCCTAACTTTCCTTAGTACCTCTTTAGCTCTTTCTTCTTCCTTCCTTTTTCTTCATGTTGAAATCTGCAGGTTTTAGGAGAGGCCATGAATGGTCCATGAAGGGAATCCAAGTTTCTCTTGTATTTTATCCTTGATCTCATTTTTATTATTATTTTTTGTATTGCAGTTTAAGATGGAGAAGATTTTTTTTGTTTGTTTTCAAAGATTGTTTCATTGTAGCAAAGATTTGGGAGAACCCAGGGTTAAATCTCTGTTTGTTCTTCTTTTATTTATTTAATTTTCTCTTACCAGGTGAAGATCTGGTTGTGGATGCTAGTATTTTACCATTTGAAATTACAAATGAAGTTAGATATGTAAACATGTAAACAAAACTATATAGGAATTGTACAGAAGGAATAACTCAGGTTAAAAATACTATTCATGGATGGAGTCGTGGCCTGAGAGGCAGAGGGCAGTGGTTTGGTACAGGAGGGGTCTGCGCATACTGTGAGGAGGCGGTGGGGTGAAGGGGGTCCGCGTGGAGCAGGGGAGAAGGTAACAGTGTGGAGGAAGGAGAGAAGGGGACAACGAGGGTGCGTGGGGTGGCGGGACAGCGGCCGGCGAAGCGGAGGCAGTGGTGCCGCTGTGCAGGGGGGCCGCGGCCAGGTGTGGGGACAGTCGGCTGGGGGGGAGGGGGCCGACCCTCCCCCATTTCAATTTTTTTGTTTTGTTTTACATTATTCTATTTTCAGTTTTATATATATATATATATATATATATATATATATATAACAACACAATATGTGCCGTAACATATTTTAATACATTGATTTACAGTACATTCATATAACATTATAAATATTATTTTTGTTTAAGTAAGATATAATAACCATATAATAAAACTATATTGGGTACATACATGTTTTAATATCTTGCACACAATGCAAAGGAAATAAATATTTCATACTATGAAGACTTCAATCTTAGTTTATTAACTTGGAAAGACAGAACTTACAACTTTTGCTATAACTATTTATGTAATGATGATTTACATATTTTGAGATAAAATAAATGTAAACAAGTATTTCCAAGAAGAAAAGAAACTTATGTCTTAGAATTTTCAAAGGAGATTGCCTATTCAAGTATGATTTATTAATAGGAAACAACTCATTAAATTTCACATGGAAGGAAACAATGAAAGAAATGTAATATTTCCATACAAGGTTAATCCTAAAATTCCATAATATACTAACTTTCTTTTAACAAGGTTGCCATCAATTTCCTATTATATAGATCAAACTTGTTATAATATTGCTTTCCAAGGAGCTTGAGCTCTCAACCACACCATGATTCCAAAGTGTTTAAAATACATAAGGGTTCCAACAATCAAGTTCTCTTTTCAAGAATGAAGCAATATTCCAACAACATATGTTAAATCAAGATTACATGAGAATTTCAACTCTCAAGAGGGAAATTTTCCAAGACAAGAAGAGGGTCAAATAGACCATGCCACCAAAAATACTCCAGCACACCTCAAGTACAAGGCTCCAACTTCGAATGCTATACAAGGATTCAACTTCAAGAGAACAAGGCTTGTTTAACCTCCCAACCTTCATGCATCATTACATGCCTTTCCAAGGGTTGGAAGACATGCTAGCCTCCCCCAAGCCCAAGGGAGAGAGAGCTAGCTTCCACAAATTTGAGCACAAGATTTTTTTAGGGAGACAAACACCACAATACACTTATAAACAAGACCAAACCATGCACGAAGGAAAAACACAACATTGAGCGATAAAAGAAAAGAGGAGAAACCATATTCATCCTCTAAATTTGGGGAAGAGTAGATGAGATACCCGAAAGTGACATAAGGTGTGATCTAACAAAAGAATGCACACATCAAAATTCCTTCTCCACTTTATTTCTCCGAAGTCAACAAGATCCTCCTTATTACTCCATCCATTCACCAAAATCCTTCTTGGGAGGATTTTCAAACCCCTTGGGTTTCCTCTCCAAGAATGGGAAAGGGGTTCAAACCAAATGAACCCCTTACCCACCTCAAACCATATGAGGGGAGTAAAGAAACCGACATGGCTTTCCCATCAAGCCATGAGGTTTGAGAGGGAAAATCCCTCTCTCTTCCCCCCAAATAACTCAAACATCCATCAAACCATATGATGGATGGAGTAAAAAGCAATACAACAAATATACTCAAGCAACAAACCATACAAGCAACTAAACAAATAATTTAATTATGAGCAAGCTAAGATTTAGTAAAGGAACATACCACATAAATGAGCTCAAGAGGTTACCTCTAATAGCTCTCCAAAACAAGATTTTGCAACTTTCTTCCTCAAGCAATCCTCAAGCTCCAAATTTCTCAAGCACCAAGCCAAAGCTCCAAAAAGAAGAACCAAACCAAAAAAAAGTCCCTCACCATTCCCATGGATGGGAATTTGAAGAGGAGAAAGCAAGCATCCTCACAAATGAGGGGTGAAATGTGTCACCCCTCTCCCTCAACAAGGTCAAAGATGCCAAAACAAAAGAGAGAAAGGGTAAAATTGTCTTTTTGCCCTCTTCTCCCAAATTCCCTAAAATGTTAGCAAGACAAAAATAAGAGCAACTTTTAATAAACACTCAAATCCACATCCCTTACATGGATGTGACCAAACAAGTGGTAAAAAGGGAGGGAAAACTCCCTCAAGCCTTGAAAATAAGCCCCCCTACCCATTAGGTAGGGTCCAAGGGCTCATTTTTGTGTTGGGGGAATTCCCAAGCTACAAAGGGGTTCCCAAAAATGCCCAAAAAACCCTAATTTCGGGTTTTGCATTTTTGGCACAAGGGGTAGAGGGTGTGGGGACCACCCAAGGGTCTCACATGTGACCCTAAACCCTTGTGATTAAGTGACACATTAAACATAATCAACAATTTAAAAGAAAGAGGAGTTATTAACTCCCAAAACATGTTTACATCAAAACCAACTACCCTAACCCAAATTAATAATTCAAAGCACAATACATTACATACATTGGGGTCACTCATAGTGCCCAAAATAATAATCACCTATACTAAGGCTTCACACAAAGAACATGGCTAGGACTCAGCCCGTGGGCTGCTTGTGCAAGATTGTGTAGCTAGTCTGAATCCCACGTTCTCCTATGACCTATCACCTGCACACTCATTGCACACATTAACCGCATCTGTCCAATATAAGAGTAAACTAGCTGCTCACTAAGCGAATAGATTCAAACATGTAAATTAATGATATCACCATCATCAATGTGGAATACACAATCTCACACAATTCGTCGTATGTTAGGTATTGCAATACATATCATGTCATATCACCATGTCATCATGTATCTTTATCAGCAAACGAATACGTTACAAAAATCAAGGCATGTGACTAACTAATTATCCAACATGTATCAATTTGACCTAAATCACATAGAAAAGGGTTAGTGTCCACAATATCAAATAAAAGGTGTCAACCTACTAATCTAGTTAAAATTAGCGCTACGGGCTCCAAATCATCATACATGTTCATAAAGGCAAACCAACATATCCAAAATCCATAACCATGGTTTAAAAATTCAGCAGATCATAGAGGTTAGAAAAAGTGGGCACTACAGAATATATGTTCGAGAAGAAGATTTTTAACATAATAACAAGATAATTAAGTATTTTATTTGCATTTGAACTATGCCAAATTAGTATGCAAGTTATGGAAAACTTTGTAAAGAATAAGAAACCATCTAAAAAGGATCGAACGGTAATTTAATCGCGGAAAGGACTTAAGAATCTATAGGTGGACAATCGAGAAATTCATCCTTGCACAATAATGTTCTTGAAATGTTAATCGTAACTAAAATACAATTAAAGAAATGATGTGTTGTGGGTTCGTCGTTCCAGAAGTCATTTTTCTTATGGTTGGGTCAATTACTAGTAACCATTTATTGGAAAAAGTGTGGCATTGACATGCCTATGATGTTTTCTTGTGTCTATGTGAGTCGATGACTTATGTAATTGTTGTATGTGAGTCGAGTTTCTGTTCTTGGAACCCTTGCGGTGTTGTGTGTAGTGAGCAATGTAAGTCAAATGTTTTTTTTTTCCTGGTATTTTACTATTGTATTTGGGTGTGTAAAAGGTGGGATCTACAACCTCAATAAACAAACACATGAATATTTAGGCCCACATTCAAGGCACAATAATGTTACATTGAAGACATGTAAATCAATGAGGATTACAATATGTAACACAATGTCTCTCCATAATTCCTCCAAAGCAACAAGTAAGCATCATATGATTTAGAGTTGATCAAGAATTCAAATGGATATCTAAACAAGGCCACCATGGATCACATAATGGAATATCCCACAAGCATGCGTAGAAATATATCACAAAGAATTTGATTTAAGACTATGTGAAGTCTCCTCTCCATGAAAGTTCCTATTCTAACTTTCTATTCCAAGTACAGAAACAATATTTGCTAAGAGTCCAACATAAAAGCATGCTTCATCCATGATGATAGATAAAACCTATTAAGCTAAGAGTTGTAACATAGCCAACTACTACAAAAGGATGATGTTTTCACATAAACTGATTCGAGAGCAGCTATTTTGCTCTGTGTTCTTCTCTTGACGTTCCCATGCACCATGCACAATGTTCACACCTCATTGGTATTGCATGACATACACATAGATTCCCTACCTCTACGCACTTGTACAATGCCAAAATGCATGCCTTGGAGCCTTCATAATTTTTTGTAATACCTTAAGAACTTGGTGGCCATGCAAACACTTCAACATGTCGTGCCATGCCAAGTACTACTTCAAGAGTTTGCACCATGTTAGAAATTTTGTTGATATATTGCACACCCATATCTAACCTTCGCACTTGTAGGGAGAGTTTCAACCCTTACACAATTGGGACCATTTCTTAACCACCCTCTTTTATAATTTCTTTCTTGTAATGATATATTGTAACCTAGTTGACCCTTAGTGGATACGAGTGCTTCAAGCATCTAACATCATATTGTTGTTTGTTCACCTGCTTTCTTATGGAAAAATCAATTAGAAAGGTTTCCCCATAGTTAATCATGGGAATCCTCATTCTCGGCCTTGTTGCACATTGTAAAATTATATACAATACTCCATATTTCTTATTAAAATAAGCAATATTATTTTATACATTTGAATGTGTAATAGTTTATTGTTGTTATTTTCTTTATTGGAGTTTCTGCCAGGATCACTGATAAAGAATGCTTGCACACATGTAGCTGCATGAATTCTAAGAATGATCTAACAAGTAATGCAATATGAAATTAAATCACAAACAAAAAAATGGTGCAAAATATGGAACCTCACATTAGCTCAAGTGGTATGCACAAATAGGAGTGATGTGTAACTCCTCCATGAGAATATTCACATGGGAGTTACATTCCAAAATGGGAATGTAACTTTTGTGACACTCTAAGACACACTATGACATGTAATACATGTCATAGTAACTCATATGACACCTAAGCAAGATGAGTCACCATGTGTAGGAAATATTCCAAGTAAATAAATAAATACAAGGAAAATAATATCCTACACTAACAGTCTTCCATTACATTTTATATAATATAGTAATTACAAGCTAATTTATTGGAATGTCTTTTGCATTGCCATCTTGGGCCTTGTGGTGTATCATTGGTATAAAAGCAAAAGCTATCCCATTTCAGGGTTCATTTTAAGAAGCCTCTGGAAAATTGGAGGTCGAAAATCCCCGGCGAGTATACATGGAACCACATTTGCCAGAAAGGTGAATTTTCCTAGGTTTCATAACGATTTTTTTGCTTGACATTTTTTAGGTAGAGCCAGGGCCCAGAGGCAAGTTTGTTACATGTGTTTCCTAACATGTTATGTTTTATTTATGCAAACGCATAAAAGAAGGTTTTGCTGACATGTAGTTGACGCATGACAACAAGGCTTGTTGTCACGCGTCAGCAACCCTTGTTGGCACGCGATAACAAGGCTTGTTGATGTGCGTGTCAACAACCCTTTTTGTGTTGCAGTGAAAACAACCCTTGTTGACGCGTGTCAACAAAATCTGTTGTTGTGTGAAAACAAGGGTTGCTGATGCGCGTCAACAATTCTTGTTGACACACGACAAGAAGAATTGTTGACGCGCGTCAACAACACTTGTTGTCACATGACAACAAGTGTTGTTGATGCATGTCAACATTTATTTTTGTCACACGTCAACGAGATTTGTTGATGCACGACAAAAAGCTTGTTTTCGTGTGTCCGCAAGCTTAAAAACCCTAATATTTTCCCTATAAATACCCCTTCGGCCCTCATTTTCACGTTCACACTTCCTGGATCACAATTTTTTTCTCCATTCTCCCAGTGCTAATTAGTGCTAACTGTTACAGGCACCGTACGTCAACACACCAGCCAAACACAAAACAAACTCTAGGTCTCATAATCAAGCTCAAGTACTCATGACTGCTCAAGATCAAGATCAAACAGAACATCAAACTAAATAGGCATTGGCAACCCCCCAAGTCCTACCCAAGGGAAAGATTCAATACAGGAGCTTGATGTGCCCACACATTTATAATGTTTTGCAAATGAATGAAAATTACAAGGATTCTGTAGAAGCATGTGAATTTGTAGGGCTTGTTAACATGCCCCAGTTCGAGATAGATCATGAAATTCTTAACTACCTTCTCTCCTCGTTCAATACAGAAGACAGTCATTTTACTGTTACTTTGGAAGATGGTCGTACATTTAGGTTCAGTGTTGATCCAGCTGATATCCATCGATTGACAGGCCTTCCATTTAAAGATTCGCCCATAGTAACAACCAAAGCAACCCTGACTGAAGATGATAAGATTTACCTTGAATCTTGTTTTGGTTTCCATGTTGATTGTATGTGTAACCTGCTTTCATTTGAAAGATTTTTATTTTGATATTAATTCAAATTGATAATTAATTCCAATGAATTTTTTGCAGCTCATGTCAACAAGTCAAGACGAGGAGTAGATACGCAAGGAATTGCACACCACTTTCTTGTTGCCATGATTTCTTTTTTTCAAGCCAGAATTGTTCTACAGGGTCAAAAAACTGATATTCCAAATTGGGCTATTGCATACATTCTTGCATCAATCAGAAAGAAAAAATTTGATTGGTGCACATTTTTATCTAATAAGATAAAAGTTGACATTACAAATGTTGGACTTTCTGAAAAACCAGTTATTCATTCCACTATCTCCTTGGTCTTTATTACGAGGCATATTTTAATTTAAAAGGTGAACCAACTCCCACTTGCATGAGTGACACAATGAAGCATTTGTCAATTCCATTTGAAGAACAACAAGTTAATAGTTTATATTTCGATGTTAGTAAGGTTATTGTCTTGATTTTTCACTTGTGTGACAAATCTTCTTCTCTCTACTAACATTATGTACTTCTGTTTGCATCTTTACCATATGCAGAGAAGATTTTTGGAGGCCCTTCCATGAAAAAAAACAACATCAAGAGGAAGAGGCCAACAACATGCTGAGGCGTCAGGAGATTCCCAATCTGAAATGGAAGCTCACTCATCACCTAACCCCCAAGCATTTGCATTAGTTAAACGACAGAGACGTAATACCCTTAACATTCAATATAGGTTTTTTTACACTTACCATTTAGTATTTACTATTTACCATTTACCATATTGAATTGACATGCAGATGTTGCACTTGTAGGGACTTTGGACTATCCGCATACTTCTCAACAAGCATCACCCACTCACTCAGTCCAATCGTGTGTAATTGTTGATTCTCAATTGAAGCAATTGCAACACCTTGCTCCACCATACCTATCACCCACAACTCCAACACAATCAATTCAAACTCCGACATGGCCACCTCTGGTACAACCACAGGTTGCCCCTCAACAAGGTATAACTTTGTTGCTTTTGTGTACTTTTTAATAGTTTTTCATATAAGTTAGTAATGATTTTTTTCTTGGACTTTACAGTACATAGCAGTCCTTTGTCGTCTATTCAAACAATGCCACCGCCATGTCCTCCACCAACAACATCATTACGATTCAAAATTCCCACAAGAGGTTCAGGTAAAAAGACCATTGGTAAACGCATGATGTCAATTCTGGCCCCTAGCGGGACACTGAACATTCCCTCTTCATTTCCAATTCTGACCCTCTCTTTCGGTGGCTTGCCCAACGCAACAGCCAATCAGTTTTAAATAAAATAAATTTAGATGAAGATTATTTGGGCATTGATAGCAATGACCCAACAAGTTTTTTTTAACACATGCGATATGATTCAAGGCCCACAGGTATATTTCCATTTTGATGTACTTTATTTAACATTGATACATTTCAATTTCTCATCTCTTTTTAATTTTTATCACATACAATTTTAATATTAATTTATTTTATCACAAATAGGATCAGGGCACCCAGAGGCAAAAAGAGGCAGCAGACGTTGCTCGACCCGAAAGCCCCCATACCTCTCCATCGGCAACATCCTCTTCGGATACAGATAGTGAACAATTGACATCATTTCCTTTGGAGAGCTTGATTGGTTATGATTGTGAAGCCCATGTCAAAGAGTTTATTATGCCTCATATCAGTCAGCTCATAGAATGGGAGCGAAGGGGGAAAGTATTAATCAATGAGATAATAAGTCGTTATGATAACCATTGGCAAAGGGACAATTTATATGTTGTAGTCCAAAATCAACCTGCCAAGATGGATGCCTTACTCATCCAAACAAAAGGTGGGACTGTCACATATAACAATAGTTATAATGACAATGTTTTAGATAAAGTTTTGAATAAATTAGAAAATATTAGTATTGAAGCCCAAGCCTATTTCAACAAATGGTCAAAGGACAAAGATTTGGTGGCAATTGCAAATGCCGAAAGAGATAGAGTTGTTGTAAGTATTATCAATTTGAAACAATATTTTTTATTAATTTCTTATTTTAGTAATATGTTTAATTGAGCTCAATGTTTTTGTTGCAGTTGAAATATGAAAAATTAAAGAGTCAAACAAAGGTGTTCCAAGTTCACTTGGAAACCGCTAAGAACAGTTTATCCACATCAATGAAGATGAAGGAAACTATTGTTTTGGTTAACAAACAAAACAATACACTTAAGCGGATAATTAAAGAGAATGGCTTCGACCCGGAGATTTTGTTCAAGGCAAAGGCAGCTGCAGATCCTTCTTTGGCATCCCATGGAGATGCTACAAAGGAAGAAGAAGCAATCATAAAGAATCTAGACATAGTTGTGGAGGATCTTGTTAGTTCTGGAATTATTGAAGCAAAGAATATAGGAGGGCAAGCCATTGGGGAAAGCGACACAAAATTCGCTACAGAAACTCAAAAGGAAAGTGCCAGTGGGTCTGGGGAACCTATTAATGATTGAGCAAATAGTGACTAGTCCAGTGGGTGTGGGGAACTTGAAAAGTTGAAACTTGAAATATTTTATATATTGAAGAATGAAACTTGAATATTTATTTAATTTGAAGAATGTTTGGAGTTGAATATACGATGCAATGGTTTTACTTTTCATGTAATCTCATTTTTTTACACGTATTATGTTGCAATCTGGATTTTTATATGTTGTTATATATTATATATAGAAATTCTAGATTGTATATGGTGTTTATGTTTGATATGGATGTGATGGTTACGAATATAATTGTGATAGATGATAATGATGATAATCATGATTCATGGATGATGATAATGGATTTAAACATTAGGCATTATTATTTCTCTTCCAGTTAATACAACAAAATATTCTTCTCTCTACTTGTAATGATGATGACATTAGATGTGGATGATGACATTAGAGTAGATATGGATGATGATGATAATGATTTAAACAATTATGTTTTAAGATTAAATTTAGAATGTATGATGAAATCATATATTAGACATCTCTCTACTTGTAAAATTTGAACTCATGGATGATGTTTCTTCACATTTGGATTTAAAATGATTATGTCTCTCTTCTTGTAAAATTTAGAACTGTTGTATCAGGTTTCTTCACATTTAAACCTTCTTAAAATCTTCTTCTCTCTACTTGTAAAATTCAAACTCTGTATCAGGTTTCTTCACATTTAAACCTTTTGAAAATCTTCTTCTCTCTACTTGTAAAATTCGAACCTCTGTATCAAGTTTCTTCACATTTAAACCTTCTCAAAATATTCTTCTCTCTACTTGTAAATGCGATGATTTTTTGGGAATATCAATTTTTACATGTAATTTGATGCACTCATTTATGATTTCACATGACCTGAGTACATTCAATATTTCATGTAATGATTCTCTTCATCTCTCTACTTGTAAAATTCAAACTCTGTAACAGGTTTCTTCACATTACCTCTGTAACAAGGTTTCTTCATGTTACCTCTAATTCGAACATGTTTTCAGTTTCTTCTCAGAATCTCATGGAATGCATTTTCTTTAATGTTGAAAGTTTAGTTATTTATGTCTAATTATGATATTTAAAAAATAGTATTCCAAATATGCATGCCACAAACACTACATCAAAGCATTTTACAAATACCAAAATAAATTAAACATGATTGTTAAAACTCCAGCTATGATAGGGTTTAAGGTACCTCTAGTCTTTTAGATGGGTGACAAAGCATATGGAAGGAAAATGAGAAATCATCCTTCACAGCGAGCTAGACGACCTTCGAATCCAGAGAACTCAACATGAAAAATGGATTAGTATATAGATGGGTGAGTTTCCTGACAATGTCAGTCCCGAGAAGTGAGAGCTTCCTCGGATGGATGTCAACCCATGTTTTCGATAAAGAAAAGATGAAATATTGATTGAGAAGATGAAGGAAGAAAATAGAAACATTAAAGAAAATTAAAGCAAATGAGAACTTGTGCATGTCGATGGAAACACAAGTGTCAAGAATGCAGTGCCCAGTCAACGACGACTAGAGCAGATCAACTGGAAGTTTGGAAGAGACTAAGAGTGGCAGAATATGTAGATCTGAACTTTGAAGGCCTTGCAAATTAGTATTTGACAAATGCATGTCACAAACACAACATCAAAGCAGTTTGAAAAATCCAAAATACCAATTAAATAAAACAGATTTTTTTTTTTATAAATAATTGTATTTAAATAAATGTAAATATATATACCTGTAACATCTTCAATGATAACTAGAGCTGAAAAAAAAATGTTAAAAAGCCTCCTCATAGTCAATATTTGCATCTGTAGAATTACAATTGTGTTACGTCTAACTATAAACTTTTATATTCGAATCTATTAATATGAAATTGAATAAATAACAACAGTTAAAATGTAAGGTGACAAACAATAAAAGTAAGGTCAAGGTGATACCTATTTAAAGCTGAAACAATCCATTTTCAATAGCTTCTTCATAGTCGATATTCACATCTGCAAAGTTTGACGACGCACCAATTCTAGTCTCATCGTTGAGAACATTTGTACTTGTAGCTGTATTATTTACACCTCTTCTTTCGGAAAGGGAATTCCAATGCGCAATTGCTCTGTCAAAAGGAAAGGTTTCCAAGGAGTAGCGAGAAACATAACACCTCATGCAACTTTTGAGATTTTTATCCAACCTGTTTCTCAGTTTTGATTTTATAAAAGATAAAGCACTGAAAACCCTTTCATCCTCCACAAATCCCAAAATCATTGTTTGGTACAATTCATATAATTGAAAATATTCATTGATGTCTTCCTGTAACACACTGCTTTGGTAGATTTTTTGCCAGAGCCTTGTAATAGCACCACTCTCGGAAAGGTTTGTCTAATAATTTATATTGGGTCCTCATTGTCATTGCAAAATCAGTTGATTGAGACTTTATTAAATCAATATTCGGTATACCTTTGATTTCGATACCCTTGACCTCTGAAGTCTTGGTGAAATGATCCATTATTGTACCCATGGATTTATGGAAAAGCTTACTTACAAAATCTGCATGAGCACCTTCAGTATTCCAAAAATTTGGATTCATCACACCCATTGCTTCAAGAATTTTATCTTTGTTGAAACGTTTCTCTAATTTCTGATGATAAGGATTATGCAATTTTTCTAAGTTTTATTCTTGTTTCAACTGTAACATAATCAAACAAATTACGTGTCACAAGAACTTCTTCTCTTTTCGATCCTGTAATATCTTGACATTTTTACAAAATGTGCAGTGGTATCTCTCTCCCATTAACATTGATACAAAGGTGATCATGGATATTAAATCTCAAATAATTACTGGGATTCTTAAGATCCAATAAAATTTTTAGTTATCAAAAACAAGTGTATCAAAACTATCTTGGGAAGTGTACAAGACATCAAGACTTTGACATACCATTTTTCTCATCCGTATAAAATCAACAATATAGATTAATCTCTCTTGTGCATGCTTCATCAATGTATTGATCTCCTTCAACATTGGAAGAATGCCAACCAATGTAAGCAATGTTTCCAAATCAGTTAAACGGAACAACAAGTCCCTCACCCTATCAACATCATGATGATATTTGTGCATGAAACCAACCAATGATGGATACTCCTCACGAATTCTACATGCAAGCTCATACAAAGAAATCCACCTTGTCTCAACATCCTTCAGAAGTTTTTTGCCATCTGTAATTCCAATTGCAAATTTTTGAAACTCAAGAAATCACTTTGGACTGCTTTCCATATAGGCATGTAGTTCTTTGATAAGGTCTTCTACTTTAGCAAACATTTTCATAGTTGTTAACCATTTTATATGCTAAATTCATTATGTGAGCCATACAGTGAATTGCTAGCATATAAGGGACCACTGTTGTTTGCAATCAAACACACAACCCAGTTCGGTGACCCTGCATGACTGATGCACCATCTGCTCCAATGCATACCAACTTTGTAGAAATTTCATAATCAATCATGCCATCAATATCTTTCAAATGAGAAACAACTATTTTATGTAGGTTTTCGGCATTGCAATTTTCAACCATTTTCATAACACCCAGTAGATGTGGTGTCCTTATATGATTTTCTAAAGTATAAATGTGGATACATACCCATGCAGTGCTGTCAACTGTTGTCACTTCATCAATTGATAGAGAGATAAACTTTACATTTTTTACACTCTCTTTCAAATCTTCCTTCTCTATCATTGCAAGGCATTTAGCCATTTCCCATGCACTGTTGTATGACCAATGAGACTGAGGAACGTTGTGCATTCCATTATATTGATACAAAACTTTGAAATCAAGGAAATATGAAATTGGTCTTCCTTTCTTAAGGATGTGGAATAAAGTAGAGAACTGTATGATTTTAGCATGCAAATTTGATTGATTCATCTTACCAATTTTGATGTGATCGTTCCGCCTTTTTCCACGAGATGTCTGCGTCTTTTCTGCTCTGCTTCATACTCTGCTACATATTTAACATGCATGCATTCTTTTTCAGTTTTCCACCTGTGTGTTTTTATTTTCTGGCCATCCTCCCCCGTTACAGTCAAATATTGTTTTCCACAGTGTTTTTCAATTGTGTCCAGCTTCAGTTGCATTTTTTGTTGCTTTCCCAATTTCCACGTACATATTGTACATGTACATTTAGATGGGATATCTTCTGAATTAGCTAGTTGTACAGGTTCGATAAAAGGAAATTTTAGCAGCCCACTTGAACTTGTATGTCCTCCCAAGTGTCCACATATTCTTGTTCGTTTTCAATGTTTTACTTTTACGAGAAGAATTTTGAGGAATATCACAATCATCTGGTTTCCTCTTTCGTGAACTAGAATTTGCATTTGATTTTTGTGTTCTATTTTGCTGAGTATTTGTATTTGAGATATCTTGATGCACTCCTGGTTGCACCTCAACTGGAATATCTTCAAGCTCTAGCATCTCAACATGAATATCTTCAAGCTCTGGCATGGTATCATCATAGGTGTCATTTGGTTGATACTGTGCATAATGCATGTCCACTTCAATAATACCTTCCACACAGTCTGTACTCTGATTGATTCCAGTGGCAGTTGTATGGGTGTTGGTGGTTGTGGTATTTGTAGCATCAGAGTTTCCAAAATACTTGAACAGGGACTTCTATGAGATTTTTTTGTTACTTTTTTGGTCTTCTGAGCACTAACAACTTCCATTGTTTTGAACGGCGAAGTTGAACCTTTTTTTGTACATCACTAAAACACTCTGTCACATGTCACCAATATTGTGTCATGCGTTAAAATCCAACCCTTTTCACGCTTCATCAGAACCTAACCCTTGTCACACTGTGTCAGCGGAATAACCTTGTCACACATCAAAAGAAGAACCTTGTCGTGCGTCAGCTAGGATAACCTTGTCCGCACGTCAGTAGAATAACCTTGTTCACGCATCAACCAAGAATAACCTTGTCGCATGTCATCAAAAACCTTGTTCGCGCGTCAGTAGTCACATTGTCGTACATCAGCTAACCCTTTTTGTGTGTCAACAAAATAACCTTGTTCACGTATCAACAAAGAACCTTTGTCTGCGTCAATAAATATCACTTGTTGCACATCAATGGTTGACTCTTGTCGTCTGACTACAAATCTGATCTGCACTGTGTACTGGTGCTTCGAGTTCACAAGTTCATGGTACTTGATATGTTGATACCTCAGTAAGCTAGTAGTAAGTTACTAGTATACTACCCGATGAATCACCTAGGTTTATATAGGAGATGTTTTCAAGGGTAGGCGAAGCCAACCCCTAAAAAAAATTATACTGTAAATTTTAGGTCAAATAGGACATTGAACTGTTTTGAAAAAATCACCTTTTCAAATTTTCCTAAAATGGATTTTTTTTCCATATTATTGGATATTTTAATATTCAAAGGAAAAATCGGCACCACAATATTGGATCTAGTTTTGAAAATTAGATGCTTACTTCTTGGTCTACCAATTAAGTGACTAGGAGAGGATCACCTTTACAATGTTGAAGATGTTCATTTCAATCTTACATTGGTTTGAAACCTCCAACACACAATGTGAGAAAGGTTACAAGCCCATTATGAACTATATCCAATTTTTTAGTGCTATGAAATAGTAATACTACCCCCTAAAACACTATGAGGAAAAGTACATGAAGTTTCAAAAATTGTGCTAGCGTAAGGAGCAATCGGCTTAAGATTATAATGATGTAAACCATGAATAGGTTGCACTTCTGCATGAGAACACAACATATCAACATGAAGTGTGAAGTACATAAAAAATCATATTGTGTGTGTGTGTGCGTGTGTGCGTGCGTGCGTGCGTGTGTGTGTGTGTGTGTGCGTGCGTGCGCGCGTGGGGCGTGCGCGTGTGCGTGCGCGTGCGCGTGTGCGTGCGCGTGTGCGTGTGTGTGTGTGTGTGTGTGTGTGTGTGTGTGTGTGTGTGTGTGTGTGTGTGTGTGTGTGTGTGTGTGTGTGTGTGTGTGTGTGTGTGTGTGTGTGTGTGTGTGTGTGTGTGTGTGGCTATGATGGAGTTTTTTATCTCCAAAACTTTGTGGCAAGCATACAATAATACTGCCAAGATAAGGGCCAAGACCAAGATGTTGAATTTTCCCTCTTATCTTTTGTTGCATGCAAGATCAAGTCCATGCTCGATGCACCAAAAAATCCCTATTGCGTGGAAGAAAAACATGCAACACAAAGGAGACCAACAAAAAATCATCTACATGACCTTATAAGCCTCCAACAACTTCAACATTAGAAAAATGCAAGAAGAAAGAAGGTGAAAAGTGGTGTCACTGACACTGCTCGAACTCACTCAATGATTTTGTATGTTGCACACATTAATACTTTCTTGTGTTATCTACATCAAATCCCAAGAAAATAAAATACATTGATGTGGTAAAAACTTGTTTGAGCACCAACGATGCTATCATAAACACCTTTGAGGAATGAGAATACTTCTTCCATATGAAGTGCTTGGTAAATTGTCAATTATGTCATCATCAACATTGGTAGCCAAATGAATATAATTACAAAAGATGTAATCTAATGCCTAGGTCTAACCAATGAAGTACATCCTCAACCATTTTTCTAAGATCTACCATAATAGATAGATATACAGGTTTGACAACAATGAAATTTAAAGTATATATTCAAGCTTGTGGAGGACATCACTTATGATGTCTTAATGCTAAAATTTTGTGACATTCTAGTTGGGAAAACATACAAGTATGACTGTAATTGTATTTATTATTTTAAACCACAACAATTGACCTTCCATGTTAAACACCATATCTTCAACATTCTGGAGTCACCTCCAAAGACCAATGGTGCAAGCTTGTCTCTCAATTTTAATATTTTGTGCTTCTCATGTAATCTGAAAAGGGCATTTTAAAACATATTATTCGTTTTCCTCCATTTTCAATTGTAACATCATTTTTTTCTCAAATTTCATGTTACTTATCTAAAAATGGATTAACTTGATCCAAAATTGTTGTGAAATGAAAAATAACCCTACTTCACCAATTTCAAACATTTGATAAGCCATTTCTCATTTTTGTATTTTATGTAAAAATTGGGATATGATTCACAAAATCATATTATAAATTGGTAAACAACAAAAAACTGAAATAAAAATAAATAATTGATGCAAACCAAGTTGATAATGTAATTCATACATGTTGGGCTATGTCTCCAGGTACGAAAAAGTTCTCGAACTGATCAATTAATGACATAAAAATATAAAAAAATCTCTTTAATCTACAAATTAGTCCTTGCACAGTCTCTATGAAGCATTGGATCTACCTTCAATGGTCTTCCCACAACAAAATTTCTCTAAACTTGCTCCATTATCCCAATTAGGAACTTCCAATTAACAAAAGTTACCTATTTACATAAATAAATTGACCTTTCATAGTTTCTTTACCCCGTGGTTTAGTGGTAAAGCCTTGCCTTTTTACCCAAAAGTGTTGGAATTTGAATCCCTCTACGTGCACCTCCATTTTGGCTTCAAACACCGAAACTAAAGGGTAAAACCCATATATTTTGGGTATTTATGGTAGAGGTCTTCACCTCCACGTTTCTTTTTCGATAGGCCTTTTGTTAAGATTACGCATATTTGGATAAGGATAGGATTTTGGGTTGGTGGTAACTTGTGGCAAGACCACATTTAGCATTGTTTTGGATAAGGATAAGATTTTGTGTAGTCTGCCAACGGATACCCTCCACTGAAAATGCACCTATGCATGTGGGAATTTTTTTCATATCATGATGTGTTGACATAGCCATTGCCCTCGCTAGAAAGGACTGCTGTGCCGGAAACTATGATGTGACATTTTGATGTGACAATTAAGAGACATGATAGTTTGAGTTTGAATTTAAATTATCTTTTGTATGTCCCACCCAAAATATTTTCAAATTACTATGGGATGGGATAACTCATGGGAAGGAATGGTGATTGTCACTGAAGCTCACAGAGGAGGCATGGGATCCAAGCAAAGGAGCCGAGGAGACACGCATTCATTGATTCTTTTACCAGTGGAGAGGTGCTCGTGGCTCCAATATTCTACTCAATTTGTGAACTAATAGGTACGGTAAATCTCGGTTGTGGAGTTTGTTTTCAATCTAAGTGTAGAGCAAGTAGTTTCAGAGCAAAGTAAATAGTTTAAGAAAGTATGTACGATGTCTTCGTTTGCATGTTTTATGAGAGAAGATTTTTCCTTTTCTCTGTTTTTGGGGTTAACTCTTAATATTTGGAATATGTTGAATGCTCGCAAAGGGATTTGTTGGCGAGACACAAATTTTTTTTGCTAGAAAACCATGCCACTTCCTTTTTCTCAAGTCCATGTGGACGAACCCAAACACCAGGGTGTAGGGGGTTTGTTTGAAAAACTCCATCGCTCAAACAACTCTTCTTCAATCTTTGTTTTTTTAAGTTTATTTCATTTGTATAGATCTGATGACAACATTTATGGATGGGATCATGCATGGTCTAGTGATGAGGAAGGAGGAGAAAATGGAGAGAAGAAGAACAAAAAAGGGTGGGCTAAAGGAGAAGATTCCAGGAGGGGAACAAGAAAGAAGGGAAAGAAAATGTGCAAGGTGAGAAGAAAGAGGGGCTGCTGGACAAGGTGAAATAGAAGCTTCCAGGGAACCATAAGAATGAGGAAGAGAAATCATATTCGGAATAAGTAAACATTTATAGTTATATGAATCCCACTGTATTTATGTTTCTACAATAAAAATGGCTATGTTCTAGCTGTAATATATAATCTCTATTATCTAATATATTACTATTAATCAAGTCAGATGAGATCAAGAGTAATATTTTGAGAAAAAACATACACTTATCAAATAAAATTACAACTAAATAATGAGTTGTTTATTAAGGAGATTCATCATTGGTTTCTTGCAAACATATGTGAGTGATCCGTAAATACTCAACAATTAAAAAACACAATTAAACACTGTGAAACTTTAACATACAAGAAGAGAGTCACCTACCTAATGATGACTACAATTATATACAAATACCCCACTCAACACACTAAAATACTTATGTTAAATGACACAAAATATTTTGGCCTTTTGAACCATACAAATCCCATTTAAAATAACAAGCAATCCCCTTTTATTTTGTTTGTCAACACTAGAGCATGAATTTTTTTTGATGAGTTTGGAGAAAGGGTACAAAAATGTGACCAGTTTTGTAGAGAACTTAACAAGCCGGCTTCTTTCCATTTATTTATTATTATTTTTTTTGTATTTGGTTTGGCCCTACATTGGTAATTACAAATTTAGAGAAAGTTTGAATTTTTTATAATTATATTTTCTTGGGGTTTAATATGAAATTGAATCATATTTATGTTGACGACGTTGTTTAAATATGAATTATAAACTTTGCATGGACACAAACAAACTCACAAACTCTCAATTTAGTCACCACTAAGGTTTAAGAAGTAAGTTTCCTACAAAATATTCAGCGTAAAAAAAACCACTAAGCATTAAAGAGTAAGTTTTCTTCGAAATATTTGGCCTAAACGAACATGCAATAAGCTTTAAGAATCAAGTTTTCTAGCTTCTACTCTTATAAGGGGTATCCAAACTCCAATATATAGATTAGATCATTTCCACACTCTCCCAATCGTATTACCTAAATATATACATAAAAATAGTAACAATTGAGGTAGAAAATTAATTTTTTAATGGAATAATAGTGATATGCAAAGCCAAGAAGCAAAAAAATTGTTTTGACATCCCATTCGAATTTAGTGATTTAAATTTCAATTACTAGCCTTCAAGTGTCAATATGAGAAAGAATTTCAAATTCATATGTCAATCACCCTTTAGGTATGAGGAAACTCAAGGGGTAGTAAGGGATAATTTTACCTTTTTAATGAAAAAATTAGGGATGAGAGTTTATCAAAAACAATAAAATGCACTAGATAATGATATTTAATCTAACCCATAGATTAAAATTATGGTACACGAGAAGAAGGTACAACATGGAATTATCAAAGCTACAGTTGATAACTAGTTGGAGAGGAATAAACATAAGAGGGGTATGGATAATATGATGAATAAGAGGAAAATAAAGAGAATTTGATAAAATCCATACTCATGAGAATTCCCAATCTCCCCTCATTCACATAAGATCCACCTATATCCCTACCTTTAGGGGTTACTCAAGGTTCCACTAGTAATCATACTTAATCTACACTAAAACCTCACATAGGCATAATAAGTTTTTTGTGTATTGTCTCTTCAGATGTTCCTTTCACAAGTATTTTTTTCACATTAATTGATGTATCTAATAGTGATTCTTTGAGTATGTCTCAAGTATTTTTTCCCAAGTTATTATTCCTTTAAAAAGTTATCCAATTGACTCTTTGACATAAGTTGTATCAATTTCTAATATTTCTCATACCAAATCGATTTCAAACATTCCTACAAATTTAGTAGAGGTTTTGTAGCTAGTAACTCCTTGTGGTTTTTATAGAGGTTGAAATTTTAGGTTATTTTCTAATTTTAAGCCAAGGCCATGCCATCTCCAATACCTCTATTATTTTGGATATCCTTATCATGACCCATATTTCCACATCATCTTCATCTTCCATTACTCAATTTGGTATTATCATCTTCCCACCATCTTCCATCTATTCTATCAATTCCCGAGCTGTCATAGTTACTCCTTTACTTGTTATCACTACCACTATAGGTGAGGACATAGCACATAGTATCCAACTAAAATAAGAGATGTTTTTAGCACGATTCCATTAGAATATCCATAAAGGATATAATTAAAGGACATATTTTATTTCATGGATGACTATATTAGTCCCATGGTATCTTTCACTCATAATTTGGATAGGAGTGCAAACTTCATTTGCCATACCTTTTTCCAACCCATCCTTTATGATACCTCCTATGTTTTCATATATTGATGTTGCCAATACTTTTTTGTTGATTCTCATAGTAAAGATGTCCCTCTTACTATTATGACCTTGAGTGTTATGGACATCAATACAATACCTATCCCCATGAGATCAATCACTAAGGCTATGATGTATACATTAGAAAATAGGCTCCTTCTACAAAATCTATAGATGTAGCCTACATAGATCATCGAGAATGTGTGAAGAAATAATTAGCTCAAACACGAAAGGTTACATTCCCTATAATTTTTAGTAAGTGATTCCAAAATATTGCACTCCTTGATGTCATGTGTGTACATCACACATCTACAAAAAGAAGTTCGTGGTAAAATTTTAAAGTTGTTTCCTTGTGCCAAATTCCAAATCATCTTTAGATATTTGTAGATATATGCACACCACCAAGATGAGGTTATGGACATACTATTATAATCTAACAATGAATATGTTTATTGTGTGGATAATTGATGATTCTTAGGATTGTGTAGTGTTTCCAGGAATCTATTGAACATTCCTATCCCACGTCAAGCATAGAAGTATTAAGATAGTGCAAAAAATTGTTTCATCCTCACTTAATACTCTAAAATGCATATATGTACAATGAAGAGGTGTCACAATGCATTGTTAATGTTCTTTGGCTACACAATATTTTAAGATGCCATATCTCCATTTGTACATTACGCTATTTAATATGTGGTGGCATTGACTACTAGGAAGTGTTTTTGAATGAAGAATCTACTACAAACCTTGTGGATCATTATTTAAATGAAATAAAAAATAAGTATGAAAACCCATGATACTACTTATTCCTACTTATGGCCTATTCTAAGTATTTTTGAAACTATTTGATGGCCATAAAATCTGATTCCTTATAAAATAATTCCATCCGAATTAGGTTGAAATTTAATAATGAATCATGTAAATTTTGGTAGAGATTTATCACAATTATACTAAATAATAATATTTCATTATATTTTAATCATATCCAAATTGGTTTGTTTTTGGCATATTTAGATTTTGAGTGGCTTCTTCATGGAATATTTCTTATCAAAATTGTAGGTCATAAAATTAATATGGTATTTGATGAGTGCATATTATGCCAATTGTTTCCAATGTACAATTTGATTTATTTTTTCAACCAAAATATACTTCTTTTGATTGTATATGTGTTTATAATTTTGTCTCCTGTTAATATATTCACATGTTAAATTATTCTCTTAAGGGCTATGTCTATGCATGGTCTTCATTAATATATGGTGGAGGGATTTGAGTTGTTGGGGGATTTCAATTGGGCTTACCATCTCCCTTGAATTAATTTATTAGATCTAATCATATTATGTGCACCTCAATCCATGTTTGATAGGATTCATTAGAAATATCACTTATGTCACAAATCATCAAATATTGCATCATCAAATTTGTTGTTATCCCTAAAACAATTTTTCTTCTTTCTTCGTCAAATTCATTTACTTTATGTGAGTCCAAAGATGCATTTTAGGTATCTTATCTAAAAGACAATAGGTCTCATGAATGGCTAAAACGCTCATGAAAATGCATACAATTCATAATATTAGATTAATCACAGATATATATGGTCTATTCACAACTTTTTAAATAAAAATCCTAGAGTGAAAATTTAAGACGATGTTGCATTGGTATGGATTACCTCAAATTTTTATGATGTATGATTTGATTGAATTTTAATCATTGGTTTTTTGAAAAAAATATTAATTTATTATCGATATACATATTTTGATTTGATGTGTATGTGACTTTATCTCCTACTAATAAACATGTACATGTTATACTATTCTCTTAAGGGTTATGTGTGTATGTGGTATTCATTAGATGGTGGAGTGGTTTGAGTTGTTGGTGGATTTCAACTTTGCTTACCATCTCCCCTGACTTCATTTTAAATCCCTTTTCATTCCACAACGAAGATCAAGAATAATTAATTATAACTATTTATATATAATAATTACTATTATGAATATCTTAAACACATCTATTGAGAATAAGCCTAAAGATATAAATCTTAAAGTTATTTTCCGATTTTTCAAAAAACTACACTAATCACTAACTCCATTATGTTTTTCTTAGTCGCAGTCATTGATAGAGACATCAAGTAGGAACACTAAAAAGTGGATCGAAATGCCCAATTGAGAACGAATGGGTTCAAACCTTATAAAACATATGCCCACACCAAGACACTAAACTTGGATGTTCGATAAAACAATAACAATTTTGATTTATCAACCCTCTCTTGAGCAAGGTTTAAGCTCACCTTACCAAAATAATTCATTTGCAATTAAGATAATATATAACTCGGAATAATTAATATGTAAATGTAAATCCACACCAAAACACCAAATTACAGTGATGTGGTGTAGAGTACTAAAGTATATGTGGAGGTATATTGGTGTTGTGTAGTTATAGGAAAGTTCACATCTTTGTTATAGGATTGGTCTCCTTATCTTATTTTTTTCACCTTCATGTGTTTCTTGTTGCGAAAACTTCTCTTTCAATTGAATTATTATATGGGAGGCAATTCACCAAGATTGTGCCATGGTTGAATCAACTTAAAGGTTGATGGAATAAGAGGCATTGAGCTAAATGAATGGGAAATACATACAAAATTTTACAGGGATAGATACAAAATGAGCCATGATTTATAAAAATATCAAATCAGGCATTAAATCTCGCTCTTGCTCAAGGATGGGCACCCCTAGTGGGTGCCACAAGAACCACATAAACACTCATGGATGAAGTAGGAAAAATGCCTAATCCATTGTGTAAGGAGACACATAAAAATACACCTAGTTATTTGTAGTTCAAAACACCATGACTCCAAGACCAAAAAAAATTGATCACAACGGATCAAAAGTAAACATAAAACAAAGAAAAGAAAGGATAATAACAAACAAATTGTACGATGTACAAAAAAATACAAGGAGACACATAATAAATCCCAAAAGTTCTTTAGATGTCTTCCATTAACATGTACATAAAGTAAATCTCATTCTAAATCCCTTAAGAAGATGGTAGTTTTTCTAATCCTGATGTCAATGATATTTTTTCTAATTCTTATGCTTTCCTTTATTTTCATGTTTGTTATCCCATAGCAGGACCAAATCACCAAAATTAGGTAGAAATTTTAAATTATGTTCTTAAAATCCACGAATCTCACAAGCATGGAAGAAGATGTACATGTAGGCCAAGGCTTCAACTGAGGAAAATGTACCAGTCAGTCCCACCTAAGACACAACTAACAAATGAATATTTACATTTGTAATAAAATGACATTGTTTATGCAACCTTTGACATCAAAAGATGTTTTTTAAACATATATTAAACGTACTTATATATTTGACATTAGTATGGTATTGTTGAAAAGATGTGCAATATATTAGAGGGAAAGTCACCTTTTGAATTGATTTATAATATCAAATTTGAGATGTACTAAAAAATGGTTGGAGTTAAACTTGTGTATGGGTTATCTAAAAGTGTGTCACCTTGTGATTGGATATTTTACATGTTTGTTGGGTACAAGTTGCATAATAATATGCTATTTGTATAGTTATTTGTCATCTAAATTTGCTCAAGTTTTGGGTTTCCTCTCAAATACCCTCAACTATTGGGTTATTTCCCCGAATTAGCTCATTGATTCTTGAATTGTCTTTAAGACTATAATGGGACACTCATGAAGTTTTTGCAATGAAATTTAAAAACAAGACAATGAGGGCATGCATTGTACCATATAATTAAAAATGTTTGTATATAAATCAAAATATAAAATAGTATTTGAAAGATGAAAAATGAACTTCCTCCAATCAAGTATCATGTGTAACAATAAGGAAATAATGTATAATTAAATGTTTCAATTAATTACAGTTAATTGCAATATTGCACTCATGAAGTTTAAAAACAAGACAATGAGGGCATGCATTGTACTCCATAATTAAAAATGTTTGTATATAACTTAGAGTGTCAAATAGTATTTGAAGTATGAAAAAAGAACTTCCTCGTGTAACAATAAGGCAATAATGTATAATTAAATGTTTCAATAAATTATTATTATTTTTTAACACTAGTCTCCTAGCTTCTTGGTGTATTGTTGCAAAATTTGTTACTATAACTTGTTGAACTTGTTTGCTTGATTTAGCTCTTTTGCCAACTTGTCCTAAATTTGGACACACTGATTTAATCATCTTGTAATGTTTTAAATCTGTTTGACCTAGAGTTTCAAGGAAAAGGAAAATTGGGTACTTGTTTTAAGGGTTAGCAATTAGATGTATTTAATAGAAATAAAAACATAATTGTATATAGTTACTTATTGGATAGAAATAAAGATGTTGGCAAACAAAAATTGTATTAAAATGCATAACTCTAACGTGCGTGTTATGAAAATGCTAACTAGAAAATGAGAAGTGCTTGATCATACTCAAAAAACAAATGAACATATAAATACTAGAATTCAAAATTTGGTTGGATTTGTGTGCATATGTTGAATATCCATGTTTAGAGATAATAAAGGTGTAAGGGATTATGAAGAGCAAACTACAAAGTAGGTAGAAATGGTCGTAATAGGGATTATGATTGTATTGCTGGTCACCATGAGTTTGGGAAACTCAAAAATAATTTGGAGATGGTATATGGATTAAGAAAGAGAGTTTGAAACCATGGAAATTGACAAAACTATGGAATAACATCTAATTTAAATCTAATCATATGTATAACAGTCAAAACAATACAAGATAAAATCCATGGGGCCATTTTAAAATAAATTAGTGCCGAGGAATATCAATTAATTAATCAATAGGTTATATAGTAGGAGGTTGCAATCTCCTCGATTCAGTTCCGAAAAGTTGTTGAGGAAAAATTGTTTATGGATGGGAGTCTCCGTTATGTTGCACTACAAATCCAACCAATGAATCTAAACTGCCTCTTGCTCCATTTATTATGAGAAGTGTCTGTTTTGTTATTGATAATATATTTTGGCCTACTTTTATCTGTGGTTTCATCAATTTTCTGTTAGGAAGCGCAATGAGTAATTGGATGTGAGTTTGATTGAGATTGAGAAATAAGGAGATTGAGATGGTGATTGAGGGGCGATGGATGGATTTTTAGCATTGTATGATTAAATAGAAGTGTGGCAAAATAGGGAGGAGGATGCTAGTCCTTTTGGGGTTGTGGACAACCTTCCCATATTTTGATATTGGCATAACTTAGGGGTTATTAAAAAAACTACACCTTTATAGAATTTTAGAGTTCTAGTTTGAATTCAATTGTTTATAAATGCTCAAGTATTATAGAGTTTTCGATAATAGACAAGTATTCTATGCCATTTATATCTAGAGAAACCAAATTATCAAGAAAACACATGGAATATCACTAATATTACATGAATTATGTAAATTTGGTCAATTTGTACACAAAAAATTAATTATATTCTATTACAATTCATTCGACAAATATATAGGAAATATGTTTCCTATTAAATAGGAGATCTAACTATCTCTAAAAACAACTCTCCTAAAGATGTACAAGTTGTTCTGACAACTCATACATAATATAAACTATTACATCTCACGTATACCTATGATGAGTTGTCTTACTAACACACTTACTCATGTATATTATATAAATGCTACTAACAACATACTCACACATATGAGTACTAGCCCTTAAAAATGGAGCACTAACAATATTTTCTTAACATTTCCCCCAGCTAGTGCAAACATGGTAGAAAAAAACATTTGCACTTTCCAATTGTAGTATGCCTGACTCTCATGGCTCATGATCTTGATCCAAATGAAAATCATCTCTCATCATCCTTCCAATGTTTTCCGCAAGTTTATCCCAACCCTAAAAATGAATGTAAACCCATCAACTATTCACCTCATATGGTTTTCTCAATTAAAACACCTTTTCAAGATCCGTGTTCTACATTACATTAGTGCCTTTTGTTTTCCACTATGTTTTTCCATTAGGGAACTCCCACCCAAGACAATGATAACAAATGAATATACTAGTCATAGAAATTTTATATTTCATTTACATATTTGACTAATTTCACTTATATATTAGACATATATGTATAAATATTGATTATGTGGTATGCAAAAAATTAGTTATATTTGATGAATTTTTCCTTTGTAGCATAATAGATGATATGGATAGACGTATGTGGTTAAATTATGATTACTAGATGTATGTGATTTTACACCAATATGTTTGTTTTTTAGTTGATGTTATGATGTGCACATTAATTAGTATTTAGATCATGTATTTCAATTGTTATATTTGGTATGCGATGTGATTAATAAGGAAGAGTAATACAAGTGTGATTATAAGACAATTGTATTTATGTGTGATGAGGTTGTTACTTTAATGTGTTTGACATTTACAATTTAGTATCACATTCTTCTTAAATTGAATATGGTTTGTGGTTCTGTTTATAGCACATTGGATGGTTTTTATTCTTGTTATGTGACATTCCATTTATTGTATAAATAATGATGTTGTAAATGTGTATATGGTTAATGTATTAATGTGACTATGAATGTGGATTATGGTAAATGATATATGGTTACTTTTTTGGGTTTTTCTTCCGTGTACGGTATATGGTTACAATTACGTTTGAATGTTAAAAAATATTAATTGGTTGTTTAAATATAGGTTTAATTAGAAGACAAGAAAAAAGAAGGTTGGAAAGCGCAAGGCCTCACTAGTGTCGGAACCGAAAGATTATGCAAAATTCTATAGTGTTAGTAATAATGTGTTTGGAAAGAATGTAGAGAGCCCTGAAAATGAAAATGTCAAAGTTGGACAAGAAGATGAGTCATCCTCGTCAGTTCGTATCGAAATAAAACTGAAACTTGTAATAAACAAGGCAAAGTTCTATAAAATTGAGCGTGAAAGACTTAGACTACAATATTCAAAATTGTCAAAGATAAATAAGGTGTTATTGGACTAATTACTAGATTCTTCCTCGAAGAAGATGGAGTTAGATCTTGAGGTTCAAGAATTGGAATTAGAAATTAAGAATTGGGAGATGAAGTGTGAATCCAACAAGAAAAGTGTTTGAAAATCAAGTAGTAAGTTTTAATTCCGTTGTTAAAATTCATGAAGGTCACAAAGAATTATGGAAGAAGATGTACATCCTGGCCAAGGCATTGACTAAGAAAAAAGTACCAGTCGCTCACACTGAAGACTATCCAAATGACCTTTGACATAAAATATGACTTTGCAATAAAATGACACTTTCCATGTGACCTTTGACATCAATAGGTGTTGGTTAAACATATATTTTAGTTTTTAAAAGAGTAAATAATAATTATACCATCAAAACAAAATAAAATATTAGAAGGTTTTAAAATCTAATAACAAGATTTAAAATGTGCGAGTATTGTGAATGTTACTTCTAGTTAATGTACGTATTATAGAGAATTTGAATTTCAAGTTCTCATTGAAGTATGTAATTTTCATACTACATATACATTACAATGGAATGATATTAGTTTAAATGTGTGTTACCATACATTAAGACTACAAAATTATTTTCATTGGTTCGAGTGTAACTTATCATCTTCTCATAGCTTTTTTTGCAATGTTATACATATTCAATGTAAATGTTTTGGTGTAAATGTATAAATGGTTTTTCAAAGTGCTGAAAAACACCGTGCATTTTTCAACGTGGAAAAATACACCACCTATTTTTCATCGCTTTGGAAAAACTTAAGCCTTCTCCACTTGAAAATTATTTGATGTGGACTCAATGTTTACAAAAAAAGGGAAAATCACTGCGGGTTGCCCCTTTTGGAGAATGGGATCGCGTTTTTATAAGTGTTGAAAAACACCATGTGTTTTTCAACGTGGTGGAATACACAACCTATTTTTCATCACTTTCAAAAATTCAACCCATATCCACCTGAAAAATAATTGATGTGGACTCAATGTTTATAACAAGAAGGAAAAGCATCAGGGGTTGCACATTTTGGAGAATGGGATTGGGTTTTTCAAAGTGCTGAAAAACACCATGCATTTTTCAAAGTGGTGGAATACACGACCTGTTTTTCATCACTTTGGAAAAATTCAACCCATCACCACCTGACAAGTAGTTGATGCGGATTCAATGTTTACAACAAGAAATAAAATTACTGGGGGTTGCACCTTTTGGAGAACGGGATCACATTTTTCAAATAGCTGAAAAACACTGTGCATTTTTCACCGTAGCGGAATACACGACCTATTTCTTATCACTTTGAAAAAATTAAACCCTTCTCCACCTAACAAGTAGTTCATGTGGAGTCAATGTTTACAATAAGAAGGAAAAGCACTGAGGGTTACCCCTTTTGGAGAACGGGATCATGTTTTTCAAAGTGTTGAAAAACACCGTGCATTTTTCAACATGGAAGAATACACGACCTATTTTTCATCACTTTGGAAAAATTAAACCCATATCCACCTAAAAAGTACTTGATGTGGACTCAACGTTTACAACAAGAAGGAAAAGTACTAGGGGTTGTGCCTTTTAGAGAATGGGATCACGTTTTTCAAAGTACTGAAAAACACTGTGTGTTTTTCAACGTGGTGGAATACACGACCTATTTCTCATCTCTTTGGAAAAATTCAACCCTTCTCCACCTGAAAAGTAGTTGATGTGGAGTCAATGTTAACAATAAGAAGGAAAAGCACCGGGGGTTGCACCTTTTGGAGAACATGATCACATTTTTCAAAGTGCTGAAAAATATCGTGCATTTTCAATGTGGTGGAATACACGACTTGTTTCTCATCACTTTGGAAAAATTCAACCATTCTCCACTTGAAAAGTAGTTGATGCATACTCAATGTTTACAACAAGAAGGAAAAGCACTGGGGTTGCGTCTTTTGGAGAATGGGATCACAATTTTCAAAGTGCTAAAAAACACTGTGCATTTTTCAACGTGGCGGAATACACAACCTGTTTCTCATTGATTTGGAAAAATTCAACCCTTCTCCACCTGACAAGTAGTTGATGTGGACTCAATGTTTACAACAAGAAGGAAAAGCATTGGGGGTTGCACCTTTTGAAGAACGGGATAACATTTTTCAAAGTAATGAAAAAAACTGTACATTTTTCAACGTGGCGGAATATACGACTTGTTTTTAATTACTTTAGCGAAATTCAACCCATCTCCACCTAACAAGTAGTTTATGTAGTGTCAATTTTTACAACAAGAAGGAAAAGCACCGGGGGTTGCCCATTTTGGAGAACGGGATCACGTTTTTCAATGTGTTGGAAAACACCGTACGTTTTTCAACATGGCGGAATACACGACCCTGTTTTTCATCGCTTTGAAAAATTTCAACCCTTCTCCACCTAAAAATTACTTTATGTGGAGTCAATGTTTACAACAAGAAGGAAAAGCACCGAGGGTTGCACCTTTTGGAGAACGGGATCGTGATTTTTAAAGTGCTGAAAAATACTGTGTGTTTTTCAACGTGGCAGAATACACGACCTGTTTTTCATCACTTTGGAAAAATTTAACCCATCTCCACCTGACAAGTAGTTGATGTGGAGTCATTGTTTACAAAAGAAGGAAAAGCATCGGGGGTTGCGTCTTTTGGAGAACGGTATCAAGTTTTTCAAAGTGCTGAAAAACACGGTGCATTTTTCAACGTGGCGGAATACACGACCTATTTTTGTTCGCTTTACAAAAATTCAACCCATATCCACCTGACAAGTAGTTTATGTGGAGTCAATGTTTATAACAAGAAGGAAAAAACTGGGGGTTTCCCCTTTTGGAGAATGAGATTACGTTTTTCAAAGTGCTAAAAAACACCATGCATTTTTCAATGTGGCAAAATACATGACCTATTTTTCATTGCTTTGGAAAAATTCAACCCATCTCCACCTGAAAAGTACTTTATGTGGAGTCAATGTTTACAACAAGAAGGAAAAGTACCGGGGGTTGTGCCTTTTAGAGAATGGGATCACGTTTTTCAAAGTACTGAAAAACACTGTGTTTTTCAACGTGGTGGAATACACGACCTATTTCTCATCACTTTGGAAAAATTCAACCCTTCTCCACCTGACAAGTAGTTGATGTGGAGTCAATGTTTACAACAAGAAGGAAAAGCACTGGGGGTTTCCCATTTTGGAAAATGGGATTGTGTTTTTCAAAGTGCTGAAAAACATTGTGTGGTTTTCAAGGTGGCGGAATACACGACCAATTTTTCATCGCTTTGGAAAAATTCAACACATCTTCACCTGACAAGTAGTTTAAGTGGAGTCAATGTTTACAACAAGAAGGAAAAGCACCGGGGGTTGCGCCTTTTGGAGAACGGGATCACATTTTCAAAGTGCTAAAAAACATCGTGTGTTTTTCAACGTGGTGGAATACACGACCTGTTTTTCATCACTTTGGAAAAATTAAACCCTTCTCCACTTGAAAAATACTTGATGTAGAGTCAATGTTTAAAAAAAGAAGGAAAAGCACTGAGGGTTACACCTTTTGGAGAACAGGAACAAGTTTTTCAAAGTGCTGAAAAACACCGTGCGTTTTGTAACGTGGCATAATACACACCATGTTATTCATCTCTTTTGAAAATTTCAACCCTTCTCCACCTGAAAATTACTTGATGTGGATTCAATGTTTACAAAAATAAGGAAAAGCATTGGGGGTTGCACCTTTTGAAGAACGAAATCACGTGTTTCAAAGTGTTGAAAAATACTGTGCGTTTTTCAACGTGGCGGAATACACGAACTGTTTCTCATCACTTTGGAAAACTTTAACCCTTCTCCACCTGACAAGTAGTTGATGTGGATTCAATTTTTTCAATAAGAAGGAAAAGAATCAGGGGTTGAACCTTTTGGAGAATGGGATCATGTTTTTCAAAGTGCTGAAAAATACCATGCGTTTTTCAACGTGGCAAAATACACGACCTGTTTTTCATTGCTTTGGAAAAATTCAACTCATTTCCACATGATAAGTAGTTTTTGTGGAGTCAATGTTTACAACAAGATGAAAAATCACTAAGGGTTGCCCCTTTTGGAGAACGGGATCACATTTTTCAAAGTGCTGAAAAACACCATGCGTTTTTCAACGTGGCAGAATAAACGACCTTGTTTTTCATCGCTTTGGAAAAATTCAACCCTTCTCCACCTGAAAAGTACTTTATGTGGAGTCAATGTTTACAATAAGAATGAAAAGCACTGGGGGTTGCACCTTTTGGAGAACAGGATCTTGTTTTTCAAAGTGCTGAAAAACACCGTGCGTTTTTCAACGTGGCGGAATACACGACCTATTTTTCATCGCTTTGGAAAAATTCAACCCATCTCCACCTGAAAATTAGTTTATGTGGAGTCAATGTTTACAACAAAAATGAAAATCATTGGGGGTTGCTCCTTTTGGAGAATGGGATCGCGTTTTTTAAAGTGTTGAAAAACACTGTGCATTTTTCAACGTGGCAGAATACATGACCTTATTTTTCATTTCTTTGGAAAAATTCAACCCTTCTCCACCTAACAAGTACTTGATGTGGAGTCAATGTTTACAACAAGAAGGAAAAGCACCAGGGGTTGCACCTTTTGGAGAAAGGGATCGTGTTTTTCAAAGTGATGAAAATTATCGAGCATTTTTCAACATGGTGGAATACACAACCTATTTTCATCACTTTGGAAAAATTCAACCCATTTCCACCTGAAAAGTTGATGTGGAGTTGATGTTTACAACAATAAGGAAATGCATCGAGGTTTTCACCTTTTGGAGAACAGGATCACGTTTTTCAAAGTGCTGAAAAACACCATGCATTTTTCAACGTGGCAGAATACATCACCTGTTTTTCATCACTTTGAAAAAATTAAACCCATCTCGACCTAAAAAGTAGTTTATGTGGAGTCAATGTTTACAACAAGAAGGAAAATCTCCAAGGGTTGCCCCTTTTGGAGAACAGGATCACGTTTTTCAAAGTGCTAAAAAACACCTTGTGTTTTTCAACGTGGCAGAATACACGACTTATTTTTCATCACTTTGGAAAAATTAAACCCATCTCCACTTGACAAGTACTTGATGTGGACTCAATGTTTACAACAAGAAGGAAAAGAACCAGGGGTTGCGCCTTTTGGAAAATGGGATCACGTTTTTCAAAGTGCTGAAAAACACCATGCGGTTTTCAACGTGGTGGAATACATGACTTGTTTTTCATCACTTTGGAAAAATTCAACCCTTCTCCACCTGAAAAGTACTTGATGTGGATTTAATGTTTACAACAAGAAGGAAAAGCACCGGGGGTTGCCCATTTTGGACAATGGGATCACATTTTTCAAAGTGTTAAAAAACACTGTGTTTTTCAACGTGGCAGAATACATGACCTATTTTTCATTGCGTTGGAAAAGTTCAACCCTTCTCCATCTGAAAAGTAGTTGATGTGGAGTCAATGTTTACAACAAGAAGGAAAATCACCGGGGGTTGCACCTTTTGGAGAAAGGGATCGTGTTTTTCAAAGTGCTGAAACATATCGAGCATTTTTCAACATGGCGAAATACACGACCTGTTTTTCATCGCTTTGGAAAAATTCAACCCATATCCACCTGAAAAGTAGTTGATGTGGAGTCAATGTTTACAACAAGAAGGAAAATCATCGAGGGTTTCACCTTTTGGAGAACTGGGTCGCATTGTTCAAAGTGTTGAAAAATATCGTGCGTTTTTCAACGTGGCGGAATACACGTCCTATTTTTCATTAATTTGAAAAAATTCAACCCATCTCGACCTGAAAAGTATTTTATGTGGAGGTAATGTTTACAACAAGAAGTAAAATCACCGGGGGTTGCCTTTTTGGAGAACAGGATCACGTTTTTTAAAGTACTGAAAAACACCATGCATTTTTCAATGTGGTGGAATACACGACTTTTTTTTCATCACTTTGGAAAAATTAAACCCATCTCCACTTGACAAGTACTTGATGTGGACTCAATGTTTACAACAAGAAGGAAAAGCACCGGGGGTTGCGTCTTTTGGAGAATGGGATCATGTTTTTCAAAATGCTGAAAAACACCGTGTAGTTTTCAACGTGGCAGAATACATGACCTATTTTTCATCACTTTGGAAAAATTTAACCCTTCTCCACCTGAAAAGTACTTAATGTGGATTCAATGTTTACAACAAGAAGTAAAAGCACTGGGCGTTGCCCATTTTGGAGAACGGGATCACATTTTTCAAAGTGTTGAAAAACACTGTGTGTTTTTCAATGTGTCGGAATATATGACCTTTTTTTCATCGCTTTGGAAAAATTCAACCCTTCTCCATTTGAAAATTAGTTGATGTGGAGTCAATGTTTACAAAAAGAAGGAAAATCACCGAGGGTTGCACCTTTTGGAGAAAGGGATCATGTTTTTCAAAGTGCTGAAAAACATCGTGCATTTTTCAACGTGGTGGAATACATGACCTATTTTTCAACGCTTTGGAAAAAATCAACCCTTCTCCACCTAACAAGTATTTTATGTGGAGTCAATTTTTACAACAAGAAGGAAAAGCACTGGGGGTTGTGCCTTTTCGAGAACAGGGTCAAGTTTTTCAAAGGGCTAAAAAACACCGTGCATTTTTCAACGTGGCAGAATACACACCATGTTTTTCATCACTTTGGAAAAATTCAACCCTTCTCCACCTGACAAGTACTTAATGTGGAGTCAATGTTTATAAAGAAGAAGGAAAAGCACCGGGGGTTGCACCTTTTGGAGAACGGAATCACGTTTTTCAAAGTGCTGAAAAACACCATGCGTTTTTCAACATGGCAGAATACATGACCTGTTTCTCATCTCTTTGGAAAAATTCAACCCTTCTCCACCTGACAAGTACCTAATGTGGAGTCAATATTTACAACAAGAAGGGAAAGCATCGGGGGTTGCACCTTTTGGAGCTGGAATCACATTTTTCAAAGTGCTTAAAAACACCGTGCATTTTTCAACGTGGTGGAATACACGACCTGTTTCTCATCACTTTGGAAAAATTAAACCTTCTCCACCTGAAAAGTAGTTGATGTGGATTCAATGTTTACAACAAGAAGGAAAAGCACCAGGGGTTTCCCCTTTTGGAGAATGAGATCACGTTTTTCAAAGTGTTGAAAAACACCGTGTGTTTTTCAACGTGGCAGAATACACGACCTATTTTTCATCACTTTGGAAAAACTCAACCCTTCTTCACATGACAAGTAGTTGATGTGGAGTCAATGTTTATAATATTATGTTTTGGGTTATTCATTTTATCAAATATACTAATCTTTCTTGATATTTAACAATTCCATCAATAGCATATAGTAATGTGAATGACATTCCAATAATTGATATAGTTTATTTACTACAAAACCATTGAAATGTATATCAAGTATTAAAAATGACATACTTTAATGAGTACTTGAATTCTCTAGAATTTACACATTTTCAAACAATATTGATTTTCTATATTATGTAGATTAAGTAGGGTACATGTGCATCTCTTGATTAGAACACTATTGACACACAAATAAAGAAACTGATATATGACCATCAAAAAATGAGAATAAGGTAGACCAAGGGTCACATGGATAAATTTCGAAGAGAACGGGGACTCTTTTCTCATAAACATGCAGTTTACCAAAACCTTTTGGACTTAAATTCCTTGTCAAGTGCATTGACCTAGCAAAGACTTAGAACTACACAAGATAATTAATAAATAAATAAATAATCAAAGGGGGGCCATATGAATACCATAAACGGTTAGAAATGATATTTGCACCAATACAATCTTGAACAAGACAGATGATCATTACCCATACTTAGTGAATTTGACATGAATATTTAAATATGTTTAGAGCTTGTTAATTTTTCCTTTTTTAACTAGACTTCATTGATTGGTTTCAAATAAGCCTAAAGACATTTCATTTTCGGGGTTATGAAGATTTTAGAAAATCGTTACCAATACAAATTTGGTACCTAAATATAATTATAACATAAATGAATTTTAATAATATTAACTTTCTCTAAAATATATAAACATTAGGAATTTTAAAAATATAATCCGTAGAAACACATTTTCATACTATGGAAAACATATTTAATCCAATGCAAAACATATTTAATATTTAAGCTCGTGTGAATAAAAAATATATTCGAACAACAAAATAAAATATATTTAAGCTCGTGTGAATCAACATTCGACAAAAAATAAATATTCATATAGGTATTTTCCAAACATGTCATAAGTTTTTTAGTACACTCCCTATAAAAGCAGTATCTATTTTTGTTTTGTTTTTAGTAGCAAACTTGGAGCTCCTTCCATGTGCAATCTTTTTTGCACAATTTTTTGGATCTATCGTCGGTTTTATGACTAGAAATCCCATCTTCCTTAGCTTATGGGGAGGCTCGTACTTCTAGGCCTCCTCACTCATGTCATAAGGTAAATTTTATCCACATGAATGAGAATCTATAGTGCGGAACTTAGACAAATAAATCACTGAAGTTTCTGACAAATTGAGTCAGGATTTAACCATGTTTGTAATTTCTGGTTTTGACAGTTTATTTTGGTGATGGTGGTCTATGTAGACCAAAAATGTGGACCTCTTGAAAGTTTCCTCCCTCTGAAATTTGGGAGTAGTCAATGTTATTCGATGGGATTTGGATGAATATAGCTGCATGTATTCATTTTCTTAAGATAGAAGAGAAACTAAATACAACAACACACATGCATATAAAAATAAATAATTAATGTTAGTACGATATATGAAAAATCAAATATACATCAGCCACTATGATTAAATGATCACAACATCAGAAAGCTAATATGCATGACAAATTCAAGTATCAATAAATGCCAACGGCTATCCTTCACTCAAGATGCTCCCTCCCATAATATCACAACCATCCATAACAAAAGGGACAGTTGCGATATTATGGGAGGGTGCATTTCTAAGTGGAGGGTCATCGAGTGACTTTGAAAACCTCTTCTCAGCAAAATACACCACCCAACTATCAATGTGGAATCCTAAGGGGCAAGCCCCTTCATCACGCAACGATAGTTGGGCATATCGATGTGGCATCCTAAGGGGCAAGCCCCTTCAGCACAGACTGATTCCTGTCTTTACAGAGGCACTTTCCCCCATATGCAAAATTGAGAGTCAGAGTATGATATCACATAATTTATATAGCTTCAACTTTCATCAAACATTCACAACATTCCAATTACCAATATTTAACAACTAATACAATACACACACACACACACACACACACAAAAATGATCTCCACATTCACAATTTTTACAACTATAATGCATCTAGGAAATCAAACTTTTCCTATTCTATTTAATGTAACACAGCTAAGAGAAATGAAATTACAACTAACCAATACGAACATAATATCAACATAATTAACTAGTCTCATGCCAGTGATTAATACACACAAATTGTAGAAATTACCGAATCCTTTATCATTTATTAACAAATACGTGAATACAATAATACCATAATAATAAACTAGTTCACACTATTATTTAGTGTCTATTTACTAAAAAAAATATTTTACCACGTCATTCGTTTCAAAAGCATGCTTCCAAACAATTGTTCGATATATTTGTACTTAAGATAAAGTTTCATGATATCCTTGTGTATATCAAGAACATAGATCTATTCCTATTTACAAAGTCTTAGGTAATAGGTATGACATCAAATTGCCACCTTTTCTTACATTTTCAAATATATTAATTAATAATAATAATGAAAACTATTATTATTTTCTAAAGTATAAGGTTCAAGGTTTAGGGTTTAGGACTTAGGGTTCAAGCTTTAGGGTTTATGACTTAAGATTGAGGGTTTATAATTTAGGATTTATCCTAAATAACATAATTAGGAAAAATTAACACTAATATGACACCGTAAACAATCAAATGATATCTTAAAAACTAATACGATACCCTAAACACTGAAATATTGATATGACATAAATTACTAATGTGTCACCGCCAATAATACACTTGGGACACACTATTCACTAATGTGACATCCTAAACATTGATATGACACCCTTAACACTATTTTGAGACCCTAAACAAGTTATAGAGTCATGTAGAAACCCTAAAAATTCAAAATTCATGCCTATTCCTAGTCATGCCTATCACGTTCACAATGTTCCAAATCAGATCTAGAATACATTTAAATCCATCATCCTCCCACATTCTAGTAGAATTCAATATAAGCCACATACTCCATTTTTTACTATCATTTGAATGAGAAAAGGAGTTTGATACACATATTGTTGAGCTAATGTACTTTCGAGATATTATGATGTACCAACTCTTTTTTCTTGTACCTTTATACTTGATTGATTCTCATTTGATCAAATCTATATACTCAATGATGTAGTCTATCATGTGACTCAAGAACAAGATTACCTTAGCATTTCTCTAAAAAAATGCATGATTGATCTCAATAATACTACCCATTTAAGAAAATTAATGATCATTTACACTTCTCTCTAGTTATGTAAACATTTCTCTAGGGTCTCTTATTGCTTATTTGATGTTTGTGCTTGTATGTATATCATCACCTTCAGTAGATAACTTACCTTATCTTTTCCCTTTCTCCCTTGTACAATATTCTTCACTATTTTCAACCTACATTGATATTAAATCTTGAGTGGAGCTATATACTATGTTATCTTTCTCATTCATATCATAACAATCCAATCAAAATGCTTATGTATCCTATTGAGGGGATCACATCATAGTGAATGATGCTTAAGAGTACACTCCTGATTATTGATGATTAATGAACTTACTTTCTAGATCTCACCTTGAATTCAAGACACACCTATCCATGACATACATTCCATTAATGTAGAAAATAGAAAGAGAGATTTTGAAATCAAGGAGACCTACAATTTCCTAATTGGTTTAGTAGTGTGTCCTCAAAGAGAAGGAATAAAATATTACTTCTAGAGGATATTTATTTCTTTTTTATAATCAAGATAGCCCTCTTCTATAACAAAAATGAAACCAAGAATAATTTCTAGAATCATAATGGATAAGGGATGTGAAAATCATGTTGAAGTGTTACTTCCTTCATAGGTAAGAATGAAGATGATATAACATATTTATACTATCATATTTCTAAATTCCACCTAAGAAGGTCATAAGGGAAGGATTGAAGCAATATTTGTAGGTCGCCCTTGCCACCCATTTCAAAAAATGGACAAGGACAAGGAAAATAAGGATTACAGTTGATAAGTTTTTTGCATTCATATAGAAAATAAGTCAACCTATCCAATCATCTCCCCCTCACTTACATTCATAGAATAAAAAACTATGATAAGGTGGAGAGAATTGGCAACATGGATCACACTACTAGTGTATGTTCTCACTAGGCTCATCTCGTAAGGAAAGGATACCATTAAAGTCACAATCTTTGTGTACACCAAAATTGAGATAGAATTAGAATCTCTTGGTTCCATTAAGGAGAAACTTGAGGTGGAATCCAATATGTAGAATGCATATTTTCCTAAACTTGAAGATTTTCAAAATATTAAGCTTAATGTCCCTATCAAGGAGGTATTAATGAAGTAAGAGGAGTATGAAAAGAGTTTTGAGATTCATGATGCACCCATCTTCTGTATCATATTTTTTTAAGAATACATCTTCAAGATGAGAGAGAAAATAATCATAGGCTAAATGCTTGAAATGATATTACCGAATTAATTTTTAATCTCTTGCATCTTCTATGAAAAATACATGGCACCTATTCCTACTAAAACAATATTTGATCAATTTAGGCAACTAGTAGAATGAGATTTTCTCCTAAATTATCCTTTGGTCTTGATTTGATTGATAGGTTCATCAAATACTTGAATGCTTTTGATAAATTCAGCAAGGATTTGAAGAAGTTGTAGTGGCTTCCAAAAAGGATGATTGGCATATGTATGTAGAGTGAGATATGCACTAAAGACTCACAAGGATCTGAAGAAGAGAGAATCAAATATATGTTCAATTGTTTCAACACTTATAGATAAAGGTTAAGAATTCCTAACCTGAAACAATCCTCGTGCAAGATGATGATGTCAAGAAACTTTACAAAGAGGATTATTAATATGTAACAAGTTATTTTGGCTATATATTTCCATGAAGTTTTGTAATCATAAATTCTAAATTTTTACTTGACATGTGTAACTTGACTTTTTTAGTTTACATGATCTGAGAAAAGTTTTAATTGAATTTTTAAATTTATAATTTGGATACATATTGATTTTTTCAACGTGTAATTCAATTAAAAATTGACTTGTAAGTCTCTATTTTTAGAAATTTTAACATTTTCTAGGTTGCATGTATCCTTCATTATAGGTGTTGTATTCTTATAATTATGTCATCACAGGGTATTGTAAGGGATATTTTTTTAAAAAGAAATTATGGAAAAAAATAGTGTGTAAAATTTGTATTCAACATATTTTAAAAAGTAAAATAATAGAGATAGATGTTCATATTTTGTGTTGTGGTTTTGTATTTGTTCATTATAATTTGTTCTTATTTTCAATTAATAACCAACTCTTATCACTCTAGTATTTTAAACTAGTACATGATCCTCATTGTTAACTAATATTTTTGTGATTAAAATAAGGATTTTCATTTTCATATCTAAAATCAGAAGTGTTTCATCTTATTTTATTCACATATCATCATATTATATTCTTCATCTTATTACCTTTCTCCCATATTACTAATCCTAGAAGAAACACACTTGGGATGAAATCCCAACACCCCCAAGAATATATTAGTGTAAATATTTCCTTCTCATGCATTTTTAGTTATTCAATAAAGGGTAGCTCCCCATTATAATAGAGGAGATACTTAGTCTCGCGCATGCTATTTCTAGAAACCAATAGGTTTCCTTATGCACAATTATTTACCAATAGATCTATCGAAAAATACAATAAATATGATAAATTATATATTTCAAACATATAATTAATAAAAAAATAATTCTATAATAATTATAATTAATATTATATAAAACCATTACATATAAATAAATTATCAAAAAAATAGAAACAAGGTATATATTAACTTAAAATAGTGCAACCAAAGATAAACTCATTATAAACTAATAATAAATTGAATTTGTTTTGTGTAATGCACTTCTTACTAAGTAACATATATTAAAATGTTTCATAAAATAAAAAATCTTATCACTTTTTCAAGTTTTCCAGCGATAGCTTTTAAAAACCATACAAAAATTGAAATAATTCCTATGCATGTGTGTAAATATACAGGACAACAGACAACTTTAAAGAGATACCATTTAATACAGGAAGCGGCTACCCTATGGATGATTTGATGAAGATTTAGCAGCTCCTCGGAAGAATTTTTAGCATTGACAGAACCTTGCGCGACCGTCCTTCCCTTGCCACCTCATCCACAAAGAATGGTCATGATACATGTGTTTATGGGGGGTTAACCATACATGGGTGGAAATTGAGTGGAGGGTAGCCATCTCCTATTTGGATAAGGATAGGATTTTGGGTTGGCGGTAACTCATGGCAAGACCACACTTAGCATTGTTTTGTTTTAAAAGCTCTCCTAACTCGATGTTGGGATTGCCATATGACTCAATTGGTTAGTATGTTGTGAGCTGGATCAGTTGATGAATGTATTGTTGAATCAACCATGAACTCAACCTATGTGGAAATGTTGAACTTGGTCACAACTTCAATGGTGGAAAATATGAGTTAGTTGTTTCTTGGTTGGAACCTTTAAATAGCATTGGGATATATCCCACATGTAGTATGAATTAGTCTCTAATGTGGTTTATATGAAACACCACTTGTCATTGAATGTGAATAATAAGGTGACAAGTCCCCCTCCTCACAAAAAGTGTACCCCACCGGTTGATAGGCCCCTAACCAATAAATAGCCCCGCACTTGACCATCGAAGATTGGAGGCCAAAACCCAAAAAATCCTTTTTTCCAAATCGTACACTACAACTTGCCAACACCCATTGATCCACATGTCATTCCCTAATTGGGCCACATTATTAATGTGCAACATGTTTTTTATTTTTGCTTGTTGGCGTAGAACTTCAAAAAACCATAAATTCTTCATAGGAAGTTCGTTTGACCCCATTCGAAGTACGTTAGAAAACTCTCACAGAGATCTACATTGTGTAGGAAATTCCATCATGATTTTAGATTGTATGATTAATTTGGTGTGGAGATCCTCCCAAATCAATCCTCCCCACTGAAATTTTTTTGGACCATCGAAATTTTGTTCCATTCTCAGAAAATAATGGAAGGTACGAATCCTTTTCTAGATTTCTTCTCTCCTATATCAAAAATAACCTCTACCTACAACTCTTCAAGTAATTTAGGAGAAAAATAATCAACATAAGGAACTTTAACTTCTCACCTTGATCCATTATCATAGGAGGATATCTCTCCTAGTAAGAGGATATATATCCCAATAGAAGGCTATCCTTCTCAATATGGGCCTATCTCTCCCAATATTGGATTGCAAGTTATTTGTACTATCTCTAGGAGGTCTCTGCAATGGACTCTTGGTCTTCAACTTGCTACTCGTGCAATAATAGACAATAAACTTGTTTTTATTTTCTCTTAATAAGGGGGTTGTATCTTGATAAAACCACCAATAAGGGGATAAGGGTGAATGGGTAAACTTCGAAGGTTGATCCAGTTAGGAAACTTTGATGGGATAAACCCTAAAGGGAAACTAAAGATAAACATTAGCGGGTGATTGAGTTCAATAGTTTATGTAATTATTGGCTCTCGGAAATGTATTGATGATGAGAATATAATGCAGCTTGGGTAGTGAATTCTTGTGCTATGAATACATAAATATAATATTTATAAGATATATCTTCTACATTATCTTTATTTAGAGTTTGATTTTGAAAAATGGTTCTAATCTCCCATCCAATTTTTTTTGGTTTCAATGCAAAACCAATGACCTACATAGGCTCATTTTACCAAAATAGGATCCATTTCTGCCAATAAGGGGGCATACAAAAAATACACTAACATGCATGGGATCACTCAATTAAATTGGCAAGGGAAATTTTACAGATAACCATACCAAAATTTTGTTCCGGTCCCTCGTCAGGGATCCCTTGCGTTCGGAACGTTGCAAAATCCCTTCCCGGGAAATCTAGTTTTCCGAACTTAGCCATTTTTGGTCTTTTTTGGTCGGGCGCACATAATGACTATGCAACATCAAATTTTGATGTGCCCCCTTTAAAGCCTTTGGCGCATGTTTCTTGTGTCAACAGGCATTTTGGTGCGCCTCACTATGTTGAGTCTTCCTTGCATGCGCCAAGGCGCATGCGCCTTCATGTCAACAAACTTTTGTTGTGCCACTTTTTGGTGCGCCAAGGGCGCACATATTCCTCTGTCAACACCACTTCCGGTGCACCAAAGGCGCACATAACTTTGTGTTGGCAAGTTTTTGGTGCACCAAGGGCGCATGTTTTCTTGTGTCGACAGCACTTTTGGTGCGCCACTTGAAAAATTTGGTGGCACATTTATTATCACCTCACCTATAAATAGGCGCGTCTGCACTGTCATTGTCACCAAACACAAATCACGTGATTATTTTTCTCTGTACCTGTCAGCGCACCTAGCCCTATCGCTTTCGAATCTTTTCGTGGACCCGTTTGCACATTTCTCCACTATTTATCCTGGTAAGAGGTCCTCTTTCTTTTGTGCACTTTGTGTTTGTGGTTTTTGGCTGCTTGTTGGTAAGAATTGGATTGGAAAGACTATGAAATCATGAACTTGCCCCCCCCCCCCTTTTTGCTGTCTTTTCCATTCTTCCACATGTTCTTCCCCCTCTTTCCAGATCTGCTGGTAGAGGAAACTCTGTCCTGAAAAATAGCTTGGAACTCTCATTTTGTAGCTTCTTCATCACCCCAAGGTACCCTGCAGAAGGAGCTAAACCATATGTAAAACCCCTCAGAGAAAGAATCAAAGCTTAAAAAGAAACTGTATTTTTCTTCTCCTTTGGTGCATTGGCACACCCTGCAACATGAAGAACAATTGCGCCAATGGCGCATCTGTCACCCCCGTTACACAAAGAGTAGCCGCGCCAATGGCGCACTTTCCCTGCCTGCTACATAATGAAAAGCTGCGCCCTCAAGGCGCACTTCCTTAGTTTGTTGCAAACGCTTTCCTCGTGCCCCCTCATGGTGCGCCAAACTCATTTGTTGCATCGTTAAAACCTGCGCCCTTTGGCGCACCCTGCATGTATGCAACATAGAAATTATCCGCGCCAAGTGCAAATTTGTAAAACGGCGCAGGCGCATCCCTCACTACAACAACATCATGTCATGCAGACCTTCCATGTGCCGCACCAAGTTCTCTTTAGTGCACAAAAAGCATATGTTACACAAACCTTAGATGTGCCTTTGGCACACCGAAGTTCCGTGCAACATGAAAATTATATGCGCCCTTTACAAAATGCATCCACATGGCGCAGGCGCACTTGTGTTTACAACAACAAAGAATGCAATCTGCAATATCCATGCGCCATGCGCCCTTTGGTGCTGATTTATCCCCTGCAGCAGCCCTTTCCTGTGCGCCTTACTATTTAGCTCTGTAACCTGCAGTATTCATGCGCCCTGCGCCCTGAGGCCTTAAAATCACTAACTCTTTCTTCTGTCAGCATTTCAATGGAAAATCAAATGGCTGACATGAATTTCTTGCGTTGGGTTTCACTTCTTATTCTTGCAGATCAGCAACTAAGTTCAGAAGAACATATGTCAACATCAAGCAAGAAACCTATCAAATCTAAAGGCAAGGCCAAGCTCACAGAAGAAGAAATGAAGTATAAGTATCAGAGGGTCAGAATGCCCGAGTCCCAGGCAGAGTGTGACCTAGATATCAGAGACTCAGAACTGGGTCACATTGACATGGAAGATTTCTGGTCCAGAACCCAGAGGGTCACAAGAAGTCCATGGATGGACAAATTGATAGGCAGTGCCCTGCATTTTGCTGGAGGAATCCCAGTTCAGTGCAGTTAATAATGAATTTATGATGGTGGTAGCCCGATGCTACAACAAAGACACAAGATGTGTCCACAATGAGAAGGGCGAGGTTATAATCAACCTCACTGCCCGCCATTTTGAAATAATGCTCGGCATCCCTCACCACTGGCACTTTGTGGCCGTCATCCAGGAAGACTGCATCAAAGCCTGGGACGACAATGAAGATCAGTGCATGCAGCTGATGAACGAGGTATATCTGAAAAATAAAAAGGTGGTGACTCGGTGGCCACAGGTCATTCATCGCAGTGACTTCTCAGAGGAACTCAGCGACACCATTACATTCCTGAGCAGAGTCTTTGGGCTTCCTGACGCCCATTATTTTCACAAATGGATGCTGCGGTATTTGGAAACAATGAACAAAAATGTGCCCGATCAACGCTTTGAGTGGGTAGAAATCATAAGCAGCACGATATCAGAGCAGCTACAACAACTTGCCACAATAGGGAAGTTCTACATGAATTCCTACGTTGTTTACGCTGCAGCTTCAGAAAGAGATTATCCAGCTCTGATGCGGTGCGGGGTTTGGCCCTAGGTTAAAATCTATGAATATTATCCAGAACTGAAGCTGGAAAATAGCATCCCCCAATTTACAAAGATCAACGATGCCTTCTTCTACGGCATCATCTGCCTCTTGAGGCCGAATATGACTCATGGTCACACGATCAAGAGCATCGTGGCAGCCACAGAGAAATGGGGGGCCCTGTTCACTCAATTCCCCACATTCACTTATCTAAGGGCGGCTAACTTCTTGGGGGAACCAACTAAACTACCAAGGTATGCTGGTCCCAAGTTAATCCTGTTGGAGCTGTCGAGGCAGCTAATCACCTACCATGAGAAGTGTCTCAAGAGAAAGAAGGGTGGAACTCCTTTCCCCCTCACAGTGGGTAGGTATACGTGTCTCACTCACCACAAGGCAAAAGATATGTTTGCAGAACTGGAGCTGCTGAATCTGAAACATGACTTCCCAGCAAGGCCCACCTTCGACCCGAGAAATTGTCTACCTAGGGCTAAGCTCGACCCGATCCACATCCCTCAGATCGAAGATATCTACATTGACATATATCATGAGGTTGAGCTCAGGAGGAAGGATCATTCTCACTTGGCCTTAGCAGAAATCATCCAGTACGGGGTAGCCATCGTCCCAAAAGGCTACCAAACTACTGAGCAAGAAGTGGATCAAGTGTATCTTGACACGGGTGGGGACGATTGGCCTTTTGCGTTGATTGATAGAACCAAAGTGCCTCAGACAATTGAGGAGAGAGTCAAGGAAACTCTGCGCAGAACAGAGCATTGGTGCCGAATGAATGGACTCATCTACCTCGGGGTCGATTTCACAACCTCTCCGTTGGGTAATGCACCTCCTCGATCAAAACAGCAGCCAAAAGGCAAGGGTAAAGATAAAGAGGGTGAATCCAGCTCCACCCAAGAGGAAGCTCTAGAAAGCCCTCCTTCCGCTTCACAAGAACGGGTTGAAATCCTGAAAAGCTCAGAGGAAGAAGTGGCGGAAGATGTTCCAATAGGCCCATCCACTCAGGATGTCGCCACTGCTATAACAACTGAGGTCCCTTCTGTTCCTTCTCCTTCTCCTCCTTCCCCTCCTCGAGTGACTCAAGTGACCATTCCTTTGGTCGTGTCCTCTCCCCCTTCTTCTACTGTTCCTCCTGCTTCTTCGTCCATCTTCTCTTCTCTCGCGGACCTGTCCCCCTCCATTTCTTCCCTCATCTCTGAGCTCCCCTCCCTTCCTATGTCTTCCTCTCCTGCAGTATCTCTTCCTCCCGTGAGCGCTTCCTCGGCCTCCCTCTCGATGCCGCCTCCAAGTGTCTCCACGTTTTTCCCTTCTACTACTGCAGCTGCCCCCTTCTCTGTTTCTGGTCCTTCTCCCATAAGTCCAGCCTGGATCTCCCAGCACCTGAGTCAGCAGAAAAGGAAAGTTCCCATCACTCTGATGGACTTCTCCGTAATCCCGTCAAAAGGGGCAAAGAAGCAGAAGCCCATCACACGCTTCTCTCAGAGTGCTTCGGGAGAGAGGGTAATGGAGATCGCATACCCCAATCCTCTGAAGGATAAAAAGGATCTGTCTTCGACAGATTACATAGTGACTCAAGTCACAATGGGGACGTCTTCTGAAAGCCTTCAGGGAGAGGCCCTATCTGCAGTTGACGCCCTCTGCAAGAAGCTTCAAGAAGAAAAAGAAGAGAAAAGGCTACTGAAAGAGAAAAATAAACATCTGCTCCACGCCTTACAGAAGATGGGCAGTGCACCTCCCACAACTGCCACCGAAACTCCTGAGCCTCTGAGTCAGGATAAAATTAATGAATATGCAAAGATCGGCGAGCAGGGTATGGCAGTTTCCACCTGGAGGAGCCAAATCCTTAAGGACAGTGAACGAGTAATCGCCAAGTTCACCGATTTGTATTTAAACATCAACAAGGTGAACAAGGAACTCCAGGCGTTAGCAGGACCCATATCAGAAGAGCTGGACCATGCTAGGCTGCAGCATGAGACCTTTCAAAGAATGTTCGACTGTTTCAGTCGAAGATCTGGTCAAGTTCGGCATTTTCGGTCACCCCAGGGCCCTCAATAAAATCCTTTCCACTCTGGATTACCGGATGGATCAACTGGAATTCGTCCTCGAAAAGATTGATAAGGTAAAGGAAGAAGCCCTGGACGCAATGCATCAGATGGAACAAATTGTTCTAAGGATGTCTCCAGGGTTGCTTACTCCTTCTTTCACCTTAAGGAAGGTTGACGAAACCATCCAGATCTTCAAGGAGATCGTTTCGCAAGGGCTGGGGCCAGAGGTCACTTTTGACGCAGAATCCATCAATAACCTGCTGGCCTGTCAGGACTTCATCGGGTTCTTAATAGAAGCAGAGAATGAATATTCCAAACTCCCAGAGAAGCTCACAGATGAGCGGGAGACTTGCGAGGCTATCAGTGAGTGACACAAGGATCCTTCCCAGGATCAATTAGAGCCCATGATCAGCAAGTTTATGGAATACCGTGCCCAATTTCACATCTCGTCACCCGAGCAGCAAAAGCAGGATATCCCCTTTCAGCCGCGGGACGACGACGATGAATAATTTCTCTCTTCTTCGACTTTCTTTTTGTAAATGTCTAAAGCATGTTGGCACGAATGATGACATCATCCATGTTGCACCATGGGATGATGTCATCCATCAAGTTGTTAAAAGTCAACATGACTTTGAGATATTTTTGTAGATATTTTGTAAATAGGTGGTTGGTTCCTTTTTGCCTTCCTTCTTCTTCTTCTTCTATAAATACTCAAATACTTGTTGTATTTGGGTGGTGGATACTTTTCAGATGAAAAATAGAAGTGAGAAGAAAAGACTTTGAGCTTTTTGTAACAAGAAGGAAATATTAATACAATATTTAGACTTTGTGCTGAATACATGTGTTATTTGCATTAGATCTTTCTTACGTCAGATCTGTGTGTTTATTCTGTTGGATCTACTTCTGTTTTATTGTCATTTATTCATCAGTATTGCTTTGTTTCATTTATGCAAGTAGGTTTGGCTCTGTTTACTACCAATCCCAAAACATAAACCCTCTGACCTTTCTGCTTTGGAATTCATTTCTTTTCTTTCTTCGGATCTGATCTTTCTTCATCCTCTCTTCCATTCCTTTCTTTCCGCAGTTGGAAATAACCCTACTGGGATGAGATCCCAAACCCCCGAAGGTAGAATATTGTGAGACTTGCACAGATTCCTGCTGGTAGAATAGCAATAAACCAGTTTCGCTTTGCTGACTCAAAGAGGGGCTATGCCCTGCACACTGTTGACTCGTCTATCCATAAATCTGCCCAAGCGACAGATTTTTGAACCAACAGTTTTTGACGACTCTACTGGGGATCGAACAGATCTATCAGATCTATGATGGTGGTATGATAGAAAATCAGTAAAAATCTGAAAAATCACTACCTGTTTGCAAACTTTAACTTTTTGTTAAAAATCCAAAAATTTTGCAAAAGTGCTCTAAATCGAAAATTTTCTTCTGAGATCCATAGATCTGGCCTAGTTGGAGACCTTTAGTTCGCTGAGTTTTTATAAAAATATGTATTTTTCCGTAGATCTGAGTTTTTGACTGTTTACCAAAATTTTCAAACTCTTTGAAAAAGTCAACTTTAGATCTGAAAATCAGCTTACTAATCTTCACTGTCATTTTATCCTCATTGTTCTTTGTCATTAAACTGCAATCGGTTTTCAGAAGAGGATAATTTTAAATATTCAAAAAAGTACATGCTGCTGGTTTTTGTCAGAAAAACCAGAAAATCAGCAAGTACAACCAAAAAGAATTTTTAAATCTGCTCCACAACATCGCAGATCTGGAAGGTACGCTGGCGGGTGAACCATTTACTCATAGCAGGAGAGCTCGTGGAGAAGTTGATCCTACTTTTGATCTGCTTCAAAGGCACAACTTCAGTATAACACCGGCATGCACTTTTCATCACTAAGTTCAGCTGATCGGTCAGCCAGAAGTGCCTCACCTCCACGAAAGAACCAATTTTCACAAGGAGCCTCCACATCCCTTTGTAGCGCCTTGCTGCTCAGTGGAACTGTGTTTCCAGCCCGTGTTCTTTTTCCAGCTGTCCAGATGGTGGTACCATGGGGAAATGCTATGGGTCCCTTGGCTTTGCCACATCCTGTTCACGCGCTCCCACACGGAAACTGAAAGAATTTTCCCAAATTCGACGGGAGCGGAAACCAAAGCACGGATTCACACATATCTGCATTCATCATGTCATGCAGTATCCTAGATGTAACTCATGAAGATGTGTCGGTTCACCTTTTTCTGGAAACCTTACAAGGGCCCACAGCAGAATGGTTTCAGCATTTACTGGCCGGATCTATTACCAGTTGGGCCACCTTGCGGGATGCTTTTGAAGACAGGTACAAGCCTTCAGAAGATGCATTTGCATTATTATCACAGATCACTCACCTAAAGAAGGAGGCCAATGAGACCATGCATGATTTTATCGCCAGGTTCAATGCATTAATCAACCGTGTCCCTGTTGCCATGCTTCCAACACCGGAAAATCAAAAGTGTTTCTTCGTGAATGCTATGAGTTTGAAAGTAAGTTTCTTGCTCCTACAAGAACAAGTGGCTACCTTGATTCTTGCCCAGGCTGCTGCCATACGAATTGAAGATAATTTGATCATATCTGGCGAATTGAAAAGGGAATCATCCAAGCTTAAATCTTTGGGCCCTTCTCCCGCTACTTCATCTGATCCGGCATTTCAAAAGATGGCGAATGACTTGCTCGCATTAAAGAAGCAGTTGGCCCAAGCTTCCCCCAGTTCCTCATACCGGGATGTCCCATGGAAGAATTTCACTTCCAACAATGTTCCTCAAAGGCCGCGCTTGCCTGCAACTACTCTGCGGTTGGCACTTGAGGCTCCTCCGGTTAATGCTCTTAGCTGAAATTGAAGAAGAGGAACAAGATTACGAAGAACCTTCGTCTCAAGGTGAAGATGATCAAGACGTCGGTGAGCCGACTGGCGACTCTACTATCGGGTATATGGAATTTGACGAGGAGGAATCTGATGAAGAAGAAGGTACACAAGGATATGCGAGCGGACAATCATATGTTGTTTTTACCCGCTCACAAGGAAAAGAAGCAGAGGTCGCTGCCCATGTGCAGAAGGAGAAGGCCGTGTCAAACGTGCCTCCAACTATCGCTAAAAGAGGTAATCCTCTTCCTACTCAACACCCTGTTAATTCTTTTACAAAGAAAGCTTTTCCCCTGATCTCTCCTCCAAATCAGCCTTCCTCTCATATTCCTATCAAGACCAGTAATCCTACCCTACCATCACGAAGTGAGGGACTCATTCCTTCACCAGCGCAACCTTTGGCCGCATTCGATATCATAGATCATGCTAAAAAGACTAAGATCCAAATGTCTGAAGCCGAGTATCTTCAGTCAAACCCCGAGCAGCTTGTAAGATTGACTAAGTATATTCAAAGTCAAGCTGTCATAACTCCCCAGGTTTCCTTAAAAGGAATCCTTTCCACTCCTCCTGCATCCCACATAAATGTTGCTTCAACATCTGCATCAGGCAAGATAGAACCTTTCTATCTCTCCCTCCTAATCAATGGCCACAAGTTAAGTAACTGCATAATTGATTCTGGGGCTTCTGATAACGTCATGCCAGCAAAAGTTGCTCATGCTCTGGGCCTCACCCTTACCAAGCCTTTTGGTAGATGTTATTCCTTGGAAACCAAGTAGGTTCCGTTGATTGGTCAAATCAAAGACGCGCAATTCGCATTCGCGACATTCCCAGAGAAAAGAGTAAAAATGACCGTCCTCGTTGCCGACATTCCAGCAGCCTATGGAATTCTGCTAGGAAGAAGTTTTTGTAGCGAAGTTGGTGGAGAGATTCATATGGACTGGTCTAAGGCTAGAATCCCCGTCAAAGGTGTAATGCAGACTTTGGAGCCAGAATCACAAAAGAAGTACTTGGTTACTAACTCTGAGGACCCCAAAGCTCAAATTATTTTCGAATCATCAGGGATGGGGAACTATTTCTTGTCTACCGAGTCTGACAAAATGGTTGTTCTCGTCCAAGAAGAAGATCTTAACAAGGTCTGGACCTTGCAGTTTGATGGCAGCTGCGCAACCAGTGGATGTGGCGCCGGAGCCGTGCTAATATCTCCCGAAGGGGAGATTATTCCTCTCTCTTTCAAGTTGTAGTTTTTCAACACAAATAACACTGCTGAGTATGAATCTCTGCTACTCGGCATGCAGGCCGCAAGAGAGAGAGGGATCAAAAATCTGAAAGTACAAGGTGATGCAGAGCTAGTCGTGAATCAGGTTAAGAGGATATATCAAGTGAAGAATGAGAGGCTCAGGCACTACCGTAATGCGGTGTGGGACAACATCGAGGAATTTGACGCTTTTTCAATAGAATCCATTCCAAGAGCTCAGAATGACATGGCCGATTCATTGGCCGTTTCAACATCCCTCATGCTCCCGCACCCAGGTTTGAAAACAGACAAATACACCATTGAGATGGTTTTCCACCCAAGCGTGCCAGACAATTCTCAGCATTGGCAAGTATTCAACGATGACAATCAACTCATTGCCTTTCTAGAAAAGGTGGAAAATTTCAAGGAATTACATTTTGAAGGATCCACTTCTATGTGCCGCGAATCAGTCACCGATCAAAAGGATGAATCCGAAGGGAACGACGGCATATGTCAGCTCAAAGGAAATAAAATTCCAAAGGGCCTGGTTTCTTTGGAACGGTTGTTCGATAGGCATGACTGTTTTGTAAAAAAGAAAAGGCGAGATGATGCTGGCACATCCCCAGAAACTGAGCCGGTTAATTTAGGTTCAGTAGAGCATCCGCAATTTGTGAACATTGGAAAATGTTGCACGCCTGAAGAGAAGCGGAAGTTTGTCAAACTGCTGAAGAAATACATGGATGTATTGGCATGGTCCTATGCCGATCTAAAGTCTTTTAAGCCAAAGGACGTCCAGCATGACATCCCGTTGAAAGAAGACGTCAAAGCCTTTCGCCAAAAGCAGAGGCATTATAACCCTAAGATCTCAGGTACTATTCAGGCTGAAATTCAGAAAATGCTGGATGCGAGAATCATTTTTCCTATCCATCACAGTACTTGGGTGGCAAACATTGTGCCAGTGTGCAAGAAAAATGGTGAAATACGCATATGCGTAGATTTTCAAAATTTGAATCAGGCTTCCTTAAAAGACAACTACCCACTCCCTATAATGGATCAAGTTCTACAAGCGGTAACTGGATCAGAAATGCTGTCCATGCTTGATGGTTTTTCAGGCTACAATCAGATTGAAGTCTCACCTGAAGATCAATTTAAAACAACATTCACTACTCCCTGGGGTACGTTTGCCTACAGTAGGATGCCTTTTGGCCTAACCAATGCTGGCACCACTTTTCAGCGGGCCATGGACCTTGCATTCAAAGGTATGATGGGGAAGGTCATTGTGGTTTATCTAGATGACTTAACTGTGTTCTCTAAACAACGAAGTGATCATTGTGATCATCTGGAGCAAGTATTGGCTAGATGCCGAGAGCATGGGATTTCCCTGAACCCAAAAAAATCTATTTTTGGAGTCACAGAAGGAAAGTTGCTGGGGCATGTTGTTAGCAAAGAAGGAACGAAGATAGATACCGAAAGAGTTAAGGCTATTCAGAGCCTCACCTTGCCTACAAGCAAGACCGGCGTTCATTCTTTCTTCGGAAAGGTGAACTTTCTCAGGCGTTTTGTTCCCGACTTTGCTGAAAAGACTCGTCATATATTAGACATGATGAAAGGGTCACCAACTTTCTGATGGAGCGAAGAAGGGAAGAGGTCATTCGAAGAAATAAAAGCTTCTGTCGCTCATGCACCAGTCCTGGTATGTCCTGACTTCTCCAAGGATTTTATCATGTATAGCTATGCGTCTGAGCATACTGTATCTGCCATCTTGATGCAAAAGAATTATGAGGATGTTGAATCCCCAATTGCGTTCATGAGCTCTCCCCTCAAGCCTCACGAATTAAAAATGTCTCAATTGGAAAAGCATGCCTTCGCCATTGTCAAAGCAGTCAAAAATTTCAGGTATTACATTTTAAATTCTCATACAGTGGTGCTGGTCCCTGACACGGCAGTCAAATCAATTTTAACGCAACAGGAGTTAGGAAGCTTGCGAGGAAATTGGATTGCAAAGGTCCAGGAGTATGATCTAGATATAAAACCAACCAAGTTGGTAAGAGGCAAAGGCTTATGTCAACTTATGGCTGAAAACCAAGGGTCAGAAGTTTCTGGAGAAAAGGATGATTGTACCAATGAAGCACAAAGCCGGTTGGAGAAACCTGATTCTCTGCCTCTGGTCCTATTTGTCGCAACCAGCGATGAGTGGTATTCCGATATTACTTTCTTCCTCACCTACGGTGAATGCCCAGCTCACCTAACTGCAAAGGAGAAGTGCACTATAAAGCTCAGAGCAGCCAAATATGTCATCTGGGATGACGGTTTATACAAACGCGGGATAGATGGTGTCTTCTTGCGATGTGTCGACAAGCCACAACAGGTGAAGTTACTTGAAAGTTTTCATAATTCAGCCTGTGGAGGCCATTTCTCCTCTTCTGTAACAGCACACAAGATCATTCGGGCCAGGTACTATTGGCCGACGCTCTTCCAAGATGCAGCCACCTGGGTAGCAAAGTGTGAGCCTTGCCAGCAGTTTGTCGGCAAGCCCAAGTTAGCTGCTTTTCCCCTCAGGCCGGTCATTGTTGACGAACCGTTCAAGTAGTGGGGAATTGATTTTATCAGTGCACTCAATCCCCAATCGAGTGCCGGACATAGTTATGTCCTAACAGCAACAGATTACTTCACCAAGTGGGTGGAAGCCATACCTGTCAAACATGCCACTTCCGAAGTTGTTTGCAGTTTCATCAAAGAAAACATCATTGTCAGGTTTGGCGTTCCAAACAAGATTGTTGCTGATAATGCTTCTAACTTCTCTTCACGGGAAGTTATTAGTTTTTGCTACGAATACGGGATAACTTTGGCTCACGCCTCAGATTATTACCCTCAGGGAAATGGTCAAGCAGAATCCAGTAACAAAAACTTGGTGACCATCATACGAAAGCTGGTGGATGAGAATCAACGAATGTGGCACAAGTCCTTATACGATGCTCTTGTGGGCAGATCGCATTACTCCCAAGAGATCTCTCGGCATGTCACCTTTTCAAGTGTTATATGGCACCGATGCCAAGCTTCCCATTTCCACTGAAATCCCTGCTCTGCGCTTGGCACGGGCAATTGAAGATGAAACTTTTCAAAATTCCCTCGAAAGGAGGATCTTGTATCTAGCAGAGCTCGAAGAAAAAAGAGTAAGGGTGGTCGACAAGATCACCGAGCATCAGAATCAAGTCAAAATATTGTTCGATAAAAAAGCTAAGCAAAGAAATTTCCAGGTGGGAGACCTCGTCCTTTTGTGGGACAAACGAAGAGAGCCAAAGGGCATGCATGGAAAGTTTGATTCCCTATGGAGAGGGCCCTTCAAGATCAAGCAGCTCAATGGAGAGAATAGTTTCTATCTCTCATATCTGGATGGAACCGAACTCCTGCTTCCCTATAGCGGGCAGCATCTGAAAATCTTCAGGAAGTAGAGCTTGCTCTCTCCTTTGTACAGTTTTCTTCAGTTGTGTGTTTGTTTTTGTCATGTGTTTGCTTTTGTTGGTTGTGTGTTTCCCTTTCCGGTCTCCCTTGTTTTTGACTCTGTTACCCAATGGATAGGCACTTGAGATCTGGGATTCTCTACCCCTGAGGTTCGCTCAGAGATAGTCCGCAGAAAGAGCCAGCTGTTATCCCGTAAAATTGGCAAGGGTAATTTTACAGATAACCTTACCAAAATTTTGTTCTGGTCCCTCGTCAGGGATCCCTTGCATTCGGAACGTTGCAAAATCCCTTCCCGGGAAATCTAGTTTTCCGAACTTAGCCATTTTTGGTCTTTTTTGGTCGGGCGCACATAATGACTATGCAACATAAACTTTTGATGTGCCCCCTTTAAATCCTTTGGCACATGCTTTCTTGTGTCAACAGGCATTTTGGTGCGCCTCACTATGTTGAGTCTTCCTTGCATGTGCCAAGGTGCATGCGCCTTCCTGTCAACAGAACATTTGTTGCGCCACTTTTTGGTGCGCCAATGGTGCACATATTCCTCTGTCAACACCACTTCCGGTGTGCCAAAGGCACACATAAATTTGTGTTGGCAAGCATTTTGGTGCACCACGAGGGCGCATGTTTTCTTGTGTCGACAGTGCTTTTCATGCGCCACTTGAAAAAGTTGGTGGCACATTTATTGCTACCTCACCTATAAATAGGCACGTCTGCACTGTCATTATCATCCGACACAAATCACGTGATTTTCTCTGTACCTGCCAGCGCACCTGCCCTATCATTTTCAATCACTTTGTGGACCCATTTGCACATTTCTTCGTTATATCTGGGTAAGAGGTCCTCATTTCTTTTGTGTTTTTTGTTTGTGGTTCTTTGTTTGCTTGTTGGTATGGATTGGATTGGAAAGACTGTGAAATCATGAACTTCCCCCCCCTTTTGCTGTCTTTTCCATTCTTCCACATATTCTTCCCCCTCTTTCCAGATCTGCTGGTAGAGGAAACTCTGTCCTGAAAAATAGCTTGGAACTCTCATTTTGTAGCTTCTTCATCACCCCAAGGTACCCTGCAGAAGGAGCTAAACCATATGTAAAACCCCTCAGAGAAAGAATCAAAGCTTAAAAAGAAACTGTATTTTTCTTCTCCTTTGGCGCATTGGCACACCCTGCAACATGAAGAACAGTTGCGCCAATGGCGCATCTGTCACCCCCCGTTACACAAAGAGCATCCGCGCCAATGGCGCACTTTCCCTGCCTGCTACATAATGAAAAGCTACGCCCTCAAGGTGCACTTCCTTAGTTTGTTGCAAATGCTTTCCTCATGCCCCCTCATGGCACGCCAAACTCATTTGTTGCATCGTTAAAACCTGTGCCCTTTGGCGCACCCTGCATGTATGCAACATAGAAATTATCCGCGCCAAGTGCAAATTTGTAAAACGGCGCAGGCGCATCCCTCACTACAACAACATCATGTCATGCAGACCTTCCATGCACCGTGCCAAGTTCTCTTTAGTGCACAAAAAGCATATGTTACACAAACCTTAGATGTGCCTTTGGCACACCGAAGTTCCGTGCAACATGAAAATTATATGCGCCCTTTACAAAATGCATCCACATGGCGCAGGTGCACTTGTGTTTACAACAACAAAGAATGTAATCTGCAATATCCATGTGCCATGCTCCCTTTGGTGCTGATTTATCCCCTGCAGCAGCCCTTTCCTATGCGCCTTACTATTTAACTCTGTAACCTTGCAGTATTCATGCGCCCTGCGCCCTGAGGCCTTAAAATCACTAACTCTTTCTTCTGTCAACATTTCAATGGAAAATCAAATGGCTGACATGAATTTCTTGCGTTGGGTTTCACTTCTTATTCTTGCAGATCAGCAACTAAGTTCAGAAGAACATATGTCAACATCAAGCAAGAAACCTACCAAATCTAAAGGCAAGGCCAAGCTCACAGAAGAAGAAATGAAGTATAAGTATCAGAGGGTCAGAATGCCCGAGTCCCAGGCAGAGTGTGACCTAGATATCAGAGACTCAGAACTGGGTCACATTGACATGGAAGATTTCTGGCCAGAACCCAGAGGGTCACAAGAAGTCCCTGGATGGACAAATTGATAGGCAGTGCCCTGCATTTTGCTGGAGGAATCCCAGTCAGTGCAGTTAATAATGAATTTATGATGGTGGTAGCCCGATGCTACAACAAAGACACAAGATGTGTCCACAATGAGAAGGGATGAGGTTATAATCAACCTCACTGCCCACCATTTTGAAATAATGCTCGGCATCCCTCACCACCGGCACTTTGTGGCCGTCAGCCAGGAAGACTGCATCAAAGCCTGGGACGATAATGAAGATCAGTGCATGCAGCTGATGAACGAGGTATATCTGAAAAATAAAAAGGTGGTGACTCGGTGGCCACAGGTCATTCATCGCAGTGACTTCTCAGAGGAACTCAGCGACACCATTACATTCCTGAGCAGAGTCTTTGGGCTTCCTGATGCCCATTATTTTCACAAATGGATGCTGCGGTATTTGGAAACAATGAACAAAAATGTGCCCGATCAACGCTTTGAGTGGGCAGAAATCATAAGCAGCACGATATCAGAGCAGCTACAACAACTTGCCACAACAGGGAAGTTCTACATGAATTCCTACGTTGTTTACGCTGCAGCTTCAGAAAGAGATTATCCAGCTCTGATGCGGTGCGGGGTTTGGCCCCAGGTTAAAATCTATGAATATTATCCAGAACTGAAGCTGGAAAATAACATCCCCCAATTTACAAAGATCAACGATGCCTTCTTCTATGGCATCATCTGCCTCTTGAGGCCGAATATGACTCATGGTCGCATGATCAAGAGCATCGTGGCAGCCACAGAGAAATGGGGGGCCCTGTTCACTCAATTCCCCACATTCACTTATCTAAGGGCGGCTAACTTCTTGGGGGAACCAACTAAACTACCAAGGTATGCTGGTCCCAAGTTAATCCTGTTGGAGCTGTCGAGGCAGCTAATCACCTACCATGAGAAGTGTCTCAAGAGAAAGAAGGGTGGAACTCCTTTCCCCCTCACAGTGGGTAGGTATACATGTCTCACTCACCACAAGGCAAAAGATATGTTTACAGAACTGGAGCTGCTGAATCTGAAACATAACTTCCCAGCAAGGCCCACCTTCGACCCGAGAAATTTTCTACCTAGGGCTAAGCTCGACCCGATCCACATCCCTCAGATCGAAGATATCTACATTGACATATATCATGAGGTTGAGCTCAGGAGGAAGGATCATTCTCGCTTGGCCTTAGCAGAAATCATCCAGTACGGGGTAGCCATCATCCCAAAAGGCTACCAAACTACTGAGCAAGAAGTGGATCAAGTGTATCTTGACACAGGTGGGGACGATTGGCCTTTTGCATTGATTGATAGAACCAAAGCGCCTCAGACAATTGAGGAGAGAGTCAAGGAAACTCTGCGCAGAACAGAGCATTGGTGCCGAATGAATGGACTCATCTACCTTGGGGTTGATTTCACAACCTCTCCATTGGGTAATGCACCTCCTCGATCAAAACAGCAGCCAAAAGGCAAGGGAAAAGGTAAAGAGGGTGAATCCAGCTCCACCCAAGAGGAAGCTCCAGAAAGCCCTCCTTCCGCTTCACAAGAACGGGTTGAAATCCTGAAAAGCTCAGAGGAAGAAGTGGCGGAAGATGTTCCAATAGGCCCATCCACTCAGGATGTGGCCACTGCTGCAACAACTGAGGTCCCTTCTGTTCCTTCTCCTTCTCCTCCTTCCCCTCCTCGAGTGACTCAAGCGACCATTCCTTTGGTCGTGTCCTCTCCCCCTTCTTCTACTGTTCCTCCTGCTTCCTCGTCCATCTTCTCTTCTCTTGCGGACTTGTCCCCCTCCATTTCTTCCCTCATCTCTGAGCTCCCCTCCCTTCCTATGTCTTCCTCTCCTGCAGTATCTCTTCCTCCCGTGAGTGCTTCCTCGGCCTCCCTCTCGATGCCGCCTCCAAGTGTCTCCACGTTTTTCCCTTCTACTACTGCAGCTGCCCCCTTCTCTGTTTCTGGTCCTTCTCCCATAAGTCCAGCCTAGATCTCCCAGCACATGAGTCAGCAGAAAAGGAAAGTTCCCATCGCTCTGATGGACTTTTCCGTAATCCCATCAAAAGGGGCAAAGAAGCAGAAGCCCATCACACGCTTCTCTCAGAGTGCTTCGGGAGAGAGGGTAATGGAGATCGCATACCCCAATCCTCTGAAGGATAAAAAGGATCTGTCTTCTGACAGATTATACAGTGACTCAAGTCACAATGGGGACATCTTCTGAAAGCCTTAAGGGAGAGGCCCTATCTGCAGTTGATGCCCTCTGCAAGAAGCTTCAAGAAGCAAAAGAAGAGAAAAGGCTACTGAAAGAGCAAAATAAACATCTGCTCCATGCCTTACAGAAGATGGGCAGTGCACCTCCCACAACTGCCGCCGAAACTGCTGAGCCTCTGAGTCAGGATAAAATTAATGAATATGCAAAGATCGGTGAGCAAGGTATGGCAGTTTCCACCTGGAGGAGCCAAATCCTTAAAGACAGTGAACGAGTGATCGCCAAGTTCACCGATTTGTATTTGAACATCAACAAGGTGAAACAAGGAACTCCAGGCGTTAGCAGGACCCATATCAGAAGAGCTGGACCATGCTAGGCTACAGCATGAGACCTTTCAAAGAATGTTTGACTGTTCAGTCGAAGATCTGGTCAAGTTCGGTGTTTTCGGTCACCCCAGGGCCCTCAATAAAATCCTTTCCACTCTGGATTACCGGATGGATCAACTGGAATTCGTCCTCGAAAATATTGATAAGGTAAAGGAAGAAGCCCTGGACGCAATGCATTAGATGGAACAAATTGTTCTAAGGATGTCTCCAGGGTTGCTTACTCCTTCTTTCACCTTAAGGAAGGTTGACGAAACCATCCAGATCTTCAAGGAGATCGTTTCGCAAGGGCTGGGGCCAGAGGTCACTTTTGACGCAGAATCCATCAATAACCTGCTGGCCTGTCGGGACTTCATCGGGTTCCTAATAGAAGCAGAGAATGAATATTCCAAACTCCCAGAGAAGCTCATAGACGAGCGGGAGACTTGCGAGGCTATCAGTGAGCGACACAAGGATCCTTCCCAGGATCAATTAGAGCCCATGATCAGCAAGTTTATGGAATACCGTGCCCAATTTCACATCTCGTCACCTGAGCAGCAAAAGTAGGATACCCCCTTTCAGCCACGGGACGACGACGATGAATAATTTCTCTCTCTTCTTCGACTTTCTTTTTGTAAATGTCTAAAGCATGTTGGCACAAATGATGACATCATCCATGTTGCACCATGGGATGATGTCATCCATCAAGTTGTCAAAAGTCAACATGACTTTGAGATATTTTTGTAGATATTTTGTAAATAGGTGGTTGGTTCCTTTTTGCCTTCCTTCTTCTTCTTCTTCTTCTATAAATACTCAAATACTTGTTGTATTTGGGTGTGGATACTTTTCAGATGAAAAATAGAAGTGAGAAGAAAAGACTTTGAGCTTTTTGTAACAGAAGGAAATATTAATACAATATTTAGACTTTGTGCTCAATACATGTGTTATTTGCATTAGATCTTTCTTACGTTAGATCTGTGTGTTTATTCTGTTGGATCTACTTCTGTTTTATTGTCATTTATTCATCAGTATTGCTTTGTTCGTTTATGTAAGTAGGTTTGGCTCTGTTTACTACCAATCCCAAAACATAAACCCTCTGACCTTTCTCCTTTGGAATTCATTTCTTTTCTTTCTTCGGATCTGATCTTTCTTCATCCTCTCTTCCATTCCTTTCTTTCCATAGTCGGAAATAACCCTACTGGGATGAGATCCCAAACCCCCGAAGGCAGAATTTTGTGAGACTTGCACATATTCTTGTTGGTAGAATAGCAATAAACCAGTTTCGCTTTGCTGACTCAAAGAGGGGCTATGCCCTGCACACTGTTGACTCGTCTATCCATAAATTTGCCCAAGCGACAGATTTTCGAACCAACATTTCCCTACTTGGGGTCTTACAATCAAATGCAACATATATTAATTGTAATCACAATTCCATTTACAAAAATTGCCTAAATTTGGGCTTTTATAAAACATGCATACAAACAATTGCACATATAGTGAAAGTACATATTTCAATAAAACTTATTGACATTAGTGACCAAGGAATGAATAATCCCATACAAGTTGAGGAAATACCTTGTCATGCATGTTTGGGATATGGTAGTGACAAAGAAGAAGTTGGAGAATGCTCCAAGACAATTGAAGTAAGGAAAAATTCATGGCCCAAACCACTAGTTCTACAAAAACAACCTAGGAAAGGTAATTGGAAGAATTCTTTTGTCAATATTAATGAGAATATTGTTTTTATGAATAATGACCAGTCCTCGCATAATGATTGTGAGAGTGAGTGCAAGATGGAATCAAGAAACAAACATCCTTCTTATCATGGGAAAAGCATCAATAATTAGTACAAAGCATCTCTAAAGTGAGATGAACATCCCAAAGGAAGAATTAACACATATTCCCCTGGCCTATTATAAATTGATAAACAATATACTGAAATAAAAATAGATAATTGATGCAAACCAAATATATAATAGATTTCACCCTTGTTGGGATACAACTCTGAGCCTGGAAAATATCTTGAATCGATAAATTAATGACGTAAAAATACTTGTAGAATAGTAATTACATCAAAAAATATCTTTGGTATACAAATTAGTCCTTACACAGTCTCTAAGAAGCTCTGGTTATACCTCCAAATTAGTTTTTCGTTTGAAGAGATTGCCTATCTTAGCACTCGACTAACCATCTAAATTGATCGAGTGTTATGTTGTTAGGTGGATTGGCCATTGAATGTGTTGTTGGCTTGGCCATGAGCTTGGCCCTTGTGGAAATGTTGAACTTGGTGGCAATGTTAAACTTGGTCATGACCTCAGTGGTGGCAAGTATGAGTTGGTTGGATTTTTAACTAGGAATTGGGTTATATCCCACATGTGCTATGAATTGGTCTCCTCCAATGTGGCATATATGTAACATCACTTGTAATGGAATGTGAATAATAAGGTAGTAGGGTCTCACTCTTAAGAAAAAGTAGACCCAAATAATATTTTTACAAAATTATACATTTACACTTTTCAACATCCCATGTCATGCTTTGATTGGGCCACATCATCAATGTGCAACTTGTTTTTTTATTTTTTCTTCTTGATGTCAAAATTTAACGGACCATAATTTCTACATACGAAGTCTTCTTTACCATATCCAAAGTGTGTTGGAAATATCTCGACTTGGTCTGCATTGAGTGGGTGGTTCCATCACAATTTCAGACCATATGATTGATTCAGTGCGGGGATACTACTAGACCATCATGGTTCTACCATTAACATCCATGAAACTAAGAAAGTGTACATTATCAACATGTCATCTAATGTTATGCTCAAATTAATAGTGTCATGACAAGTTATTGTAGAAATAAAAAGGCATTTCTAAAGAACCAAAAGGCCTTCCCACCCATTGTGTGGTAAAGCTTAAGAGAGTTTTGCTTTATCGACCGAGTCAAGTGATATTTTTGGATGAGTGATTCAACCCCCACCCTTGAAACTGTAAACCTATTCATGACACCCCATCAATTAACAACTCTTGAAATAGGTTGATATGTACTGAGCTATTGTGGACAACATTTGAAAATGATGAACAAGAAACTTGTGAAGATCATGAATAAAATATACAGGAGACGCATTTAGATGGTATAGTTTGGTCATTATATATATATATATATATATATATATATACACACATGGTGGGGTGAATAGTACAACACCCCGTACTTCCATTTGGGAGGAATGAAGTTCAACACAAAATCTAAGAGTTTCTTGATCAAGTAAAGATCATGGGTAGATCTTCTCTATAGTGCCCACCAATTTCTATCCCTTTGATGACATTAACTCCAAGTGTTATTATTTTTTGGGACATCGGAATTGATATTATCATAGCTATTTGATTTGAATAATCTCGATTTTATCGTAATGTTAACTCCAAAGAAGGTTGGTTCCTCTACCTAATACTATTCTAAAACTACTCTTAATGTAAGAAACACAACTATCTAATCCTATCCTATGATTTCCAAGGGACCAAAGAGAAGGAGAAAACATGAAAATGAAGAAAGCCTACACTAAAGAGGTGATAACACCAAGAAAAAGGGGGATGTTGGCCACTTCAAAATGCATGAAAATGAAGGGAAAATGAGAATAGAGAGAGTGGACAAAGCACCACAAACCACACAACACTCAACACACCATTTACATAAGCAAAACATCATTTGAGTTTGTAATGAGAACAATGAAATGCATAGAATACCTACAAGCATGAAGAAAGACAAGAGAAAGCAATGAAAACCAAGCTAGGATAGAGAAATAATCACAAGACATTGATTTTATTGATCCATAAATCTACACAATACATCATTGTAGAGAAAAGAGGCATGATTCACCATTACAAAGATAAAAAATGGAGGCTTGGAGTTACAAATGGACCCAGTAGCTGAGAAGAAGAGAGAGTAACATTCCAAAGTGTCCAACAACTTTACAAAATGATCTCTCTTTACAATGTGTGGAAGAATGGAGAGAGAGAGAGAGAGAGAGAGAGAGAGAGAGAGAGAGAGAGAGAGAGATAGAGAGAGCGAGAGAGAGAGGAGAGAGAGAGAGAGAGAGAGAGGAGAGAGAGAGAGGAGAGAGAGAGAGAGAGAGAACTCGAAATTTGCATTCAACCACAAACAAGGAGCATTAAATGACTTGAAAAAAGCATGGAGAACCCTATAAAACCCATCCCTTCACATAATTTTCCTTGTGGAGGAAGAAATTTGCACCCATGTCTTCATTTAATGCTCTGGAACTACCTAGAATTGGTCATTAGGAACTAGGGAAGTTTTTTAAATTTTTCTCTAACCTAACCCCCATCATTTCTATAATTTCTTGTTTCTATGAGAAAGTAAATCAAAAAACGAATCCATCCATATAAATTTTATAAAAAATGGAGATCTAGAGTTCTAGTTATAGCCATGCGGATTGGGGGTCTCTATTTTGCTCAAAATCCAAAATTTTGGGCTTGTGTTCCTTTTATCTCCCCATAGTCTACATACTTAGCCATTTTTTTGCTTTTTACTTTCTTTTTATTGTGGCTTTTTCAGAGGTTTGGGGAACTTGGGATACAAGGTCTTGTGTGTCATCGGTGCACGCATTCCCTCTAATATCCACATTCAACGCAACTTGGCTCAGCGAGCTCTCCAAGCCATCTCCCACCTTGCTCTCTTTACACTTTGTCCCTGTCGGCCTTTGCGGGCACCGAAGCCCCTCATTACCCATTCCTCTCATACCCTTCAAGCCCGTAACCCTTGGATGGTCCACAATACACTCACCACCCAAACTCCAACTCCTCAGAAATCTCAGATAGTTCATCAAGCTCCATCCAACTCGCCCCTTTGATCTCGACTCCTTACGGGAACCAACGCCCCTCACGACCCGATCCCTTTGGGAACGAATTCCTTGATTCCTCTATAATACATGCAACCTGACCTTATTCCTTCACATTATGGGCTTGTGGCTCATGCAGAGAACTTGTCCTCACCCCACACCGTTTCATGTGGGTCATCGGGCTCCGAAATCCCCGCACAACACTATCCATCCTCCAACCAATCCAATGTGGGCCAAAACCAAGTGTGGGGAACTATTGTTCCCTGGGTACGTGTTCCATCCAACCCCTTATGACCTGAAATACACTATAAAACCATCCAAACTCATTTTTCTCAAATTTCACTAAGTCCCCGAGCTAGGTAGAGAGTTGGAGAGTTAGGGAAAACATAGTATTATGTCCCCAAAAGCCATTTTTTCTCCTTTTATCCATTTCTAACCTGAAATGGCTAAGTATTGAGCCTAGAAGAGGGGAAATACATCCAAAAGAACCCCAAATGCTCCCAAATCAATTGCAAGTGCTCTAAAACATAGAAATTACTTGTTTTTCTCCATAATCAACAATGAAGCTATCAACTGCCTAGGTCCAATTTTCTCAAGCTGTCCATTTTTACCAGGGGTAAAAATGGATAAAAAATTGGAGACTCACAAGGACATCTTCCTGCTAGATGAGTTGACGAGTGGCCTTGAAGTGTCTATTGGGCATGGAGTTAGCCTGATATACCTGAAAACTTATCTAAACTCTAAAAATATGTCCTTGACCCAATTAAACAATATTGAACCTGAAGTGGATCCTATTACTCAAATTTTCCAAATTTTTATAAGAAAATATTTAAATTTAGATCGAGTGGAATTTTTTTTGAATCTTGAACTCTCTTTTCTCTTCTCCTCTGCAAACTAATCTTTTGAGACAAGGATGAATCTGCCCCAAAATCTGATTTCTTTGCCAAGTATGAAGGACTAAAACTAATGGTTTCTTGGCAAGTGTAAAACATGTAGTTCTTAGTGGAACACATGCTGATTTGGAATGCACTTGAAACTATTGTTAAACTGATTTCCCCATGGACATTGCCACTTCTAATGAACTTTGCAAGAGAAACAATGAAGAAAGAACTATGTACAAAGAGAAAGATCATAAATTCTCTAAGTGGAAGTATGCAGAGTGTTCACAAGTACTTATTCTACTAAAAAAAAACCAAACTACTCTACTCTAACCAAAGGAATGGAAAACTCAAACGAATCCCGCAACTAGTAAGGAGAAGTAGTTTCCCTTCCTCAAAAATTTGGACCATGTAACTAATTTGGCAATGGACATGGTCTTGTGCATGAGTGAAAAATTGACTACAAGCTGAGTTTCCACTCTATTCACCAAGGTCTCATCTAAAAACAAGAAAAATACGTCTTTTAGTTGCTCTGCATTTGATTTTGAGAGGTATTGCTGCCAATCCTTGGTTTTAAGCTCATCCTCATGCTCAAGAGTGAACATTAATAGTTGCAACTTTGATTTTTCTCCAATGAAGCCAAGTATTTATTTGGGCATGGTCTGATCCTTGAAGTTTGCCCATTGCTCCAAATCCCAACTTCAATAATGAAGTCATCTTGCATACTTTCCTAGAAAAGTAACTGTTTGCATGTTGATTTAGATCTAGTTCTTCATCTATAAACAAATGATCCTCTACATTGATGAATGATTTATCATGGTTTTCATCTTTGTTCCCTTTCTCTTCTTCAACATGAAACTCCTCAATTTGGGTTGTAACATCTAATGGAGTTCTTGGTGAATCATTACAACTTGTTGGAGCTTGCTGATCACTTGGGAGTTTCTCCTCCTCCACTTGAAGACCAAACTCATCTTGATCTTGGATCTCCTCATCCAACATAAAATCAGAGAGATACAAATCCTTTATATTTTGTTCTTAAGGATTGTTATGGGCAGCAAGGTCATCTTGGATATCCTCCTCCATCATGGGTTCATCCACTAAATCAAACTCTACAAATAAAAGAAAGAAGCTCTCAATGATGTCATCTTCATTCAAGGTCTTTGAATCTGAATTAGTCTTCCCCACGTGCTCCTCTTCTTGTGGATTTGAAGCTGATTCTTCCTCTTGGATTGATTCTAAAACTGGTGATGGATCAACAACTTGTGAGAAGATAGTTATAGAATGTACACTACACTCGGAGCAAATGGATTGTTGATAATATTCATCTTGACTCAGTTCTTCTTATCTTGCAATATCAGCTTCAACCACTTGTTCTTCCACTCCAACCTCTATTGAAGGATTAGTCATTAGTTTAATTTGAGTGATATTGAATCTTGCAGCCCACTCTTTCAAGTTTCTTGCAGGCTCCTCAATTTTCTTCCTTCATTGACTGATTTTTTGACTATCTTTCTCCCAAAATGGGTTTGGGAATACAAGAGGAGGGATGGGTTGGGTCTCAACTAATTTCTTCAATTGTTGAGGTGAAGCGGAAAGTTTAGAATCTTCTTGTGCAGGGGATGGAGTTTTGGAAGGGGAAAGGGAAGAGGATGGAGAAATGGAATCCACAATGGGGGCAGCATTTAAAAATATAGGACCATGAAAATCAGGTTGAAATGGCATATATTGTGGAAGGGAAATGGGAAGGCTGTGAGGTGATAGTGTAGGATTTTCCCATTGACAAGGTTTCCTAACACTAGCTTCATAAGCCTCCAACTTCTCAATCCACTTTACAATTTGTGGAAACATATCAACTATGAAATCCATCTTCTGTAGAGTGTTGTAATGTCTTGGCATAGGTCCAACCCATGGACAAGGGACCCTAAAACCAATTCTGAATGCCTTCAATTGAGATGTAGCCCATGTTTGCACCATACTTGCCTCCATTATTCATATTTTCCTCTCCAAATAATTATCCTCCATATAATTTACACCATCACCTGCATAACCATGTTCTTGATGGAAATTTGGTTAGGAAAATAACCACTTGACTCAATTCAGGTTGGGTACGTAAGAGATTGTTCATGATGGGGTTCATAAAACTGATATGGAAGAGGATTTTGAAATTGTGGAGGTGGATTTGAATAAAATTTCTACTACTGCAAATGGGAATCCCACAATGGAAATGAATTCATGATTACACAACTTCATGGAAGGAAAATGAAAGGTACAGACAGAAAATTGGATGGAAATGGGTGGAAAGAAGGGTCTGCAACTTAGAAAATGGGTTGCTTGGATAAGTGGAATCGCCATATGTGATTAAAATGTGCCTCTAAAGGCTAAGATTCCAACAAGACACACCAACTTGTTGAAATGAAGATGTAAATCTCTTCAATCTCGTCCCACCAAGTGTGCCAAAATTATTATCACCAAATTACAACACCCTCTAATTTTTCATGTGTGTGTGCATGAGCTATCAGTGTAACTGGGTAACATTGGACCATCTCTCAAGTTGTGGAACTTGCTACTTGATATGGACTTCTATAAAAGGATGGTTCCTCTACTTAATCCTGTGCTACAACTACTCCTAATGCAAGAAACACAACTATATAATCCTATCCTATGATTTCCAAGGGACTAGAGAGAAGAAAAAAGAATGAAAATGAAGAAATCCTACACTAAAGAGGTGATAACACCAAGAAAAAGGGGGATGTTGGCCAATTCAAAATTCATGAAAATGAAGGGAAAATGAGAATAGAGAGGGTGGACAAAGCACCACAGACCACACAAAATTCAACACACCATTTCCATAATCACAACATCATTTGAATTTGCAATGAGAACAATAAAATGCATAGAATACCTACAAGCATGAAGAAAGGCAAGAGAAACCAATGAAAACCAAACTATGATAAAGAAATAATCACAAGACACTAATTTTATTGCTCCATAAATTTACACAATACATCATTGTAGAAAAAAGAGGCATGATTGACCATTAAAATACTAAAAAATGGAGGCTTGGAGTTCTAAATCCACCCTGCAGCTGAGAAGAAGAGAGAGAAACATTCCAAACTATCCAGTAACTTTACAAAATGAACTCTCTTTACAATATATGGAAGAATGAAGAGAGAGAGAGAGAGAGAGAGAGAGAGAGAGAGAGAGAGAGAGAGAGAGAGGGAAATTGAAATTTACAATCAACCATCAACAAGGAGAATTGAATAACATGAAAAGCATGGAGAACCCTGCAAAACCCATCCCTTCATGTAATTTTTCCTTATGGAGGAATACATTTGCACCCATGTCTTCATTTAATGGTCTGGAACTATCTAGTAGTGGTCATTAGGAAATGGGAATTTTTTTCACATTTTTCTCTCACCTACCCCATAATTTCTCTGATTTCTTGTTTCCATGAGAAAGTACATCAAAAAATGAATCCATCCATATAAATTTTATAAAAAAAGGAGTTCTGGAGCTCGAGTTATAGCCATGCAGGTTGGGGGTCTCTATTTTGCTCAAAATTCAAAATTTGGGCATGTGTTCCTTTTATCTCCCCACAGTCTGCATACTTTGCCATTTTTTTGGTTTTTTCTTGCTTTATCTTGCAGGTTTTTCATAGGTTTGGGGAACTTGGGCTACAGGGTTGTTTGTGTCTTCAGTGCCCGCATTCCCTGCAATATCCACATTCAACACAACTCAGCTCAGCTAGCTCGCCAAGCCATCTCCTGTCTCGCTCTCTTTACACTTTGTACCCATCATAATTTGTGGATACCAAAGCCCCTCATGACCCACTCCTCTTGTTCCCTCTAGGCCCACAATCCCCACACAACCCACAATACACTCATCACCTAAACTCCAACTCCTCGGCGAGCTCAGTAGCTCGTCTAGCTCCTTCCAACTCGCCCCTTTGAACTGTGGGTGCTCGGCTACTTATGGGCATCAATGCCCCTCATGACCTGATCCTTCTGGTCCTTCCATGCCTAAAGTCTCCGATTATCCCGTAATACATGCAACTCAACCCTCCTCTTTCACATTGTGGGCTTGTGGCTCATGCAAATAACTTTTCCCCGCCCTGTTCCATGTGGGTTGTTAGGGTCTGAAATCCCCGCACAACACTATCCATCCTCCAACCAATGCAATGCGGGCCAAAACCAAGTGTGGGGAACTAGTGTTTCTTGGGTACATGTTCCATCCAACCCCTTGTGATCTGCAATACACTATAAAACCCTCCAAAATCATTTTTCTCAAATTTCACTAAGTCCTTGAGCTAGGTAGAGAATTGGGGAGTTAGGGAAATCGTAGTATTATGTCCCCAAAAGCCTTTTTTTCTCCTTGTATCCATGTCTAACCTGATATGGTTAAGTATTGAGCCTAGAAGAGGGGAAATGCATCTAAAATACCCCTAAATGCTCCAAAATCAATTACAAGTGCTCCAAAACATAGAAATTGCCTGTTTTTCTCTAGATTCAACCATGAAGCTCTGTCAACTTCATGGGTCCAATTTTCTCAATTGTCCATTTTTACCACGGGAGTAAAAATGGATAACAGATACTTTAGTTAGTTGGTCCCCATATGAATTAATTTAAAATTAATTACCCTTATCACTTGTTTAAATCTTTTGTTTGAGTTATTTGTACATATTTGGATTAGAATTTAGGGATGGATTAATTAGTTTTATCTTGGTTTAAGGAGGTTTGAGCCACCCAATCATGAACTAGGTGGGCACCATCAATTCTCTTAGTGTGTCACTTTTCTCAAATCCCGAATTTGGGCTAAAAGTGGAATTTTCAAGGGGTGCTTTACTTGTTAAGAGTCACTTTTATACAAAAAGGGACCCCTTGGACCCTACATAGGGGTAGGGGGACTCTTTCCAAGGTTCAAAAGGAATTTTCCCTCCCATTTGAATCTCTCTTATCCCTAGATTCATTTATGATTTTCTTTTATGAGTCACTTTGGAATTAGGAGAGGGTTTTTATTTATTTAATTATTTATTTTTGTGAGATTATCCTCCATTAAGAATATTTTCTTATGCTTGATAAGGACATGGGGTGACATGGATTTGAGAAGGGTATGGGTGACACATATCACCATCCCATAGGTTGGAATATTTTAGCTCCTCCTTACTTAACCCTCCATTTTGGAGGGGGTTGGGACTTCTTGGTTTATTTTCACTGAGATATTTTGAGGGATATTGGAGGAGCATGAAGATTATGGAGAATGGATTAATTTTTTGGTGTGATCATCATTTTATTGTGAGGTAGGCCTCACATCTCTTAGCTTTGTTTGTTTTACATTGAAATTTAAATGTTTTATTGCGTGTGTTTGAGTGCTTGGAGAAATAAGATGAATGTTTTTAGTAGTTTTATTCCTTCTTGTTTTCTCTATCCACCCACTTCCGGCTATGGATTTTTGAGTGTTGGGGAAGAGGGAGAAATTTTCTCTTGCTCCCACAAGGTTTTATGGGAAAAATTTGTTGGTATTCCTAATTTTCTCCCTCCATAGGGTTGGAGTGGGAGATGGAGTTCCGCATGGCTTGTAAACCATCTCCCATCCTTTATAAGGAAACCTCCAAGTTTTTAAATATCTTGAAAAGTAGGAGGCAAGGAGAAATAAGGGTGATGGAGTGATATTGAGGTCATTGGTGGTTTGAGGATATTTGGAAATTTTGTTAAACTCGTTTGGTTCTATGGTAAGAGGGTCTTTCTACCCCCCTCATCCCCTCTTGAGAGGCATGAAGCTATTAGGAAGTCATATGTTAGTTCTCCATTTGAATGTGTGGGTGAATAGTAATTACGTATGTAATTATTATATAGGTAAATGTAAAGTTAGTAATTTAGTAAGTCATTTGTTATATCTACCTGATTTATTTTAGGACGGCTATTTCCTATATATTTGGATGATTTTAATATGAAATTTAATGGGAGAATATTGAATATCATTATCATTTATTTGTTTTTTGTATCTTTGATCTCTCTACAATTCTGATGTATACTCTTCAGGAGCTTCTTGTGTATAGCATTGGATTTTATCTTTGTTGCTTAAGTGTACGTATGTTGTTTCCTTTTCATTCCATCATGCATATTATTGGAGGAATGCTTCCTCTCTCTCTCCCATGGGATTGGAGGGAAGATAACATGTTCTCCTTATTGGGAAGTGACATGTAATGATGTTTATAGGTTGGATGGACAACCAAACATCTTCCTCTTGTGGTTTTTGGCTATTTTTTAATGGATTTAGAGCTAACATTCCTTGGGGAGAAACTATTGAGGATTCATTCTAAAATTTTACATGTTATTCTATTTTTAGGGAGGCTTTTCCACTTGCATTTTAGTTTAAGACTTCTTGTAAAATTGTAAGAGAAAGGGATATGTAAATGTTTTTGTATTATATTGCAGAATCTCATTGTTATTCATTTTACAAAACTTGTTGATGTGTATAGGTTTGAATATGACCACTTGGTGTTCCTATAATTTTAAAGGTGTAATGATACGAAGGTATATCTGTCCTCCTCTTATAAGCTTGTGTTGAAGAGGAGATTTGTATTATGTTAGAGGGATAAAGAATTTATTTGATTATCATTTTGAAGGAAATCTTGTGCCTTGGTTATAAAAGAAATACATTGTGATTGGTTGGAACTTTTAACTCATTGGAATAATTTTTAACTATGGATTATGGATTTAAATGTGTATGTGGAAGAGAGGTTTAGTTGTCTCAAATATTTTTTATATTTTCAGTTTATATTTATTGTTCATTGGTAAAAGCTAAGGGAGAAGGAAAACATTGAATTTCATTGTGTAATAAGGAATTTTGAAACTTGTTAGAATAGGGAGTTTATTGAAATTGATTTCCAAGTTAAATATTTTCTTCTAGGAAAGTGATTATTATCATTATAAAGGTAGGGTGTAAGAGCTCATTTTAAAACTTATAGTTATCTCCGCATGAACTTGATTTGCATACTTATGGCGGCTTAGAGTAGGATATTATTTCTTTTAAGACATAGGAGCCTGTAGAAGGACCAAGGAGATATTTTTTGTCTAAAATATTGATGAACTAATGCAATGTAATTAAAACTATGACACACACACACACGCACGCACGCACGCACGCACGCACGCACGCACGCACGCACGCACGCACGCACGCACGCGCACACACACACACACACACACACACACACACTTACTTTTAGGAGTCAACTTCGAAAAACCTTTTTTGTTTCCTTATATAAATCTTTAGTTTAATGTTATTGTAATTTTTTTGAAAGGAATATAAGAATAGTTATATATATTCAAAAGTACAATTAATATTCACATAAATGTGTATATGTATATGTAGGGACCTGTACAAGAATACAAATGAAGAACAAATGATGATATTTGGTTTTGATCTCACCATATTGAGAGTACACACATGCATGCATGCACATGCACACACATAAATGTGTACATAATAACATCATACATTCTATTGTTAGGATTTTTCATTTATATATATTATATAAAATAATAACAAGGTAGATAGAGGGGCCACAACTTCTCCTGATGAGTGGAGTAAGGGAAAAAAGGTGGTTACATGGAAGCCTCTCTAGAGGGGTGGATTAAGTTAAATTTTGATGGTGCCTAAAAAGGTAATCCTAGTAATGTAGGGTGTGGATATGTGTTTAGGAGTGTAGGCTGTCAGTCTCTTTTGGTTATAGCTTTGGACTGTGAAGTTTCTTATAATAAATTTACGGAAGGTTTGGATCTTATCTTTGGATTATTGGAAGCAACGCACATGAATTGGCTTGGAATATGGATTGAAGGGGACTCTTAGGCTATAATAAATATGGTTCAAGCAAGTCCCCCTAAGTCGTGGTAATTGAAATCCATTTACTTGAATATTAAGTCTATTTTTCCTTCCTTTTCAGAAGTGAATTTCTCTCATACTTTGAGAGAAAAAAATAAGGTGGTAGAATATTTAGCTAATAGAGGGGTTGGTTTATGGGATAATCTTCATTTAACCTTCCTTTCTTAGGAGATGGGTTTCCCTAATGATACTCAGGCTCTTTTAGCAGGGGGCGCATGAATGGAGTCAGTTGGTGATTACTAATGATTATAAAGGTCACCTTCTATTCATTTCCTCTACCCATAGTGTGATGCCAATTAAAGTGAAATGTTTTGGCAGAGATTTCAGTGCTCCGGCGCGTGTGGAGCATTTATTGGTTTGGGTAGTGGTGAGAGTATTAAAGGAGGGCTAGTGTGAGGGATGTACATCCCTTAAGCTTTTATTTTACCATGTCTGTTGGTTTTACTTCCCGTTTTGCTAAGCTATGCTTTGCCTTGGTCTCATGGAATTAGGGGAATGTATGATGGAGGGGTCTAGTCGAAAGAAACATCGAGCCCAGGGTGTTGAATCTTTGGAGGAGTCCTTTTTTGAATGGTTGAGATGAATAATTAATAATGTGGCAATGCGTGGTTGGCTAGAGAAAGTTTGGATGGTGGCGGAGAGTGTAGAAACATAAGAAGCAGAAGTGGTCATCTGCAACAAACTAAGGAAGCTCGTGTTAGACCCCAACCAATCTATGGGGAGGTGAAATGTCTTTCATGTGGCTCAAGGTTTTAGCATTGTGAACATAATCTTGAACTCATCGAGCTAATTCATCCTGCATAAGGACCTAAAAGGATTTGGAGGAAATTTTGGTGAGTATGTAGTATCACATTCATGAAATGGCTTGTGGGATTTATACCCTCTCACATGGCTTGGAGGCGGTCGTTGAGAATAAATGCTTTTGGCTTCTTGAAAAGACCAAAGTGGTGATGCCCAAATGTTGCGTGGATCACTCTCCCTCCTCTTCGCAGCCTCAGAGCGAATCCGAGCTAGAAATTCTAGTTGAGAATTCATTTTCTTTGGACACAAAGGTGTGAGTCATAGTGGTATCTGCTATTATAGCTTGGTGGGGTTTTTTCGGGTCGGATATGGTTGTTGGGTTCTAGTTTCAGGTTTTTTTGTAAAGAGGATATCCAATATTTTGTTGTATGTAGATATATATCTTTTTTGTATTTTAATGCATGACAAAGTTCCTTATACTTTTCTTGTGAGTCCATTGATGATTGTATATATCATGGACTGGTGTGGGAAGATTTTTTTTAGGCTAGGGCCTTCTCCCTATGGATCATAACCAAAAAAAAAAGAGGGTTTGCAACTTAGGCACGACCCCTTTCCCAAACCCTAACCTTTATTTAATCCACACATCCCTAGAAATATGTTGGGGCATGACAATACACCCCCTAACTTCCCTATCCACAACCCTGTGTCCTCACCCATTATGTGAGGCATTTTCCATCCTGTCATCACATTGAAACATACACACACTTTGTACATATTTATCAAGGTCATTCCTTTGGGAATATTAGCACTTATACACACACACACACAAGTGTGTGGAGAATATAACACTCTTACCCTATAAACCCTAGTGAGGGTGTTCTAATAAAATGAATAATATATACACTCTTCCTTTGTAAACCCTAGTGAGGGTATTCTAAAACAAATAAAAACAAGATGAATAAAATATATAGATAGAGATTTTGGTATCCATGAATGCCTCCACCATTACATAAAAAACTAACAAAAGAGAAAAAATGAAAGAGGAAAAATGAAATGAAATTATAATAAGAAAGTAAAAGTAAGGAATTAGGGCATTTACGAAGATTAATGGTGGGGATGGTGTTAATCCAAGGGCTCAAATATAAGCCTAGGAAATGCTACTTTCCCCCTTAGGGTATATGTTATTGACTTTTTGTATTGGGCTAGTGGGAATTGATTAAATATAATTAATATTCAAATAAATTAAAAGTTTCCTTGTATTAGACTACCGTTAAATGAATGTTCATACCTTACTAAATGGAATTTTAATGACCGGGAAAATTGAAGTATACCTAGTTTTGAAAGGTATAAAAATGATTCTATGATTTGCTTACATATCACAATGTAGTTAACTGTCTTGGAATATCTTGCACTCTAATTGACTGAGTCTATAGTTATCTAATTCCTATTTTATATGGGATCCTTCCCTTTGTGGGAATAATGAGGTTATACTTAGCGATGTTATAAAGCAATGGTAATTTGTTCTACACTCCCTACTATTGTTTATTGACCTAGTATAAATAAATATAACTTTTACAATGCCTTAGAAATTTTGCACTAAACATAAGGGTCCTATTAGCACAAGATGGTGATGTTAATTTTATTAGCAACATTAATTAGTGCAATCATTTTTTGACCAAAATTATTTGACAACAATGGCATATAGTAGCATGGTTTAGATATCTTATTCCCTTGATTAATTTTATCAATTTAGAATAAAATAAATTTGGTTTCATTAGTTAGATTAACCTAATTGCACAATATAAGTGACTCTTGATTTGATTTTATACATCACTAGTTAGATTAACCTAATTGCACAATATAATGTGTCTATGTTTCATTTATTCGCTTGGTGGTGGATGTTATAATAAATACCGGATAGCTTTAATCATGCAAACAATATAATTGTAGTGCAAGTAATACTATAGCCTATTCGATTCATCCTTAGTAAGTTAATTTATTTAGAATAATAATACCGGTTTGATCTCTTTCAACTATTCACTAGAATTTCAAAAAAATATTACTAGCCTTTGGATGGTTAACTTTGGGTTGTGAAATTCATAGGTAAATGGGGAATCTCAATAATACTCACATAAAAGAAAGATGATTAATGTTGTTTATGCATCAAATTTCACACACACTTAATAATACAATAGTATCCACCTTCATGCATTAATGACATGGATCACTCTTGAGGTGAACATTAATTCACCAAGATTGACCTAAATTCAAGAAACCATTAGGTAAGAGTAGATCCTAAAGACATTTGGAAGACAACATTCAAAACAAATGATGGATTGTATAGATGGTTCGTTATGACTTATAGTTAGAGAAACATGCTACTAACATTCATGTGCTTGATGAACACCATACTCAATATTTTTACTAGTAAGGAGTGTGTTTTTTAGGATTATATGAGTGTTTCTAATGACCATATCAACATTCTTGAGCCCATATCATCTTTGATTAAGGAGTAGCCCTTTACTAGTGTCTCAGACCCTTCTTAAATCAGTTTTAGTAGAGAAAATGATTCAATCACAGCTACTAATTTGCATAATTTTGATTTAGAAAATGAGAATGTTCTAACCATGCAAAACGATCTACTCATAAATAAGAGAGACAAATCAGACTGGGATAAAGATCAATTAGAGTTACATTTGATGAAGGTAACACATTTGAGTTATCATATTTTTGGCTTGAGGATGAAGATAAGAATAAGGCCCCAAGTGTGGAACTTGAGTTTTTTGCAAAGGAAGAAGTGGAACACAGTTAAAATCAGCTTGCAAAAAGCTATACAGAGGAGGAATACAAGGAATATGATACAAAAATAGATCTAGAAAAACCCAATTGTATGTAGTATCCATATTTGATACTTTCAGTACATATTATTAACATAATTTTTATTCAAGAGATGGTTTAGTCAGGTTGAGGGTGATCTATACACCTTTCAATGACATCAGAAGGACATTATAGTTATGGTCAAGATATTTTATGTAACAGTTACGCAATCACCTCGATGGTTATGTAACTTCCGCTCTTCATAGAGCGATGGTTGTGAAAGTGCTGGAGACAGAGACCGATGGTTGCAAAATCACCCCTACGATTGCGCAACCATGAGTCTATAGATACTGGCAGTCCTATCCCCGATGACACCAAACTTATGAAACTCAATAATTACAAATGTTTGGGATTCCAAACGGTTCAGTTTGTATTTCCATCTATCCTTGGGAAGTGACGAGTGTCATTGATACTCATACTTTGATCTCTCAATAATTGTCAATAACGAGGTGGTGTTCGAGGCTATTTGCAACAAAGAATGGTTGAGACTGTTTCTGAGTATGTGTTTAAATTAACTGAAGATTTAACAAAATACTACACCTAAAAACTAGTTCTATCTGAGCAATGTTTAGGAAATAAAATAAAGACTTCTAGATCTATGAACTAAAAGAGTTAAAATACTAAAACATAATGATAAATGTAAATACTGAAAAATATTATAATATCTAAAAAGGGTCCTAAATGCTTAAATACTGAAAGTGAACAATTGCTAAATAATCTAGAAAATTAAATAAGTATATAATAATTCCCTTCACATTGGGGAGGAGTGGCCCTTGCTCCTTCCATATGATTCTATTTCAAACTTGAAATTACACCAGTAAGATTAAACTCACAACCATGCACTTTATTTATAAATGGTGTAATACAATTATTTTCTTTTTTTCACCAACAAAACAAACCCCTTTAATCCTAATACAAATGCCTTTTGATAACAAGCAGATTTTAGTTCCTCTGTAAGAGGAACTTGTTATTTGCAATAATTATCTAATAATTAACTTAACAAAATTACATGAGAACAACAATGTAACTGGGAGTTGCAGTTTGAAATAACAATTATATGCAGAGTCTTAATAAGATTTATCTCATTAACCATGAGTGGCATCCTTTTTTACAATGCTCAACTAATTTTTTTGGAGATTAGTAGAGTTGGAACACTCATGTTCTTGAGTTCTTCACCTAGTGGCAATTTCTAGTTTACTCTTGTTAGAGTAGATAATCTGTTTATTCATAAAGATAATTGTCATCCACATAATCAGATCTTTCAATTGAATTGATGTTAGTTAGGAATCCTACAAATTATACAACTAGCGAGCTAACTGGATGATTGATACAAATCAAATGCTCCTTAAATCATGTAACTCTTGTGCACACCCAAGAACATGAGAAAACCTTATCATATTGCACCTGTAATTGACTTGTATGTGTGCATGGTTGACTATCTTTCCCGTGTTGTCTATCTTGAGGAATCCATAAAGATTATTATTAAGATGCTAGTTAAACCTGTTGTGGTTTTGTAGAAGTGTTTTCTTGGTGCATGTAGACCTTGCGTATAAATGCTTTGGGGTATTTGTAGTAGAGTTGGATCCTAAAAATGTTGCAACATATGTTCTCTCAAACACCTATGCAAAAGTTATTACGTGAGGTTAAGTTTGAAGGTTTCAAGGAATTTTTGAAAACATACTTTTGTTAGATGTGGGTTATCAAATAGTTATGACTGTGGGTATGCATAGAACAATTATGTTGTAAAGGATTTGGATCTTTCAATAAAATACTTATAGAAAGAACGTAGAACACCTAGAGCCTCATTTTCCATGTTTCATTTATTATCAGGCATGGTCATCTTACCCTCTCTTGCATGATTTTAACATCTCTTTTTTCTTAATATAAATGGATTGTTAATTCATTATAAAGAACAACAATTGTTTAGGTGAATTAAATGGGACATGTTATATATTAGTAATTTTTTTCTTTATTTTGTACACAATTGGATAAATAGCCATGAACATAAACAATACTCTTTTACCTCGTAAGATGGTTGTAAAAAATTGATATCAGTAACAATTATGGAATCCATGCAATTAGTAGATTTAAACTTGAATGTTAGTCAAAACTAGTCCTTTACGACCTTGTAAAATCTAAATAAAACTTGTTTTCAATGAGGTGCAAAACATCACTGTAAATCCCGAAATGAGAAAAGAAAGCTTTGGCCATGTATCTTGTCATTTGGAGTGTTCAACTGAACCATGGGCTATGCCTCATATGTCTATTTGGACCTTGTTTCGTAATGTGTATAGGATCCCAACGGGCTATTTCATAGCTTTAAACAACTGGTGAAAGCCAAAAAAATGTAATTTGGTTTTCATTGGGTGTAGACATAGATTTTAGACTTCGCATACATTTAGTATTTCTATGATAAAATCACTACAAACCCTCAGTTTGGAGAAAAAACATCCCACTAGCTAGTTTTCTTTATAGTTTTGTAGGCCCCAGTCATTGGGCAATAAGGCCACTTAGGCGTATTTACGGCCGGTAGCTCTGGAAAGATGAATGCCATGTTAATCAAGTTCGCCAATTAGGGGTTCCATGAGCTCTGAGTGTTTCCCTATATATAAGGGAATAGGTAGAAATTTGTTCTCTTTTACATTTGAGTCTTGGATATGGTTTTCAAACACTGATCTTTGAGAAACTTATCTAAATTTGACATTTTTGGAAACGTGTGATTGATTGGTGAAAACTATCATATGGCCTTATCCAAGAAAAATGACGACTAAGAAACCTTGTAAACATAAATACATGACTATAAGAAACCTCTTTGACACTTGTTTGAAAATATAATGAATGTTAAAAGAAATTGAGTTTTTTCCCTCCTCTTTATCCTTGTCTTTTGGCTTTGGAATTAAAATGAAATGGCAATTGCATTCTTACTTTCCTTAAAAGTGTGTTAGGTATTATTTTGTTATTATTGAAATAAAATGATAACGTAAAACATGCTTGATAGTAGTTAAATGTCATGCCAATAGTTGTTTTGACCATGTGGTGGCTGCAAGTACACAAGACGAGAATAAAATGGCATCTTTATTTGTGATTTTGTAATGACGGGATTATGTTTGAAATACATGTAAATATTAAATGGATAAATCAACACTATTTTTATGCTCAGAAATGTTAGTTATTAATTATTTTGTGATGAGTAAGAAATTGAAACATATTGGTATCTTGAGGAAATGAGAATTCTAATTTAGGAGTGATTTATTTATAGGTTTATATCTGGCTAATGTTGTAGATATAATTTTTATCTAGAAATGAAATGAGATTTCATTGAGTACTTTTGTGAATTATTCATGAATTAACTCCTTTGTGTTTTTCTAATTACTTTGGAATTCATAGAAAAACCAAGGCAAAAAGGACAACCTTAGAGTAAGATCCTTTTTTGACACCCCCTTGTGTGTGAGTACATTAGTTAAATAGCTGAAAATTAAAGGGTGAACCTATTTTCCTTAACACTCTTCGACACCCCTTAGTTTTGAGGTAATAAAAGAACATATTCAGGTTTCTGTTGAATCTTGTCTACTTGTCAACATTATCACGAAACCATCCTATAGGAGTGGTAATGGTTAAATATTTTTTATAGTAAAAGGGGATTCCTTTTAGGAATTATATTCATGCACATTGAATTTATGTGGGATACTTTAAATTAAGGTTTGAGGTCACTCTTGAGACTTGTTGGATGTATGATCTAAGCTATGGAATTGTAAAGTAGTCTTGAGGTAAAACATAGAGGGCTAAGAAATGAACGTGGTTGATATTTTATCTATCAAATTGGGTTCCTCGACTGTGGATCTTAGGAACAAAGAAAACATGGAAACCACCTTTTGGTTTAACCAATTAGTAAGTATTTCCTTGTTTTACATGAGGGGATGAGTTGTTCCTTATGGGAACACGTATTTTGACTTTGTGATCTCCCCTTCCCAAACATGGGACTCGTTTGACCCATTTGTATCTCAAAAATCCTCCCAACATTTGTGGACTATAGTAATTTAACTTCATAAGAGGAGATAAGATCTCAAATCCTTGTTACCGTAGGAATATGTTTACTTGCTTCTAGATATGTGAAACCACCTATGGGAATCGTAATGGACCAACTCTGATAGGACATTTTCTATAAGGCCACAGGAGGGTCCTTTTTGGTAAGCTTTGATGTTATTTTTAGATCTAATTTTTCTTCATAGTCCTAGAGTCCTCAGGAAGCATAAGAATTTGTGTGTTCCTCCTTAGGAACCTAGTAGAGAGTTTTCGTGTTGGTAAAATAGTGTGGAAGATGTTTAAATGTTAGGCATAATTTCACTTTCGAGACATTTGAGTCGAAATATCTAGTATGTAATCGTATGGTTTTCCTAGAAATTAAACACCATTAGAAGGGAAAATATAATAGAGTGTTTGGGGTTGTAGAGATTATTGGTATATGCAATTATACACCACTAAGACTCTTTTCGTAAAGGGAGTTTGTAACTTGATTTTTGTTTTGAGAATGTACCCTTGTGATATCAAGCTATGGATTATAAGTACCATGGAGATTATTTCATCTTAATAAATCTTTCTTGTGTTTTGAATGTAGATGTGATTTGAACCTCTTGAAAATAATTTTTTTGAGAAAGCATAATATCTAATTTTGGGAATCAAAACTTAATGTATAGATGTTAAGAAACTTCTAATAATCAATCAAGTTATATAATGTATTCACAAGAAGAGAAACAAACTAAATTGGATGGAACAAGTATAAGTTAAGTGATAAACTAACCAAAAAGGAATGTGGTCTCTAAAAAGAAAAAAAAGTGTGCTTTCATGTTAAGTACTCAGATCATTAAGGTTAAATAATGAAATATAAATATAATAAAAATGTAACCTACAAAATGTGGTAATGTGGAAGGTTCCCATGGATGATGTTCAATTTATGGTTAGGTCATGGTTTTGTACCCATTCATTATAAATGTGTGACATTGAACTGTGTCTTATGTTATCTTGTTATTTGCATAGCCTGCATGTTGTATGAGTGGGTTCATGTTTGTGATGGTGTCACATGTGATGTGTAGTTTTGTGAGTAAACCCATGTGTTGTCTTGTAACAAGTAATGAGAGTCAAAAAAATTTATCCTGGTATATTTTGGTCTTGTGTTTGGGTCCCACATGTGTGGACGCTACAAATGATCTTAAATGAGTATAACTGGTGAGAAAAAGTGGCTCAGATAATAGATGGTAAACTAATAAGGGAAAGTGTGGTCAAGAGTGGAATATGTGAATTTCCAAAATGTGTCAGAGTATTCCAAAGTTGACATTTAACAAAGTGTCAGATACCAAATTTAGGTGTCTATAGAAAAGGAATCCAACTATATTTGTTTATATCGAATTTCTCCATGTACTACTTTTCCTTAGGGAGGGGTAGTGTTGTGTGTCATGTACTATTTTCTTGGGTTGTATTTTCCATATTTCTATGGCACCTTTAGGAGCTTATGTTGTTTTGTTGTATTTTGGATAGATCCTTTAGGTGTATCTCATTGTTTGTAAGCAATCCTTTAGTATATGGTGTACTTTTTTACCTCATTAGCTCTAGTTGTGACCCATTTCTATGTTTGAGACTCACTTTTTGTATATCTTCCCTAAGTTTCTCTTAAGGGAAGGGAAGCAGAGGGAGTAAGGGTATTGGTGTAGACATTCTGTCACACCTACTTTACATCTTAATTACGTTAGATGTTCTAACCCAAGTTACTAATTTCTTATTTTATCAATTTAAAACTAATGTAAATGTATTAAATAACTCTATCTAGAAAATATTGAGAGATATCAATCTTAAGGCTCTTACCTTGGATTTTTTACATACCACATTGATTAATAATTTCATTGCACTCTCTGTGAAATTTGTACTTATTGGTGAGAAATGACATCAATTTAGTTGAACCAATAGTTCAAGGTTGAGAAAGTATTTCTAGAAAATGGGCTCAAAAATCCAATGTATGGCCAATATATTATGATTTTTTATTGACTTCTTTTAGAAAAAATATTTTTTAAAGTGACGCTCAAATGAGAGTAAATTTTCATGATGAAATGTAATTGTAATAGTCAAATGGACAAGGCAAAAATAAAGAGGAATAAACAAAACAAAGAGAGAGAAAACAGGGGCACTGAAGATTAAAAAATGATAAATATATAGATAAGAAAGGTCAAGATGGATAAAAGTCACAAGGGACATAAAGGAAACAAGTTGAAAGTTGAATGCCAAAAGGAACATGCACCGACATGAACCTAACTTAGACCAATGAATACAAAAGAGAAAACTAAATCTGAAATGAGCAAATGAAATGCAACATTCCAACAACATAGAAGATTAAAATTTTGTTTAAGAAAGGCCACTCCAAATCAAAAAATTACAACCAGGTTAGTATTTTTGTGTAGATTTATATTTATAATAAAATTAGTCTATGTTCAAATCGTACAAATAATATATTCTATACCAAGCAAGACTAAAACCTTCTCTGATAAACAAACAAGTGTACAATTATGGGCTCGAATTTAAAGTGGACTCATAATATAATAGAGAAAGCCAATTTATTTTTTAATTTCTAATTAATATAATCAATTTTTTTAATAAAAAATAACATTTCCTTAGATAATACTTTTATCTTTATAATTCATTACAAATAACTAGAAAAACAATATAAAATTTAAAATCTATATTAGAGATGGAAATAACATAATAAATTATAAAAATAGTTATACATCAATAAAATAATAATGTGAAATATAAAATATTATACAAACGTAATATTTTAAATATAGATATATAATTCAAAAATAATATATATGTAAAATAATAATTTCAAAATAATAAGTAAAATACTAATTAAAAAATGTGCATTAACTTTTACAAATGTAAAGAAAGGTAAAAGACTCTAACAATAGATAAGACTCTAAAAATATATAATTAAAGAATATGCATACTATATATACAAAGCAGACTAAGGAGCTTAGTAAGAATGTCATGTTGATTAGCATTGTGATCAAACATGAGAAGCTCCAGTAATGACTATACTTGAGGCTCATTGATATTAGCACATGTAAAAGACATAGAGTGGGGATGAGGAGAAGAACTAGCATGAGCTTGAGAAGATGTTAGATTTCAGATTTTAAAGATGTAATCATGGATTCCATAGCCTAAAATTTATCTTGAAATAAAGACTGTAAATCTTGAATAGACTTGCAAATTGATTGATTGACATTAGAACTAATAGAGTCATCGGAGAGATGATCGAAGATGGCACTAACTTGTCAAGGTAACATGTTAATAGGGAGATACATAGTTTCTAGCATTTTTTGAAGAGCGTCTTTACAAGATGTGTGCATTTGAAGAAATTGAAGCAAAGAGACTTGTGAGACCTTATGAGCTATGATAGAAGAAAAAGAAGGATCCAAGAGTATTTAGATGCGGCTTCACCAAATGATTAAGCAAAATGCTTATTTATGAATAAAATTATGCCTAATCTAAGCATGTAGTAATTGTAATAAACATGTATGCAATGAGAGTAAATATAACCCAAGAAAATTAAGATAAGAAATAATGAAACCCTAGTTGTAAAGAGGAGGTAAAAGGACTTAGTTGTTTCACAATTAATCCTTGGATGTGTTGCAGTGACAGGATGATGAACAGAGAGGGAGAAGCATCACAAAGAGGCCTGGAAAATTGTGTAAACGCACAATTTACAAGGACATAGGTGCCCAAGATGGTTCAGGGGCACCTGCGGATGTTGTAGACTAGTTTTAAGCACCTATGTCTACCTAAAACCTCAAAAAATATCTTTTGGAGGGTCGCGAGATGTTCTTTGTCCTTTTCTCTTAGTTTCTAGTAGGTTGCACGATGATTGGTGATATCACTGATAACCTGCAATAAATAAATGATATGCAAAACCCTTAAAAGCATATCAAATCCCAAAAAGAAAAGAATGCAAATGAGAAGTCGTATTGTCCTCAACTGTCAAACAAGTGATCTTACGAATATGTTTTGTACTAAATTTAATATCCAATGTAGTTCTATGTGTGTGTGTGTGCAGAATCATGCCCTAGGTGGATCTTATGCATGTCACACTTGATAGCAAGCAATATCTAGATGTAGAAGATGTAAGTAGATGTGTGCATGGAATAGAATGAACTTCCCCTCCTATGAAGTGTATGTAGAAGAATGAAGTCTGTTGCCCTTGAATGGATGCTTAAATGCTCTTGAATAGCCTTTGGATGTAGCCTTAGGTGGTGATAGCTAATGTTTAGTGATTGGTCCTTTATTATGGTCACATAACTTTATATTTATATGATTCTTTTTCTTGAATTTCATAATCAACCTCAAAAAGGGCGACTACCAAAAAGATAAGATGGCCAAATGGTTAGAAAGGACCTAAAAGATGTGAGCAAAGTACAAAGAGGTCAGGGACACCCAGAGGGGATGAGAGTGCCTAGCGTTGGTAACCTGACTGGGAATTGGTGTCTAGACTCAGAGAAACTAAAGGGTCAGAGGTCATATTGGGAAAGAAGGTGTGTAAGCCCAAAAGCGGCAATAGAAAGTAAGCAAATATGGCCAAAGAAATGGTTTAATTAGTACATTTATTTCTTAGGAATCATATGAGTTGTAGTCTATGATCAAGACTATATAGATACCCAAAGTGCGTGATTTTGTGTATGATTAAATTAAAATGGAAATATAGTAGTTTAATCTAATGTTATAGAAGCAATAAATAAATGACAATAAAATGAAGTAAATAGACCCAAGAAAATCTAAGCAATGAAATGTAAAACCCTAATGTGTAAAGAGGGTTAGGAAAGCCTTAGCTAATTCAATGATGTCATGGGATTGTGTCGTAGTGGAGACCAGATGAACAGGAGGATGAAGCTATCACACATGATCCTGAGACAATGTAGATGTGAGCTATCTAGCTAGACTCAGGAACCTGAAAAAAGGATGGGAAAACCTGGTCACCATGGTCTGTGATCTAGGTGCCCTTGTCTGTGAAAAATCTCTATAAACCTCCCCCGAGGTGTCGCTAGATGTTATCCTATGTTCACTTCTTGTTGGGTGAATGTCGCTGAAATTCATCAGATGTCGTTGCAAATCAGAGATGAAGGAAATACTTGTAAAACCCCAGAAAAAACATCAAAACCTGAAAAAAAAAAAGATACATATGAAGGGGTTAGACTATCCTCAGTTACCACAATAGTGGAAATACTAACTGAGTGTTGCATTACATCTCAGACCCAATGTAGTTCTAAGTGTGTGTTTGGAAATCATGCCTTAGACGTTCTTGTGCTAGTTAGACTTTGTGAGTAGTGAACAATAACTAGATGTAGAATATAAGTAAATGGTGCATGCAATAGAATAAAATCCTTTCCTATGAAGTGTGATGCAGATGAACTAGTCTTTGTCCCTTGCGATGGAGCTAGATGGATGCAAATGGAGCTCTAAATGCCTTGGATGGATGCAACCTTAGGTGATGATAGTAAGTTCTTAGTGTTTGGTCCTTCATTATGGTCTCATAACTTTATATTTTTATGTTTGTCTTGTTCTAATTTCATATTTAAACCTGAAAAGGATGACCACCAAAAAGATATAAATCTCAAATGGGTAGGAAGTGCCCAAAAAGTGAGAGTAAAGTGCAAAGAGGATCAAGGCACCCTAGAGGGAGCTAGGATGCCTGGGCCACCCCAGTGAGCAATAAGCAAAACACAATATGCAAATATAGACTAGGTAAGTGTGGGTAAAAGATAGAGAGTAACGACAGAAAGTAAAGTAAAATGGCCAAAGACATGGGCTAATTAGTACTCTTTTTCACTCAAGAACTGTATGAATAGTAGTATGAAACTAGGACTAAATAATTATCCAAAGTGTGTGATTTTGTGTCTACATTTACCCCACTTTATGTTGGTGAGTGGAAATATCATTAACATTAAGTAGATAGAGATGCATACCTAATATCCATGTAGAGTAATGTAGAAAACATGCCGAGGAACTAGACAAAGTGTGGAATAACAAAAAGATGGAGTGTGGAGACTAAAGATGCAAAAGTTTTAAAAGTGATGAGAGTGAACCTAGGGTAGAAATGCATGTGTGGATGCCAATGTATGTGATGTACCTACATGGTTAGTATCGTGTGTGTGATGTACCTGTTATGCATGTGATGTTGACTGCTTGCTTCCCATATGGACGGACCTGCAAAAGAGAAGATGATCAAGTAGTCAAATATGCATGTATAATGTGTAAAAACGTTTGTATATATGTAAAAAGAATGTAAAGAAAGTATAAAAATGAAAAATGAACATGTGCACCTAATCCATGATGAGAAAAAAGGTGTAGAAAGGATTTTGTAAATGTCGATGAAGTGTGAGTTTTTTGGGCTATCTCACGCCACTGGCCGAACAAGTGTAGAGAGGAAAGTTTGATGTTCCTCCAACCTATAAATGCCTCTTGAGAGTGTGAAGAGATCTGTTAGGATTTTGGGGGACAACGAAATAGTGCTATGATTTAATAATAAACAAAATCATGCACACATGATCTAAACAATTTACCCACAAAATCTACAGTAGTGGAAGTATAAAATAGAATAATCCAAATCACACAAAAGTACACACACATAACAAGCATGTACCATGGTTCACCCTATGTAGGCTACATCCACCAAAGATAGATATCTCATATATATAATATAACAAGAGATTACAAACTAAATCTTCTGTACAAGAGTACATATATCTCTACAAGAGTATCTCCTCCTCCCAGATCTCCAACTGGATCTTCCTGAATACACTAAACCGTGCCTCCATACCACCACTTGTGTCTTCTCCATATCTCTAACCAGATATACCTGAGTGCACTACAAATGTTCCTCTCAAACATAACCAGATCTCACATACCTGAAGCTACCCTGCATCTTCCATTGTGCAGCCTAGCTCTCAATGTATTATGAATCTACAAACAAGGCCTCTACAATATCTAGATCTATATGGATCAACAATACAATATGATCTCATGGATCTACAATACAAGACTAGATCTACATAGATCTATAATATAAGATCTCACCAACATGTGGATCTACAAGAAGAAACCCTAAGTGCTTTGCATACTATGCAAGCCATTACATGAGACTATAAATATACAAAGGAAATATAGTAGCCTGCTATTTCCTTATGTCTAACTCCTCTCCATGGAGTCTCTGTCTTCATGTAACATGTTCCTTTTTCTTCTTCTTCTTCTTCATCTTCATCCTCTCAATCTCAGAGAATCCAAGATCTAATTTGATCCTTCTCTTTTCTTCATCCCTCTTCTAAACCCTAGCTTTCATGCTTATAAAGGCGTATTTTAACTTAGGGCACTTTAGCCATGCAATTACATCAAATAAATCTACTTTAATGCTAAAGATAGATTTAATTCCTTATTGTAGACACCCATAATCACGCCCAAGCAATTTAAATACTTAAATTGCACTAATTATCTCCTTTCTCACAAATCGACGACATATCATCAAAAGCACTCATATTCCCTCTTATTGTCATTAATTAATTACAATACACTAATTGATTAAGTTGCCTATCTAACTAATACCCTAATTAACGATCTTTCATTAATAAATCACCCCTTCTATCTAAACTGATTAATTATTATTAATTAATTAGCTCTCCCTTCCATTTAACTAATAAATCAATATTTAATTGATTTAATCCCTTTCTAATAGCCTAAATCATACTAATATTCGTCGAATTAGCTTCTATAAGCTTACATCTACCTATTAGTTAATCACCTTTGATTAATTAAAACACCCCCCAACTCCCATGACTTGCTAATTATAAATTAAACTCTTGTAAAGTAAGGTTACCTTTTATAAAGCAACCTTATCCATTCCTAATCATATTTTACCTTTATCCCACATGCAAAGGGAGGAAGTGTTTTCTTTATCCATTGGGCTATATAAGGAGCCCTCCTTCTACCTTTATACTTAGACCTAAACTTCTTAAGAAAGCAAATGCAAAGCATATAGCAAAATAGACTAAGAGCTTGCCTTTTGTTTACTTGAGAGGTCACCGTTGTTAAGAGCTAAGCTTCCTATTCTTGCATTCTTTAAGGATCAAATAAGAAATTTTTGATTGCCATTGGAGCTAAATAGGTCCATTCATTTTGTTGGTAATCTAGGAGAGTAGAGATTTTGAATAACATGCTAGTTTTGAGCTTATGTTTCAAAGTTATGATGTTTAGTATAGATCTTGATGTTTAGTGCTTAGGCTTTATCTTAGCTAGATTATAGAACTATTTAGGTGGTAATTATTTCTTCATTTATTTTAGCTTAAGCAAAGTACACATGCACACATTTGGCATGCCTGGTGGCACCCTTAGTCCCCTGGAATTTTAGTTTAAGTTTCATGGTTTTGGCTAACTTTTGATATGCACATGTAGTAATTAATGTCCATTTTTCTTGGAATTTTGCTAATTTGATAGGTGTAACTTCTTGTTCATAGCCAACATTTTAGTGGGTTGTTGTCATTTTAAAACTAACTTGTCAAAATTTGAGATATTGTGAGTTTTCTTGTGTTTTTTTTCGTATTTTGGTTGCAGGTGTGGCATAGGCACATTTTAAGGAGCGCAGGCACATTTTTTGTGGCGCACATGCCTCTCTGGTGGCACAGGTGCACTATTAAAACTTTGTTCTCCATTTATCAACCCTGGCACATACAAGCTAACCCCAGTGCATACACCCTAACCAGTGTGTAGATGCACTAACCTGGGCGCAGATGTCATTTCATACTATAACTTCACTACATTTTAAAACCTGTCAAATCGGCATGTACACCCTAACGAGAGCGCACATGATATTTTAGTGGGCACAGACACATTTCTGGTACAGGGCACAACAGGCGTCCAGTGAGAGGACGAGATCCCACACACATAGTGTGGAGAGCATAGGAGGGCAATGAGCTCTGAGGCTTGATCAGGGCGAGGCCACCAGCACATGGAGACTAGTGCGAGGTGATGTTCCAGCAGGGGCATATGAGGTCAAGGGTGTAGGGGACACAAAGATGGAGGACATCTGATGAGATGTCTGATATTCAGCCACCCTGATTTTTGATGTATAGTAGTGGTTATTTTTGATATATATGCCAGCCTGCGTGCTGAAGATAGTTGTATTTTTTATCACATACTGGCCTGCGTGCCGAAGACAGTGAGGATGCATGAGTGATTTTGTTATATATTGTGAGCATATACCGACCTATGTGCCAAAGATTTTTGTATTTATTCATTCATTCATTTTGTATATATGAGACCGGCTTGCGTGTCGATGACATTTTGTATTGTATATCGACCTACGTACTGACATTTTAGAGATGATGGCCATGATGAGATAGGCCTGTATTTTGAGATACACATTGATTGATTTATATGATGAGATTCATGGTGTTTTATGATGTGTTATTATGTTTATGAGATATTGGTTTTATGGCTTGCGTTAGATGAGATATGGATTTGTTACTTTGATATGGATGGAAAGTAGGTGAGATAAGGCATGATAGAGTTAGGTTAGGCATGGATCAAGTTAGGTTGGTTTAGGCATGGATCGAGTTAGGTTGGTTTAGGCATGGATCGAGTCAGGTTATAGGCATGGATAGAGTTAGGTTATAGACATGGATTGATTTAGGTTAGTTTAGGCATGGATCGAGTCAGGTTTTAGGCATGGATGAGTTAGGTTGGTTTAAGCATGGATTGAGTCAGGTTATAGGCATGGATGACTTAGGTTGGTTTAGGCATGGATCGAGTCAGGTTATAGGAATGATTCATTATGGTTTATAATGAATGATACTATGGGTCATATGTGAAATATTGTATAATCTATGCATAGTGATGATAGAGAGATGGTAGGTGTAACAAATGTATAAAATGGTAAACAACTTGTTATGTATGTGGCTTAATTTCCAATTTTGTTAGAAAAGGGGAACTAAGTGAAATGTGGGGGTAAATGGTGAGTGATGCATGGTTGAGGAATTGTTTAGGGTAGAGAGTGGCCGAGCTAACCTCCAAGGGCCCCATGCCCTCGGAGTGCTCCCTATATAGTCCTGGCGAAAAGGGGACCTCAGGCAGATGTAGTTCTCCCATGAGGTAGGGAAAAATATGAGAATGAGCTGGTAGGTTTTTGGGCATGTTGTGGGTTTATTTTTAATAGGTATGGGTAGATTATAGGTAAAATGATGCAGGTGAGCGTAATTATGGTGAAAGGGGAGGATTACCCCAAAGGTAAGCAACGAGGACCTAGTCCTGTATAAGTTAATCAAAATGTAAACAAAGATGGTTAAAAGATAAGAAGGGGGGAAATAAAGCCACTTGATTGGGTAGGATCATACCGAGTAGATCATACCTTGAAGGGGGTGATGAACACAAGATACGAAAGGCATTGCACGATTAAGTTTTCTACGGTGAAAGTAGTCACAGGATCACCAAATTTCGAAATCCCAAGATGTCCCTTGAGGTGATTTAGGAAATGAGAGTGGAAATGGTAAGGTGGGTGAAAGGTAGTTAATTTTATATGTTTGGAGTTATAGGTCTTTTGGGCAAGAGGTCCGAGGTCACAATGGGAAAGTCCATAACTAAAAATCATTTTTGTTTTGATAGACTGATTGATGTGGGAAGCTTCAGTTTCTCTCTCTTTTTTTTGAAAGCTTCACATAGCTTTCCTTCGAGGGAGCAGTCTATTTATAGTAGCAATTTGGTTGAGAGGAAGATGTCCTTTTGAGGGAGTCATATTTTTAATTAGAAGTTTGAATCAAGGAGTTTGGTCCCATTGGAGGTCTTTGAAATCATGGATAAGACCAAGGTGAAGGATATGACTCTTGTTCAAAAGGTGAGGTGGAATGACCATGGGATCTCATCTAAAGGTAGACGAAAATTATCCATGAGAATCATGCTATGTGCAGTGTCGTGGTACAGATATTCAAGAGAAGATAAAAAATGACGGGTACTCACATGATTCTTGTTTAATCATTAGGGTGGTGTATGGAGTGAATAGTGCTCAAGGGACAAACAGGGAGAGAGACAAAGGGTGAGGTAGGACAACGAGTCATCAATAGAATGGTCGAAGATGCAATGCGTGAAGGGGCTCAGGTTCGGGTTTACCCTCAAGCGAAGATAAACGATAGGCACCCGATCCATAGGTATGAGTTACAATGTATGGTCCAAGCCAATCAGGATCGAATTTTACCTATTTACTTTTTTCTACTTTGGTTACGTGTTGAATTTATTGAAGTCACCGACTTGGAATGTTTGTTCATGAACACTTTTTTCATAAGCACGCTTGATACGTTGTTGGTAAAATTGAAGGTTATCTAGAGCGTTAAGACGACGTTCGTCTAATAAATCTAGTTGTGCTAAGCGGTCCTGACGAAAGTCATCATCAGTAAGCATGTTATGGAGATAAATGCAGAGTGAGGGAATCTGGACTTCGAGAGGTAGAACAACCTCTATACCATAGACCAGTGAAAAGGGTGTGGCCGCAGTGGAAGTACGAATACTAGTGTGGTATGCCTATAGGGCAAAAGGAATATGCCTATGATGATCCCTGCCAGTATCTTCAACCACTTTCATGAGAATTTTGTTGAGGGTTTTGTTAATGGATTCAGCTTGGCCATTAGTTTGTGGGTAATAAGTGTTAGGATAAATTTTATTATCCTATTATTAATTATGCATAGTAGGATTATTTAATTAATTTTATTAATTAAATAATTAATGATTAAATTGTTATATGGTTAAACAACCATATTTGTCTGTTTGCACATTGTTATATTGTTATAAACAATATATTTGTCTTTATGTAATTTTGCTTCCCGGATGTTATTGGAAGCTTGTGAAATCTGGTTTTTGGTTGCACCTGTGCAACTCATTTTCCCGGATGTATTTGGCTGTGCAATATCTATAAATATTGCAGCCCATTCTCTGTAATGTTTTACTGATTGAGATTAATAAAATATCACAGGCTTCCGTCCCTGTTTCTCAATCTACATTTGGTACCAGAGCGAAATTCTGGCCCTGTGAAGGAGTGGAAAAAGAGATGCAGAAGAAAGAGAGGAGACTGGAGACGAGTTTGCAGCATTTAGAGAGCCTGTGCAGCCTCGTGCAACCTCCCAGCCTCATCTCTGCCTCCCCCACATTCAGCCAGTTCGTTCCAGGTACTTGGAACGCAAATTTTTTTTGCACTTGCACTCAGCACCAGCAAAAATAGCTACAGGTATTGAATTTAAAAAAAAAAAAAAAATCCAATCAAGGTTTTGTTTTACTGTATTTGGAGATTGTTTTGCTTGTTTGGAGGATTGCTTTGCTCTGTATATGCACCTGCAGTGAATCACACAGAGCAAAGAAAATAAAAATAAAGAAAGGAGGCATTTTTCTTGCATCTAGCGCCTGTATAAGAAAAAAAAAGGCGTTTTTTTAGAGCATACGTGCCCTTGGCTGTCCCCCACGGCGCGGCATAGCATAAAAAAAAACGGTTTTTTTTTTGAGCTAAACCGCACGCCATTTGCTGCCCCCCTAGCGCCTGCACAAAGGAGAAACAAACGTTTTTGTGAGCAAATACAGTCAAAAAAACATTGCCCCAAGTCAAAAAATGCCCCCAGCATTGCAAAATACGCCCCCAGGCATTGAAAAACGCCCCCCAACAGGAAAAAACGCCCCCAGCATTGCAAAAAACGCCCCAATTAAAAAAAAAACGCTCAGGCAAGAGAAAATGCGGCCAGGACAATAAAAACAAGTTCAGGCATTCAAAACGGCCCCAGAAAAATACAGCAAAAATAATGCTGTACAGTCCAAAGCAAAAAAGGTGCCATTTTTAGTCTCCCACGGCCTGTACAAAGGCAAACAACGCAAAAAAACGCGCCCAACATTAAAAAAAACGCGGCCTGTATAGTCAAAAACGTGGCCTGTACAGTGAAAAACGTGGCCAGGCAGTGAAAAACGTGGCCAAGGGAATAAAAAACAGCAGCCAAGGAAGAAACGCAGCCAAGGAAGGAAGATCTGCGTCCAAACAAAAAAAAACGCGGCCTGTACATGAATCAGTGCGTGAAAAGAAGAAAAATGCGGCCATAGAAGAATACAAAGGCATGGAGGTTAAAAGAAACACTTCAGATCCATATTTGGAGCAATAAAATAACCCTAAACTGCCTTCTCACCAGCTGCTGCCACGTGGATCCCTCATCTAGGGCGCATTTTCTAAGGTAAGCCATTTTTTCACATACTTTAAATACAAGTTTGCTCATCTCTACATCAAGCGCCCTTAAGTGGCCAAGTTGGATAGAGGGAAAGCCTTAGAAGTGGGAGGTGCATGGTTCAAATCCCACCCCCAACTCCACATTTTGCATTTGGCGGAATTTTTAGCGGAATTGCTAAATTTAGCAGATTTTTTGAATTTAGTTATAACTAACTAAATTTAGCGGAGAATCCCTAATTTAGGGTAAAAATTTTTTTTTTTTTCTCCCATTTGGTCTGTTTCCTCATTCCAGACATTTTTCGCAAAAGGAGACCCACCTAAAAATTGCATTTTCAGCTATTTTTTTGCAATTTTTAGCATTTAGGGCTCAGGAGGCCACCAGGACCCCGAAACTGAAATTTTTTGCCTGTCATTCAAATTGCACAATTTTTTGAATGTAAATTGTATACTGCTGCATATTGTACTAATTTGCAGGTTGCCATAGTCAACTGCAAAACTTTGTAACTGCTCAGAAACTGGCAGAATTGTAATCAAAAATAGTAAATTTGGTTCTGTAACACTCACGAGATCCTAGATCTCATTCGCAGCGTTCGGTATATACAGTGCCTCTGGGAAGTGCTTACGGGTAAAGCCGCCACGACTACTACTGCACTTAACGCCTAATATAGCTGCAACAACGTCATCTGGGCATCGTCCCTATAAATCGACGGGGAGTAATAAGGTCACAGTGCACACACTATGAACCATCCCATCCGTCTGTGAACGATTGCAAGACATAAATCCGGACTGAGAAATTATCCGAGTATATAGCGAAGTTACGCGCGCGTATGAGGATATTTCTTTGAGCCGGTGTCAATAATCGCACAGACCCCATCAGTACTGTCTTGGTACCACGTATCGAATTCTTTCACGTACGTTAACGCCTCTTTCACGTACCGCCGGGTATATAGAAAGGGTGAGCTTCTTCCACGTACCGACGGGTATATCGGAAGGGCGCGTATATAGAAAGGTTCGGTATATCGGACTGACGGTATATAGATTGGGAGACCTTATACCTGGAGTGATAAGAGCCAAACCCTGTCAGTGATCTCTGCAAAATGGGCACCAATGCCCCCAAATTTTTTCTTCCGGATTCACAATTGCTCAGAGGAAGCAACTATGCTGCTTGGAAGACAAAAATCAAGACACAGCTTGAGTTTGAAGAAATCTGGCCTGTTGTGACTGGTACTCTAACCAGATCACCAACGGATGCAACACAACAACGACAATTTGATAGAGCAGATCAGAAAGCAAAGCTCATCATCTTGTTTGGAGTATCCGACGATGTGCAAGTCCACATTCGAGATGCTACATCAGCAAAAGAAGCTTGGGATAAACTGAGCACAATATATGAGGCCAAGAACAAGAATGTCATACTCAATTTGCAGAGTCAGTTACATACGTTGAAATTCAAACAGAATGAGAAAATTGAAGCCTTCCTAAGAAGAGTTGCAGAGTTGAGGGCTTCACTTCTAGCCCTAGGAGAAGAGGTCAAAGATGAGTCTCTCGTTCCCATTGTTCTGAGAGCTCTCCCTTCTTCTTACCGAATTTTTGTCACAACTCTAAACTTGTCAGATACGACAATTAGTTTTGACAAGTTAGTAAACCTACTGCAACAAGAGGAAGCAATGCACAACAAGGATGATGAAGAGGAGCAGGCACTGTCTTCACATCAAAAATGGAAAGGAAAAGGTAAAGGAAAACCTAAATCCTATCAGAAGTCCCCACATCAGAATCAGTATCATGGGGACAATCAACAGAAGAAGCGATGTCCCATTTGCAAAAGAGGACATGACTTGCAAGAATGTTGGTTTAATACATATAAGAAAGGTTCATCAAGCAATGCTGGACCTCAACAACAACAAAATTACAAGGGACATTCAAACAATTATCACGGGCAGAAAAAGGGGAACTGGAAAAGAAGACCCCACCAGCAAGGTAATATTGCTGAGCAACAAGATCAGTCAGACAATGAAGACTTCTTGTTCACTGCTTGATCAAGTGAACCATCCACGTCATCTAGTGAAGTCTGGTATGTTGATTCGGGAGCCACTCGACACATGACCGGCCACAGAGACTGGTTTATTTCAATGAGGGACACGCCATCGAAAAATCATGTTTCGTTGGGAGATGATTCTTCATATACAGTACAGGGGATTGGAAACATTTCTCTACCCCTTGGTTCACGCAAATGCAAACTATCAGATGTTCTATATGTCCCTGGGTTGACAAAGAATCTTCTTTCGGTCAGTCAACTCCTAGATCATAACCTGAAAATTGACTTTGATAGTCAATCCGGCAAGAAAATGTGTTTGATTCGAGATAAATCCAGAGGCTCGAAAATAATTGCAAAAGCCTCAAATGTGGGAAGAATGTTTCAACTTGATTTCATTCACAAAAATGATCAAGCACTCGTGGCTAAAAACTCCACCTCAGCTCAGTTGTGGCATAGGAGATTTGGTCATGTAAGTTTCAAATATCTCGACACACTTGCCGGTGCAATATGGTACATGGGCTACCATCTCTTCAAAAGGATACAGACAAGTGTCCTCACTGCTTAGCAGGGAAACAACACAGAGTTTCATTCCAAACAAGTACTTTTCGAGCTCATGGAAAACTTGACCTGGTTCATACCGATCTGTGCGGTCCAATGCAGCCAAGTCATTCAGGGTTCCAGTACTTCATGCTCTGTGTTGACGACTATTCACGCAAAAATGTGGATTTTTTGTCTTCGCAAGAAAAGTGAGGCCTTTGAAACGTTCAAAAAGTTCAAAGTGGTAGTTGAGAAAGAAACTGGTCGTCACATCAGAACTCTCCGCTCAGATCGAGGGGGGGAATTCACCAGTGATGAGTTCAGAGACTATCTACAAACTCACGGGATTCGTCGACAAATGCCTCCTCCACACACACCGCAGCAAAATGGTGTTGTTGAGAGAAGAAATCGTACTATCATGGAAATGGTGTGATGCATGATCGATGATTCTGAACTTGCAAAGACATTTTGGGCAGAAGCAGCAAAAACAACAGTGTATTTGCTAAACAGAGCGCCCACAACTGCTCTTGATGGAATTACACCACAAGAAGCATGGTCAAAAAGGAAACCATCCATTGCACACCTCAGAGTATTCGGGTGCAAAGCCAGCATGCACATACCCAAACAGAACAGAAAGAAATTGGACATGAAGTCACAAAATCTCATCTTCATTGGATACAGTGAAGAGACTCTTGGGTACAGACTGATGGATCCTAAGACCAGAAAAGTCTACACAAGCAGAGATGTTGAGTTTTTCGAGAAGAAGGAAGCAGAGACTCCTCCTCCGGACTCGCAAGATGTAGATTTTTCACCAGTTGTAAAAACTGAAGCAAATGTTCCCTCAGAAGATGAAAGTGATGATGGGGATGATGGTGTTGATCAGATAGGACCACAACCCATGGGAACAGCTCAACGTATGCCTAAATGGTGTACAAGCACATTACAAGATGCAAGACTGGATGCTCCACCGGATACATCCACCCCTGGACCACGGACTCACAGTAAAGCAAGAGAAGAAGTTAACTTTGCTTTGATGAGTAGAGTTATTGAAATAGACGAGCCATCTACAGTCTAGGAAGCCCTACAGTCAAAAGCTTGGAAAGATGCCATGGATTCTGAATATCAATCAGTGATGAAGAATAACACTTGGCAGCTTGTCGATCTTCCACCAGGGAAGAAACCCATTGGTTGCAGATGGATATTCAAAACTAAGTACAAAGCAGATGGGACAGTAGACAAGTGTAAAGCAAGACTTGTAGCAAAGGGGTACGCACAGAAAGAAGGCATTGACTATGAGGAGACATTTGCTCCCACAGCTAAGATCAAAACGATCAGGATGATCTTTGCTCTAGCTACTCAGTTTGGATGGAAAGTTCACCAGATGGACGTAAAAAGTGCCTTCCTGAATGGAGATTTGCAAGAAGAAGTCTACATGACTCAACCTGAGGGATATGTAGTACCTGGTCAAGAAGAAAAGGTATGCAGACTCAGGAAATCTCTGTATGGCCTCAAACAGGCACCCCGGGCATGGTACATCAAGATTGATGAGCATCTCGTACAACATGGATTTGTCAGAAATCCATACGATCCCAATCTCTACCTCAAAAAGCAAGGGGGGGAGATGGTGATTATTGTAGTTTATGTCGATGATCTAGTCATCATTGGCAGTTCAGTGAAGATGATTGATGAAACAAAGAAAGATCTTAAGCGATCATTCGACATGACAGATCTCGGGCTTATGCATTATTGTCTTGGACTGGAACTATGGCAGAAAGAGAATCACATATTTGTTTCTCAGATGAAATATACCAAGACAACGCTCGAGAAGTTTAGGATGATGGATTACACACCAATTGCTACACCTATGGAGAACAGATTACAGTTATCTCGTTCAGATCCATCTCCTGAGGTAAGTGCCACTCTCTATCGGCAGCTGATTGGGAGTCTCATTTACCTGACCTACACTAGACCAGATATCAGCTTTGCAGTGAGCTATCTATCCAGGTTCATGCAGGAACCCAAAGTTTGTCATTGGAAAGCAGCAAAGCACATCTTGAGATATCTCAAAGGATCAGTGGATCTTGGTCTAGAATACAAGAAGAACGAAAACTTCTTCTTGACTGGATATTCGGATTCAGATCATGCAGGTAACATTGATGATAGAAAATCCACTTCTGGATTTGTATTCTTTATGGGATCTGGACCAATATCATGGGGAAGTAAGAAACAACACTTTGTTTCTCGCTCTTCCACAGAAGCCGAGTATCGTTCTGCAGGAGAAGCTGTCTGTGAAGCGATTTGGCTACGTCGCATACTGGAAGGACTTGGAATACCATAGGACAAACCGACCACCATGTATGTTGACAACGAAGGTGTTCTCAAACTTGTTCGCAATCCAGTTTTTCACGAGAGAACAAAGCACATTGAAGTTCAGGTTCATTTCATACGCGAACATGTATTGAAGCACAACATCCAGCTTCAATTTTGTCCAACAGCTGAACAACGAGCAGATATTTTCACAAAGTCACTTGCACGTGACAAGTTCGAGTTGTTCAGAGCATTTCTCTCCTCATCTCTTCAGACAATGCACAATTAAGGGGGGGAATGTTAGGATAAATTTTATTATCCTATTATTAATTATGTATAGTAGGATTATTTAATTAATTTTATTAATTAAATAATTAATGATTAAATTGTTATATGGTTAAACAACCATATTTGTCTGTTTGCACATTGTTATATTGTTATAAACAATATATTTGTCTTTATGTAATTTTGCTTCCCGGATGTTATTGGAAGCTTGTGAAATCTGGTTTTTGGTTGCACCTGTGCAACTCATTTTCCCGGATGTATTTGGCTGTGCAATATCTATAAATATTGCAGCCCATTCTCTGTAATGTGTTTACTGATTGAGATTAATAAAATATCACAGGCTTCCGTCCCTGTTTTTATTAAGTCTTCAACATGAGTTTTTTTGTTTGATCTTTAAAGATTGTGTGAAACCATGGATTAAATGGGTTTCCATGAAGTGTACATCTTCTAGTTGAAGATCATTATGAGCTAGTGAGGTTTTCTTTCTTGAACTTGGTATATCTCCCAACATTTGTTGAAGTTTCTCTGATGATGGCGATAATCGAATTTATCCTAAATTCCCCAAGTTAGTTGATATGACTGGTTAATGCTACTAGAATTACCCATTATTTTCTTCAGCTTTCAACAAAATTCTAAAGCAATATGGTTCACTCACTTTCTGTGTAGTAGTTCGGTAGCTTTGTTATGATCCATGTATGCACTGTCTAGAAGTGATAAGGATTGATTTATCCTTTTTAGATCCAAACCATTGAGAGTCTTCCCAAAGGTCATAGTGACCTGTAGGGCATTACTGGCTGTATGATGAAGAGTGTGGAATGTTGTTGACATTCCACCCCTCTCAAAATTATAGACTACATACGGGTCACAACTTAATCCATGGTAAAGGGATCCTAGTAAGTAGCCTAGGTAAGAATACCCTCTAGCAACAACAAGTGCTACCTGAAGTGACCTTTGGTCCTACAGTGATAAAACAATCATGATATCCTTCCCCTGCTACAAAATGGTGCAGAGGATCTATCATCCTCTAAGGATCCTTGTGGGTGAATCTGGTAAGATGAATACTCATCTAAAAAGAAGTGAATGATGGAGGAGTCCCCCCAACATAACGTAACTGAGAGACCCTTTTAAGGAAGGCGCGTTGACCATTACAAGTGAGATCTGAAGAGGTAGAGGTTTATTGGGAAAGGTAGTCAAGTACTTGTTTATACCAAATGTCACTTGAGTCAGGGGGTGTCGATTCTTCCCACAAAAATTACATCACAGATGAGATAATAAGGTGACTGGAATCATTGTACTGGTGACTAAAGATTGTAGAGTTCGAAGGGGAGGTAGGTATTTGTGAAGCTGAATATGGCCATGGTATCCATAAATTCTGTTAGTTGGACGTGGGAACAGATTGAAGGGTCATAATTATTAAAGGTAGTCAAAAACATATCTACATGATGCTTATATTTTTGAAGTATCTTGTTACGAAACTGGTATAAAATATTGACTTGGTTTACGACCAATTGAGAATTTCTAATAGATGTGGATGGTTTTAACATCTAGTGCAATAGGAAGCCTATAGACCTAGTATGAGTGCTTCGTACTGCAAAAACATTATTAAGTGGATAATCAAAGTCTAGTTTGAAAGATAAAGGCATAGGCTCACCATCAAGAGGAATGAGGATAACACCTTGTGCCACCCCCACATTGACACTTAGAACCATCAAAGAATAGGGTGATCTGATAAGGGGGGTCATCAAGAGAGAGGGGTAGTAATGGATTCATCGGGAAGGTCAAAGTTAGAAGATTGGTCCTCAGAAAGAGGTGCATCAGCCAGTTGGTAAGGTGATCTGCAATGGTTTATCCTTTGACCAACTTTTGGTAAATGAATTCAGAGGTCTAGGTCTGATAGAAGCATTATCCAGACATTTGCAACGGCACGCTGGTGTTGGTAAGGTTTGGTCATACATGAAGTGTAAGGGGTTCAGTGTTTATGATGAAACATAGGTTTTGTGGTTGAGTAGGTAATGGAAAAGTTTGGTGGTGATGAAGACCAGGGCTAAGCAAAGTTTTTTTGGATTGGGTATATCTAGATCTAATAATCTAAAAGATTGCAGCTTACATAATAAACCGCTTGCTCCCTATATTGTCTCATCGCTGATGAGAGAGCATGACACCCAAGGAATGATCAGTAGAAAAACATGTATAGGTAAAAAGGTTTTTCATTATTTAGGTGGGATGAGTATGGGTGGTTGGAGAAGGTATTATATTAATGCTTCAAAGGCTTTGTGACACTCGTCATATCAATTAAAGGAAACATCCTTCCTAAGTAATGATGAAAAGGTTGACATCAGTCAGATAATTTGTGAAATGAAATGGCATTGAATAGACTACAACTTACCTTACAAACTACGAAGCTGTTTAAAGTTAGTAGGTGGAGACATCTCCAAGAAATAACCTTTATTTTAGCAGGGTCAACTTCTGATACCACAGCAAAGATATGATAAAACTAAGGATTTTTCCTAGAGAGAATATGAAAAGATGTACTTTCTTAGGTTGAAGGTACACAAAATATTTAATGAGATGGTCAAAGATGATTTTGAGGATGGTGAGGTGTTCAGTCGATGATGCTTAGACTTGGACAAGCAGTGTCATCGACATAATCTTCTAATAAATGATGCATGATATCATGGAAGATGTAGGTCATAGTACACGTTGATATGTGAAACTGGGATTTTTAAGGCCAAAAGGCATGACACAATAGAAAAAGGTTCCCCTAATGGGTGATAAATGTGGTTTTGTGATGATCTTATAGGGTAAGAAAATATTTGATTATAACCTAAGAACCCATCCATCGAGATCATAAGCATGTTATGACCAGCTATAAGATGAACAAGTTGATCGATACTAGGTGCAATGAAAAAATCATTCTTTGAGGCAAGAAATTTTAAGGTTTTGAGAAGTCCATGTAAATTTGCAGGGTCCGCTTATTGCTTTTGTGACAAGGACGATATTAGAAATCTAATGAGGTATAATCAATGGGTAGAGATAAAGGAAATAGAAAGGAGGCACTAGAATTTCTTCTTTTATAAGAAGAGAAATACGGAGGATCCATTTTTCACATAGCTTTTGTTTCACATAGGTTTGGCATTAGGAACAGTTACGATATTGATGGACCACAATATGGTTGGGTAAATACCAGGCATATCTGGTGTAAGACCAAGAAAAAGCATGTGAGTTATGATCTCAAAGGAAAGAAGTGAAAGCTTCCTATCTCAGCAGCATCTAAATATTGGCCTATATTTAGGATTTGAGGGTTATCCTGAGTATGAATGTTGATCTCTGATAGTCGATTCATTCAACATGGTTTTGTGTCTCAGAGGGTAAGGACATTTGAATGTAATGAATATTCTGCACCTAGGTAGGTGAGAATGGATATCATCGTCCTAACATCGAACAATGTTTATGGAAGGTGTGTCGCCATTGATTATGTTAAGATACAAGAAGGGAGAGTGGAATAAGGAGCCTCACCATCACGTTAATAGGTCAAAGATCTAAAGAAAATGAGTGTTTGTGAAGAAAAAAGTTAGGAGGGATAGATTCAGGATCCATCGAATCCGTCGGAGAGGGTGGTGATGAAGGTGGAGAAGGGCTAGGGTCTGCAATGAGTTCAATGCAGGTCTGTTTGGTAGGAGGTTTGGGGAACCCCATACCAATATGGTCATTATGTTTGTATGTTGGTACCTTGAATAACGGTATGGTGGATTTTCTCGTAAAAGCCAAAGCCAAAACCCTTCCACGCACAGCGGTGTAGGCAGGTGTGGTAAAAATGGCGATTGGTAAGTGATTGGAAGTCAACAGAAAATGGGTGGGGTTGTGATGGTGGTTCAAGTGAGTAAGTGGTAGTATCAAGTCCCCCATAGGTGAGACTAGTACGAAGATAAGGAGGACCATAAAGGAGGTGTTCTCCTATATAGTTATCATAGCGAGGGTGTTGGTGAAGGCTTTCATACTCATGCAGAGTAAGGAATGTGTTGTAACTATATAGGCGGTAATCCCCCAGCGTGAGGCGTTGAAAAACACCTTCCAAGGGATCAGAGGTTGGTATGTGGCTAGCTGGTATGGATGATGTGTCAGAGGTCGAGGCGGAGGTGGAGTTAATGCATTGAGTAGCTAATGGGTCAGCCGTGGAGGTTATAGCAGTAGTAGGGATAGAGGAGGTATGTGTGGTGAACGCAGCAGCTGTACTAGTAGGTAGAGGTGTAGGTGAAGCGGTATTGGTTGCAGAGGTAGATGGCTTGATAGGTATGAGCACATCATTGGATCGGTACAGCATGTTGCATGTTTTGAAAGGTGATGGGTCAGCTGGAATGGAATAAGTGTGTCATTTGTGTTCAAAATTTACACAACAATGCAAAGTGGAATGAACGCAACCCATGACATGGATCCAAGATCTACCAAGCAACAAGTTATATTAGAATTTCCCCTCCCAAAAAATAAAACAATTCTGGAACAGTGCGTGGGCCCATGTGAATGTGAAGGATGACAGTGCCTAGTTGCATCGTTGAATGAACACAACATGACTGGATGTTTATGCATGTAATTGTCAGGTATGTGCATTTCATAAAATGCATGGGATAAAATGATGTTAATGCTAGCGCCTCCATCAATCATCACACAACGTACCAGTATGTCATCAATGTGGATAGAGATGAAGAGGGCTGGGTCTGAGTCATCATTTTGGTATGGCGTGATCTCTTCCTTTGAGAAGATAAGGGAGGCCACTTGGTGAACAAGGTTAGGTGAGGATGAAGGTGGTAATTTGGTGAGAGAGGCTACATGATGGAGTGTGACAATGGAGGCTACAGGTGTAGGGTCATTGTGTAAAACCTCAATAGATTGAAGAACCTCCATGAGGGCTTGACAATGGGATTCTAAGGTTTGGATGAGGTCATATAAGGACATTTTGAGGGGATATTGGTGTAATTATTTGAGCATGGTGCGATGTCTGACGCCATTAGAAATGGGGTATGCGGGGCCGCAAATAGTTATCTTAGGTGTGGGTACAGATGGTATGTTGGGTATAGGATTGGTTGGTGGGTCAGCTACCTTTTCTTTACCCTTCTGCACACATGTCGTGACATGTACCATGTTGATTTGATGGAAGTTCTCAAATGGAGAAGGTGTAGGGTAAGTGGTATAATGACATGAAGGGAAAAAACCTATTGGAGGAGAAGATCCCTATGAGGCCAATTGGGCACAACGACGTTTGGGTGGTGGCATGGAAAGTTCTTTGATGTGAACCATGTTAATTTCAAATTTTGTGTGTGGTTCTGGTAGCTATGAGGGTGGAGGTTGTGGCAGATGAGTGGGTAGTGAGGGAATGAGGCATTGGTGAAGGAGGATACTCATCAAGAAGGTCATCATCAACAAAGTTTGTTTTTGGTGGAAACAATTAGATAAGGATGGTTTTTCAAGGACTTGTAGTTCTCCACATCATACCCTGGCACACGATGGTATGCAAAAATTTTAGTATCATCAAACCATTTTGGTTTGGGTTTGAGGGGGTTATAAGGTCAAAGTGGCAGTAATGTGGTAACAGAAGTCTCAAGGAGGTTGGTTAGAATTTTGGCATAGGACCCTGTTAGTGGATCACAACGGGAAGTGAATGTGGGTTTGGGTGTAGGTGTGGTTGTTTTTGGAAGAATAGGAATGGGTCAGGTAATGGGTTTAGGTATCGGTGTGGTTTGAGGTATCGATTGGGTTCATTTGGGTAGGGGTATAGTAGATGGATGGGTAGGAGGGTGTGGGGTTGTTTTGATGACCTTGTCCTGGGGTAGTGGGGTTTTGTGTTTGGGTTGCAACTTCTTGGGTAAAGTTGATGTACATGTATGAGTTCTAGAAGGGAAAGAAGATGGAGGAAGAGGGTGAGTTACCCATGGGGATAACAGGGGTGCTATGAAGGTAGATGATGCAGGTCATACTTGGGGTGTGAGGGACAATGACTGAAATGTGGTGGGTAGTGAAGCAATAGTTGAAGGGATTGGAGGTATTGGTGGTAAAGAGACTGTAGGTGAGGGTATGAGTCGTATTGTGTGCTTGGATAGGTTAGAGGTATGTTAGGAAGGAATGGGTTATTGTGTTATTGGTTTATGGATGGGTTAAGGGTGCTTGTGTAGATCAAGAATTTATGCAATTGTTACCTGTCCAAGTTAATGCACCAAACTAAACACAAAAGTCCTAAAAAACTCAAATGAAATCGATACTTGATAGTTAAGACAGGATCTTAAGATGCAGATGGGAGGAAAGCCAATGTAGACAAGATGGGCGCACATGAGCAATCCTGTAAAGTAGATTCGAAAAACCTATATGTGCAAATCCTTGGTAGAAAAAGACAATGTTAAAAGATATTTGGGTGGATTGCCCAAAAAGTGGGTCTGAGAAGCGATAAGATTCCTTGGAAGATGTCAGTCCACGTTTTAAATTAAGGAAATAAGCATACATGATAAAAGATGTAGGTAAATGTTTAGATTTTCTGATTAAAAATAAAAGACAGAATGTAAACAGCAGAAAAAATATAAACAGAACACAGGAAATTGTGAAAACAATGCTAGACTTGTGTTACCTGTACTTGGCACCTATCTACAGGTTGATCGGCATCGACCAGATTGTGGTCAGCATCGATTTCTTTAAGCGGCGCTAATTAGAGTAAATCTGTGTCGACTGGAATGGGTCGGCGTCAACCAGAGGAAAGTTATAGAAAGCTTGATGGATGATTGATGAGGACTAGATAGTGAACACTTGCAGGGGTTGCAAAGAGGTAGACAGAGTTTCACCTTAGCTAGATGCAAGAACAGAGTCACCAAGAGGTCTAGGAATCCTCAAAATGTCGATGTTGCAAGGGTAGAGTAACGGTACACCTCTCAGGGATTGATTTGGAAAAAAATTCTCTCTTCTTCCGATTGACTATTCGAAGGCTCAAGGCTTAAACTTTCTGTCTAACCAGAACTAAATTATGTCCCTGTATTTATAATCGGCACCGATCGAGGTATAATCGGTGCCATTCTGAAAAATCAGCGTCGACTGAGTACCAGTCGGCGTCGATCAGGGAACGGATTCCTGAAATGGCCAAAAAGGATGAATTGGAAAGATATGAGTATTATCCTTTCGACCCAAATATGGGAAATATCCCACTGCATGGTTTGGGGAGAGGAGAAATAGGGCAGATAGATGGATAGGATTGATATGGGATGTTAGGAATTGATATGGGGTAGATAAGTGGTTAAGATACATGTAAAAAGTATAATTAAATAGTTAACATTTAATTATCCATGGGTAAAATACAATGGGGTATAATAAACTTAGGATAGATGTTTAACTAGATTTGAGATGGGCATCAAAAGAAAGAAGAGGAAGCTCTCCTAACGAAAAATGTTGCAATGTTTCTTCTAGATTTTGTAAATTTGGTAATTTTGTCACAGGTATGGAAGAGGATGAAGCCTCGTCAGGAGAACAAGCGTTCTCCTTTGGAGGGGCATACCATGTGGCCATATCACATTGTGCTGAAGGGAAATGATCTCCTAGATGAGTATAGATTTTTCCCTCATACTGATATTTTATGCATCAATGGAGGGTTGATGGGACGCAGTGCATTGTACGAATCCAAGAGCGTCTAAGGATCATATTGTAGTGGAATTTCCCTTCAACAATGTAAAAAAAATCATGAAGTAGTTTCTTTCCTACCCGAATGGGCAGGACCACAGTTCCTAAAGTAATTGTCAGCTGATCGTTAAATGATTGAAGGGCGAAAGGCGGTGGTGACACTACGTTCTTTAGTAACTTAACTTACTCGAATGTGTGGTAGGAAATGACATTGAGCGCAACACCATTATCGATCATAGTGCGTTTTAATGTAGTGTTATTGATTTGAACTGTGATAAAGAGAGGAGCCTCTAAATCCTCAAATGAAAGGGGAGGAATTTCAGAATCCTCAAAGGAAATGGTGGTTGATGGTCTATTCAATCCAACAACCATCTCAAAAGACTGGGGCTCATCTGAATTTACTGTGATATGGCATATATTATCGATCAGAGCCTGGTGATGCTAGGGAGATGACTGAATGAGGTCAAAAAGAGACACTTTGACTGCAGCATGTGTGAGTTGTTTCATAACAATCTCCTCAATTGACATGGGAATCTAAGTCTGAGGTGAAGCATGAATAGAGATCCGAGGTCTCGGGGCTAATGAGGAAGGAGGAACTCCTTTGGGGGTTGTAGAAATGATGACCTGTGGTCAAGAGGCTGTAGAAGATGATGGATTATCATACTGTTGCGCTCTAGTGGTGATATGAATTGTGTCGTTTTGAGAAGGTGGAAGATCATCCGGAGTGGAATTAATGGAATTAGAGGTCTGAGTAGATCGTTCAGGCTCAAATGTAGTTGGGATGATAGGAGACACGTGTTCCTCCTCTTCCAGCAGAAGATCACTTTCTTCCAAGAGGCTGTTAATGACAGATTGAAGGGTTTTACATCCCTCGATGTCATGACCTAGAGTGCAATGGTAAGCACAAATCAAATAAGAGTTAAACCAGGAAGGTTTTACTCCTTTGGGATTATAGGGTTTGATCGAAGGAAGAGATATAGATGAAGATTAGATAAGTTGGCGAAGGATTTCAGTATAGAATCTGGTAGACAAAGATGAGACAGAGATGACGAAAGCACCTCTTTAGCATTAGTAGACTACCGAGGTAAGAGAATCTACATATCTGGTTTGATAGTCTTTTTAGGGATTGTTTTGCTTTTTTGGACATTGGGAAAAGCAACCTTAGGTGCTTGAGATAGAAGCAAGTGAGGCAAGATTGATTTTGGTCAAGGAGGAGCTCCTAAGAAAGATTTTGAAGATGATGAAGACGTGACAAGTGTTTTAGTCTTTGGAGATGAAGAAGGTTGTTTGGCCGAAACATATGACGATTTAAATAAGACTAATTTAGATGGGGGAGGAGCTTCCAAAATAGATCTGATATGAGGCACAAAGGGTGCCTTATCTTTTGGTGATGAAGATGATGGTTCTGATAAAATAGGTGACCCCTTTCCAATAGGTAAATCCACTTTATGAGTCACTGATGAAGATGGTGTTGTAGAAGAAGATGCCTTTTCAGTGGATAAATCCAATCTTTTATGAGGCGTAAAGAGTAATTTTTAAGGGAAAGCACCAAGAGTCTTGATGGTCTGAAATATTGGTTTTCCCTTTTCAGCGATGGTGATAACTTCGACCACATAAGGTGATTGTAACTATTTTGGAGGACGTAAAGGAGATGACACTGATGATGTAACCTTAGGTTTAAACTCCAATTGTTTATGTTTGAGTCCAGGTGTTAGAAGTATAGGTGTTGATGATAACTCTTTAGGTGTTTACTTAATAGGCAAGGAAACAATGATGGTGGGAGATATAGGTAATGAAGAGGCAGCCTCTTGTGAGGAAGGTACTTTGGATGCAGTAATTGTGGGTGTAATTATTGTAGAAAAAGTGACGGGACAAGTTAATAATGAGGAATCTTTCGAAGGTATATAAGTTGGTATAACTATGGGCACATTAACCAAAGGCATGGTCGTGGTGAAAATGGAAGTGACAGAAGTAGAAGTATCCGTAGTGGAAATTTGAAGTGATGTAAATGACTCAAACATTGAAAGAATATTTGATGTCAAGATAGATGAAGTTGACACTGTCTCAGGTATAGGTGGAAGATCATATGGTGAGGCAGAGGGAGATGACTCTATTTCTAATAAAGGAAGACTCAAAGATGGACCATCTGAGGATGCGCAGGATCTCAGAATTTGAAGGAGCGGAGGAGAGTTCCGACTCAGTGGACATGTGTTTGTGGATGATTTAGAATTAGAAGAAGACCCATTAGTAGAAATGAAGCTGATAGTATGAGTGTTTTGTTTTTGAAACCCTGAAGCGTCATTGTTAGGGGAATTGATTTGGAAAAGGCTGTTTAAAAATGTCAAACACCTGATTTGGGGGAGCATTTTGGGTTATCCAGAATGAGCTCGCCTTTATCAATGAATTTTTGGATGAGGTTTTTGAAGGTCTAACATCGTTCAATGTCACGACCTTTACTTATATGATAAACAACAAAAGTCATTTTCACGATACCAGAATGGTGGTTCTTGGCTCTCATCAAAATTTCTAATAGGGGGAAGTTCGATCGTGTGAACTTCCAAACAAAATTTATAAGATAGAAGCATATGATTCCCCCAATGAAGTAAAAGATCGAGATGATGAGGGTCCTTTTCGAGAGGATGAAGAGTCTCTCCGAGGTGTTTTAATTAGAAGTGTTATCAGCTCGTGATGTTTTTAATATGATAGCATTGGTGGACCCCTGATTCTTGTCTTTTTTTAGAAGTGGAAGAGTTTAAATATGTAAATCGAGAAAAATCTGGTTTAGACTTAGAACAAATTTTTAGCTTCCCTTGTTCAACGGCACGGGACTCAAGTTTGCGTGCCATCGTAAAGGCTTCTTCAAATGTATGAAATGTTTAAATCCTTAAAGTGGAAGAAATATTACTAGCGCAAGATCGAGTAAACAACTCGATATGTTGAGATTGAGGGAGGGAGAATGACAATTGATTTATTATCCCTCTCCAACGCGTGACAAAGTCTGCAATAAACTTGTCATCGAATTGACGAATGTTATAAAGATCTGTAATCAAGATCTTATGTGTGATGTTTATTGAGAAGTTTTCAACAAACATCTGAGCTAATTGAGAGAAAAAAAACAAATAATGTTGGGGAATGTTATTTTAACATTCTAAAGCGGGGCCCTACTAAAGACATAGGAAAGGTACGGAGCATAAGCTCCTGATCCTAGACTATAAGGTAGCAAGCATGCTTGAATGCTCGTAGGTGTTGTTGAGGATCCTTCTGACTATGAAATTTAGAGAACTTAGGAAGTTCCCATTGGGGAGGATAAGGCCTAAAAGCCACTGATGGATGAATCAGTTCATTACATACTTCTTCGAAAAGAGTATGAAGGATGAGCCCCTTTGGTGGAGGCTTCTAGGTCTGTAATTTTCTCAAAAATAAGTTGTACAACATCCGATTGAGGAGGGGGAATGTTGGTATGTCCCGCATAAGAAGTAAATGGTAGGTTTTGTTGAGGCGTTAATGGGGGATTCATTTGCTAATTAACAGGATGATAAGAGGAATAACCGGGTGTTCTGGGTGACGTCTGGCGAGGTCTTTGTTGTGAAGAAGCCTGCGTATAAATAGGCTGTGAGATGACAAGTGGTTGAGAGAAATTTGGTTGAATGAAAGATGAAGCCTGTGATTGGTGGGTTCCTACACTTGTCGACTGAATTGGAATGGATTAAGGAATGTGGGTGTTGATTTGATTGGATATGGTGGGGAACAAACTCTGAATGAGGCTTTTGACTACCAGATTAGTTATTAGGGTTGCCGATGCCAAAGGATGGGTAAAGGTCATTGTTGCTAGAGCATTAGAAGAAATACCAGTTGTAAGACGAGAAGGAGGAACCGACTGACTCGTAGGAGGGGGTTGGTTCGTAGAGAGATTCTGACCCTGAGACGTAATAGATGGCATAGAAAAATTAATAGGAATTTGTGGGAGCGTGGACACACTCATCATAGCTAAAGAAGAGGGCCTCTCAAAAGTAGAATATGGAGTAGCCAAGGTAGCTGCGGCACTAGGGATAGGCAGGGTCATTTGAAAACCATTCGACATGGTCGATGGAAGAGAAAAAGGAGGCATAGATGTGCCACCTTTTTTTCATGGTCGGAGGCAAGAAAAAACATGCTAACTGCTCTATAAAATCCTGGGATGGTTCATGAGAATAATCGTAAACGTGCTAGATCGGTGGTCCCTGATCAGATATTCAAACAAACTTATGCACTAGGTAGTCCATAAGGGCTACTGGGTTGTGGTCAAGGAGTGCCTGAAATTCAGGATCTCCACAAGGAACATACTCTATATCAGAAGCAGATGACACCTCTGAAGGACTGGGGGAAGCTGGCGTGATGGGATCACTTTAGGGAATGATAGAAAGGATTATATGACCAAGATGGGGAACCAACTAACAACGGTCCTGAAGAAGACCCGAGGGGTGCTAAAACATCCACATTAGGGGTGATCTCGGATGAAGAAGAGGCTAGTTGAGCTATTTTTCTAGATTTTGATCGGGTGATGACCATCATAAGCAAGAAAAAACACAGAAAAAAGATTCACCTAACTAATGCATAGACAATTCAAGTAGCGTAGGTGATTATCTATTTTAATTTTTAATGCTTTTTAAGAAAGAAAATGTTTGGGAAGGCTTTTTTAGAATAGGAACTACTCAAATAGCCAAACTAAGAATAGTTTGGGGAATGTTTTGGTGAGGAGTCCTAAAGGCACTTCAGTAAAAGACGGTATGTGGCTTGATATAGGGGCCTACCCCCGCATTTCACACATCGCTGCAATAAGGGAGTCGGGTGCTTTTCCAATATATACTAGAACTTTTGTGAATTTATAGTGCGGCTTGAGTACTGCGTAGGCTCTTCCTCTTGGATGTCACTTCCAAGTAGGTGAGGCCAAGGAAGGAGTTTTTGTTTAAATGATTTATACCTAGTTATTTTGGCTTTATGTGCAAGGGTGAAAAATAAAAATCAAATAGTGTCACTACCGATTTTGATCAATTTTCTAACCTATTTAAAAAACCAAATGAAGAACATACAGCAGAAATGACAAAGAAAAAGTTTTTTTTAAGAAATAAAACCGAAGTGTTTGATTTCAATGAAGGCAAGTCAAACAAGTTCTTTCCCAATATGATTAATTCTTTTTAAGCACCAAAACCGAAGTGTTTGAGTGTGATTAAAAAAAACAAACAAGGAAGGTTCTTTTTAAGTTCTTAAAAAGGAGAAAACATCGCAAAAGAGAAATACCTGTAGATTTAGCTCTCCAAGGTGTGTGGACTTCAAAAAGCTCGTTGTTGAGCTCTTCCCCTCAAACGATCCCATGAACAAGCAAAGTTCTCTGCAAGACAAGGTTAAGCAAACACGCAAACAAATCCCGAAAGATATATCCAGATAAATAGATACTAGTAGAAGAGAAATTTTTATTTAAGAAACTAGAAAACTTTCCAGAAAATGACAACTTTGCACAAAGAGATAAATCAAAAAGTGTGGATTTGAAATCAAATGAAATATTTACTAATTTTAGAAATAGAAATGGGAATCTAGATATGCAAGCCAGAAATAATTTTGATTTTGCAAATTATAAATGAAAGAAACAAGACCAAAATGAAGAAAGGAAATGCTTAAAGAAAACTGATGAAAATCAGTGAAGAAAAAGAACTAAAGCTCAAAACCAGAAAAAAAATGAACTTACCAATAGGGGACTTTGGTCATGTCCCACCGGGGTGTGCCAGAATGTAGATCAAGAATTTCCGCGCTTGTTACCTGTCCAAGTTAATGCACCAAACTAAACACAAAAGTCCTAAAAAACTCAAATGAAATCGATACCTGATAGTTAAGATGGGATCTGAAGATGTAGATGGGAGGAAATCCAATGTAGACAAGATGGGCACACACGAGAAATCCTACAAAGTAGATCTGAAAAACCTGTGATGTACAAATCCTTGGCAGAAAAAGACAACGTTAAAAGATATTTGGGTGGACTGCCCAAAAATCGGGTCCGGGAAGCGATGAGCTTCCTCAGCGGATGTTAGTCCACGTTTTCAATTAACGAAAGAAGCGTACATGATAAAAGATGTAGGTAAATGTTTAGATTTTCCGATTAAAAATAAAAGATAGAATGTAAACAACAGAAAAAATATAAACAGAACACAGGAAACTGTGAAAACAATGCTAGACTTATGTTACCTATACTTGGCACCTATCTGTAGGTTGATCAACGTCAACTAGATTGTGGTCGGCATCGATTTCTGTAAGCGGCGCCGATTAGAGTAAATCAGTGTCAACATGAATGGGTCGGTGGTCAACCGGAGGCAAGTTATAGAAGGCTTGATGGATGATTGATGAGGACTGGATCGTGAACACTTGCAGGGGTTGCAAAGAGGCAGACAAAGTTTCACCTTATCCAGATGCAGGAACAGAGTCACCAAGAGGTCGAGGAATCCTCACGATGTCGATGTTGCGAGGGCAGAGTAACGGTACACCTCTCAAGGATTGATTTGGAAAAAATTCTCTCTTTTTCCGATTGACGATTTGAAGGCTCAAGGCTTAAGCTTTTTGTCTCTCTTTCTGTCTAACCAGAACTAAATTCTGGCCCTATATTTATAATCAGTACCGACCGAGGTACAATCGGAGCCATTCTGAAAAATTGGCATCGACCGAGTGCCAGTCAGTGCCGATCAAGGAATAGATTCCCAAAATGGCCAAAAAGGATGAATTTGAAAGATAAGAGTATTATCCTTCTGACCCAAATACGGGAAATATCCCACTGCATGGTTTGGGGAGAGAAGAAATAGTGGGGATAGATGGATAGGATTGATATGGGAGGTTAGGAATTGATATGAGGTAGATAAGTGGTTAAGATACATGTAAAAAGTATAATTAAATAGTTAAGATTTAATTATCCATGGGTAAAATACAATGGGGTATAATAAACTTAAGATAGATGTTTAATTAGATATTTAATTAATACCCTAAAGGAAAAGTGGTGATATAAAGGTGCCCCAGGTTACCCGAGAAGGTAAACGAACGCGGGGGACATTAAATTCGGTAACCCAATTTTAGGTGTCTACATTTTGCCCCTTTTTGTCGAGTAACTTACGATAAGCAAAGTTGTAAGACAAAAAAAGGAGTTAGAAGAAAGGAAGAAAAGTGATGATGCGATCCCCCTCAAACTAGGGATGCGATGAATCTCAAAAGACCAACCGATCCTAAGTTTGAAAAAAGTAGATGAGAACGAAGGATGCCCCAGCTAGATATCTGGAGTAGATCGGATCATTGACGACACATGAAAACAATAAAAAGGCAACAACCTAAGGAAATCACATTGATAGGGCAGACTAGATGGTCTTCGTATGAGACGACGTTAGCGGCTACAGACCTATGAGTAGAAGGAGGACTACAAAATAGTAGCAACCAAAGAGTGACACATTGGTAGGGACAACTAGGATGGTCTGCGAAGGAGAAAATGTTAGTGCCTACAGACCCACTATCCTTAGGATGCCACAAATGTGAGGGACCCATGTATAGGGATCAGACTCGGAATGGGTGATAACATCAAAAATATGTGCCAAAAGGCAACACCAAGGTCATAATAATGACAAGAGAAATAAGCCAAACATCAACGCCTTGGCAAAAAAGATGAAGAGACATTCTCGTTGGAAGGATATAATGTGAAAAGACAAGAATGTAACCAATCGGGCGACAATTGGTCTCAATTGGCATCAATCAAACAAAATCGACATCGACTAAAACCAATCAACGCTAACCAGAACAAATCGGCACCGACCGTCCTGAGACCCTATAAATATGGGAAAGGGAAATGGTAACGATTTATTTACACTGCGATGATTGATTTAGAAAGAGTCAAAAATTGAATTTGAGCAACATGGAAGCCTCCGGGAGTAGTCAGAAGCGGAAGAGGACACAACTTGGGGTAAGTGGATCTACTTTAGCTTCGTGTATGTGTTTATCGTTCAATAGCATACTAGGATGCTAGATTTTAGGAAAATTGGGGATAAGTGGGAGGCCAAAGTGTCTTGGACAATCAGCGCTGATTAGGTTCAATCGGCACTAATTGGGTTCAACTGGCACCGATTGGGTTTTCGATCGACGTTGACTAGATTAGATCGAAGTTAATTGGAACCCAATTGGTGCCGATTGGATAGATGAGACTTAGAAAGTAGAGAAATGTGATTTTGATGTTTTGATTTGAATAAATGAGAAGCTAACACCATTTTTAACATCGTGGATGCAGGCACGAGAGGCTTTACACATGTAGGATGCTATTCCCGAGCTTCTAGAGACTATTCTTCCAGATGTGACAGATGTCGATTGGTGGCACCCTGGAGTTAGTCGGGCTCGGGGGCTTCCGTTACTACCGACAGGTGCCCCGAGATGTGGAGTTGATGCGAGCCTTGATACGACAATGGGACAATAGGACGTGCACGTTTTGGTTTTAGGACGGGTGAGATGACCATCACCCACGAGGATATCTATAAGATCCTCAGGCTGCCGATTACAAGGGACCCGATAGAGACCACTCCACGAGAGCAGCAGCAGAGGGCCCTGGGACGATTATATGGAGACAGGGTAGATGATTCAGAAATAGTGTCTGGGGCGGTGAGGATAACCTCACATTATAGACAGGGTGATGCTAGGAATAGATGGATAACATTGATTCAGATGGTGATCTCCTACTTTTCTTTACCAGATTCAGGAGGTGGGAGATTTCCACTACTTTTACCAGACTGTGTCTGTGACATCCCAGAGTTTAGGCAGGTGTTCACGTTTGTAGATGCCTTAGTAGCACAGATATATCATGAGTTTTGGATGTACACCACAGGTAGAAAAATAGGTATTGATGTCAGATTTGTGCTCCATTGCTAGGCATATGAGCATATAGTAGTGATCAGGCCATCAGGGCTTCCATGGATGCTAGGAGTAGAGGGGGCCCTCAAGTATGGATTTCGATGATGGTGGGTAGACATGGCCCCAAGAGATACAGGGAGATCTGCAGAATGGTATAAAGAGTGATTTAGGACTCTGACACCAGAGAAGGTTATATGAAGGACCATATAGGGTCTACTCGACATGGGCTAGTCAGGATGCCCACATGGTGGAGCTGAGATGGAGCAGGGTGGTCAGAGGCCGTAGGCTAGAGACTTTAGAGTGAGTCCCGTTTATACGGGTGATGAGATAGTTTGGTTTGGTACAAATGATCCCGACCACATATGTGCCATATGGGCTAGATAGCAGTGAGACTGACCTGCCAATTTTGATCCTGTAGATCCACTAAGGGAGGCCCCACCTCCCATAGATAGCGATGAAAACGTAGGAGTGGATGATGGCTATGGGGCATGGTACCGTACAGAGCTACCATGACACCTCCCAACATCCTTAGATGCAGAATGAGGATGACATAGCTGCAGTGATAGAGAGACTGGAGGGAGAGCATAATGCCTTGACACATACACACCAGGTTGCCCTTGAGGAGATTAGGGCTTTGATGGAGGAGAGGGATGCATTGATACTGGAGAGAGATACCACTCGTCAGGAGCGAGATACAATGATACAGTAGAGAGATCGCTATCATAGACATAGAGAGGTCCTCAGGGTGAAATACAGTGATACATGCACCACCTCAGAGTTAGGGGTACAAGGTGCAGTAACAAGAGGGCCCACCACCTGTAGCAGCAACGCCATTACGAGCACCCGGTATGGTGAGTCTGAGCACTTATTAGGCTCTCCTTGTTGATGTGAGATACTATGAGGATGCCCTGACACAACATGCCCCTGATGTGCCTCGTTACGAGGCGAGGAGGAGATTAGTGACAGCTGCGGCTAGTGGTGCATCAGAGGGTGAAAGCACTAGGAGAGATCAAGATGGCGGCAGGGCCATGGCTGTAGGCACCTCTGGCTCTATAGGAGATGGCCAGGAGAGACAGCTTGGACTAGAGGAGGGTGTAGGAGACAGTGTTTTTCACCTATCTGACTTCACGATTTAGATGTGTTACTTTTGTATCGATATACTGATGTAGCCTCGATTTGAAGGCATTTTTTATGTATGATGTATATGGCTTGATTGGAAGCCATTCACTCTTTTATACAGACATATATGTATATATATATTTTTTCATCCTTTTGTGTTATGTGATAGGACTCTTGTATTTGGATTTTGATAGATAGATGTTATGGATAGAGATAGATGTGATTTGTCATGGATAAATGGTGGATTTTAAACTAACATGCTTTTTTTTAGATGTTAATTTAAAATGATATAAATATATGGATGCACATGTGTTTTTTAATACATGCTTTTTAAAGATATTTAGATGAGATTGATGAGATGAGCATAGATGATAGACTTTGACTGAGTAAATTAACATGTTAAATGTTAATTTAACTAGATGAACAACACATAAACATGGGAAATGTCTATTTAGAAAGAAAGTGATGTAATGATATTATCTTTTTAGAAATTGTTGTTGCAGACTCACAGCACCCCTGGATGCAGATCAGGCTTCTAGGTTGATCACTCTAGCATCCAGTGTGATTGCACAACATGGAAACCTCTCTCCAAGTGTGGGGACTTGTGAAACTGAGAGAGGAATCTCCAGATTAGAGGTTGGTTCCTCAAACTCCTCTGATTTAGATCTATATTTTGTAAAACTACAGAGGTTTGAAACCTAATCCTACTCTAAAATCTAAGGAGACAGAGATAGAATGTGCAAAATGAAACTAAACTAACAGGTGATACACCAAAGGAGGAGTGGTGAACACTTCTTGTTATACAGATAGACATAGATCATAAAATGCAACATAAAACATCATGCACAAGCTGATAAGATGTAATCAGAGGTCTGAAATGAAACAAGCAACACAAACAGAGGACTGAAAACTGATCACAGAGCCTGTATTGTCATTTCCATTGTCAAAATCCTTGTATTACAAGATCAAAAAGGTAGAAAACCTGTTACAATTTTAGAAGAGGTCTGATACTTGTAAAAATCACTTGTTATAGGTGAAAGAAGAAGCCTGCTATCCAAAGAAAATGTTCTCCCCTAGAAATGAGCCAAATCTGGCTTTTTACATTGCATGGGTCGATCCCAGGGGACAGAAAACGTACAGAAACATGGGAACCCATCCTTCCTTGACTGCAGATACATTAAAATGGCATGGGGAACCTTACAAACCCATACCCTGTCATTTTGACCGAAATACAGGAGAAGGCGACCCATTCTGCATTAAATCTAGTCGCTGAAATGTCACTTCTGGCCATGAACACTCGTCAGAGCCGTTTCTCAATTTTCTCTCTCCATACTACACCAAAACTCAATATTAACCCTAAAATCATGTAGATAATTTTACAAGATTTCCGTTGATATAAAGAACGTGCAAATCTGAGCTCTGGATCGAAAGATATGTCGATCTGAAGATCTAGGGCACGTATCAGGCGAAAACGGATTTTTAAATTTCTTCCCGCACTCTGCCACCTGGATGACACGTGGCATGCATTGATTGGTCGCGTGATTCTCTCTCCTTCTCTACTTTTTTGGACACATGTCCTCTTTTTATTGGCTCGAGTCAGTGCTTGAAACCTCGCCCCTTGACTTTTGGACTATCTCCCTTGTGACACGTGTCGCAATTTGATTGGTCCGCGGGTCTGCCGGCTTTTCGCGCCCTTCGCATCTTTTTGTCCCGGATTTCCCTTTGCTTCGCGGGACAAAAACTTCCAATCCACCCGAAATGGGCTTCCATGTCCCTTTTCTGCTGGCGACACGTGTCATGATCTGATTGGCCCTCGGGTTTCTCGGCTATCCGCATCCCACGCGTCCCTTTGTCCCACTTGTCCCAGTGCTGAAGTTCCCCGTTTCGGCCAAACTGGCCGGGTTCGCGTCCTTCACGTACATTTGTTCCACTTGTCTTAGACTGTCTGGGATAAATTCTTTTGAACCACCTGAAATGGGCTTCCTTTGCTCTCGGCTGCTTCGCCTTTTCGCGTCCTTCGCGTCCTCGTGGCCCAGATGTCCGAACTACTTAGTGCGAAAATTCTCCATTTTGGCCAATCCGGGCGGTTCGCGTCCTCAAGGCCCAAATGTCCCGAGCAGTTAGTCAATTTTCTTCTCGTTCGGCCGAACCGGCTTTCCACATCTCACGCATCCCGACGGGCTGATTGTCCCTTTGCGAAAGTTCTCCTTTTCGGCTGAACCGGCCGGTTCGCGTCCTCCGTGTCCATTTGTCCCGGATGTCTCTTTGCTTCGCGGGGCTGCCTGGAGGCATTTCGGTCGAACCATGCCTTGATGTCCCAAATGTCCTGACTGTTGCGAGGACTAGGACTTAGCTAATTTTCACGATTTTTTCTGGCCCAAGCTTATTTTCTGTAACTTTTTCACATTTTCTCAGAGCTTGCTCTTTCCTTCTTTGGCCAGGGGAGTTAGAAAAATATGAGGGGACCCTAGAAACATGATTTTTTCCCCTAAATCAATCAATTTTCCTGGGGGCTTGAGAGTTCAATGCATGTTATCAAAAATTTACTCCGGGGGGGGGGGGGAATTTGGATAACAATTGGCGACTCAATGGGGTTACCTGCCTGCTAGGTAGAAGATACCAGTTGCCTGAAGCAGTCCATTGGGCATGGATTCATCAAATATTTTGTTTATAACCTCAACTAACTCAAAATGTGTAAGGAGGAAGATGGAATGTCACCTGATGAAAGCAAGGACTGCTAAACATCTCCATGGACAGCAAGTTGTGCCAAAGCACTTAGGGAAAACAAAACTAACCTACAGCAAAACAATGTGCACAAGCACTTGGAGGAAAGAAAATCTAATCTAATATTTATAGAGGTAGTGAACTTCCCTCTAGAATTAACGCTTGAGATAGATTCCATTGACTGGAATTTGCAGTTCTTCACCCTCCAGTGAGGCCAATTGGAAAGCATTGTTGTTCTTGCACTTTGTGACCATGTATGGGCCACTCCAAATGGCATCAAATTTTGAATGCCTTCCCAATTTTTCTCTGTCTGCATCCCATTTCAACACTAGCTCTCCAACTTGAAAAGATCTATCCTTGGCCTTTCTATCAAAGGTCTTCTTGATCAAAGCTTGATCCTTTTCCATTGCTTGGGATGCCTGATTTCTGATCTCTTGCAGCTCCATCAACTCTACATATCTCACCTCCATGGGCTCAAATTCAAGTAACTCCAGTTGCTTCATGAGTTCCAATGTTGGCAACTCAAGTGACATGGGCAAGATTGCCTCTCTTCCATACACAAGCCTGAATGGAGAGTTACCTGTGGATCTTTTGGGAGTTATCCTATCAGCCCATAGGGCTGATTTCAGTTTGGTGTGCCAAGACCTCTGATTCTCATGAAGAGTTCTCCTAATGATCCTCAACAAGTTCTTGTTTGTAGACTCGGCCTGGCCATTTCCCTGAGGGTAATAGTTCGATGAAATGCTTAGGTAAATACTGTTCTTGACAGCCCACTCAGTCACCTTAGATCTAATGAATGCTAATGCATTATCAGAGATTATTGTAGCAGGTACACCGAATCTGGTTGTTATCCCCTCATAAAAGTCTAAGATATTAGACTCATTTGCCTCTTTGAGCGCTACTGCTTCAGTCCACTTAGTGAAATAATCCGTTGCTGTGAGAATCCACTTGTGGCCTTGGCTCGAGTTTGGGTTGATGACCCTGATGAAGTCCAATCCCCATTGTAGAAATGGTTGGTCAACCAAAATTGGGGTGCAATGGAAGTGCTGCTAGTCTTTCTTTACCTGTGAAGAGTACACATTTCTTACACTTTCTTATCCATGTATAGCAGTCATTGAACACCGTGGGCCAATAATACCCTACCTTCATTATCTTGAGAGCTGTTACTCGTGGGGCAAAATGTCCTCCAGAATCTCCATCGTGAAAATCTCGTAACACCCTCTCAATTTGACCAATCCCAATGCACCTCAATAGAACCCCATTGATGTCTTTCTTTAACAAAAAAACCATCAACAAGCACATATGGAATGGCTTGTAATCTGAAGTATCTCCTTTTTGCTTTGCTCATTTCTGGAGGGCATAGTCCTGTCTGTAGGAAGTGTATCATATTCTGAGTCCAACAAGGAGTAGGAATTTTCATCATCATTTCCATGTTCCTGACCATTGTGTAGTACCAAGGTAGTCTCTTTTTCATCACCTGCTTCAACCTGTTGACTCAAGGCTAGTTGTTCACATAGTCCCTTTCCATGTACTAGTTTAGTGACCCTTGATCTCGATGTCATATTCCATGACATGAGTGATCCACCCTGCACGCTTCTCATTCAGATCCTTGTTTAGAAGGAAGTCCTTGACTCCCACATGAGAGACCAATAATTGGATCTTGTTGTTTGAGACTAGGGTGCTCGAATTTCTTTAAACTCCTAATCACTGCAAGGACATGCTTTTCAATGAAAGAGTACCTTGTTTCGTATTCCTCCAAGCCTTGACTGAAGAAAGCAACTGGTTGTTCTAATCCCTCTTTGTTTTGTTGTACCAGGATTGCAGAAATTGTGTCTCCACCACCGAAGGCATATAGCATGAAGCCCTTGGAGAAGTCTGGATTGACGAGAGTTGGAGCTTGAGATATAGCCTCTTTTATTGCCTCAAAACTTGCCTTGCCTTCAGATGTCAACTTAAATTCCATGCTCTTCTTCAACATCAGTGTTATTGGCTTTACGAGAGCTGCAAAGTTTGGAACAAACCTGCGGACAAAATTGATCCTTCCTAAGAAGGTTTGAAGAGATTTCTTGTGGTGTGGCAATGGGAGCGTTCGGATGGCTTCAACCCTTTCAGGATCGATTGTAAGCCCTTCCCTAGAGACAATGTGGCCCAACAATTTGCCCTCGTGTGCCAAGAATATACACTTCTTTGGATTCAACGACACTCTGAACCTTCTACACCTTTGAAACACTTGTCTGAGGTGAAAGAGATGGTCTGCTGCATTCTTTGAGAAGACAGTGATATCATCTAGGTATACCAGCACTATATTGTTGATTAAGCCTTTGAATGCCATATACATAGCTCGCTGAAAAGTTGCTCCGGCATTTGATAGGCCAAATGGCATCTTCTTGTAGGCATAGGTGCCCCATTTGGTGGTGAAAGCCATCTTGAATTGATCTTCTTCCTTCACCATTATCTGATTATAGCCTGAGTATCCATCAAGTAGTGAGAACCTTTCTGAACCAGCTACAACTTGCAATATTTGCTCCATGGAAGGGAGTGGGTAATGGTCCTTGAGGGAGGCTCTGTTCAAGTCTCTGAAGTCGACACACAACCTGATCTCTCCATTCTTCTTCCTGATTGGGACTAAGTTGACGACCCAACTTGAGTGTTTGATGGGGAAGATGATACTGGCCTCAATAAGCCTGCTTAACTCTTTTAACATTAGAGGTTCAATATGGGGATTCACTGGCCTTTGCTTTTGCCTGACAGGCTTGGATTCCAGATCCAGCTCAATAGTATGTTGTGCCAACTTTGGGTTGAAACCTCTCAGATATTTGTAAGTCCAAGCAAAAACATCTGGGAATTCTTGACAAAGATGAACAAAATCAGATTTCTCTTGTGAGGTACTTACTTTGCCAATCTGCAATGTTTTGCCTTCTTCCACTAAAATAGGCTCTGAATCTTCACCCTTTACTTGAATGTTTGCTTTCTCCTTCCGGAACTGATCATTCGGGTTGAAGATTGACTCCAAGGTTATGAGGCCTTTTGGTAACTCGTTAGTTCTCAGCTGTACTACCTGATCACCATATTGTTGCTCCAGCTTGTCTTGATTTCTAGCGGAGAACTCAGCTTCTTCTTGTAGGAAATTAAAAATTTGCTGATCATTCTTGAAGACTTGCCAACTTGTGTTGTTATCTGGAACAGCTGGTCTCACAACCAATTTGATATGAGGATGAGATTTCTCACTTTTGATACTTTCCACAGCATCAAATGCAGCCCCAATTGCTGCAAGTCTGTCAGCTGCTTCATTTTTCTTCCTAGGTATGGACACGATGTTGAAATCTTCGAAATCCTCAATGAGGTCCCATACCCTATTCTTGTATTTCTTCAGCAGGTCATTCTTTATAGCATGTTGTCCCCTGACTTGATTGACAATCAGCTCACTATCCCTGAACACCTGCAAGTTATTTATGCTCTTTTTCCTAGCCCAATGAAGTCCATGAATTAAGGCCTCATGTTCAGTTGTGTTGTTTGAACAAGAAAACTGGAAACGAAAAGCTAAATAATATTTGATGCCTTGAGGTGAAATGAGCATAGCTCCTCCTCCTACACCTTGTCTACTCCTTGATCCATCAAAGAACAACTGCCATACTTCATTCTTGTCCTTATGATCTAGCTTGGTGATGCTGGGGAGAGGTTGATCCTCTTCATGTAAAAAATAAACCCCTAGCTCAGATTCTTCTATTTCTTGATAAGGATCAAAGGCATGCACTTTGCTTTCCCATTCATCAAGAGTCAAATCTGGGATACTTCCAACCTTAGTGTCAGCTTCATCAGTGCTAGGGTGATCTTCTTGATCAAATGGTGAGCAATTGGCATTGATTTGGCTTGGAGTATGAGGCTCAATATGAAATTTTGCAATTGGTTCGGATTTTATTGTGACCTTAGTACCATATCTTGTTCTGAACAACATGTGTGACCAATCAACAGATAAGTAGCCTCCAATTTTGGCTGTGAAATCCCTTGATAAACATAGGGCAAAGATTGGTGGCAAATCTATCACTGACACATCTTGTAAAACGGTAACGTTGGGGCATGTATGCAAGGTAAGATTCAAACCTTCAATTACTCCCACGGTTTCTACTGCTGTCCCATCCAATTGTACTACCCCTTTAGATATTACTTCATATTGGAGACCCAGCTGATCAGCTATTTGCTTGGGCATCACTGAGCTACTTGCCCCAGAGTCAATCATGCAATTATGTACCAACTTGTCTCCTATGATCAATGAAACATAAAATGGAGGGGGCTTCGACATTTTGCCTTGTTGCCCTCCATGACTTCCTTCAGGCTGGGCAACATTTGTAAGCACTTTGTCTTGCATCTGAACCCGCTGATTTGAAATTGGCCAGTCCTTCATGGCAGCTTGAAGCAGATCTCTTTGTCCTGGGATGGATAGGGATTCCCACATTGATATATTGACGTTAGTCTTCTTCATCTGTTCAATGATACTGAACGGGGATGAAGTATCCTTTTGTTGTCCCTTAGTTTGCACATTCGTTCCTTGCACATGGGTAGCAGCAACTGGCATCTGAGTTGGTTTAGGAGCTGGTTTGGGTTCTCCTTGCATGTTTGGAACAACATTTTTTTTGCCAACACCTTGTGTTGTTACAGAAGGTCGTGAACTACTCGGGGCCAACGGCTGTTCTTCACCCAAATTTCTCCTCTTTGACCTTGTGTTGGCTGCAACACTTTGAGAGGGTATTTGATTCATACCACAAAAATCTTCAACCTGCCAATTGACAAGAGTAGTTTCATTCGGAGAGGCTCCTTGTTGAGGTGCTTCTTGCTACTGATCTCCTTCGTGGCTGGACTCTTGCAACCCACTGACAGTTTGCACCATCAGGGCTTGATTTAATGCACCATTAAAGCACATTGATTGGTTGTGTGGCTGACTACACGGGAAGCACCAATCATATTCTTGGGCCATGTTATTTTGGACTGGCACTAATGCTTTAGAAGTAGATACAACATTGGGGTTATAGGGCTAAAATGGCCTATTAGCGGGAGGCCTTACTTGGCTTTGATTTTGATTTGCAGCCTGATTTGGTGACCTATTTTGTTGGTATGGGGGCCTAGCCTGGTACTGTGCTTGAGGCTGATACGGTCTAGCACTTTGAGCTTGTTGTCTTTTGATAGTAACCACCTCATTTCCCAAATTCTGCAACTGTTTCATGACCTCTTGGAGTTCATTTGAAGCACTAGAGGATGAAGTAGAAGTTTCACTTGAACTTTGATTTCTAGGAGTGGGAACAGGAGCCAAAGTGGGTGCTTGAATAGTGCTTGGATTTTCTAAGTGTGGATACAAGGGCATGGGAGGCCTAGGAGCCAGTTTACCAGCTTGAATAAGACAGTTTTCGGCTCTAATGGCAATGGTATAAGCAGCAGGTAAGGTTGTGCCTCTCATAGATTGAATTAACATAGAAATATCAGAATTCAAAGCTTAAGGTAATATAGAAAAGCACCTTCTGCTGTTGGCCTGACTGCCACTGGAATTTTATCCCAAGACCTTTGAAATCTGAAGTTGAAGTCGGTCAGCTGCTCGTTTGGGGCTCTCTTGATGGTTGTTAGCTGCTCCAAAAGAGACAAGTTGTCTCCCTTCTCTCCAAATTACTCGTGAAGTGCAATACACAGCTGATTCTAGTTTGTGATAGAACCAACCCCAAGGCTCCTAAACCATTGCAATGCTTTACCCTTGAATGAAGATGCCAGTAACTTGACAACCACTTGCATTTCATTGATTTCATGAATTGCACAAAGGTTAGCAATATCTTTAACATGATCACCTAGAGTAGTCTGATTTTCTCCAGTGAAGTAGGGAATATTCTTCAAGGCTGCAATAGGAACTGGATGTTGTGCATTGAGAGCAAGTGGGCTGCTGCCTGTGAAGTTGATGTAGGGGTTGTTCTGAGCCATTTTGATTGGTCTTAAAACCCTTGTTGACTGAATGAAAGGTCTACCAGGTGGAGGAGTTGAGAGAGTTCTATTTGGTGGAGATGGAGACCTTTGAATCCTTCTTCCTCTTTGCCTTCTTCTTGGAGATAATTGCAGGTATTCAAACAACACTTCTTCTTCTCTAACTCTTGACCTTGTGATTCTTCTCATAAGTTTTCAGGCCTGCACTGCTGAAACCAGTTGATTTTTTCCCTTTGGAGTCACCAGATATGCAAATAATAGCTCTTTTAAAGCAAGAAAAATGCAGCAGATGCACATCAACCCTGCTACAATAAAAATGAGACCCCTAGTCCCACCGGGTGTGCCAAAACTGTTGTTGCAAACTCACAGCACCCCTGGATGCAGATCAGGCTTCTAGGTTGATCACTCTAGCATCCAGTGTGATTGCACAACATGGAAACCTCTCTCCAAGTGTGGGGACTTGTGAAAATGAGAGAGGAATCTCCAGATTAGAGGCTGGTTCCTCAAACTCCTCTGATTTAGATCTATATTTTGCAAAACTACAGAGATTTGAAACCTAATCCTACTCTAAAATCCAAGGAGACAGAGATAGAAAGTGCAAAATGAAACTAAACTAACACGTGATACACCAAAGGAGGAGTGGTGAACACTTCTTGTTATACAGATAGACACAGATCATAAAATGCAACATAAAACATCATGCACAAGGTGATAAGATGTAATCAGAGGTCTGAAATGAAACAAGCAACACAAACAGAGTACTGAAAACTGATCATAGAGCCTATATTGTCATTTCCATTGTCAAAATCCTTATATTACAACATCAAAAAGGTAGAAAACCTATTACAATTTTAGAAGAGGTCTGATACTTGCAAAAATCACTTGTTACAGGTGAAAGAAGAAGCCTGCTATCCAAAGAAAATGTTCTCCCCTAGAAATGAGCCAAATCTGGCTTTTTACATTCATGGGTAGAGCCTAGGGGACAGAAAACATACAGAAACATGGGAACCCATCCCTCCTTGACTGCAGATGCATTAAAATGGCATGGGGGACCTTACAAACCCATACCCTGTCATTTTGACCAAAATACAGGAGAAGGCAACCCATTCTGCATTAAATCTGGTCGCTGAAATGTCACTTCTAGCCATGAACACACGTCAGAGGATGTTTCTCAATTTTATCTCTCCAGAATACACCAAAACTCAATATTAACCCTGATAATCATGTAGAAAATTTCACAAGCTTTACGTTGATATAAATAACGTGCAAATCCAAGCTCTGGAGCGAAAGATATGTCGATCTAAAGATTTAGGGCACAAAATCAGGTGAAAACGTGATTTTGAAAATCTCTTCCAGTGCTCTGCCACCTGGATGACACATGGCATGCATTGATTGGTCACGTGATTCTCTCTCCTTCTCTACTTCGTAGGACATGCATCCTCTTATGATTGGCTCGGGCTCAGTGCTTCAAAACTTACCCTTTGACTTTTGGAATTTCTCCCTTATGACACGTGTCACGATTTGATTGGTCCACGGGTCTGCCAGCTTTTCGCGCCCTTTGCGTCTTTTTGTCCCAGATGTCCGAGTGCTATCGCGGGATAGAATCCTTCCGATCCGCCTGAAATGGGCTTCCTTGTCCCTCATCTGCCGGTGACATGTGTCATGATCTGATTGGCCCTCGGGTTTCTCGGCTATCCGCGTCCCACGCGTCCCTTTGTCCCACTTGTCCTAGTGCTGAAGTTCCCCGTTTCAGCCGAACCGGCCGGTTCGCGTCCTTCGCGTACATTTGTTCCACTTGTCCCAGACTGTTTGGGACAAATTCTTCCGAACCGCCCAAAATGGGCTTCCTTTGCTCTCAGCCGCTTCGCCTTTTCACGTCCTTTGCGTCCTCGTGGCCCAGATATCCCAACTGCTTAGTGCGAAAATTCTCCATTTCAGCTGATCCGGGTGGTTTGCGTCCTCAAGGCCCAAATGTCCTGAGCAGTTAGTCGATTTTCTTCTCGTTTGGCCGAACCGGCTTTCCACGTCTCACGCATCCTAATGGCCCGATCGTCCCTTTGTGAAAGTTCTCCTTTTCGGCCGAACCGGCTGGTTCGTGTCCTCCACGTCCATTTGTCCTGGATGTCTCTTTGCTTCGCAGGCCACCTGGAGGCGTTTCGGCCGAACCGCGCCTTGATGTCCCAAATGTCCCGACTATTGCGAGGACTAGGACTTAGCTAATTTTCACGATTTTTTCTGGCCCAAGCTTATTTTTTGTAATTTTTTCGCATTTTCTCAGAGCTTGCTCTTTCCTTCTTCGGCCAGGGGAGTTAGAAAAATATGAGGGGACCCTAGAAACATGATTTTTTCCCCTGAATCAATCAATTTGCCTGGGGCTTGAGAGTTCAATGCATGTTATCAAAAATTTACTCCGAGGGGGGGGGGAATTTGGATAACAGAAATAAAAAGCACTACACCTAGATAGGAAAAAGAATGATAAGTTAGGCCCCTAACCGACCATAAATAGAGACCTTGATGGTAAATCGAAAGACAATGCACACAAGGCCATAAACACGGATAAAATAAACCTGACACTAGTTAGTCGCAAACTAGATCTAGGAGGTAGATAAGGACAAGAGGTAAGTATACATCTCGTCAGAACACATGAAGGATTAAATACATGCCCATATGGGGAAAATGGGATCTCCATATGATCAAAAAGGTCTTATATTACAACTTCATGATGTTTTTCTTTTGATAAAAAGTAAATTGATCGATGCGAGAAGTTTACTAGATATAGAAAGACTGATCGGTACAGGAAGTTTTTCAGAGACGCTTAAAAGTGAATACACAAGCCAATAGAGGTAATTTTGTTACTATAAAAGGCTTATCGATGCGAGAAGCCTGAAAATTCCATGAAATAAACAGCCGTCCTTCAAGGGAGAGGTCTGTATTTTGATTTTGACGATAGCCATCCTTCGAGGGAATGGTCTACACTTTTTGATTTATTTGATAAGGCATGTATAGTTGTTCTTCGAGGGATCAGTCTATCTTTTGGGATTGGGATAGCATCTCTCTTTCTTTTTTTTTCTTTTTTTTGAGCTTTGGAAGAGGCTGAGTTTAGACCAGATGGATTAGATAGAGGGGAAGAAAATGTATATAAGCACATACTCATGCCCCAAATTTTTTTTGATCAAGATGAACACCTAGGGTGGATGGAGTAGTGATTAAGGTATTCCTACCATGAGAAGGAACAAACCCGTAAGGAAAATGCCATGAGTAGAGCCACGATACTCATATTTTAGGTATAAAAGTCATAATGCAGAGTACCACATAGTTCTGAATCAGTACAAAATGTGTGACTGGTTCTAGATGGATGAAAGATCTGTTTTGCAACTAAGATCGTGTAAGATAAAGTTTAATAATAGAAGGGCCTTATATGCAAAGTATTAAGAGGTTCTATTTCAGGTACACCATCCATGGAAGATAGGTAATAAGTCCCCGCACCCATACTTATGAGTGACAATGTACAGACCCATCAAGTTATGAGCAAACTTACCACGCTAACTCTGTTCTAGTGTAGTGACATTTTGGTTTTCTTTAAGAACAAGATCACCAAATTTGAAGTCACGGTACTACAAATGCTTGTTATAAGCATGTTTGGCACGCTCAAGATAGACTTTATGATGCTCAAGAGTATTAAGATGTCGGTCATCTAGCAACTCAAGCTGCGCTAGACAATTTTGACGATAGTCCTCATAAGAGACAAATTCCCTGAGAGAGACACAAAGAGATGGAATCTTGACTTCCAAAGGAAGGACCACCTCAAACCCATAAATGAGAGAGAAGGGAGTAGCACCAGTAGGAGTAAAAATGCTAGTCTGATAAGCCCAGAGAGAAAAAGGGATATGTAAATGCCAATCCCTACCAGCTTGACTAGTTACCTTTGCGAGGATATTACGCAAAGTTTTATTGGAAACCTTAGCTTGGCCATTAGCTTGGGGATAGTACGAAGAAGAAAAGCTAAGTTTGATATTGAAAGCATCACAAAGGTTCTGTAAATTGATGCTTTTGAAATACTTACCATTTTCTGTGATGAGTTTGTGTGGAACACCAAAGCGACAAATGATGTGTTGATAGACAAAATCAACAATGGGTTTAGCTTTGGTTGATGAAAGAGGAATAGCTTCCACCCACTTAGTGAAGTATTCCATGGCAGTAATGATAGAGTGATGACGCTGTGAAGAGTAGGGATTGATGAGATTGATGAGATCAAGAACCCATTGTGAAAAAGGCCACAAATCTACTACAGGTTGCAAAGCATGACTAGGGATATGTGTAAGATTGGAATGTTGTTGACACTTAACACATTTCTTAGTGTATTCGCAACAGTCTTGATTAAGAGAGGGCCAATAGTAACATAAATATAAGATGCATTTAGCTACGGCCAAACTACTAAAATGTCCACCACAGATACCGTCATGGACTTCCTGAATGGCTTTAGATGATTCAAGGGTTTCGAGGCACCGAAGCAATATACCATCAAAACCACGTTTGTAGATGATTCCACCCAGAATAGTATAGCGATTAGCGTGTAGGATAAAATATATTCTACCATTGGAAGTCATATCTGGAGGAAGCACTGAACGGGATAGATAATAAAAAATGTGTTGATACCACTCATCTTGAGTGTTGGTTGTGACGGCGTTGATTGAAGTCAACTGCCTGAGATGAGATGGTTGGTCTAAACGCTGAACAACCACATAAAGTTGTGAGTCTTCAGTAAAATGTGGAATAAGCGAGGCTAAAGAAGCCATTGTATCTGTGAATTGATTTACAGTGTGAGGAATAGCTTGGATAGTAAATTTATCGAAAGATTGAAGCTGAAAGAGAATGATATTGTGATTTTTTTGAAGGATATCATTTTTGCACTGATAGACTCTAGTGACTTGATTAACGATGAGTTTAGAGTCATTGAAGATGTCGATATGGCGAGCACCGAGATTAATGACATTTTGAAGACCTAAAATGAGAGCTTCATATTCAGCCATATTATTGGTACATTCAAAGTTAAGCTTGTGTGCGACAGGGATAGGTGCACCCAAAGGAGGAATCATGACAAAACCTACACCTCCCCCTTGTTGACATTTGGACCCATCAAAGAAGAGTTTTAATTTAAATGGAATTAAGAAAGGGGGATTTGAGTGTCTGGAAGAGGAGTATCGGCTAATTGATCCACAATGACCTGTCCCTTGATAGATTTTTGTGAGACAAACTCGACGTCAAACTCTATCATGAGCATGAGCCAATGAGTGATACGATCATTGTGATAAGGTTTCGCATGCATTTTTTTGAGTGGATTGACACTTGTAACAATGTAAGTTTTGTGATTAAAGAGGTAATGACGAAGTTTAGAAGTTGCGAAGAAGAGAGCAAAACACAGTTTTTTAGCTTCGGAATAGCGTGTTTCATACTCATGAAGAGTGTGACTGATGTAATAGACAATCTTTTATTTACCATTAGCGTCCCAATGTGAGATCATGGCTCCCAAAGCATGGTCAGTTACAAAAATATAAAGATAGAATGGCTCCCCCTCGCGTGGAGGTGTGAGCATAGGTGGAGAAAGAAGATAAGCCTTGAGATCATCAAAGGCTTTTTGGCAATGCTCATCCCATTCAAAATGAACATTTTTACGGAGGAGATAATGAAAAGGTTGACAACGGTCTGAAATCTATGAGATAAAATGACGCACTGATTGAAGGCATCCTTGAAGACCACGAAGCTGCTTTAAGTTGGAAGGGGGAGGCATCTTGATGATAGCCTTTATTTTTGTGGGATCGACTTCAATGCCCCTAGTAGAAATGATAAAGCCTAAGAGTTTACCAGTGAGAACGCCAAACATGCATTTATATGGATTTAGGAAAAGACAAAAATGAATGAGTCTCTCAAAGAGAGGCGTAAGAATGAGAAGATGATCCTGATGGCGTTTGGACTTACCAAGGAGGTCATCGACGTAATCTTCGATATTTTTGTGTAAGAGGTCATGGAAGATGTAGGTCATTGCACGTTGATAAGTCACTCCTACATTCTTAAGACCAAAGGGCATGACGCGATAACAAAAAGTCCCCCAAGGAGTTATGAAGGAAGTCTTATGCTGGTCTTCTGGTGCGATGAGAATTTGATTATACCCAGAGAAACCATCCATTAGAGAGAGCATCTCATGACATGTAGTTAAATCCACAAGTTGATCGATATTAGGTAGAGGAAAATCATCTTTCAGACAAGCGAGATTAAGATCCCAGAAGTCGATGCAAATTCGAATTTTCCTAGTAGCTTTTGTTAGTAGTACTACATTTGAAACCCATTGTGGATAGTCAATGGGTTGGATGAAGTTGATAGAAAGCAAGCATTGCAACTCCTCTTTAAAGAGGAGAGATACACGAGGATGCATCTTACACAGTTTTTGTTTAACTGGTTTGACGTTTGGAAGAGTAACGATATTGTGGACCATGATATTAGGATGAAGGCTTGGCATATCTTCATATGACCAAGCAAATGCTTGGCGATGGTGGGAAAGAAAGGCGGTGAAGTCTCCTAACTCCTGTGGATTAAGAGATTGGCTGACCTTAATGGTGTGAGGGTCTTCAGAAGTCCCTATATTAAGGCCGACAGTGGCTTCGTTGAGAAGCGTAGACGTGTCATAAGGAATGGTTTTAGGAAGATAAGAATCCTTTACCCCTAGATAGGTAAGGACAGAATCATCATCCGCACAGTGGATAGTATTGATAGTAGGAGAATTGTCTCTGACTATTTCGGGGAAGAATAATGGTATGGAAGTGGATTTTCCATTAATCTTATAGGTCAGTGGACCTAAGGAAATGGTATTGAAAAAAAAAGTTAGGCAGGATGGAAATGGTGTCATCCACATCAAGTGATGCTTCCGACCTGATGGGAGAAGATGGTTCCTTAATGGAAAGAGGCTCATCGAGAATGGTGACGGTGGATTTCGATAGAGGTTTAAACCCTAAACCAAATTTTTGATGTGGTTTAAGAGTTGGAATGGACGCGAGGTCATGCACACCTTGTTCATACTTTCCTAGGCCAAAGCCTTTCCACGCGCATCAATATAGATAAGTTTTTACGAATGCAGGATTTTGTAGACAATCAAACCCTACTGAATAGGGTTTGGCCCTAGGAGGAGAATCCAGATGATAGTGAGGTGTATCAAGACCACCGTAGATGAAGTTGATCTATTGATTGGGCAGACCAATGGTGACGATGTGACCAAGACCTAGCTGATATTCAGGTTGTTTTTCTAGCCTACCATACTTGTTAGGTTTGAGATGGGCATCAAAAGAAAGAAGAGGAAGCTCTCCTAACGAAAAATGCTACAATGTTTCTTCTAGATTTTGTAAATTTGGTAATTTTGTCATAGGTATGGAAGAGGATGAAGCCTCATCAGGAGAACAAGCATTTTTCTTTGGAGGGGCATAGCATGTGGCCATATCACATTGTGCGGAAGGGAAAGGATCTCCTATATGAGTATATATTTTTCCCTCATACTAATATTTTATGCATCGATGGAGGGTTGATGGGACGCAGTGCATTGTATGAATCCAAGAGCATCTGAGGATCATATTGTAGTGGAATTTCCCTTCAACAATGTAAAAAAAATCATGAAGTAGTTTCTTGCCTACCCAAATGGGCAGGACCACAGTTCCTAAAGTAACTGTCAGCTGATCATTAAATGATTGAAGGGCGAAAGGCGGTGGTGACACTACGTTCTTTAGTAACTTAAGTTACTCGAATGTGTGGGAGGAAATGACATTGAGCGTAGCACCATTTTTTATCATAGTGCGTTTTAACGTAGTGTTATTGATTTGAACTGTGATAAAGAGAGGAGCCTCTAAATCCTCATATGAAAGGAGAGGAATTTCAGAATCCTCAAAGGAAATGATAGTTGACGGTCTATTCAATCCAACAACCATCTCAAAAGGTTGGGGCTCATCTGAATTTACTATGATATGGCATAGATTATTGATCAGAGTCTGGTGATGTTGGGGAGATGATTGAATGAGGTAAAAAAGAGACACTTTGACTGGAGCATGTGTGAGTTGTTTCATAACACTCTCCTCCACTGACACGGGAATCTGAGTCTGAGGTGAAGCATGAATAGAAATCCGAGGTCTCAGGGCTAATGAGGAAGGAGGAACTCCTTCGAGGGTTACAAAAATGATGACTTGTGGTCAAGACGTTAGAAGATGATGGATTATCATACTATTGCGCTCTAGTGGCAATATGAATTGTGTCTATTTGAGAAGGTGGAAGATCATCTGGAGTGGAATTAATGGAATTAGAGGTCTGAGTAGACCGTTCAGGCTCAGATGTAGTTGGGATGACAGGAGACACGTGTTCCTCCTCTTCCAGTAGAAGATCACTTTCTTCCAAGAGGCTGTTAATGACAGATTGAAGGGTTTTATATCCCTTGATGTCATGACCTAGAGTGTGATGGTAAGCACAAATCAAATAAGAGTTAAACCAGGAAGGTTTTACTCGTTTGGGATTATAGGGTTTGATTGAAGGAAGAGATATAGATTAATATTAGATAAGTTGGCAAAGGATTTCAGTATAGAATCCGGTAGACAAAGATGAGACAGAGATGACGAAAGAACCTCTTTAGCATTAGCAGACTGCTGAGGTAAAAGAATCTACATATCTGGTTTGATAGTCTTTTTAGGGATTGTTTTGCTTTTTTGGACATTGGGAAAAGTAACCTTAGGTTCTTCTTTGAGCAAGATTGATTTGGTGGAGGAGGAGCTCCAGAAATTTTGAAGATGATGAAGACGTGCAAGTGTTTTAGTCTTTGGAGATGAGGTAACATAAGATAAGACTGATTACATGGGGGAGGATCTTGGATCTGATATGAGGCACAAAGTCCTTATCTTTTGGTGATGAAGATGATGGTTCTGATAAAAGAGGTGATAGGTAAATCCACTTTTGAGTCACTGATGAAGATGGTGTTGTAGAAAAAGACTTTTTAGTGGGATCTTTTAAGTGCAAAGAGGAATTTTTAGTCTTGATGGACATGAAGCAAGGTTGTTTGGCCGAAAGATATGACGATTTAAATAAGGTGTCAATGCTAACTGATTTAGATGGGGGAGGAGCTTCCTAAAATAGATTCTGAAGATGATGAAGGACGTGACAAAGGGTGCCTTAGTCTTTTGGAGATGAAGATGATGTTGTTTGGCTGATAACATATGAGGTGACCCCTTTCCAATAAGACTGATTTAGATGGGGGAGGAGCTTCCATGAGTAGAAGAAGACACTGATAGAAGATGGTGATATGTAGGCACAAAAGACGCCTTATCTTAGTGGATAAATCCAATCTTTTATGATGGTTCTGATAAAAGAGGTGAACCCCTTTCCAATGAGGTAAATCCACTTTATGAGTCACTGATGAAGATGGTGTTGTAGAAAAAGACGCCTTTTTCCTCCAAAATTTCCACCAAGAGTCTTGATGGTTCGAAATATTGGATAAATCCAATCTTTTCTGATGTGCAATGAGTGAATAACTTTGAGGGAAAGCACCAAGAGTCTTGATAAGGTTCGAAATATTGGTTGATTCCCTTTTCTGGGATGGAAGTAAAGGAGATGACACCTTTTAGATGATGTAACCTTAGGTTTAAACTCGCATAAGGTGATTGTGATTTTTTCTGGAGGAAGTAAAGGAGATGACACTGATGATGTAACCTTAGGTGTCAATGCTCCAACTCTTTATGATGTTTCCTTAGTCTAGGTGTAAGGAAGCACATGATGGTCAATGCCATGTTATAGGTAATGAAGAGGCATCCTCTTGTAGAGGAAGGTTTACTTCAATATGTAAGTAATTGTGCAATGTAATTATTGTAGATAAAAGTGTACGGGAAGAGTTAAGCATCCTCTTGTGAGGAAGGTACTTTTGAATGTAGTAATTGTGGGTGTAAGTGATAATACAACTATGGGCACATTAACCAAAGGCATGGTCGCGGTAGAAAAAAGTGACGGGAAGAGTTAAGATTGAGGACACTTTTGAAGGTATAGAAGTTAATACAACGTAGTGGGCACATTTAACCAAAGGCATGATCGCGGTGAAAATGACTCAAGCATTGAAATTAATCTTCTTCAAGGAATATTTGATGTAGAAGTATCCGTAGTGGAAATTTGAAGTGATGTAAACTGTCTCAGGTATAGGTGGAAGAATCATATGATGTCAAGGCAGATGGGAGATGAACTCTACTGTCTAATAAAGGTATAGACTGGAAGATGGATATGGTCTGAGGGCCTGTTTTGGATGGTAGGATCTCAGAATTTGAAGGAGCGAGATGACTCTAGTTCTAATAAAGGAAGACTCAAAGATGGACCGTGTGTTTGATGGTATGATCTCAGAATTAGAAGGATGGAGACCCATTAGTAGAAATGAGAGTTCTGACTCAGTATGATGTGTTTGTGGATGATTCAGAATTAGAAGAACCCCCATTAGTAGAAATGAAGCTGATAGTATGAGTGTTTTGTTTTTGAAACCCTGAAGCGTCATTGTTAGGGGAATGATTTGGAAAAGGCTGTTTAAAAATGTCAAGCACCTGATTTGGGGGAGCATTTGGGTTATCCAGAATGAGCTCGCCTTTATCAATGAAGCAGGAGTGCTATAGTTTTGCTGATTTGGGTTATCCAGAATGAGCTCGCCTTTATCAATGAATTTTTGGATGAGGTTTTTGAAGGTCTGACATCGTTCAATGTCACGACCTTTACTTCTATGATAACAACAAAAGTCATTTTCACGATACCAGAATGGTGGTTCTTGGCTCTCATCAAAATTTCTAATAGGGGGAAGTTTGATTGTGCACAGCCACTGAACTTGGCTCTCAACATTTTTTCTAAGATAGGGGGAAGCATATGATTGTGTGAACCCCCAATGATTTTTTAAAAGATCGAAGCATGACGAGGGTCCCCCAATCGAAGTAAAAGGATGAAGAGATCTCTCCGAGGTGTTTGATTAGAAGTGTTATTCGAGCTCGTATGATGTTTTTAGGATGATGATAGCATTGGTGGACTCCTGAGGTGTCTTGATCTAGAAGTGTTATTAGAAGTCGGGAGAGTTTTAAATTTGATAGCATTCGTGAAAACCCCTGGTTCTAGACTTTGTTAGAAGTGGGAGAATTTTTAAGCTTCCCTTGTTCAATCGAGAAAAATCTTCCAACTACATCACGGGACTCAAGTTTAGACGTGCCATCGTAAAGGCTTCTTCAAATTGTATGAAAGCTTCCCTTGAATCCTTAAAGTGGCACGGACTCATGATTAGCGTGCCAAGATCAAGTAAAGGCTTCTTCGATATGTATGAAAGGTTTGAATCCTTAAAGTGGAAGGGAGATATGATTAGCGCAAGATCAAGTAAACAACTCGATATGTTGAGATTGAGGGAGGGAGAATGACAATTGATTTATTATCCCTCTCCAACGAGTGACAAAGTCTGCAATAGAATCGTCATCAAATTGATGAATGTTATAAAGATATGTAATCAAGATCTTATGTGTGATGTGGATGTGTGATGTTTATTGAGAAGTTTTCAACAAAAATCTGAGCTAATTGAGAGAAAGAAAACAAAGAATGTTGGGGTATGTTATAGTACCAGTCTAAAGCGGGGCCTACTAAAGACATAGGAAAGGTACGGAGACATAGGAAAGGTACGTCTTGTTGAAGAATCTCATGGGTGAGATTGAGCATAAGCTCCTGATCCTAGACTATAAGGTAGCAAGCATGCTTGAATGCTCGCAGGTGTTGTTAAGGATCCTCTCGGCTATGAAATTTAGAGAACTTAGGAAGTTCCCATTGGGGAGGATAAGGCCTCTCCAAAGGCCTAAAAGCCACTGATGGATGAATCGGTTCATTACATACTTCTTCAAAAGAGTATGAAGGATGAGCCCCCTTTGGTGGAGGCTTCTAGGTCTGCAATCTTCTTAAAAAGAACTTGTACGACATGCCGATTGAGGAGGGGGGATGTTGGTATGTCCCGCATAAGAAGTAAATGGTAGGTTTTGTTGAGGCGTTAATGGGGGATTCATTTGCTAATTAACAGGATGATAAGAGGAATAAACAGGTGTTCTGGGTGACGTCTGGCGAGGTGTTTGTTGTGAAGAAGCCTGCGTATAAACAGGCTGTGAGATGACAAGTGGTTGAGAGAAATTTGGTTGAATGAAAGATGAAGCCTGTGATTGGTGGGTTCCTACACTTGTCGACTGAATTGGAATGGATTGAGGAATGTGGGTGTTGATTTGATTGGATATGGTGGGGAACAAACTCTGAATGAGGCTTTTGACTACCAGATTAGTTATTAGGGTTGCCGATGCCAAAGGATGGGTAAAGGTCATTGTTGCTAGAGCATTAGAAGAAATACCAGTTGTAAGACGAGGAGGAACCGACTGACTCGTAGGAGGGGGTTGGTTCGCAGAGAGATTCTGACCCTGAGACGTAATAGATGGCATAGAAGAATTAATAGGAATTTGTGGGAGCGTGGACACACTCATCATAGCTAAAGAAGAGGGGCCTCTCAAAAGTAGACTGTGGAGTAGCTGAGGTAGCCGCGGCACTAGGGATAGGCCAGGGTCATTTGAAAACCATTCGACATGGTCGATGGAAGAGAAAAAGGAGGCATAGATGTGCCACCCTTTTTTCATGGTCGGAGGCAAGAAAAAACATGCTAACTGCTCTATAAAATCCTGGGATGGTTCATGAGAATAATCGTAAATGTGCTAGATCAGTGGTCCCTGATCAGATATTCAAACAGACTTATGCACTAGGTAGTCCATAAGGGCTACTGGGTTGTGGTCAAGGAGTGCCTGAAATTCAGGATCTCCACAAGGAACATACTCTATATCAGAAGCAGATGACACCTCTGAAGGACTGGGGGAAGTTGGCGTGATGGGATCACTTGAGGATGATAGAAAGGATTATATGACCAAGATGGGGAACCAACTAACAACGGTCCCGAAGAAGACCCGAGGGGTGCTAAAACATCCACATTAGGGGTGATCTCGGATGAAGAAGAGGCTAGTTGAGCCATTTTTCTAGATTTTGATCGGGTGATGACCATCATAAGCAAGAAAAACACAGAAAAAAGATTCACCTAACTAATGCATAGACAATTCAAGTAGCGTAGGTGATTATCTATTTTAATTTTTAATGCTTTTTAAGAAAGAAAATGTTTGGGAAGGATTTTTTTAGAATAGGAACTACTCAAATAGCCAAACTAAGAATAGTTTGGGGAATGTTTTGGTGAGGAGTCCTAAAGGCACTTCAGTAAAAGATGGTATGTGGCTTGATATAGGGGCCTACCCCCCGCACTTCACACATCGCTGCAATAAGGGAGTCGGGGTGCTTTTCCAATATATACTAGAACTTTTGTGAATTTATAGTGCGGCCTGAGTACTGCGTAGGCTCTTCCTCTTGGATGTCACTTCCAAGTAGGTGAGGCCAGGGAAGGAGTTTTTGTTTAAATGATTTATACCTAGTGATTTTGGCTTTATGTGCAAGGGTGAAAAATAAAAATCAAATAGTGTCACTACCGATTTTGATCAATTTTCTAACCTATTTAGAAAACTAGATGAAGAACATACAATAGAAATGACAAAGAAAAAGTTTTTTTTAAGAAATAAAACCGAAGTGTTTGATTTCAATGAAGGCAAGTCAAACAAGTTCTTTCCCAATACGATTAATTCTTTTTAAGCACCGAAACCGAAGTGTTTGAGTGTGATTAAAAAAAACAAACAAGGAAGTTCTTTTTAAGTTCTTAAAAAGGAGAAAACACCGCAAAAGAGAAATACCTGTAGATTTAGCTCTCCAAGGTGTGTGGACTTCAAAAAGCATGTTGTTGAGCTCTTCCCCTTGAAAAATCCCATGAACAAGCAAAGTGCTCTGCAAGACAAGTTTAAGCAAACACACAAACAAATCCCGAAAGATATATCCAGATAAATAGATACTAGTAGAAGAGAAATTTTTATTTAAGAAACTAGAAAAATTTCCAGAAAATGAAAACTTTGTACAAAGAGATAAATCAAAAAGTGTGGCTTTGAAATCAAATGAAAGATTTACTAATTTTAGAAATAGAAATGGGAATCTAGATATGCTAGCCAGAAATAATTTTGATTTTGGAAAGGAAATACTTAAAGAAAACTGATGAAAATCAGTCAAGAAAAAGAACTAAATCTCAAAACTGGAAAAGAAATGAACTAACCAATAGGGGACTTTGGTCAGGTCCCACTGGGTGAGCCAAAATGTAGATCAAAAATTTCTGCGCTTGTTACCTGTCCAAGTTAATGCACCAAACTAAACACAAAAGTCCTAAAAAACTCAAATAAAATTGATACCTGATAGTTAAGACAGGATCCGAAGACGTAGATGGGAGGAAAGCCAATGTAGACAAGATGGGCACACACGAGAAATCCTAAAAAGTAGATTCGAAAAACCTGCAATGTACAAATCCTTGGCAGAGAAAAGACAACGTTAAAAGATATTTGGGTGGACTGCCCAAAAAGCGAGGGTCCGGTAAGCGATGAGCTTCCTCGGCGGATGTCAGTCCACGTTTTCAATTAAGGAAAGAAGCGTACATGATAAAAGATGTAGGTAAATGTTTATATTTTCTGATTAAAAATAAAAGACAAAATGTAAATAGCAGACAAAATATAAACAGAACATAGGAAACTATGACAACAATGCTAGACTTATGTTACATGTACTTGGCACCTGTCTGCAGGTTGATTGGCGTTGGACCAGATTGTGTTCGGCATCAATTTATTTAAGCGGCTCTAATTGGAGTAAATCGGCATCGACTGGAATGGGTCAACGTCAACCGGAGGCAAGTTACAGAAAGCTTGATGGATGATTGATGAGGACTGGATCGTGAACACTTGCAGGGGTTGCAAAGAGGCAGATAGAGTTTCACCTTAGCTAGATGCGAGGAACAAAGTCACCAAGAGGTCAAGGAATCCTCATGGTGTCGATGTTGCGAGGGTAGAGTAATAGTACACCTCTCAGGGATTGATTTGGAAAAAAATTATTCTTCTTCCGATTGACGATTCGAAGGCTCAAGGCTTAAGATTTTTATCTCTCTTTCTGTCTAACTAGAACTAAATTCTGGCCCTATATTTATAATCAGCGTCGACCGAGGTACAATCGGTGCCATTATGAAAAATTAGCGTCAACCGTAGTGTCAGTCGGCGCCGATCAGGGAATAGATTCCCAAAATGGCCAAAAAGGATGAATTGGGAAAGATAAGAGTATTATCCTTCTGACCCAAGTACGGGAAATATCCTACTGCACAGTTTGGGGAGAGGAGAAATAGGGGGGGATAGATTGATAAAATTGATATGGGAGGTTAGGAATAGATATGGGGGTAGATAAGTGGTTAAGATACATGTAAAAAGTATAATTAAATAGTTAAGATTTAATTATCCATGGGTAAAATACAATGGGGTATAATAAACTTAGGATAGATGTTTAATTAGATATTTAATTAATACCCTAAAGGAAAAGTGGTGATATAAAGGTGCCCCAGGTTACCTGAGACAGTAAACGAACACAGGGGACACTAAATTGGGTAACCAATTTTAGGTGTCTACAACTTGATCATGTTGGGAAACTGAGGTCTTAAGGTAGACGGGACAAGTGCGGGTATGATTGCTGCAGTCGGGGTATAAGGTCGATGAGTTTGCTTATTTGGTTTGGGTGTCGGAGTAGGTGTGGTTTTGACGTTGGAGGATGTAGCTAAATCCAGTTTAATAGGTGGATGAGTAAGGCTGGTGGTCGGGGTGACCCCTATAGTGGTAATAGGTTTAGTGGAGGTAAATGTTGTGGGTATGGGTTTGGGTTTAGGCATAGGTTGGGTTATGGGTAAGGGTGTGGTGTGAGTGCTAATGGGTATCGTGGAAGGGGTTGCGACAGTAGTGGTTGTATTTGGTTTGATGGGTGGAAATGTGTTTGGGTAGATAGTGGAGGTTTCATCGAGGGATTGTTACATCTGTGTTGAGACAGGGTGTAAGAGGTGCGCCCATAATAAAGCCTTATCCACATAATATAAGTGATCAGCCAAACGTGAGAATGGCACATCTATGGGTGGAGTTGGTGAGGACCTAATGGGAATTCCCATAAAATGCATCTTAGAGATGGGGAATCGGCCAGCTTCAGCTTCTGTGGTTAAGAGAGTTGGAAGTAGGTCTGTTGGATTTTGGGTAGCTAATGGAGAATGATCGCCAAGAGGCAAAGGTATCTCCACTGGGTCTATGATGGGTGGAAGAGATGATGGGAGTTCCTTTATAATTGGAGGAACAGATAGGTGCTCCTCTGTGGGTGGAAGAGGTAATGGGTGCTCCTCTGCGGGGGGAAGATAATAGGTGCTCCTCTATGGGTGGAGGAGGTAATGGGTGTTCCTCTAAGGGTGGAGGAGGTACGGTAGGTAAAGGTTCTCTAAGTGGAGAAGCTAGGGGTGAGATGGTCTCAATGTTAGCAGAAGACTCTTCCGTAGGTGATGTAGGAGATGAAAGGTGTTCTTCTGTTGGTGAAGGAAAGATGGAGGTTGGTTCAGATGTGGAAGGAGGATTTAAGGCTAGGATTTCCTCTATGGAAGGAATGTGAGGTAATTGAGAGGCGACATGTACCTCGTTAAAGATCACGTGAACCTCACGGGTATGGGTATCATGAGTGGATGTCTCACCAGTTTGATTGGATGAAGGGGCATGATTGGGAAATAGTTTTTTGAAGATTTGTAGATTTTGGTTGGGGTGGTGTTGCGATTATCCATAGTTAGCTCACCTTTCTCGAGCATTTCTTGGACAATATTCTTGAAAGTGATGTATTTGTTGTCACTATGACCCTTCACTCGGTGATAGTTACAAAAATCGTGCTCTTTATACCATACGGGCATGGGGCGAGCAAGGTCAAAACTAGTGTGTGGTTTTATGGGTGGAAGGGTGATGGCTCCACCTTTGGTAAGCTTTTCTAAGACAGAAGAGTAAGGTTCCCCAATTGGGGTGTATTTTCACTGCTCTTGTCTGAATCAAAAAGTCTGGATAGGTGATAGATTAGATGAGGGTGTAGCTTGATTGGATGGATGAGCTGGGCCGGCCTTGAGTACCACTGTGTTAGCGGTACCTTTAGCCTTTGAATAATTGGTTGGTGGTTTGGAAGAAGAAGAGGTTTCATTCGACTTGAATGCCGAATTCTTATTTCGCAATTGGATTTTCTTCTCTTCGATGGCCCGAATCTCTAACTTTCATGCCATAGTGAATGCCTCGTCGAACGTTCGGAAAGTTTGGACTTGCAAGGTCGGGGAGATATGTCTGGCACAAGCTAGTGTGAAGATATCGATGAATTCAGTTTGTGGAAGTTGGAAGGTAAGTTGATTGATCAGGCTGCGCTAGCGAGCGACAAAATCTTTGATAGATTCATCCTCATACTGACGTGTGGAATATAGATTGGTCATGGTAACCTTCTTAGTGATATTGATAGAGAAATTATGTAAGAAAGCTTGGGCTACTTGATTGAATGAAAATATGGAGTGTTTGGGTAACCCCCTATACCAATCTAATGCAGGTCCAATGAGGGACATGGGAAAAGTTCTCAAAAGAAAGGCATCATCATGAGCAATCAGATAACACCCATGTTTGAATGAGTGCAAATGCTGTTAGGGGTCTTCCTTACTATTGAAGCAGTTGAATTTAGGAATTTCCCAATGCACAGGGTATGAACGGATAGGAATGGAGGGGTAAATAGGCTCATTGCAAATCTCGTCATAGGTTAGAGGGTTACAGGAGCCAGAAACTGATGCCTCAAGTAATTGCATCTTATCCAACATCAATTTAATTAGGTCATTGGTGGGTTGTGATGATTGGATGCCTCCTATAGCATGAGGAGGTTGGTTTTTGGTGCATATAATGGGGGTGGCATTCCAGTGTATGGGGCTGTCATGTAAGGTGGAAGAGAAGAAGGCAATGAAATAGGGGGTACGTACCTGGAATGAATGATAGATGAAACAGTTGGTTGTTGGTAGTATGTATATGGGGGTGGAAGGGTCATGGTAACCCTAGTGGTGATAGGGGCTAATGATTGTGGAATGGAAAGAACCACGTTCTGAAATGGGGTAGGGGTCATTGATACTGGAGGTGGGAATGTAGCTATAGGTATGTATGAGACATTAGGGGTGGATGAGGTTGTGTTTGGGGTAGTCATCGAGGGTATGGTGGATGTAATGGGTACCACAGAGATAATAGACGTGGCAGTCATAACAGGTATAGAACCTAACTATGAAATGACTGGGGGTAAGGTGGATGTAGGTAGCATGGAGCCAGATTGGGCCGATGCGGAAGTGGGTGCGAGAGTCGAGGGGGATAGATACGGGCATGCCATATATCAACTGACCTAAGGCGTCTCGAGTGGATGAGTGGGAGAGGTAAAATATGCAAGGCAACAGGGTTCTGGTCAAGGAGTCATGCAAACTCCTCATCTCTGGTAGCGATAGTAGTAGGCTGGATGGGATCCATGGCTGGTGATAAAATAGAAGGTGGTGAAGGACTAGGTGGGAGTGGTTGGCAACTGGCATGGAACATGAGGGCATTCACTTGTCTTCATGTCAATACCATGTGAACCACATATTGATCAGGTAGGGCTACTTCTCTATAAATGATACAGAGAACATCAGGAACAGGTGAATCTGGTGATAAAAAATGGATGAAGTAACAAATGGTGGGTGGAATGTGAAATAGGATAACCGATGCCAGTTAGTGAAAACCAACATCGGTTAGGGGTAACCACTACCAGTCACTATAGAAAATGGACAGTGAGTAAACAGTGAGGTAGAAGGCAAAATTTGACAAGTATGCCAAATCTAGGGATGTGTAAAACATCAATGAGAAAAATGATAGTGACAGAGACTATGGAAAGTGGAAGAAAGTGAAGTAAAAATGTCCTTTTGAGTAGGTTAGCAAAAGGACCTGGAACTGACGTTGGTTGGGTTTAACTGATGGCATGGTCAGAGGTAACCGATGATGGTTACTGTGAAATTGAAACAGTGATGAAATAAAGTGGTTGTGAATTAAAATATGATGTGGAATCAGACCCAAAATTCTAGAAATGATGATGATATGGCCCAGGCACACTTAGGTGAAGCTGGAATACACCATCTATGATGAGGAGCATGCAAGGATGAACAAAAAAAAGTGATGAACATGATCTTTCACCTCAAAACACAAGCCAAGTAGAAACACTAAGAAAATGTGATCCTAGGAGTGCCCTTTCTTTAGCTTATGCTATTTAGGGATTGACATATGAATTGTGAAATAGATTTTTTGGTGAGGATGGCTTCCTACAAAGAAGGATATCTAAAGGGTGAGGTTTCAGGTATGTTATGGTGGGGGCGGGCTTTGCTTTGAAGTATGACTCGACAAAGCAGCGAGCTGGGTGCCCACTGTGTCATGATTGTGTGATCACCTACAACTTTTCCAGGTAATATGTTGTTTAAGAATGTATGTATTTGAATTTTTGTGTGGTTTGGTAAGACTCCGAGAAAGAGAAAAGGATAGAAGTGATTTTCTACAATTTGTTTGTCAACCATCAGCTGGTCATGACCTCCAGCATATAGGTTGCCCTCATTTAATGTGAGCTAATGCAATAAATCAGAATGGAATGTAATTTTTTTTAAACCCAAATCGAAAATGTGAAATTGGATGACACAATAAGATGAAGAGGAAGAGGGATGCTCTTTCACTCCAATGTAGAAAACATGAAGAGATGATTCTTTTTAATTACACCAAAAGAAAAGTTTCCTTTAGAGAAAATAGAAAGGAGATGTCGATTACCAGGGAAGAAAATTAGTGTGTACGCTTTTAGAAGGGAAAAAAACACACAATTTTTTCCTAGGAATGAATGAAATGCAAGGAATCCTCGGATGGGTCCCACCGGGCGTGCCAAAATGTTTCACCTTTTTCTTAGATTGTTTCTTTGAATTGTTGACGAAACAAATAGGGTAACGGGTGTAGGAGGAATACCTATTCAAATGTCAGTTGATGGGTTGTTGCATGTATGACTTCTGAATCCACAGCTGATCATGAGAGCTTCCTTTTGGCTAGGAGGAACTACCTATAATGAAAACAAGACCACCAGAAGGAATTAAACAATATGGGCAGTGAACTGCCTAGCGTGAGCTAGATCGGGAAGTATGATACTTCCTAGATGGCTATCAGTCCACTATTTTAAACAAATTAATGTTGTAAACAAAGTAAATCCTATTGTTATTTTAAAATGATTTAGGTATCTCACTTAAAACACAATAAGAAAATAGATCTAATCTAACAGGCTAAGCTAGAATAGAATCCAAAGGTCAAATGATTGGTTCTGGGTTCTGCAGGTCTGATAAAGGTCTCGGGTAGGTCACAAGTGAGTGAGGGTGAGGTAAAATTAGGTGGGTAGGTCTCTGTTTAAGGCTGTGTGGGCAAACACAGAGACCGACATGTCGGTCAGGGGTGACCGAAAGTGGTTAGGTATAACTCGGTGCCGGTTACTGTGAGATCTAGGAAATGTCACAGAATAGGGTTTTGGTCTCCTTTGTGATTGCACAAAAGGATTTTGGTTGGTTGAGACGAGGTATTGGGTGACTAGAATAGGATTTTGCAAGGTTTTAATGAGTCTATGGAGGTGAAAATGTTGGAGAAGGTCAATAGGGAGCAAGATAAACAATGGGTGATAAAATAATGATGAAATGAAATAAACCAAAGAAGTATGATGTTATACTTACTTGGATTTCATTCCTGAAGGTCTGTGTGTGAAGGATGGAGGTGTTGATGATGGGTTTGAAGGCTGCAATTGATCACCAACTGAAGAAAAGCTTCTACATGGGCTGCATGCACACTCCTCTTTGCTTGGATAGATTAGATCATGGCTGGGATGGCTGTGTAGGAGAAGATGCTCAATCTCCTTCCTTGGATGTGAGTTTTCACTGGAATTGGCTCTCTGAAGATGTGTTATCTCTCTTGAGATGTATTCTTGCTCATGGTCAACTTTCTTGCTTCCAACTTCCAAATTCCAAGTTCCAACTTCCAACCTTGAGAATAAGGTTGTTTTGGGTTAAAAGGGGTAACCGATGGTGGTCAGTCTTAACCGGCGACGGTTAGGGGTAACCGACGTCGGTCAAGGTGGGATTTCCTAGGTTTACTAAACTTAGGGAGATCCTCCTGATTTTCTTGGATCTCGTGTCATTATCCCATGGATTAGACTTGGAGCTTCTTGTGAGCATGTAGGAATGTGGTTAGAGGGAATGTAGGCATTGATTTTTAGGGTTTGGGTAAGTCTTAGTTAGTTATGGGAACTTGCTAAGAATAGGTCTTAGGTTGAGTTAGCTTGGTGAGGTGTCTAAGTGAACTGTATGTGTAGATATTATTTAAATAAGATATTTAAATAATAAATATAGTGAGGATAATGCATTAATTTAATTAATTAATTAAATTAATATTAGTGGGGTGAAGGGGTCATGGCTAGGTAAATGTAATAAAGGGTGCCTATATGTCGAGGGACAAAAGGGGAGTGTGACCTAATTTTAGTGTCTACATTTTGCCCCTTTTTGTTGTGTAGCTTGTATTGGTAAGTGATGCTAACAAAAATAAGATGTGGTTGCCCCATGTGAGGGTGAAGGTGATCCCCCTCAAACCAGGAACTGACGAGGCAACAGGCTGAAGTGGTGAGTGGTTTGATAAAAGGTAAATGTGAAGAAAAGGAAAGTGGGTACAGGGAAAAAGGATTGAAAGGTCTACTCGGGTAATCTAGGTAATGGGTCAGGGTCAAAGGTAGCAACAGTCAAATGCACGCACACGTATAAACTGCAGCATGCTACCAGGTTGAAGAGCAGGCAAACTCTACATCGTCTAAGGTTGATAGGTTTATCCAAACAAGGTTGAAGTGAATCTGGTATCCAAGGTATAGGATAAGGTCAAGAAACACAATGTAGGTTAGGTGTAGGAACGTTTAGGTATGTTCCGGTACACCAAAGGTAGGGTCAGGATAAATGGTCATGGCCATAGGCTAGGTAAGGTCATTGGGTCAATCAACATAGGTAACAGTGCCACAAGGTATAGCAAACACATGAGGTCAAAGGTCACTAGCGATGGTCCAGGTCCAAATATCTAGGTCACGGCATGGGTAAGGCCGAGGTAAGGGTAAAATAATGAGTCCCCAAAGGAGGAAAAATGGAGGTAGGAAGTGATGAGGTTAGGAAAGGTAAGCTAATGGGTTGGGTAAAGGTATGGGGTAAAGAGCAAGGTAGAGGGTGGGGTAAAATGGAAAAGTAAGGGAAATGTGTAGGTAAGGGTGACCGATGGTGGTCATAGATAACCGACGTCGGTATAGGAAAACCGGCGATGGTTAGGTAGGGCACAAGACCGATGCCAGTCGAGGGGAACCGACGTCGGTTAGGTCGGGTTTGGTATAAAAAAAAAAATCCACATGTTTATTATTCATTTGTGAATTTTGAAGTGAAGAAAATACAAGAAAGAGAGAAAAGTGAGAAAAGCATCCAGAGGAAACGGGATAGTGAGCTGGCAGGGTGAGTTGATGGTGGTTGGGTTGGTTAGTAGTGGGTCCACGAGATCTTAGTGAGGGATTCGATTGGTTAGAGTGTGTGGGTAGATATTCAGATGATGGAAGAGGCAGGAGAGGGATCAGGCAGACCACCAGCACAGCAGCCAGACGTGCCACCGAGACGGTGGTAGCACGACGAGGTAAGCACCTAACTCTTTAATGTTAATTAGATAGAGTAGATGGTGTAAGGGTTGTTTATTTTTGGATTTGGGTGGGTTTTTGTATTTTGTGGGCGGGAAAAAAGTTAAATCAGGTATGTGGGGAAAAATGGGAAAAAAAGAGGGGGGGAGGGGTAGGAAATTGGATAGGTGGGGTGGGTAGGGGTTTTGGGGTAGTGTAGGTCAGTGTAGGTGGGGTAAAAGGGATAGGTGGGAGGGTTTACGAAAAGGGGGGTTTAGGAAGTCACAAATTTTCCACGACAGTGACTGGCATCGGTCAAGCTTGGATGGCATCAATCAGGTTGAACTGGGATTGGTCACCTAACAGGTGACCGATGCGGGTTACGCGGAACCATGGTCGGTCAAGGTGAACCAGTATCGGTCACCAAATAGGTGACCGATGCCGGTTTAAGGGTGACCGGAGTCGGTTAGGATGAACCGGCACCAGTCAGGATTTTAGGCAAAAGGGTCCAAAAAATGATGTAGGTTAGGTGGTTGGGATGGGTAAGGTAAAAAATAGGGTGGTGGGTAATGATAAGTGATGAATAAGGTCATGGTAAAGGTAGATTAATGTTGTGCTTTGGATTGGATGCAGGGTCAATTGTAGTTACACATGTGAGACAGGTTCCACCACTATTGGTGACATTGTGTGGCCTAGCAAGCCCGTTGGAGCTACAGCATGTGGAGGCAGTGGGCTTGAGTGGTATTCGGCGCTACCGACATGTTGTTTGGTAGCCTAGTTTGATGGTCGCACTCATCGATAGATGGGACTCCATGACCAACACGTTCCACCTTCCGACGGGTGAGATGACCATCACCCTGGAGGACATGTTCTGGATTCTGAGGTTACCCATATTGGGGGCCCAGGTGTACTTCTATCTCCTCTGAGGCCTCAGAGGAGCTGATCGGGACTGTATTTGGTGAGGGGGGTGGAGCTGAGCTTCCATAGTGCCAGTTTGAGCTATGGCGAGATGTACCTAGCCCATCTGGATGAGACGAGGCTAGTAGTTTTATTGATGGAGGCAGTGTGTTGCTATGCACTGCCTGATGCAGAGGGTGGATGCTTTCCCTGCTCACTGATGGGGGTGCTCCATGATATGATGGTGCATGAGACACGGTTTGCCTAGGCACCAGCATTTTTGGTGCAGCTATACAGAGAGTTGTGGGCGTATGGGTGGCTACGCAGGTTTAGCCTATGTTGTACATTTATACTACACTGCTGGGCCTATGAGCACATAGTCTATGTTCGACCTATAGGGATGCCCTGAGCAGATGCATTCCCACCGAGATGTGTGCGGTTGGGATACAGGAGATGGGTGCCAGTTGCAGGAGAGTGGAGATCAGATAGGCTGACATATGATGTGGCCCATTTTTGGTAGTTGTTGGAGGGGTTGTCTGGAGTGGACATTATCTGGAGGCCATATGTGGGATTCCCCTCATATAGGCACATGCATGAGGAGCTAGTTGAGCTCTAGCTAGAGAGGTGGATACAGGGTCACCGTGCCGGGGAGGATGAGATGATCCTAGTCGACAGGGTCTGATCGACAGTTCAGGCTCATACAGGATATTCCTCTTCCCTTCCCACAGTATCAGAGAGATGACGTGGAGAGGCCTCTCCCTCTACCACAGCCTATAGTGCCTACAGGAGAGGAGGAGAAGCCAGTGGATTAGCGGATTGATGACACCAGATGCATAGATAGGTATAGGCAGTGGTGGTGGACTCAGTTACGAGCCATACCACCTAGACCAGGGTAGCTAGATTTAGCTACCATGATAGTGCAGAGAGACACCCTACAGGGGTAGGTAGTGAATGCTGATCACGCATAGATAGGTATACTACAGACACAGCTGGAGGGGTCAGAGGTAGAGGTAGTGGAGCTATGGGTACAGGTGGCCAGTCTGCAGGCCCAGATGGTGGAGGGAGAGGGTGGAGGTGATGGAGGAGATGGGGACAGAAATGGTCAGGTCACAACCCTACAGGCTTAGGTGGTAGGATTACAGGGTCATTTGGCCATAACCCAGACACAGATTGGGGTCTTACAGGCCCAGATACAGGCACAGGGACAGGGGGCACCTGTAGGCACCGGGGTATGGGGCACCACCACAGGCGTAGGGAGCTGGTCCCAATTCACAGGCTGGCAGGGCAAATACAGGGGCTGAGACCTATGGGACCACCACAGACCATGCCTATATCTAGGCTATGAGATGCCCTAGGTGAGGCGTGATACTATTAGGACCAGCTCATGGCATATGGGATAGACTTCCTCTCATATGGAGAGTACAGGGCACAACAAGCATCCAGTGAGAGGATGAGATCCCACACACATAGTGTGGAGAGCACAGGAGGGTAGTGAGCTTATAGGCCTGATCAGGGTGAGGCCACCAGCGCACAGAGACTAGAGTGAGGTGATGTGCCAGCAGGGGCATAGGAGGCCGAGGGTGCAGGGGACACAGATATGGAGGACATCCGGTGAGATGTCTGATATGTGGCCACCCTAATTTTTGATGTATAGTAGTGGTTATTTTTGATATATATGTGGCTTGCATGTGAAGATAGTTGTATTTTTTATCACATACTGGCCTGTGTTCTGAAGACAATGAGGATGTACGAGTGATTTTGTTATATATTGTGAGCATATACCGGTATGCGTGCCAAATATTTTTGTATTGATTCATTCATTCATTTGTGTATATATGAGACCGGCCTGCGTGTCGATGACATTTTGTATTGTATATCAGCCTACGTGCCGACATTTTTGAGATGATGGCCATGATGAGATAGGAATGTATTTTGAGATACACATTGATTGATTTATATGATGAGATTCATGGTATTTGGTGATGTGTCAATATGTTTATGAGATATTGGTTTTATGGCTTGTGTTAGATGAGATATGGATTTGTTACTTTGATATGGATGGAAAGTAGGTGACTTAGGCATGATGGAGTCAGGTTGGTTTAGGCATGGATCGAGTCAGGTTATAGGCATGGATTGAGTCAAGTTATAGGCATGGATTGAGTCAGGTTATAGGCATGGATGAGTTAGGTTAGTTTAGGCATGGATCAAGTCAGGTTATAGGCATGGATGAGTTAGGTTCATTTAGGCATGGATCGAGTCAGGTTATAGGCATGGATCAAGTCAGGTTATAGGCATGGATCGAGTCAGGTTATAGGCATGATTCATTATGGTTTGCAATGAATGATACTATGGGTCATATGTGAAATGTTGTATAATCTATGCATATTGATGATAGAGAGATGGTAGGTGTAACAAATGTATAAAATGGTAAACAACTTGTTATGTATGTGGCTTGATTTCCAATTTTGTTAAAAAAGGGGAACTAAGTGAAATGTGGGATAAATGGTGAGTGAGGCATGGTTGAGGAATTTTTTAGGGTAGAGAGTGGCCAAGCTAACCTCCAAGGGCCCCATGCCCTCGAAGTGCTGCCTACATAGTCTCGGTGAAAAGGGGACCTCAGGCCGATGTAGTTCTCCCATGAGCTAGGGGAAAATATGAGAATGAGCTAGTAAGTTTTTGGGCATGTTGTGGGTTTAGTTTTAATAGGTGTGGGTAGATTATAGGTAAAATGATGTAGGTGAGAGCGATTATGGTGAAAGGGGAGGATTATCACAAAGGTAAGAGATGAGGACCAAGTCCTGTATAAGGTAGTCAAAATGTAAACAAAGATGGTTAAAAGATAAGAAGGGGGCAATAAAGCCACTTGATTGGGTAGGATCATACCAAGTAGATCATACCTTGAAGGGGGTGATGAACACAAGATCCGAAAGGCATTACACGATTAACTATTCTACGGTGAAAGTAGTCACAGGATCACCAAATGTCAAAATCCCAAGATTTACCTTGAGGCGATTTAGGAAATGAGAGTGGAAATGGTAAGGTGGGTGAAAGGTAGTTAATTTTATATGTTTGGAGTGACAGGTCTTTTGGGAAAGAGGTCCGAGGTCACAATGGGCAAGTCCATAACTAAAAAGTATTTTTGTTTTGATAGACTTATCGATGTGGGAAGTCTATATGGGATAAATAGTATGGTACTCCTTTAGGTCTTTGTGAAGCTGATCGATGCGGGAAGCTTTAGTTTCTCTTTTTTTTTTTTTGAAAGCTTCACATAGTTGTCCTTTGAGGGAGCAGTCTATTTATAGTAGCAATTTGGTCGAGAGGAAGATGTCCTTTTAAGGGAGTCATCTTTTTTATTAGAAGTTTGATTCAAGGAGTTTGGTCCCATTGGAGGTCTTTGAAATCATGGACAAGACCAAGGTGAAGGATAGGACTCTTGTTCAAAAGGTGAGGTGGAACAACCATGGGATCTCATCTAAAGGTAGACAAAAAGTATCCATGAGAATCATGCTATGTGCAGTGCCATGGTACACATATTCAAGAGAAGTTAACAAATGATGGGTACTCACATGATTCTTGTTTAATCGTTAGGGAGGTGTATGGAGTGGATAACACTCAAGGGACGAGTGGGGAGAGAGACAAAGGGTGAGGTAGGACAACGCAGTCAACAATAGAATGGTCGAAGATGCAATGCTTAAGGGGCTCAGGTTTGGGTTTACCCTCAAGAGAGGATAAACGATAGGCACCTGATCCATAGGTATGAGTTACGATGTATGGTCCAAGCCAATTAGGAGATAAGTTTAATTTTTTCTGCTTTGGTTAATTTTCTTTCAAGACAAGGTTACAAACTTGGAAGGTTCATTCATGAACACATTTGTCATAAGCACGTTTGATATGTTATTGGTAAACTTGAAGGTGATCTAAAGCATTAAGATGACATTCATCTAATAACTCTAGTTGTGCTAAGTGGTCCTGACAAAATTCATCATCAGTAAGCATGTCATGGAGAGAAATGCGAAGTGAGGGGATCTGGACTTCGAGAGGTAGAACAGCCTTTGTACCATAGACCAGTGAAAAGGGTGTAGCTGCAGTGGAAGTGCAAATACTAGTGTGGTATGCCCATAGGGCAAAAGGAATGTGCGTATGCCAATCCCTCCCAGTATCGTCAACCACTTTCATGAGAATTTTATTGAGGGTTTTGTTAGTGGATTCAGCTTGGCTGTTGGTTTGTGGGTAATAAGGTGATGAGAAACTAAGTTGAATGCTGAAGGTGTCGTAAAAGTTTTTGCAGTGTTTTGTTTTTGAATTGTTTTCCATTGTCAGTGATGAGGTGATGAGGGACACCAAAGCAACAAATGATGTGATGGTTAATGAACTCACATATTTTCTCAGCTTTCATGGAGATGAGTGGTATGGATTCCACCCATTTTGTGTAGTATTCGGTAGTAGTTATGATCCATTAATGACGTTGGGAAGAATGAGGATTGATTTCTCCGACAAGATCTAAACCCCATTGAGAGAAGGGCCAAAGGTCACGAGCGACCTGTAAGGCATGACTGGGTGTATGATGAACGTTGGAATGTTGTTGACATTTCACACAACATTTGACATAGTCGCAACAATCATGGTTAAGGGTTGGCCAGTAATAGCCTAGGTGAAGAATACGCTTAGCAATAGCAAGGCCACTAAAGTGACCTCCACATATGCCATCATGAACCTCCTTAATGGTATAAGGAATTTTAGAACTTGTGAGGCATTGTAAGAGAATACCATCAAAGCAGTGCTTATAGAGGAGTCCCCCCATGATAACGAAACTAGAGACCCTTTTAAGGAAGGCACGTTGACCGTTACGGGTGAGATCAGGAGGTAAGATGGAGAGGGAAAGGTAATCAGAGTATTATTTATACCAAAGGTCACTCGGGTCAGGGGTGTCATTTCTAATTGAGTAAACATCATGAGGTAAATAAGAAGGTGAATGGAGGTGTTGTATGGTGACAAATATTTTGGAATCAACAGGGGAAGCGGGTATTTGGGAAGCTAAGTAGGATATGGTATCTGTAAATTTGTTGGTTGAACGTGGGATGGTTTGAAGGGTGTAACGATCAAAGGTGGTCAAAAGTATGTCTACATGATGTTTATACTTTTGAAGTATCTCATTATGACATTGGTACATACCATTGACTTGGTTTATGACCAATTGTGAATCACCAAAGATGTGGATTGATTTGACATCTAGGGCATAGGCGGCTTGGAGACCTAGTACGAGCACTTCGTACTTAGCAATATTGTTGGTGCATTCAAAGTCTAGTTTGAAAGACAAAGGCATGGGTTCTCCATCCAGAGGAATGAGGATAACACCAGCCCCACCCCCACGCTGAAACTTGGAACCGTCGAAGAACAGTGTCATTTGGTAAGGGCGTTCATCCAGGGAAAGGGTAGCAATGGATTCATCAGGAAAGTCAAAATTAGAGGGTTGGTCCCCGGCAATAGGTGCGTCAGCCAGTTGGTTGGTGATATCCTAGCCCTTAATGGACTTTTGGTGAATGAATTCAAGGTCAAGATCAGCTAGAAGCATAAGCCACCACGTGACACGCTGATTTTGATAAGGTTTGGTGTATATGAAGTGTAAAGGGTCGGTGTTGGTCACAACATAGGTTTTGTGGTTGAGTAGGTAATGGACAGAGTTTGGTGGCAACGAAAACTAAGGCTAAGAAAAGCTTTTCTGGATGGTTGTATCGGGTTTCATAGTCCAAAAGTGTACGGCTTATGTAATAAACCACCCACTCCCTGTGTTGTTCATCGCGATGAGCGAGCATGGCTACCAAGGAATGATCGGTAGCTAATATGTATAGGTAAAAAGGTTGATTGTATTTAGGTGGAATGAGTACGGGTGGTTGGAGAAGGTATTGTTTTAGGGCCTCAAAAGCTTTGTGGCAATCATCATCCCATTTAAAGGAGACATCCTTCCTAAGCAGATGATGAAATGGTTGGCACTGATCAGATAATTATGAAATAAAACAGTGAATGGACTGCAATTTACCTTGCAGGCTATGGAGTTCTTTAAGTTTAGTGGGCAGAGGCATTTCCAGAATGGCATTGACTTTAGCTGGGTCAACTTCTTTACCATGGAGGGAAACAATAAATCCTATGAGCTTTCCTGAGAGAACCGTGAAGACGCACTTTTTAGGTTAAAGGCAGACGTAATATTTAATGAGGCAGTCAAAGATAGTTTTGAGGACGGTGAGGTGTTCAAACTCGACATTTAGATTTGGCCAAGAGGTCATCCACGTAATCTTCCAATATGCGATGCATGATATCATGGAAGATGTAATTCATAACATGCTGATATGTAGCACCAGTGATTTTAAGGGAAAAATGCATGACTCGGTAGCAAAAGTTTCCCCAAGGGGTCATGAATGCGGTCTTGTGCTGATCTTCTGGGGCAAGAAAAATTTGGTTATATCCCGAGAAACCATCCATGAGTGAGAGCATCTCATGACCAGCGGTGAGGTCAACCAGTTTGTCAATACTGGGCAATGGAAAATTGTCTTTCAGGCAGGCGAGGTTGAGGTCTCGGAAGTCCGTGCAAATGTGGAGTCTGCTGTTACTTTAGTAACAGGGACAATATTAGAAATCCAATGAGGATAATCAATGGGTAAGATGAAAGAAATGGAAATAAGGTGTTGAAGTTCTTCTTTGATGAGAAGAGAAATGCAGGGGTGCATTTTCCTTAGCTTTTATTTGATAGGTTTGGCATCAGAAACAGTTACAATATTGTGGACCACTATGGTGGGGTCAATATCAAGCATGTCTGTGTAAGACCAAGCAAAAGCATGGTTATGATCTCGGAGAAAAGAAGTGATGGCTTCCTGCTCAGCAGCATCTAAAGATTGTCCAATCTTTAAGATGTGTGGGTTGTCCTGAGTATGAATGTTGATCTCGATAGCCGATTCATTCAACATGGTTTGTGTCTCAGAGGGTAACGACTGATGAATATATGAGTCTTCTGCACCAAGGTAGGTGAGTATGGATTCATCATCCTGACATTGAATGACATTAATGGTATGTTTGTCATCGTTGATCATCTCAGGATACAGGAATGGGAGAGTGGAAGGGGCCTCATCTTCACGTTGATAAGTCAAAGGTCCCAAGAAAATGGTGTTTATGAAAAAAAAAAGTTAGGAGGGATAGATTCAGGATCCATCGACTCTGTCAGAGAGGGTGGTGATGAAGGTGGAGTTGGGCTAGGGTCTGCAATGATTTCAATGCAGGCCTATTTGATAGGAGGTTCGGGGAAGCTGATACCACTACGGTCATTATGTTTTTCGGTGGTACATGGAATAACGGTATGGTGGCCTTGCTCATAAAAGCCAAAACCAAAACCCTTCCATGCACAGTGGTGCAGGAAGGTGTGGGTGAAACAACGATTGGTAAGTGATTCGAAGTCAGTGGAAAATGGGTGGGGTTGTGATGGTGGTTCAGGTGAGTAAGTGGTAGTATCAAGTCTCCCATAGGTGAGACTAGTACGAAGATGAGGAGGACCATAAAGGATGCGTTCTCCTATACGGTGATCATAGCGAGGGTGTTGGTGAAGGATTCCACAGTTATCTGAAGTAAGGAATGTGTTGACACTATATAGGCGGTACTCCCCCAGAGTGAGGCGTTGAAAAACACCTTCCAAGGGATCAACGGTTGGTATGTGGGTAGCTGGTATGGATGATGTGTCAGAGGTCAAGGTGGAGGTGGAGTTAACAGATTGAGGAGCATATGGGTTAGTCGTGGAGGTTGTAGCAGCAGTAGGGATAGAGGAGGTATGTGTGGTGAAATTAGTAGTTATACTAGTAGGTGGTGTAGGTGAAGCAGTATTGGTTTCGGAGGTAGACGACTTGACAGGTATGAGCACATCATTGGGTCGGTAAAGCATGTTGCATGTTTTGAAAGGTGATGGGTCAGCTAGAATGGTATAAGTGTGTCCTTTGTGTTCAAACTTTACACAACGATGCAAAGTGGAAGGAACACAACCCATGACATGGATCCAGGGTCTACCAAGCAACAAGTTATATTGGAATTCCCCCTCCAAAACATAAAACAATTCTAGAGTAGTGTGGGGGCCCACACGAATGTGAAGGATGACAGTGCCTAGTGTGGAGGTGATTGCGTCATCAAATGTACGCAACATGACCAGATGTTTATGCATGTAATTTTCAGGTATGCGCATTTGAGAAAATGCCTAGGATGAAATGATGTTAATGCTAGTGCCTCCATCAATCATCACATGGCGTACCTGTATGTCATCAATGTGGATAGAGATTAAGAGGGCTGGGTCCAGGTCATCATTTTGGTATGGTGCGATCTCTTCCTCTGAGAAGCTAAGGGAGGCCACTTGGACAACAAGGTGAGGTGAGGATGAAGGTGGTAATTTGGTGAAGGAGGCTACATGATGGGGTGTGATATTATAGAATACATGTGTAGGGTCATTGGGTAAAACCTCAATAGATTGAAGAACCTCCATGAGGGCTTGATGATGGGATTCTGAGGTTTGGATGAGGTCATATAAGGATATTTTGAGGGGAGATTGGTGTAATTGTTTGAGCATGGTGTGATGTGTGACGCAATTAGAAATGGGGTATGCGGGGCTGTGGATAGTTATCTTAGGTATGGGTACAGATGGTATGTTGAGTATAGGATTGGTTGGTGGGTCAGTTGCCTTTTCTTTACCCTTCTGCGCACGTGTAGTGATGTGTACCATGTTCATTCTAGGGAAGTTGTCAAATGGAGAAGGTGTAGGGTAAGTGGATAACAACATGAAGTGCAAAAACCTACTGGAGGAGAAAAGCTCTATGAGGTCAATTGGGCACAACGACATTTGGGTGGTGGCGTGGCAAGTTCTCTGATGCGAACCATGTTAATTTCAAATTTTGTGTGTGGTTCTAGGAGTTGTGAGGGTGGAGGTTGTGGTTGTTGAGTGGACAGTGTGGGAATGGGTGTTGGTGAAGAAGGATCCTCATCAAGAAGGTCATCGTCGTCAAAGTTTGTTTATGGTGGACACAATTGGATAAGGATGGTTTTCAAGGCCTTACAGTTCTCCACATCATGCCCTGGCACATGATGGTATGCACAAATTTTAGTAATGTGATAACAGAAGTCTCAAGGAGGTTGGTTAAAATTTTGGCATAGGACCCTGCTAGTGGATCACAATGGGAAGTGAATGTGGGTTTGGGTGTAGGTGTGGTTGTTTTTGGAAGAGTAGGAATAGGTCGAGCTATGGGTTTAGGTACCGGTGTGGTTTGAGGTATCGGTTGGGTTTGTTTGGGTAGGGGTACAATAGATGGAAGAGTAGGAGGGTGTGGGGTTTTTTACGACCTTGTTGTGGGGTAGTGGGGTTTTTTGTTTGGTTTGCACCTTCTTGGGTAAAGGTGATGTGGGTGTATGAGGTCTAGAAGGGAAAGTAGATGGAGGAAGAGGTCGAGTTACCCATGGGGATAATGGGGGTGCTATGAAGGTAGATGACGCGGGTCATACTTGGGGTGTGAGGGATAATGACTGAAGTGTGGTGGGTAGTGAAGCAATAGCTGAAGGGATTGGAGGTATAGGTGGTAAAGAGGATACAGGTGAGGGTATGAGTCATATTGTGTGCTTAGATAGGTTAGAGGTATGTGAGGAAGGAATGGGTTGTTGGGTTATTGGTTTATGGATGGGTGAAGGGTGCTTGATCATGTTTGGTAACTGAGGTCTTAAGGTAGACGAGACAAGTGTGGGTATGATTGGTGCAGTGGGGGTATGAGGTCGATGAGTTTGCTTCTTTGGTTTGGGTGTCAGAGTAGGTGTGGTTTTAACGTTAGAGGATGTAGTTAAATCCAGTTTAATAGGTGGATGAGTAAGGTTGGTGGTCGAGGTGACCCCAAAAGTGGTAATAGGTTTAGTGGAGGTAAATGTTGTGGGTATGGGTTTGGTTTTAGGCATAGATCGGGTTATGGGTAAGGGTGTGGTGTGATTTCTAATGGGTATCATGGACAGGGTTGTGATAGAAGTGGTTGTAGTTGGTTTTATGGGTGGAAATGTGTTTGGGTAGATAGTGGAGGTGTCATTGAGGGACGGTTGCATCTATGTTGAGACAGGGAGTAAGAGGCACCCCCATAATAAAGCCCTATCCACATAATCTAAGTGATTAGCCAAATGTGAGAACGACATGAATGTGGGTGAAGATTGTGAGGACCTAAAGGGAATTCCCGTAAAATGCATCTTAGAGATGGGGAATTGGCCAGCTTTAGCTAATGGAGAATTATCGCCAAGAGGCAAAGGTATCTCCACTGGGTCTATGATGGGTGGAAGAGATGATGGGAGTTCCTTTATAAGTGGAGGAATAGATAGGTGGTCCTTTGTGGGTGGAGGAGGTAATGGGTGCTCCTCTGTGGGTGGAGGAGGTAATGGGTGCTCCTCTATGGGTGGAGGAGGTAATGGGTGTTCCTCTATAGGTGGAGGAGGTACGGTAGGTAAAGGTTCTCTAAGTGGAGAAGCTAGGGGTGAGATGGTCTCAATGTTAGTAGAAGACTCTTCAGTAGGTGATGTAGGATATGAAAGGTGTTCTTCTATTGGTGAATGAACAGTGAAGGTTGGTTCAGATGTGGAAGGAGGATTTTAGGCTAGGATTTCCTCTATGGAAGGAATGTGAGGTAATTGAGAGGCAAAAGGTACCTCATTAAAGATTGTGTGAACCTCACAGGTATGGCTATAATGAGTGGATGTCTCACCGATTTGATTGGATAAAGGGGCATGATTGGGAAATGGTTTTTTGAAGATTTGTAGATTTTGGTTGGGGGTGGCATTAGGATTATCCACAGTTAGCTCGCCTTTCTTGAGCATTTCTTGGACAATATTCTTGAAAGTGATGCAGTTGCCCTCACTATGACCCTTCGCTCGGTGATAGTTACAGAAATCATGTTGTTTATACCATGCGACAATGGGGTGAGCAGGGTCAAAACCAGTGTGTGGTTTTATGGGTGGAAGGGTGATGGCTCCAGCTTTGATAAGATTTTCTAAGACAGAAGAGTAAGGTTCCCCAATTGGGGTATATTTTCATTGCTCTTTTCTAAATTGAAAAGCCTAGACAGGTGATAGATTAGATGAGGATGAAGCTTGATTGGACGGATGAGCTGGGCCAACCTTGAGTACCACTGTGTTAGCAGTACCTTTAGCCTTTGAATAATTGGTTGGTGATTTGGAAGAAGAAGAGGTTTCATTCGACTTGAATGCTGAATTCTTAATTCGCAATTGGATTTTCTTCTCTTCGATGGCCCAAATCTCTAACTTTCGTGCCATAGTGAATGCCTCGTCAAACGTTTAGAAAGTTTGGACTTGCAAGGTCGGGGAGATATGTCTGGCACAATCTCGTGTGAAGAGCTCAATGAATTTAGTTTGTGGAATTTTGAAGGTAAGTTGATTGATCAAGTTGCGCCAGTGAGTGACAAAATCTGCGATAGATTCATCCTCGTACTGACGTGTGGAATATAGATCGGTCAAGGTAACCTTCTTAGCGATACTGATAGAGAAATGATCCAAGAAAGCTTGGGCTACCTGATTGAATGATAATATAGAGTGTTTGGGTAATCCACTATACCAATCTAATGCAGGTCCAGTGAGGGACATGGGAAAATTTCTCAAAAGCAAGGCATCATTATGAGCAATCAGATAACACCCATGTTTGAACGAGCGTAAATCCTGTTATGGGTCTTCCTTACTATTGAATTGGTTGAATTTAGGCATTTCCCAATACACATGGTATGAATAGATAGGAATGGAGGAGTGAATAAGCTCATTACAAATCTCGTCATAGGTGAGAGTGTTGCGAGATCCATAAACTGATGCCTCCAATGTCTACATCTTATCCAACATCAATTTAATTAGGTAATTGGTGGGTTGTGATGATTGGAATGCCTCCTATAGCATGAGGAGGTTGGTTTTGGACATATAATGGGGTTGGCATTCCGGTGTATGGGGCTGCCATGTAAGGTGGCATAGAAGAAGGCAATGAAATAGGGGGTACATACCCAGAATGAATGATAGATGAAACAGGCGGTTGTTGGTAGTATGTATATGGGGGTGGAAGGGTCATGGTAACCCTAGTGGCGATAGGGGCTAATGCTTGTGGAATGGAAAGAACCACATTCTAAAATAGGGGTAGGGGTCACTGATACTGGAGGTGGGAACGTAGCTACAGATATGTATGAGGCATTAGGGGTAGATGAGGTTGTGTTTGAGGTGGTTGTCGAGGGTATGGTGGATGTAATGGGTGCCATAGAAATAATAGATGCAGCAGTCATGATGGGTATAGAACCTAACTCTGAAATGACTGGGGGTAAGGTGGATGTAAGTAGCACAGAGCCAAATGGGGCCGATGTGGAATTGGGTGCAAGAGTCAGAGGGATAGATACGGGCATGTCGTATATCAACTGACCTAAGGTGTCTCAAGTGGACAAGTGGGAGAGGTAAAACTGCAAGGCGGCAGGGTTATGGTCAAGGAGTCGTGTGAACTCCTCATCTCTGGTAGCGATAGTAGTAGGCTGGATGAGATCCATGGCTGGTGATAAAATTGAATTTGGTGAAGGGACTAGGTGGGAATGGTTGGGAACTAGCATGGAACACGAGGGCATTCGCTTGTCTTCGGTTCAGCACCATGTGAACCCATATTCATCAGGTAGGGCTGTTTCTCTGTAAATGATATAGAGAACAACAGGAACAGGTGAATCTGGTGATAAAAAATGGATGAAGTAACAAATGGTGGCTGGAATGTGAAATAGCCTAATCGATGCTGGTTAGGGAAAACCAATGTCGGTCAGGGGTAACCATTGTCGGTCACTAAAGAAAATGGACAATGGGTAAACAGCGAGGCAAAAGGAAAAATATGACAAGTATGCCAAATCTAGGGATGTGTAAAATGTTAATGAGAAAAATGACAATGACGGAGATTGTGGAAAGTGGAAGAAAGTGACTGTGGGAGCAAGATAAACAATGGGTGATAAAATAATGGTGAAATGAAATAAACTAGAGAAGTATGACATTATACTTACTTGGATTTTGTACATGAAGGTCTGTGTATGAAGGATGGAGGTGCTGATGATGGGTTTGGAGGCTGCGAGTGATCACCAACTGAAGAAAATCTTCAAGATGGGTTTCATGCACACTCTTCTTTACTTGGATAGATCAGATCGTGGCTGGGATGGCTATGCAGGAGAAGAATGCTTAATCTCCTTCCTTAGATGTGAGTTTTCGCTGGAATTGGATCTCTGAAGTTGCATTATCTCTCTGAGATGTATTCTTGCTCATCAAATTTCTTCCTTCCAACTTCCAAATTCCAAGTTCCAACTTCCAACCTTTATTATAAGGTTGTTTTGGGTTAAAAGGGGTAACCGACGGCGGTCTGTCTTAACCGGCGACGGTTAGGGGTAACCGATGTCGGTCAAGGTGGGATTTCCTAGGTTTACTAAACTTGGGGAGATCCTCCTAATTTTCTCAGATCTTGTGTCACTATCCCATGGATTAGACTCGAAGCCTCTTATGAGCATGCGGGAATGTGGCTAGAGGGAATGTAGGCATTGATTTTTAGGGTTTGGGTAACTCTTAGTTAGTTATAGTAACTTGCTAAGAATAGGTCTTAGGTTCAGTTAGCTTGGTGAGGTGTCTAAGTGAACTATATGTGTAGATATTATTTAAATAAGATATTTAAATAATAAATATAGTGAGGATAAAGCATTAATTTAATTTAATTAATTAAATTAATATTAGTGGGGTGAAGAGGGTCATGGCTAGGTAAATGTAATAAAGGGTGCCTATATGTCGAGGGACAAAAGGGGAATGTGACCTAATTTTAGTGTCTACATGCGCATACATTGTTTATGTGGCGCACACGCCACTCTGGGGGCGTAGGTACATAATAAGCCAAAAATACGCAGAGTAGCACATACATTGTTTTTGTGGCACACACGTCTCTCGGGTGACACAGGTGAATTATAAATCAAAAAACACAGAGTGGCGTATATGCCCTAACCCGTACACAGACACCAAAATAGGGGCATAGGAGTCCTTTTGTTTTCTTGAAATTAATGTGTTGAGGTTCTAACATTCTTTCAGGTTTTATCTAATCCTATACTTGTCTTTGCAGGCCATGTTTTTACTTGATTAGATCAGCTTTGCATGTTTACTTACAAGAATAAGATCGCGTATGTTCTTCCCTTGCATCCCTTTGGGTGATCTTGGGAATCAGAAACAAATCTTAATTCCTTTTGATGCTTTGAGGTTGTTAGGAATATTTGAATTGGAATTGGTTAACTTGGCGTAGTTGAATTAAAGTGTTTTTTCATTTGATATCTTATTTGGATTTTTGGAAACATCACGTATGCTCTTCTCTTGTGTCCTTGGACGATCTTGAGAATTTGAAATGGTGTTTTCTCTTTTTATGGAAAACTACTAAAAATCCTCATACAAGACCAAAACGCCATCGCTTGTCAAAGAACGGAGGAATCAAAACAAAGCCAAAAACTACTAACACAGTTGTTAAACAGGTTGTCAAATGGTGTTCGAAAAACCACACCTAATTAAAAAAGATTAAATGAAGAACATATTCAAAACATTGTATTACAGGTTTCGAAAAATGGTATGTCCCTCTCCACTCAACTGGAACATAACCCCTTTGGCATAACACCTTAAGCTACAACAATGGGGGTGGTTCTAGAAACCCCACAGTAGTCCAGGCAAGAGGGAAACTTGTGGACGAAACGGGAAGTGCTCCGCACTACCTATCTGACTAGTGATTCCTTTGTGAGATAGAGTTACAAGTTTTCCCTATGCGACACTTTCAAGTACATGATGGATGCATCAAGGATAATTTTAGTGGCGAATATTCGTAATATGGTGAATATTCCATTTTTGAAAATTTTGAAAAGGTGAATTTTCTAACGCGAGTCAGTGACCTATTCACCTAAAAATTACAGTTTAATTTTTTTTAGGGGTTGGCTTCACCTACCCTCGAAACTATCCCTATATAATCCTATATTATTCATCAGGTAGAACACTACTAGCTCACTCATACCACCTTAGGGAATATGTATTATCAAGTACAGTAAACACGCAGCATGAGGGTGGAGGCTGTATATGTGCGACAAAGAGTTTGTTGATGTGTGACAGGGAGAGTTTGTTGACGTGTGATAGGGAGAGTTTGTTGATGCACGATAGGAGTGCAAAGCAAGTAGATGCATGACAGAGAGTTTTTTGATGCGCGAAACATATATTTTTTTGGTTGCATGACCAGATGGTGAAGGCTGCAGACGCACGACAGATATTTGTTGACGTGTGTCAACAAGGTGGTTGACGTGCATCAATAAACCTCACTGATGCACGTCACAACATCCTCACTGACGCATGTCAACAGAACCTCATTGACGTGCATCAACAAGGTTTTTGACACACGTCAATGAGGTTCGTTGACATGCGTCAGCAAATCTCTCTCGTGTGTCTGCAGCCTTTCGTCCCACCACTTAAAAATCTAAAAATTTTGCTGTCAGACCCCCAAAAAGTCACCTTTCTGACGAAACTGGTTATGAGGATATTCATCAGGTATTTTCCACCTCCGATTTCTAAGAGGTCTCTTAAAATGAACCCTGGGATGCATTTACTACCCACTGTGCTTGAAGGAGGCAAAGTCGAGATACTCCCAAGATAGTTGGGACTATTTGGGTAAATCTTCCCGCTTGTGGATAATCTTTGTAACACCTAGGATGAGAGAACCACCTATGAAAATATACTTTGACCAGGAGCCCACTTTGACCATTCTAAAATCAGTGTTGAGTTGTGAACCATCTTTGTATTGTGAAACGTGTGACACGTTACTTTCACTTAGTTTTTACTTTCCTTAGGGTGAGTAAAAACTCTACTGAAAGTGAAGCCAACATTTTTCATCACTATTTTGATTTTGCTTCCTTCACATTCTTTTGACACTTTGTTGATTAGAAGAAGGGTGACTACCTTTGTGTTACCAATCAGATTGTTTCTGCCACTTTTTTGTTTATTTACGCCCATCTGTGTTTGCAGCTGGGTAAGTTAAACATCTAAAGTGTGTGGAGACGTATTCATATCATTGGTGGCCATTGTGATCTTGATACCCATGTCAAGATTGTCATTGTAGTTAGGCGTGGTTCATCATCTTGAACTTCCTTAGAAGGGTTGACTTGTTTGTATCGTATCACTACAATTTTGATATTTATGTCTTGTTTCTTGTAAACTTGACATAAATATCTATATTCAAAGGTTACGTTGCACACATTTTTAACTATTCCTAGCTATACTTTGAGCTCTTTAGTTTGATTATGTTATTACCTCGATTTTGAAGAGTGTTGGGTGTTACCATTTGTGTGTGTTATATCAATACCACCTTGATATCAATACCTTACTTTCTCACAAAGTTTAGTTAACATATCTTGGTGATATTGTTCTGTCATTCATGAATTATAATTGCGCACTTTTTGAGATATAGGTGATTAATCGAGTTTGAGCTCGCTCCTAGTATGTCTTGTTAGGAGGTTACATTGACTTTTTGTATTTACCTATGTTTTGTTCATTCTTGTGAACTTAGCATAAGTAAGAACATCTTGTTAATTATGATTGCGACGTGAAACTGATCTTTGAGACGTAGTCTAGGAAGTACTTCATTTGATAGGTTTAGATACCAAACATTTGTGTCACTGGTGATTTATCACTCTATCACATTGGTATTCTCACATTGTTTTTCATTCATATTCTTGACAATACATCTTGCATTTCACTTAGGTGTGGTCACAAAGTTTTGAACACATTTACAACTTACCTTAGTGAAACTATCACAAAAACATGGCTCCTAAAACATGATTAGAACTCAAGAAACAGACATACGAGGAACAACAAGTGCAAGCTTGGGAAGCCTCTAACAGACAAGGGTCAAACCCCTTCATTGGACATGATCTAGGACCTCTATTTTCTACGGAAAAAGAGATAGAAGATATGGTCGATCATAGTGGAAATGAATTAGAATCCCCACACGTAGAATTCGATTTTGACCCTACTTTATTAGACGAGTTTCTTTTCAGAAATAAGGATAGAGTGCTAGCACGGGTCGTAGAATTAGGGGCCAAATTGCCCACTGAAAATGAAACAATCCCACCTGCGAATAATGTTACTGAGGAAGAACGACCCCTTATCAATATGGAGGATATTTTGACGCATGGACATGCTTCTACCTCCAACACAAGGAATGATAAAGTGGTGGGACATAGAATACCCTTTATCAAAGTGCCACGTAGAAACAAGACAGGACATGAGACTGGTGAAGAACCTCCACAATACGAGGAAGAGGAGGAACCCTTAGAAGAAGAAACCACAATTCAACAACAGATTAGTAACCTAAGCCAACAATTAGCTTTGCTAACCTCCCATGTACAGAAGGAAGAAACAAAAATGTTCAAAAATCGAGGCCTAAGGTTAAGATCAATGAACTCCATAGAGAAAACCAAGGAGAAGACGATACAAGGTATCATCGCGTATATATCCCCACTTCTCCCACTAGAGAACAATTACTCACACAAGAGGTACAGTCTATGAAAGTGACACTCATGAGCCTACAAGAGAGCAATATAGGGAGCATTAGAAAGTATCAATATGAAGAATTATGCCCCTATCCTTTTGACAAGACTATGACCCTTCAACCCTTTCCCAAGAAATTCGATATGCCAAAATTTGACAAATATAAAGGGAAGGGAGATCCACGGGATCATGTCAAATATTTCTATATGGCATGTCAAGAGGTGTCCTATAGTGACAATTATCTCATCAAACTTTTCCCAAAAGTCTCAGAGGTCAAGCCTTGGAGTGGTTCACACGTTTACCTCAGGGATCAATTTTTACCTAGGCTAGAATTGGCAGAAAGGTTCATGCGTCACTTCTCGTACAACATAGAGAGTGATGTCACCATGGAAGATTTATGTGGTGCCAAAAAATGCCCTAATGAGACTTTTGCCAACTTCCTCCAATGGTGGAGAGGGATAGCTAGCCGCTTCCCTTGCGCTTTCCCTGAAAAATAGTTGGTTAGTATTTTCGTTCCCAACCTAAACCTGGATATAGCTTTCCACCTCCAAATGCATTGTGTTCGCACTTTTGAGGAGGTCATTGAAAAAGGGGTTCAGATAGAGAAAGCTCTCATTGCCAAAGGAACCCTCAAAACCTAATCTAGAGATAATCAAAATGTTAAACCCATGGAATAGCCGAAGGTTTTTAAAAAAAACAAAAATGTGGTGGGAGATGGGATCACTGATTCCAAATGTGTACAAATGGTCCAAACCGGTCAACCTTTTAAACTGACCAAAGGACCAATTCAACCACCACCAAAGCGAAAGAATGTTCACCTCTCTTAATGAACCTTTGTCAGTTATACTAAAACAATTTAGCAGCCCACATGATGACATATCCTACGACGCAACCATTTAATGACAATGCTCCAAAACCTTCATGGTACAAGGAGCATGAATATTGTGAAATGCATCGTGTCAAGGGGCATAAGACATGGACAAATGTCTGTGACTTCGTCATTATATTTAAGACCTCATTGACAATGGGGAGATAGAGGTGGACAACCCAGGAAAACGCATAGACACCTAACAAGAAAATGGGGATATATAAAGAGCCATTCCCCAATCATGATAAATCAAGAAAAGTCAAAGCCGGATCGAGGAGAGTTCATCCCAAGGTTATAAGGCAGTGAATTACTTGTACACCAAAAAAGACAACAATCATTATGATTCACTTATTGGATGTATTCACTCTCCTACTGACCATGTCAACACCATCCGAATCAAGGGAAAGGACTACGTTGTGGTAACAAGGTGTGCCCACCTCGTGATTCCAGAAACCTTCTCCGTCAACCCCACAAACTGGTAAATATAACCTCTTAGAGAAACTTGAGAAGACATCTGCTAAGATTTCGATCTTAGATCTTCTTTAGATATCCAATGTACACAAAGACATTCTATACCAAACTCTTCAGGGGTTTGTAGTGCCATTAGAGGTCGATCCTACACACCTTCAAGCCACAGTGGCAAACATCGTACCAAATGAACATATTGCCTTCAATCATAGGGAGATCCCTACTGAGAATCCAACACATAATCTTCCTTTATATATTGAGGTAGTTGTTACCTGTAGGAAGATCAAACGGGTGCTTGTGGATAATGGATCGAGGTTGAACATCTGCACACTCAAGTTGGTTAAACAGTTAGGACATACTGAGGCAAATCTTGAGTCCAATATCATCACTATCACCGCATACGACAATGTAGAAAGGGAGTCAGTGGGCACAATCATGTTGCCCATGGAGGTGGGTCCCACCTTCCATCAGACTAAGTTTTATGTCCTAGACTTGGAACTTCCATATAATATGCTTCTAGGCCAACCATGGATTATCGCCATGCAGGTCGTGCCATCAACGTTTCATCAATGCATTACATTGAAGCATGAAAGACACACCATTACAATACAAGGAGATTCAGATCCCTTCACTCATTGTAGAGATCTCAATAGCTTTGCACGAAAGGGCACATACCCATGTCCCTCTGCTGATATAGTTGTCCCTCTCCAATCTAATGCCATGGAATCCCAGGTAGATTTAGATTCCCTTAGTTCTTGTGCCAATAGGGCATCTACTTCAACATATCCTTTTGATTCATGGGAGATGAAAATCCTTGAATATGGCTGTGGGGAATATAATGTACAACAAGCCCTCTTGGTTTTAGACCTTTCATTGTTACCCAAGACTAGAGGTCGACCCAACTATCACTTCAGAAGACCTAGAAATGAACACACTATTGGGTCATTCTTACCTGGAGGCTTGTTAGCTGAGGAAAAATTGTTAGATCCACCTACAACTTGGGTCCCAGAGGATACCAGCCATCCTGTTATCAAACCCTAGAATACGAAAAATCTAGTAAAATGATGTACTCCATGGGCTACTAAGGCCTAGGGTGTGGTAGAAATGAACAAAGACAGAGAGAGCTGGTGCCTCTTCCGCATTTCAAAAAAGAAATATACAACATTGGGATTCACCCTTATGGAGCACACCCCAATGATCAAGACGCTACTTGTTCTAAACGTGAGGATAACTCTGACTATCTAGATAGTGATACAGATTCCCATTGTAGCCAATATGAGGATATTGCCTCCACAAACCTATTCATGAACAACATTTTCCTAACCATAACCCCTACGGAACCAACCCTTGACCTTGTTTACCCTTCCCTTGTTGAATGGGACCAACAACGCCACATTTCGCTAGATTTATTCAAGAATGATGAAGCTATCGGAGAGTTCATGGGCATAAGGGATACAATTCCCATTGGAGACCACAAGAAGGGTTTCTTTATTGACTTGGATACTTACACCTACTTCAGTGAGGAGGTTGAGCTTCGTGGTCAGCAAAACTTAAAGAAAAGCGAGGGAAAAAGTTCCAACGTAAAGCCTCGGAAAAAATCAAATTCCAAGTTGCACAGTGAAAACCTCTTTAAGGCAATGGCCGACGAACAAGTAAAAAAATCAAAGGACAAACAAAGTGACCATGCCAAGGATGAAAATCTCTTGGAGACATCCTTAGACAAAGATCTCAACCTTCCTCCTGATCCTACGCGTATGGAAGAATTATCAAAATTACTAGTTGAGGAAACTATCGATGTGAATATTGGTACAGAAGCAGACCCCAAAATAGTAAAATTGGGAGCATCACTCTTGGCTAGAGAAAAAAATACATTCACTATGTTGCTGTGAGATTTTATAGATGTGTTTGCATGGTCTTACAAAGACATTCCAAGCTTAGATCCAACTTTGGTCATGCACAACCTAGTTGTGCACGTAGATGCTAATCCTATCAAACAAAAGCTCAGAAAGATGCACCCAAGAGTGGCCTTGTTGGTTAAAGAAGAATTGGAGAGATTACTTGCGGCAGGGTTCATCTGACCTATTGATTATTCTGAATGGATATAGAACATTATTCCTGTCCAGAAAAAGCTTTTCGGTATCTGAATCTGCATGGATTTTAGAGACATTAATAAGGCTTTCCCTAAAGATGATTTTCCACTACCAAATATTGACATGATTATCAACTCAACAGCAGGGTATGAGATGCTATCTCTCATGGATGGATTTTCACAATACAACAAAATCAAGATATTTAAAGAAGATCAGCACAAAACAGCTTTCACGACTCCTTGGGGTGCCTTCTATTATCAGGTGATGCCATTTGGCCTCAAAAATGCAGGAGCTACTTATCAGCAGGTGATGATAGTAATTTTGCATGATATGATTCATGATATCATGGAGGACTATGTGGATGACATCCTCAGGAATTCTAAGACAAGAGAAGATCACCCTATCATTTTGTGGCATATCTTTGAGTGCCTACGAGAACACAAGGTCAGGTTAAATCCAAAGAAGTGTGTATTCAGTGTGCTATCAGGAAAAATGTTGGGCTTCATTGTATCAAGACAGAATTGAGGTAGACCCTGCTAATGTGTTTACTATTATTGAAATTCCTCCACCAAAGAATATCAAGCAACTACGCAGCTTATAGGGGAAAATCCAGGCTATCCACCACTTCATCTCCCAGCTTGCAGATAAGTGCCACTCATTCACCCACTTGCTTAAAAAGTATGTCACCTTCATCTAGGGACTTAAGCAACAACAGGCCTTCACTTTACTTAAACAATACTTGGTTAGTCCACATGTACTCATGCCTCTAACTCTTATAGAACCACTCTTGCTCTATATTTCTGCTACGTAATTTGCTATTGGTGTGCTTCTCGCCCAATACAACCTTGGTCATAAGGAAAAAGTGGTGTATTATCTCAGTCGCACCCTCATCGCCTATGAGCTCAATTATCCTCAAATTGAAAAAGCTTGCTTGGCTGTTGTTTTTACTTTTCAAAAACTTTGCCATTATCTATTGAATACCAAAACCAAGCTGATATTAAAGGTTGACCCACTCAAGTACTTACTGTCTAAACTTGCCCTCACAGGTAGAATGGTTGATTGGATCATTCTACTCAGTGAGTTTGACATAGAATTTTTACATCAGAAATCGGTTAAATGACAAGTACTTGCTGACCAACTAGCAGAAGCACCTTTGCAAGGCACTGAACCTTTGAATTTGGATCTTCCAGATGCCTCCTTGCTCTACATTGAAGAATCTGTCATGTGGCAGATACATTTTGATGGGTCCTTTACGTTTCACAGCTTAGGTGCAAGGGTAGTCCTTATTACTCCTTCTAGTGATCCTATACCGCATAGTATTTTCACCTGAGCTTCCCTTGCACAAACAATATTGCAGAGTATGAGGCACTTATTGTAGGGATGAAGCTAGCTATCAAGTGGAACCTTCATCATGTCAAGGTTGTGGGTGATTCTCAATTAATTATCAAATAGGTTAATGATGAATATAAGGTTAAGGATGACAAGCTCATACCTTACAAAAAGTTGGTCGAAACTCTAAAGGAGTACTTCGTGCGCATTACATTTGAAAAAATCCCAAGAGTGTAGAACAGATCGATGGATGCTATGGCAATAGTGGGTTCTATGCTTCGTATTCCACCAGGGAATAATGACATTCCATTCTTTGTTGAAAACTTGTGCCACCCGCATATGACATGCCAGAATCTTGTCTGGCTTGTGATGTTATTGGTCCCAATTCCTCGTGGTACGAACCCATCTTCACTTATCTCAAGGACAACACGTTCCCTCCTGATATCTCCCATTCTGAAAAGCAAATCTTGATTTACCAAATAGCCCGTTACACCCTTTTAGGAGGTACACTTTATCATCATGGCTATGATGGGAATCTATTACGTTGTCTTGATGTGATGGAGTCAATCCAAAAACGAACAAAAGAAGTACATGAAGGGGTGTGTGGAGCACATACAAATGACATGGTCTTAGCTAAGAAATTGTTAAGAGTAGGCTACTATTGGCCTACCATGGAAACCGATTGTTGTAATTATGTCAGGAAATGTGTACTTTTCCAGAAGTATGGAAACTTCATCCATGCTCCATCATAACCATTGCAACCTATCACTACCCCATGGCCATTCTCTAAGTGGGGACTTGACTTGATAGGGAAACTTACTCCTACCTCATCTGATGGTCATACACACATCATCACAGCTATGAGAATACTTTACAAAATGGGTGGAGGTTGTTCCTTTAACCTATGTAACAGGAGCTCAGATTTCCAAATTTATCATGAATCATATCATTTGTCGATATGGCATTCCTGTGGCCATTGTTACGGATAATGGGAAGTCATTTAAGAATAAGAAGGTGAAAGGTATTTGTCAATGGTTCTAAATCAGATTAAAATGGTCTACACCATATTACCCCCAAGGTAATGGACAGGCCAAAGCCACAAACAAAGACTTTGGTGAGAATAATGGAGAAGATGGTCAGCAAAACAGGTCGTAATTGGCACTTACAAATCCACCCAGCCCTTTGGGCTTACAGAACCTCCATTCACACTCCTATGGGTGTGACACCATATTCTCTAGTGTTTGGGATAGAATCTATCATCCCCTTAGAGATCAAACTTCCTTCCCTAAGAATTTCTCTTAGGGACTATCTGGATAAGGATGAGGATTATCGGGTAGCAAGACTGGCTGAATTGGAGCTCCTAGATGAGAGGTGCATTCATGCTCTTAATCACCTGAAAGTGTATCAGAATAGAGTCTCTAGAAACTACAATAAGAGAATCATCCCTCGTTAGTTTGAGGTTGGTGATTTAGTCATGAAGGAGAATCAGTTCAACACAAGAGTGGAATGAGAAAAGAAAGGGAAGTTCAAACCACATTGGTTGGGACCCTATGTTATAGTGGCCAAGTATGGCACAGGGGCATACAAACTTACTCACCCCAATGGTGATGAGCTCTGTGAGCCCATGAACGTGCCATGCATCTTAAGCAGTTCTATGCTTAAACATGGCACAGAAAGTTCAAAAAAGCAAAAAAACTCAAAAACATGGTAAAATGATCAAAAATACAAAAAAAATCAAAAAGAGGAAAAGAAAAAGAGAAAATAGGTCATCCACAAGTGAAAACCATGCAATTGTGGCACTTTGGATAGGTCCTTGGGTGAAAACCAGTTTCCGGCACCTTGGGAGGATTCATTGTTCACAAGCATCTTGCATCTGGAGGGTAGTTTTACTTGGCCTAGCCCTAGTCTTGCCTTCGAGATTCCCTATGAGCCCATCCTGTCAGGCCTTGATCCGGATTTGTCTTCTTTTATTCATCTGTGAGGGGCATGGTCTTTTGCTATTTCCCATCTTACACTAGGGGAAATTCAATGACTTCACCTTCTTGTTCATAAGACGCGTGGCTTCTGCCCTTGTATATTCCCCATCTAATGTTGGGGGCATCCACGCTTTCTTGGTTACCTATGCATAACTCTAGAAAACCATTAGAAAACAATGCAAAAACAATAGAAAATTGTTTCACAAAAACCTAAACAATAGAAAATTGTTTCACAAACACAAAAACAATAGAAAATTGTTTCACAAAAACAAAAACAATAGAAAATTGTTTCACATAAACCTAAACAATAGAAAATTGTTTCATCGAAAAACACCAAAAACAATAGAAAATTGTTTCATGAAAACAAATAGAAAATTTACAAAAACATTTACTTGCATTGTCTTGTTTCTTGCTTTTACTTGTTGCTTGTATAGTTATTTTCATGTTTGTGCTTTTGGGTTATTTGTTTCTTGGGCATACTTTGTTAGGATTCATCTTTTCTTGCTTAGATTAGATTTATTCTTGCTTGTGCATATTGAGGTGTGTTTTTGCATGCTAGTGAATCATGGTGCATTATTATGTTAATTCATTGTGTTCTTTGTTAGCATTTGATTGTGTTTATTGCATGTGCATTGTTTTGTTATCATAACATCACATTACCATCATTATCATCACATCTAACATCATCTATACATCATATATCAAGAAAGGATAAGTATACATCATACATGAATGCTAAGCTAATCATCACATATTGTATCATCAAATGGGGGCAAGAGGGATCACAAATATCAAAATCTATCCCCCTGCACCCTTATCATCATATCATCCCATGTCCACTAAGTATGGCACATCTCATAAACAAAACACATTTGATATATTCTACAAGATCACATCATCTAGAAATCAAAACACATGTGATACATCAACAAGATCATGATACATATACATGTCAAATCAAATCAGAATGCATCATAAACACATCTATCTATCCATGAGAAATAATAAACAAATGTCCATCTCATATATACACATATGTCATGTCACAAATGTCCAAATCATATATGTGTGGTATATCTGTATCAAAAATGGTATACATCATGGCAGTACATCATAAAGGCCTTCATCTGAGGCACACAAAAAGAGTGATACATCTATAATAGAATAAAATCCTTCATCAGAGGCATGTATCAAAACTGCTCTATATCAAAAATGCCTTCAGCTAAGGTGTACAAAAATGATACATCAAAATGTCCATATATATATATATACATGTATATATACATATATACATGTATAAACTATCCAGGTCAGTACTCAAAAAAATACATCATCGATACAATGTGCCATCAAAAAGGGGCATGCATCAGAAATAATCAAGCCTTCATCACGAGGCATCATCAAAATAATGGTATACAAAGTTATACATCAAAATCAAGCCTTCATAAGAGGCATGTATACAAAATATTTGTACAACAAAAAGAATGTAGAGCTCAACCACAGCTCTCACCCTCACCAGGACTCCTAGGTCTGTCACCTAGTCGATGAAACAATGGTGGTTGAGATGGACCTGCACTAGGTGGGCCACCAAACTGTCTAGATGGCCCCTGTCTAGCCGGCTTCTCTGGCATAGGCTGCCTAACTAATCTCATCGAATGGCCTGATCTCCGTGACCTAGAACCTGTCGTACTCATCTCTTGACTATCGAGACAGTACCACTCACTGCTCTGGGGGAACTGCCCTGAAGTAGGCATTCCTATAAAATAAAGCCTTGCCACTGAGCCTCGTAGCATCACGGATCAAGTCAACATCTCCAGAGGTGAGGGCTGCCTGTAGGGAAACATCGCACTCACCTGTCACTCTGCCTAAATTGGCCTCATCCTGTCTCAAGGAGGCATCCTCTCAATCTCTCTCTATGCGGTAACAGTCTGTACACCTAGGCTCGTGCCTGATCCCTCTGTGAAAGATAGCCCTATGACTGTGTCTGTACATGATCCCTCTGGGCAACGACCATCTGCACCTGAGTCTGGGACTGGTGTAGGAGGCTCAATATCTGAGCCCCCTGTGCGGCCATCTCTCGCATCTAACCCTGCCATATAGCACTGTCACCTCCTAGGCTGGCCTGGGCCTGAGCCTGATCTCACTCTAATAGTAATGTGACAATATGGGTCTGGGCCTGATCATGCTCAGCTGTCATGGTCACACACCAGCCTCGAGCCTCATCTCTCTCTGCTCTAGCCATGTCTCTCTTGGCTAAAGCCTGTTGTAGCTTGCTTTTGTACTATGGCTATCTATGCCACTGGTGCCACCAAGACTGGTCCCTAGGGCAGCTCTCGATGACTGGCCCTACTCTAGGACCCTCACTCTGGGAAAATTAAACTGGTGCCTGTACTGGGCCCTGTGGCCTTGGTCCCTGTGCCTATGAGGCACCTGCTCATCATGTGAAATGCCATCAAATGGATCCTCTGGGTTAGGACCCACTGCTCTCTCTCTCCACTCCAGAACCATGCCAGATCTCTATGGGTGGACGAGTGCCTATTGCCCAGGCCTCCTCTGGGATGGTGAGACACCGAGGTAACACATTGGCATACCAAGCTACATAATCTACTCATCATCCTTGGGTCCCGCACCTGTCATGCTGGGTCCCATGCCTGTGGGACCACCTGTGTAAAACTCACCCTAGCTCGGGCCACTGGTATGCGAGGCCCCATGGTATGCCTCTCTGAATCTCTGCGTGCATACCAAATATCTGACTGTGGGACCCCCTGTACTATGCCAAGCTTGTCGTTGGCACCTGTCAACTCGATACAACTCTATAATGTAGCTGTGACTACCGATGATATAGTGCTCTACTGAGCACACACTGAGCTCTGTGGCATCCTCTGGGCCACTAGAATATGTCTGTAAGGCCACCATATAATATCTATCTCTGGAAGCTCATCAAACTCTCACTTATATCTGAATAGGCTACCTAGGTGGCCGCGTACATCACCACCTACTGATACCCATGCCATGTAAGATGGCTCCTCTGGGTCTTAGACATGTAAAGTGCCCATAGGATGTCCGATCGCAATGTGGTCCCATGACCATATCTGTAGCAAAGAAGCTGGACCCATGGTCTTCTGACCGTGGTAGGTAATCAAATGTAAATCCCTGTATAAGTGGGCCAGTATACACTATCCCCAACATTATCTCTCGCCACTGAAAATGTCGTGTACCAAAGGTAATAATACTCTCGGGAACGACGTCCCTGTCTTATCAGTGAGTAAAAACCCATTGATAAGAGACATAATGTAGAGAGGCCCCCGATGTAGTGTAGGGTCAGAAATGCACTCATGTAAGGCTATGGTCATATCATCATGCGGTATGTCATCTACATCAAAAATATCACTGCATGCTGCTCTAATCAGCCCTACATCAGAGTTGTACTCAATCAAGGTGCCTATGATCAGCATGCAAAGGATCTGCCATACGTCCTCAAGAGTCACAATCATCTCCCCTGTGGGTAATCTGAAACACTAACTCTCACTATGCCATCGCTTGGTTAGTGCAGTCAGTAGGCCATGGTCCAATGTAATAGAGGGCATCCGAGACATAGGGCCTAGCCCCACCACCTCGAGAAGTATAGCCATCATACGCCAGTCTCGTCGCCACATACTCCCCTCTAGCTCTACTATCTCGGGAGTGGCGCTCCCGTGTCTATAAAACTGAGCAACCGTCTCTACAAAATATCAAATCACTCGTCAGTTACTAACATTTCTTCTAAAAATCTATCTATCATTTTAGGATTAACCAAAAAATCCTAAAATTTCTTCTAAGTGTCATCTTTTTAGCATTTTTTCTATCTATCCTCCACCGGCCTGGGACGCCTGCGCACCCTTTTGGGCATGTGCCCCCTTTTAGGTGTATGCGCCTCCTTTTTGGGTGTGTGCACATGCATGCATTTGTCTTTTGTGCACTTACACCCTCATTCGGGTGCCTGCGCCCTTTTGGGCATGTGCACCACACATTTGGCACTTGTGCCAACATCTCTATACCTGCGCTTACGTGTGTGTACCCCCAAGTGTGTGCGCCCCACTTTTCACGTGTGCGTCCCCTTTCCTATGTGTGCACATGTGCACACCGCATGGGTGTGGGTGTGTGTAACTCATGCCTGCACATGCATGCATGTGTATTGTGGCACGTGCGCCCCTGAAGTGGCACCTACACCCCCGACTCTGACACCTGCGCCTGCGCGCATGCGCGCCAACACAACTTCCTAGAGCTAAACACTAAAATTAGGGCATTAATGATGAAAATTAACGAGCAAGGGTTCAATACTCACGAAGGGGTCATCGTCTGTGTGCCGCTGGTACCCTCGGACTGCATCTACTGCCTCACTTGGTCTCGTGTGATCACCATTGTCCTCATCGTTCTCAGAGCCTCACAGTAAAAAATTATATAGGGCTCAGTTAAAATGAATTGGTCGCGATGATTTTACCCCCCCAGGTGGGGTATATTAACCTATTTTTCACCACCGGGAGGGCCTGGAGGCCCGTTTCGATCGTTGTTTTCTCCTCTGTTCACCGTGGAATAATTATTTTTATTAAATTATTTTTCTCTTATTTTTCACCGTATTGGGGCATTTTTTTCTATCAGATACCCCTTTCTTCTCCCTCAGACAATTTTATTGCTCCTAGGTGATTTTTCTTCTTATCCACACTCTCATAAATAATTATTTTTAAAATAATTATTTTTTATTAATTTTTCCACTAAACAAGGACATTTTTGTCGCTTGTTTCTTCTTTATTCCACCTAGGGTACTTTTTGTTGCCCCTAGGCCCTTCGTTCTATTTCTTCTATTTTCTTCTACTGTCCACCACATTTTAGAAAACAGAAAAATAAAAACAATATATATGTCAAAAATCTAAAAAACAGGGCAAAATTTTTCACAAAATCCTAAAAAGTAAAAAACCTACAAAAATGGTAACTTGCTTATTACGGTTGAAACTTGTGTCTTGCACATGGTATGTTCTCCATATCCTATTGGTTTGTCTCACATCTTCCCCGATTAATACGACTCGTGGATCACCGGATTCACAACCATTCACAAAGCTAGTTGCTTGCTTCGTCTGTACTCTGGGGCACGTTTGTTACCTGGTGTTGTTTCATTACACACAACACTTTTCTTGGACCCCGTGTCCATTATCATTTCCCCTTGCATGTATCCTTGCTTGGGGCATCATTTTTAACCCTTATCGTCAATCAAGAACTTGTGGATCTCTTCAGCACTGATAACAAAACATTTGTACAACTGTCTTGACCGTTGTTGGGTTGGGTATGTGCGTTTGTACTTGTTTTCCCTGTTAAATGAGCTTGTTTCCTTCTCATATTATATTACATTGTTTTATGTTACGTGGAGTTGGTATTTTAGCAATGGATAATTATTCAGTAGTATGGCTTTTCATATCATTCTACCTTTGTCGTATGCTTATATTTTTCATAAGGACCGATGACGTAGCTCTTATGGTAACATGATGACATCAAAATTGTTCCAATACACAATGGCTAGAGGCTAAGCTCTTCTCTCCCCTCCTCCATATTTCTTCTGCATCACTTTCTTCTCACCCCTCATCTTTTGTCTCACCAGGGCATCTTGTCTCTTCCCATTCTTCTATCTATTTCTCACCTTTTTCGATCGTCGATCGTCTTCTTTCATCACCCCATCGACACTCGAGGGGGCATCTCTCCCTCCTACTAATTTTTCTTCTATCCCTTCAAAATTTTCTTCCATCTACTATCTTTGAAGTGGCGTCACTTACGCCACCCCAAAGAGGGGCAAATGTAGACACCCATAATTACGCCCAAGCAATTTAAATACTTAAATTGCACTAATTATCTCCTTTCTTGAAAATTGACGACATATCATCAAAAGCGCTCATATTCCCTTTTATTGTCATTAATTAATTACAATATGCTAATTGATTAAGTCGTCCTATCCAACTAATACCCTAATTAATGATCTTTCGTTAATTAATCACCCCTTCTATCTAGACTAATTAATTATTATTAATTAATTAGCTTTCCCTTCCATTTAACCAATAAATCAATATTTAATTGATTTAATCCCCTTCTAATAGCCTAAATCGTACTAATATTCCTCTAATTAGCTTCTATAAGCTTACATCTACCTATTAATTAATCACCTTTGATTAATTAAAACACCCCCCAACTCCCATGACTTGCTAAGCATAAATTAAACCCTTCTAAAGTAAGGTTACCTTTTATAAAGCAACCTTATCCATTCCTAATCATGTTTTACCTTTATCCCACATGTAAAGGGATGAAGTGTTTTCTTTATCCATTGGGCTATATAAGGAGCCCTCCTTCTACCTTTATACCTACACCTAAACTTCTTAAGAAAGCAAATGCAAAGCATATAGCAAAATAGACTAAGAGCTTGCCTTTTTTTTTCTTGAGAGGTCACCATTGTTAAGAGCTAAGCTTCCTATTCTTGCATTCTTTAAGGATCAAACAAGCAATTTTTGATTGCCATTGGAGCTAAATAGGTCCATTCATTTTTGTTGGTAATCTAGGAGAGTAGAGATTTTGAATAGCATGCTAGTTTTGATCTTATGTTTCAAAGTTATGATGTTTAGTATAGATCTTGTTTAGCTCTTTATCTTGATGGTGCTTAGGCTTTGTCTTAGCTAGATTATAGAACTATTTAGGTGGTAGTTCTTGCTTCATTTAATTTAGCTTAAGAAAAGTATACATGCACACACCGAGAGTCAATTAAAACCTTCCTCGTACGTTGTAATTTGAAACTGGTTAGCCTTAACCACGGTCTTGGTTCCCACTTTCTCTAACCGATGTTTGTCTTATCAGACTGATGACGGGTTGTGGTTCCCACTGATAGCTCTGACCGATGTTAGTCCTATCTGACCGATGATGGGTTGTTGTATTGGACCGGAAAGCAAGTTTCCATTGGCATGCTCCAGTGAAGCTATTTAGCTCCACAACCTAAACAATTTCCCACTAGGAGATAAATTGTTAAATCTCTGTACCTGTAAAGGGTACATCACCATCCTCTACACACTGTGAAGACCATATATTCTTTCCTTCAAAAATTTTCTCAAAAAATAAAACCATGAAGATCAAACCATCTTCTCAAACAAAGAAGATAAAACCATGACTTAGCAAACCTACACGAAGCTACAACTGATCTGTCACACCAAGCCTCAAGCTCCCACTTAATCATAACACCAAGCCTCTTATGCATCCAAGCAATCATGACTAACACACCTACAAGAGCTCCCACTGAGACTGAAGTTCTGAACCCCAATCACATCCGTAGTCATACCTGTAAAACCAACCATGTTCTCCATCCATCTATCTATGTCTCCATGCAACCACCAATGCAACTGACCAAGACAAGTCAAAATGGAATATGCAAAATCAAAACAAGATCCTGGGCAAAGACAGCCCAAATCATTTCTACTTGCAATAGTGGGTAATCAATCCAAAAACCTACATAACTTAAAGAATCCAAACACTGCAATTTACAAATCCAACCCTGCATAAATAACTAGCATGTTCAAGACAATCATCTTTACTATAGCATCTCTCAAGGAGTAACATAGTAACAAGAGGAAATACAAACATCCCCTTACTCATGCTCAAGCATCCATGTGTAAATCAAACATCTGCATCATCATAGACTCACAAAACTGATTCTATCCAACATGTACAAACTCACCATGTACATTCATGTATATCACCAGCTCTCCAGAAGCTCCAAGTATGCCACCGACTAACTCCAAAGCTGAATATGAATCTTGTGCTCATCAATGTCAATAACAAACATCCATGCTAAACCATGCCACTAATACCAAGTGTAAATATCAGATACATGTTATCAACATATTTCTGCATAAACTAACCAAGATAAAAGCAAAATAAGGGCACCATCTTAAAATGGTAAATAACCACTATTCTGGGACAAACTTGTAACCAAACAGGTACCATGGTTTCCTAACCGACCCCATTAACTACCTGACTGACCATGGTTACCATATGACCGATCCACAGTTAATCCTAACTGACACAGGTCTCTGTAACAGCATATTTTCTGCTTTAACCCTTGAAACTTTGAAAATTGCTCTATCATCTTTTATAAGCTGAATCTAACCATAACTGTAATCCCATAGGGATATCTAGGCATCAAAAAATAAACCAGAAGTGACATCAAAAAGTCAATAAACTCAATATACCTGCAAATCCATGACTGTCCTCCACAACCAACTAGTGTCTCTACCACTTTGAATAGTAGCAATCTTCTCTAACTTTGCATGTGCATCATGTATCCAATGCTGCTAATGCCAACAACCATGGCTTGCTCCCACTGAAGGATGAAATCCCCTGCACTGCCTCTAACACCAAGCTCAAAAGCTAATATTTTAATGAGAAATAAAACAGATGAAAGAGAATATAAAATGATTCCCTTCTTATCAAAGAATACTTCTACATCATAGAAGTTTGGACTTCTTGTGAAGTAGGTGAATCAACTTCTTTTCATCCGTATGTACTCAACATCTCTCATCACCTGTAGTTGTGTCTAACCATGACTTTTCATTGAGGATCTCATCCTTAGACTAGAAACCCTTGTCCTCAAGATTCCACACAACCAGGAAATAAAATTCAAACAACACCAAGAAACCATGGTGTAAATTTGTGCACACAATCCAAACATAATATCAGTTTCTCTAAATGAAAGAAATAAAACATGAACCATATAGAGATACCTGACTCAAAGTCTCAATGGAGATAATCGAGCCAACTCCATCCTCTTTCTGATCCAAACATTGAAGTGATCAACATTGTTTCTTCCTGTACACACTGTGTCAGAAACTGATCCTCCAAAACAGGACATTGAACCAACTACCCTCTCTTGCTGCGAAAAACCTTGTGCATATAAGTTGCCACAAAGACCAACCATGGTCATCCCTTGGCCAACCATGGTTAGCTGACCAGTATCAGTTCCTCTGTGACCGACCTCAGTTCTCATACCGATGTCAATGCTGCTGGAACGAACCCAACACCACACAATTTGGCATAACACACCACACCATGTGCCTACTTTGACCGAAGTTGATAGTTGAGTTGAGCCAATCATTTCAAGAAGCATCCAAATCTCGTACAAAAACAATACAACAAATCCATGCAATAAATTGCATCAAGATGAAATACATCACCTTACCAGCACCAAGATACTCAACTGCATCTTCAACTGAAGTACATGCTTCTCTAATGGAATCCTCATCTTCGTTTTGTGCTACTACCTCTCTACCAAAGCCCGTGCATCTAACTGCACCAAAGGATGCATAACTGCTCCTCTATTTCATTCTCAGATCTAGATCTGGGTAATCCCAAACATGCATGTGCAACCAAAATGATATAAGAACTGCAATACTAAGATAAAACCATACCTCTATAAGTGGATCTGCAATCTGACCAACATGCTTGTGCCTCTAAGAACTAGGAACACCTCAACAAATAAGATACATTCTATGCATCTTTCCATTTCTTCAGATATGTGATTTTCTGTTTAAAACCAGGTTGCTTAGTAACTGACCACAGTCACCCTGTAACCGACCATGGTTACCCTGTCAACGCTGGTTGCCACTTAACTGATGTCGTTCACTGTGTTCTCCAGCAACCTTACTCTTCCAGCTCCCACTTGAGATTAAATATCTTCATGTGATCTTCTCATCAGGAAAAAAAAACGTTGCTTTGATACCAGTTGTTGGGATTTTGGGGGACAATGGAATAGTGCTATGATTTAATAACAAACAAAATCATGCACACATGATCTAAACAATTTCCCAATAAAATCTATAGTAGTAGAAGTATAAACTAGAATAATCCAAATCACACAAAAGTACACACACATAACAAGTGTGTACCGTGGTTCACCCAATGTGGGCTATGTCCACCTAAAGATAGAGATCTCGTATATATAATATAACAAGAGATTACAAACCAACTCTTCTGCACAAGAGTACATGTATCTCTACAAGAGTATCTCCTCCTCCCAGATCTCCAACTGGATCTACATGAGTACACTAAACCATGCCTCCATACCACCACTTGTGTCTCCTCCAAATCTCTAACCGGATCTACCTGAGTGCACTACAATCGTGCCTCTCAAACATAACCAGATCTCACATACCTGAAGCTACCCTACATCTTCCATTGTGTAGCCAAGCTCTCCTTGTATTGTGAATCTGCAAACAAGACCTCTACAATCTCTAGATCTACATGGATCAATAATACAATATGATCTCATGGATCTACAATACAAGACTAGATCTACATAGATCTATAATACAAGATCTCACCAACATGTGGATCTACAAGAAGAAACCCTAAGTGCTTTGCATACTATGCAAGCCATTACATGAGACTATAAATATAAAAAGGAAATACAATAGCCTGTTATTTCCTTCTGTCTAGCACCTCTCCATGGAGTCTTTGTCTTCATGTAACATGTTCCTTTTTCTTCTTCTTCTTCTTCATCTTCATTCTCTCAATCTCAGAGAATCCAGGATCTAATCCGATCCTTCTCTTTTTCTTCATCCCTCTTATAAACCCTAGCTTTCATGCTTATAAAAGCATATTTAAACTTAGGGAACTTTAGCCATGCAATTACATCAAATAAATCTACTTTAATGCTAAAGATAGATTTAATTCCTGAGAGTCAATTAAAACATCATCGCACAGGTAACCGGCACCGGTTAGCCTTAACCGCAGCCAGTTCCCACTTGCTCTCACCAATGTCTGTCCTGTCAGACTGATGACAGGTTGCGGTTCCCACTTGTCTGACCGATGTCAATCCTATCTGACCGATGGCGAGTTGGTGTATTTTACAGCAAGTTTCCATTGCATGCTCCAATGAAGCTATTTAGCTCCACAACCTAACAAGATCCATGTACTTCCTGGTTTTCTGGGTGATGCGACACCACTGGCCGAAGAAGTGTAGGGAGGAAATTCTAATGTTCCTCCAATCTGTAACTGCTCCCCAAAATGCTAAGGAAAATATGCCTTGTAAAAGCCGTTGTGTATGGAGTTCTGTAGACTAGTCTAAACCCACTCATTGTATAACCCATTGTGTCATGGATGGAAACTAAAAATTGAACTGTATCGGTATTGTGTTGTGTAGTGTGGTGTGTATAAACCAAAATTCTGCCCCCCTCTTTGGGGGAAAATACGACATCGCGGATAGAAGGATGCAGCCCCAAAAGAGGACCAACCGCAGAAACTGTGCTCTATAGGGGGGAAGGGGGGTGTGCTTGGTAGAAACCAAATCAAGTGAAAATAACTGGCTAGGAAAAAAGTGTTAGTACGAATAAGCATGCATGTAGAAAACAAGTGTAAGTTATGCAGTTAATGTAAAAACACCCAATAATACAATGTATACTGCACAAAGCAGGTCGTAAACATGGGACACCACTCAAGGTGAGACACTCAAGGCCATAGTGGCCGTAAACAAACAAATAAGTGTGCACACTAAAAAAAGGGCAAGGCCCACATATAATAGCAAACAATAGCAAACAATGTATGGAAGCAAATATCCATGCATAACAAATGTTGTACATGAGACACTCGTTGGAATGTTAGAAAGATAACCCATATGTCAAAAGCATGTATAACCAACAAAGTAGTGTGCTATGAAAAAAAATGAAACAATAGAACCTATAGTGGATGAAAGTTGATGCCCCCAGTAGCCGATGTGGTACGAGTAGTGTGCCAAACATCCATGTTGTGTGTAAAATCCATGTATCTGCGATCACAACTAGAAAAGGATGTGAACATGCATGTGTGTATGGTAAAGATAATAACATACTAGATGTTTATCTAGCATGTGTAATAAGATGAACATATAAAAGAAAATGTAAGCAAATGTAAATGTGACCAAGATATGCAATATGTTATGGATGGATGGAATGGAATGGAAAGTGAATGATAGGGGCCATGTACCCCCAAGTGAATAGAATTGTATGCAGTGAGTTTCATTTAGTATGCCCCCTCAACAATCAAGAATGACCCAAAAACTACAGTGCACCATTAAGAAATGGTTGAATTGTGTGGTGTGTGTAGCATGTTGTGGTGAACATGTACATGTGGTGATGATATGCAACCTAGAGATGAATTGTGTGTGACTCTATAGCCTAAGCATATATCATGACAAGATGATCAAAATGAGTGATGATTTAGAACAAAGCATATATCACAACAAGATGATCGAAAGGAGTGATGATTTATCCTAAAGCGTAAATCACTATAAGATGAGTGAAATGAGTGACGATGTGGCCTATAGCATATACTACTACAAGATGATGGAATAGGTGACCATTTATCCTATAGCATATATCACTAACTCAGGAATGTAACATGATATAAGGTTGAATGATGAACACACGAATGTGGTGAGGTCTATTAATGATGTATACCCTCAACAGTCAAGTATGGACAGTGAGACTAGAGTGCATCATAGGGTAGTGAGTGCAGTGTGCACTAATAGATGTGTGTATTATATACGATGATGAGAGATGACTATGTGATGTGTAAAATGCATAGTATGTATAATGGTGATAAGATGTAACGTGAGATATGTAATGCCTATTGTTTAGTGTGTGGGGTACATGTGTGTAATATGCCCTTAACAATCAAGTGTGAATTGAAGCACAAGAGTGTGTCATAGGGTAGCAACGATGTGAGTGTATGGCGAAGTATGAGTGTAATGAGTAGATGTTTGATTGTTATGTGATGAAGATGTAATATGTATGTTTTTTGTTTAGAGGAGGGAAGGAGGCAATAAGTGTCATGCCCCCCAAGTATGTAAGTGATGGAGATTTAGTCAAAAGACACTAAGTGGATCAATGTAAGGAGTATTTTCTTTGACAAAAGTGATTGGAAGCTGAGGCAAGGACTAGATAAGGTCCTTAAATTATGAGATTCAATTTTTTTAGCTAGAGTGTGATTGCCTTGTGTAATGAGTGGTTACTTATTGACTACATATGACTTGAGAGGTGGAGGAATTGCATTGATCTTTAAAGGGGGTTTCTTAGTTTGGCTCTGTAATATTGTAGGTGACTTAGTAGGAGGAAGTGTTGGACTAATTTAGAGAGGTGGTTTCTTGATTTGAATAGATTATGTAGGTGGCACTTGAGTGACGGAAGAAGCAACACTAGAAGTGAAGGCATGATACTCATTAGACATGGATGAATCATATTTAGGAATCCACTGAGATGTAGCATTTGTAGATAAGCATGTAATAGAATGTTGTGCAGCGAATGAGATAAATCCCTGACGCTTAAGATATTTGATTCTTCGTTGTAAATTGTAACATTCATTATAGTTATGGTCATTGATTCGATAATAATTGCAATATGGATTCCCTTGATATTTTGCTAGCCGATAAGGAGGATAGTAATGAGTGGGTGGTAAAGTGATCAAATGAAGACTAAGGAGCTCAGTAAGAAGGCCATGTTGCTTAGTATTGCACTTAAAGATGAGAGGCTTTGGTAATGGTATGACTTGAGGCTCACTGACATGAGCACATGTAGTGGACATAGAATGAGAATGAGATGAAGAGGAAGAAAAACATGATCCTGAGAAGCATCCTTAAGATATTGGATTTCATATTGGAGAGATGTAATCATGGATTCCATAACCTTAAATTTGTCTTAAAACAAAGAATGCAAAGCTTGAATTCACTCCAACATGGTTTGATTAGATGGAGGATCTCGAAGACTAGGGTCGTCATAAAGGCTATCTAAAATAACACTCACTTGATGTGGTGGTGTATTGCTAGGGAGATGCAGGGTGTCTACAGATGTTTTCAGAACAACTTGGAAATTAGGATGCATTTGAATTAAATCATATGTTAGGAAATATCTAATTTAGTGCTCCATGGTATTTAATAGTTTACCATATGGTAATTTAGTTACTTATATTATTGTTATGTTGTAGTCTATATTTACCTCTTGTTTCACCAATCAACCCCAAGCACACCGGCACATCATCCAGACTGGTCTTGAAGCTCACCCGAGGCGCATGTAGGCGCCGAGCCCCTCCTTTATGTGAGCTTCATGAGAATGTTCTTCCTTAATAAGGGGGTGTTGTACAAACAGAGAATGCCACACCAATTCTTGGAAACCAGATGTAAACACTAACTCCTAATCTAATGCACTAGAACGTAGGGTAGCATGATCATATTACAATGGAAGCAAAACTAAATCATAATTATCATCAAGAAAACTAGTAATACACCCATGAACATAAAAAGGAAATGTACAGATCTATATTCATCACGTGAGTGCTTCAATATTACTTCATTATATTCATTAGCCAAAGTACAGTAGCCAAGATTACATCAAAAGAGTTCCATATATGAAGATATTTATAGTAGCAAAGCTTCGACACATTACAGAGCTTGCCATCACACATTACATATATTTAATAACTATCTTCCTTTCTTCCTTTCATACATTGCATACACCTCTCTCCTAAAACCATACATATGAGCAACTCTTTTGGAATCTCCTCTGAACCGTTCATCATTACATAAGAAAACCTGAAGGAATATTTCATGATTGCTCTACCACTACCCAAGAACATGCCAAATTTCAACATGTGTTTCCCATAATCGAGTTTCCTTAGCATGCATGTGTCAGTTAATCCATAACAAAATTAGCTCCTTATCCTTCCATGATAATTGTATTGATTCCCTGGAATATCCTTTCCTTGAGTTGTAAGTCTCCATAGCTTATCCATATTTGTATCTGGTCACTTTTTCATTTGTTCCCTAAACGTATCCTTTCCTAATGTCCAAAACTCACTAAGTCCCAATCCATCCTGCCTTAGTGCGAGCCTTCACACATCTCCAAGAACTACCTCCGTGTGTGCCTTCGTGTCCTACTGCTATTCGCCACCAATTTTTGTGCCTTAGGTACTTAGTTAATTTATGAGTCCAACATCACCCCACACTAATCTGATTGTCACCCCGGAAATCCTTCGTGCTTCCTAAACAAAGCCTTGATGACCAAAATCTTCTAAGGCAATAATGTTGTTCCCTTAAAGAATAAATAATATCGGAATCTAAGGAATCCAAATAAATAAATAAAGATTGGACGAATATGCTATGCGACCAATTGGAGGAGTTTAGGGAACTCTGCATCTATCTCGTCCTTCAATTTCTCCCAGACCTCTAATTCTGATAAGGCCTTCACTTGTGCTTCTCCCATGGATTTTTATGCTTGGTATGGGGTAATTTCCTCCACCTTCCCCTTTAGTACATTTATAGCTACCACCAGTTACGCGTAGATTCCTTTGAAATCATCCATCCACTCAGTGATGGAATCCCGAAGTTTGATAATCCTGAAATCCAACTTCTCACACTTCATTCTTATTTTATCCTTCTGAGATGTGGTGTTAACAAATGACTGTGGGTTTCAACCTTGTTAGTGGGGATGGTCTCCTGTAAAACCTTGAGGGCAATCTCCTCTTCTACCACCCATGTGTTAATGATGGGCTTGCCTTTTATGCAGTTGTTGAAGCCCTTATCTGCTAGTATATTTGCTTCCTTGAGTTGGATGAGCAAGTCCTCCAACTCAATGATTTGGGCTTCAACAAAGAATGTTTTCTCCTCTTTCTCCTTTGTGAGCTCTACAGCTATGGGCCCCGCTCCATCCTTGATGTTTGTGAGCAACATACCCACAAGGTATTCAAGATATTTCATTTCATCCCCATAGTCTGTCCTGGCTTGGCTCACCAATGTCGAACATTGTCCCAAAATTCTCTTCACGAGGGCACCAACTTGGTCGTATGCTTCCTTAGTTCACGCATGTTCAACCCTTAATCCCTAGAGTAGTCTATCTATCTCCTTTTCCTTTTTTTTTGTTTTCCGTGACCAGGGTCCAAACAGTGGCTCCTACATCCAAGCTACGTCGGATCACCTTTGAAGACATATTTTGAAGTGCATTGCATGCTTGCTCATTTGTTATGTGGTTAGGATCCACCACCTTATATTTTTCTCCTCCTTTCTTATTTAGATGGATGGTCTCAATCACATGATCGTTGACCTCAAACGTAGGCTCTTCCAAGTGGCAATGCATGTTCTAGCTAAGCATCTTCCTGGTTCTGGGCACACCCCCTTCTTGATCCATCAAATACCATCCATGTAGCTTTTACAGTGGTAGGGTGGCCTGGAACCTTGAGTGCAATACCTTCGTGGCGTCATCCATGAATTCCATATGTGGGGACATGGGTGTCCACTTCTTCCTTGTAGCTTTGCACTTCGTCCTCTACTTCTTTGCTCTAGGGCGTCCTCTGCTTCTTTGCTCTAGGGTTGATTCCTTTATCCTCCTTTATAGTAAAGGTGTCCCCTTTATCTCCCCTTGGGCTGATGGTCTATGTTAGGGAGGCCTCGCGTGTTGGGATCTTCTCAAGTCATTTAGAGTGCTTCTTTCCTTCCTCGAGTGCCTCGCCTACATCCATGTCTTCAGCCTCAGCTTCTAGTTCTTCCAGCTCTGCCTTGAAGGTGGTGAGGTCTTCTTCTTCACCTTCCTCCGAGCCTATTGTGGGGCTCGATGCATCATGTGTCTTTTGCTTATTTTCTTCAGGATCTTCCTCCTCTTCCTTCTCTTTCTCGTGCCCCGGTAATGAGGCCTTGGCGCCACCTTGTAGTGAAGTGTTGGCACCCTTGCTACCATTTTGGCACATGTAGTACCTCCTCTTTTGGGAATTATATAACTTACCTTCACTTTGTTCTTCTTCCTCTTCTTCGACCTATACAGCTTTCATGGGCGGGATTGATGCCTCCCACGGATTCAGAAAGGGGAATTCTGTAACCTCCACTTCGATCCCCCCTTGTGTTTTTGGGTGCAGTTGCGTGAACACTCGGACATAACCTTTGATGGTAACATTGACTTGAGGGTGCAAGTCCAAAAAGTTTGGCTCCAAAATTTTTACATAAGCAGGTCAAGTAGAATACTTGTATGTCACGCGCAATGTATGGACATCAGCATCCACTTTTTCTGCATAAAAGATCAACTTTTACACATCATTTATCTAGTTTATGTCATACTTCATGTACTTAGTAGTAAACGTGAAGGGGATCTTGCACCATGGCCCCATCTCTCCCTTGGTCATCATAAACTTTGCTAGGAAAAAATGTTGAGTAACTATGAGTTTTACCTAATCCCCAACAACTTTTGGAAATTCATGGGGGATGTGTTGCTCATTCTCAAATGCTTCACGCACTTGTTCAAACCACATGTTCATCCGAGCCTTGTAGGTGCTTGAGATGGTCCCATAACAAGTGAACTTCACAAATTAAACTGCAGAGGATGAGTGTGTCAGTGGGTGAACCCATATGTTCCCATATGGCCCATTTCGGACACCAATCTCCCAAAATACGATCAATAGAAGTATGGAGCACTATGTGATTTTTGCTCCTACCTCATTCTATACTTGTGCTTCTTCAATAATCTCATTTGCGATAAACTTTACAAAATTATAATGTGCCCTTTTTGACACTCTATAGGCCACATACAAGAACCTCTTATTGATGTCTGTCCACCTATCTGATGTGCCCAATTTGTAACTAATGAGTTGGGAGGTGACTCTTAATGTTGGGTCTGGGAGATCCAAAATCACCTATGCCCTTTCTCCCTTCTCGTAGCTCAATCTCTTAGCTATCACATCAATCTTTACAGTGGCACATAAATCCAATGTCATGTCCTCGTCGGTGTTCCACAGGCCTATAACTATCCTAATCAAGTGGCATGTAATCCTCATCCTTCTTCCTACGAAGTAGAAGAATTCTTCATGCACTCAAGACATTAACCATCTAAATAACGGGGCAGGTTTTGCAAAGAAAGGAAACTCCCATAGCTGTAAAACTCTAGTCTTTTGTAGTTCTTGTTGCACTGATTCGTCAACCTTAGGGTTTTTGAGCTCATCCACTATTGGAGTGTTTGAAACTAAGTCCACCTATATCAACTTTTCATTGTCACTTGTCTTGTGTTTATATTTGTTGATCTTGCACTTGTATAAATTCGAACTCCACCTTTCCACCTTGATAACCCCTAGGGGGTACTGCATTTCTAAGTAAATCTCCATGTGATCCTCCTTCTCCACCACCAGTCTCTTTGTTCAAGATTTCTTGGTGTCATCTTCTTTCTTATTTCTCCTCGTGCCTCTCTCCTTTGCCTGCCTGAGATTGATGACTTCTCTGCTTCTCTTTCACGTAACCTCTCTCTTTCTCTGTTGTCTTCCTTCCTCCTTGCAACATCCCAAGACTACACTACAACTTGCACAATCCTCTTGCATGCACAATACATAGAGAGGGTAGCATAAAGTCTATTGGTAAAATAACTTCCGTGCCAAAAATCAATTGAAACGGTGTGGCCTTGTTCAATCTCTTATAGGTTGTCCTATACACCCATAGTAGGGCTGAGACTTTGTCATCCCAATCTTGTCTCCCAACATCACAAATCTTGGTCAATGTGTGACTTAGCATCCTATTAAATGCCTCAATAGTTCCATTAGCTTGAGGGTGATAAGGGGTAGTCTTGTGATGAGCCACCATGAACTTTGCCAACAAAATCCTAATTGTCTCATTCAAAGAATGTGTACCCATGTCACTAGTCAAGCTCAACAGACACCCATACATGCTGATTATATTTTCCCACAGGAATCTTTCCATTGTGGTTGTCACGCAATCCTTCATAGGCGTTGCCTCCGCCCACCAGGTTAACTAATCAGTACAAATAATGATATAGCATGAACCAATACTTCACGCGATAGGTGAAATAGGTCCTAAAAAATCAATTGCCCACTTCTCAGATGGTTTAGCACTAGCTATTGGCCTCAAGGGCATTTCATCTCTTCTTCCTAGTTTGCCAAGGCACTATCAATGATCACAGGCCTTACAAAACTTGATACAATCCTGGTAAATGCTTTCCCACCAAAGACCTGATAGTAAAATCTTCTGCACGGTGGCATTTCTAGCATAGTGTCCTCCTACAACTCCACCATGTGTTTCCTCCATGATTGAACACACACCGGTTCAAGATCTCATCACGACCTAACTTGTATAAGTCTCCACCAATTAACATGTAGGGAACGCCGCGTATAGCTAACTATTTTCTCTCTAAAGTCTTCATTCCTTCTGACACTATACTTGTTTTGAAAAACACAATAATATCCTCAATGCTCTACGCATCCTCCCCTGAGTCGATCCTTGATAAATGGTCAGGTCCCAGGTTACTTTTACCTGGTTTTACAATAATTGTAAACTCAAACTCTTAAAATAATAGGACTCACCTACATATGTGCCCTTGTAAAATGGGCTTATTTACCAAGTAATTCAATGCCATGTGGTTTGTGTAGAATATAAAGGGTGTTGCCAAAAAATACTACCTAAATTTGTGTAGCGTGTAGATCATCGACAACGCCTCGCACTCAGTATTAATATAGTTCTCCTCTACTATATTCTTGCTTGCAAAACAAACAGGGTGATCAAAAGTCCCCTCACCAAGTTGTGCCAAAACTACTTCAATTACCATTCCTAAGGCATCAACACGTACATGGAATGGCTTATCCCAGGAAGGAAAGCGTAATATGGGCACAGTGATAAGCCTATTCTTCAATATATCAAAAACCATCTGTTGCACTTCTCCCCAATGAAATTTACTTCTATGTTTTTGCAATCCCTCCAATGACAAGGCAATCTTAGCATATTCCTTGATAAATTTTCGGTAGTATCTCGTATGCCCAAGGAATCCGCGCACCGTACTCTGGCTAGTAGCTTCCCCCAATCCCACAATAACAAAAACTTTGGCATGATCCACTAGCAAACCTTCCTTACATATGACATGTCCCAATAGGGTTCCAAAAGGAGCAGCGAAAACACATTTATTAATGTTGAGAGATATACTCAACTATCGTCATCTCTCAAACATCAACCGCAAATTATCACAATGGTCTTTTACTAGTCCATAAACCTTCCAATCATCAAGGTAGACTTGAAGAAACTTATGGATGAAGTCCTGAAACACTTGAACCACAATGCATACTTCCCCAAGGCATGACTGTGTAGGAAAAACTTCCCCATTCAGTGGTGAAAGTTTTCTTTTCTTGGTCCTCCTTTGTAATTCTAACTTAATGGTATCCTGAGAATCCATTTATGAAAGAATAGACCTTGCGCCCAGCTACTTCTTCCAGGATCTCCTCAGTGAAGGGGGTTGGAAAAGGGTCAATGACACATACCACATTCAAATCCCTATAATCAACACAAATCCTTATCCTCTCATCATTCTTAATGTTGATGACCATTGGACTCATCCACTCTGATTCTTCAACATCCTCAATGATTCCTAATGCGATCATCTTGTCAATCTCCTCCTTGACCCTGATGCGCAGATTCAGTTTCATTCGGTATGGTCTCTTCCGAATTGGGTGTGCGCCCTCATTTAGTTTGATTCACATCTCTCCTAAAGAGTGGTGAACTCCCTTAAGCTCATGGTAACCATGCAGAAACAAATCTTGAAATTCGTGCAATGGATCGATGATCTTTGAAACCTCCTTTTCTGACCAGTAATTTCAAATAGTAGCTTCCTTAGGTTCTGCCTCCAAACCAATGTTAACCTTATTTTTTTAGGGGTTTTTGATAGGTGTGCGCTTGCTCATCAGCACTATCCATAACCTCACACGTACCCACAGTATTGTTAACATCCAAGTTCTCCACTTCTTCACCATCGATCACATAGACTAACTTCCCTTTCTATTTTTCCATGCAAGTGTGCTCAAGTTGTATTTCTTTTGGCTCTCCCTCATCGAAGCGTGCTTCCAAGTCAAGTTCTCCCAACAATTCCAATATTCTATCCTTTTCCATGGCACTATCTCCCAAGTTAGGCACTTAACAACCTGTAGTGCCTCATCCACCAATGGTTTAGTACTCCGATACTTGAAAGCTTGAAGGAGATCAACCATCAACTCCTACCAATTTCATGTCTGACAACATAGTTATGAATGAATGTACCATGTGCACATGTAGCCTTGTAAGGTGGAGTAAAGCTTATGCACCCATAAAGATGGCATCAAGGCTTCCACGCCTTCCATCCAGGCCTTCTCACATGCCTAGATGTGAAATGAGGCGGGTTCCTTCCCATGATAGTCTTGTATAACAGTAGGTGCATTGCTTCGGAGTAACCTAACAGAGAACACAATTCTCACCTCATGCCACTCTAGAAGGTTATCTCAATGGGTCACCCACCAACGTGATGTGGTCTCAAGCAAAGTATAGCTAAACATCCTTCTCCTTACGATCTCTCATCCCCACTGGGTCTCCATTTCTTGTAGGAAAACATCCAAGTTAGCTCCCCTAGTATAACTTGGCAACTACTTTCCTCCCAGGCACCTGACTGAGAGTGCATTTGTTACTCTTGTCACAGAGCCTCTTAACTGCCTTCCAACTAACTCATATGTCCTGTGCACCTAATTGTCACATGCCACACTAGTTGTATCACTTATAGATTGAGCATCTTCTCATTGAATAATGCCTTCTTTTGTTGGTTGTATAACCTCAGGGTCCCTGATAGTCCGCACATAGATTATTTCTAGGTCTTCTTCTCCCCAGGGCTTAGTATAGGGTGTTGACTTTCCATCTGTCAAAGGGATGATAACACATTTCTCTTTTTTCTCAAAACTTATATACCCCTTATCGAAATGTAATTTAGTATTGTTCTTATAGCACTAGGGGCACCCAAGTAATGCTGGAAATTTTTCCGCCTCAGCAAGCACCAAGACTTTGAAGTCTCCAGTGAATTTCATCCATTGGATAGTGATAGTAGCATCCTTTAAAATACCAATGAGCATTTCCTTTGTCTTGTTATCCATATACAACACATTTGAGGATGACTGTAATAAGGGCCTTCCCATTTGATTCCATACGTCTAAAGTGAGAACATTAACTTCTGTGCCCATGTCAATCAGAATATTGATCAGGAGCCATCCATCAACTACCGCATTTAAGGTAATCTCATTATCATAGTCAGTGTTGTGAGAAGGAAGGTTAGCGTGTAAGACTTGTCTCTTGCTCTCTCCTCCAACATGCAGTACTTTCTCCCATAACCATTCTCCTAGTAAAGGGATGATATTCTCTTGCCTAAGCATTTTGTATACCTCCCTGACTTTATCCAAATCCTTTTGTGGAGCCTCAACACGTTTTTTTTTCTCTAACTGCCGTGATTGCTCCTTTAGGCATTGGATCTCTCCTTTTAATATTCGAATCACATCCATGGTTTCCTAATAGGCTTCTTTATGATGAATAGGGTTTGGTTACTTCCCATGCACCACCTCTTCTCTAGTAACCAATGGTTTCTGCTTTGGTATCTCCTTGGTGTGCATAACCTCGGCTCGTGTTATCACCAGTACATGTTCTAATTATGACTCATGCACCACCCTTGGCATCCACTGCGAGTCGGCTTTCTTCACGCTTACCATCCCGATGCCTTTTTCCTTTTGTTGTTGTTGGATCATGTGTTCAAATAATTCCGGGCACTCCTCATACTTATGCTTCTTTCCACACCAAGAGCATTGTAACACATCAGGGCATTCACACCTATAGTGTTCCACAGACCCATAGTTGTAATAAGCTCCACTCGAGAACTCACTTCTTCCGCCTCTACAGTTGCCACGACCTCTAAATCTTCCACGAAAGCCTCTTCCACGACTCCCTCTATCTGTGAGCCCTTCATAATGACAGACCTCATCCTTGGAACTACTTGAAATACTAGTCTAGCACACACCAGTATCAATGGCATCATGTATTTGGTCAATCAATCTACAATCCTTGGTGTCATGAGTAGTAGAGGTACAAATTTTGTGATAGCAAGACACATTCTTACGGATTGCACGTTACAGTAGTGGACACCTACTTGCATCATGATCTCCTTAGAAAATTTCATAGTCTACCATCATCATGGTTATCGATCTCCAAGGACAACTGTCCTTCGTATGCCCTTCTACCTCATAATTCGTACACCATAACCCGCTACGAGTCCCATGAGCCGAGTTCGTCGACAATTTTTCCAGCTACTTTGTCATTACAACAATTTGGGCTTCTAGGAACAGATTAACTCTTGTATCGATGCTTCCTACTACCTCAGCACTCAAGGTAGCCTCCAAGGCCTCATGCGGATCTATGAAAGTCTTTTGTGAAAGTGCCCTCCTGAATGGTATAATCAGTCCTCTGACGAACCACTAAGCATGTTGCGAAGGGTGAATGTCATAAGATAACTTAGATAGGAGAGTCTTGAACAGCACGTCATACTCCCGCACACTCTCTACCATTCCTTGCTGAATATCCTTTAACGCATTGAAGCTTTTCTGTTCAAACTCAGGTATGTGGAATTCTGCCAAAAAGGCATTACGCAGCATAATGTAATCCACCATTGTCTAATGTGGGTCATACAAAATATACACGCGTCCTTGCAACGTGGTTGCAAACTGAATTTCCTTATGCTCTGAGGTAGTGATTCCATTCGCACACCATAGTAACTCACACTTGTGTACATGTTCCGTAGCATCCTCAATGCCCTTGTAATCAAGTAAGTGGAGTGACATCTTATACAATACATGTTGATGGTGTTTTGGACCTTTTCCACTAAATCTAAGACCTTGATTCCCTCTAATGTTACCTCCACCACTAGTCCCACTAGATCCACTAGTGCCAACTCCTTCAGATCCACCAGATCTTTCTTCTATTGTAGGTAAGGGGCCTAACATAGTTGTGCCCTGTAGACCAACCGTCACGCTAAACTGCGCGCCAATAGTCTGTGATACCAAATTGCTCCCAAATGTATTTTCCGCACCGCTCCCAGATGTGATACTCAAACCTTGTGATCCCACACCTTGCATAAATGTTTTTCCATAAAAAAAAACCCCAAACACAAAAAATGACTGTGCAACCATAAATGTACCAAATGAAAAATTATACCTCTTAGGTGTTGCTCGACTATGAATATTGATACCAACTGGATTATCAAAACTTATCTCAGGAACTGGAAAACTAAGTGCAAGGGTCTGGTCTTCATGTTGGTTAAGATGTGCACATGTGGTTCTTCTCCTTTCTTTATATAACGAGCTCTCTCCAAAAGCCGAGGGGGTTTCTCTTCTACGCTTGCCAAGACGGGGTAGCTCAAACTACTTAGGTTCCACGTCCTCCACGTGAACCTCAAATCCTTCCTGTAATGTTTGCCTCCATAAATTCATCACTCTTGTAGCTTCGCAATGTCTTGCCAACTCCCTCTCAGGAGCTTCATTATACTTGAGCTTCCTCTCCTCTCTCTCCATTTCTGCCGCAAGTCCATCATCCTTCTACCATGTCATCTTTCGTGCCTCACACCTAACATGAATTTAGCCAGCCATGGGAAAGGATTCCAAACTCAAAGTAATGAACATGATCTTGATAGCCAATGGAATAACGCAAAAAAAATGATCCTCTAGGATCCCTCAACAACTCAAACTCAACAATCTCCAGGAAATAATACGTAGAAATAACATATTCCAGGGTATAACTAGTCAACACTCTACTCCACCAGTGATCAACAGCACGGGTCCCGGTCAGATCGACATCATGTAACTGCTGATATTCCTCCTAGGTCCAAACATGAGGTCTATAATACCAACTTGTCCTTGATGCATATGTTGATAGCCATTCATACAAATCTACTGGGAAACAACATAAGAATGTCTCATAGAGTTCGTGATATAGGTTCTCCTCCACCCATTTTTGTGCATCAAACTCAGATCCAATATTGAACCTCTGAGAAAACTCATCCTTCGTGCTTTTAAGCCAGGTCTTGATTTTGTCTAAGGTCAGTCACTCCGTCATCGCACATCATTACCATAACATCTTTGAAAAGAGGTCCTGGCAATGGAACCAAAATGTAGTCTCTATTTACCTCTTGTTTCACCAATCAACCCCAAACATGTCGGCACATCATCCAGATTGGTCTGGAAGCTCACCCAAGGCACACGTAGGCGTCAAGCTCCTCTTTTATGTGAGCTTCATGAGAATGTGCCTTCTCTGTGTGCGCCAAGGCGCATGCGCCTTTGTTGACACAACTTTTGTTGTGCCATGTTTTGGTGCGCCAAAGGGCGCACATAACTTCATGTCGACATAGCTTTTGGTGTGCCAAAGGCGCGCTTAATTTCCTGCTGGCAAACGTTTTCATGCGCTAAAGGGCGCACGCTTTTCCCTGTCGACAGCAACTCTCATGCGCCCTTTAAAAAGTGGGTGGCGCATTTATGACCAGCTCACCTATATATATATATATATATATATGTGTGTGTGTGTGTGTGTTTGCGCGCCCAAAATGTCATTTTCACTATTCGCTAAGCACGTGATTTTTTCTGAGCCTGTCAGCCCCTGCCTCGTCGTTTTCAACGCCTTGTGGACCCGTTGCACGATTTTTGCTATTTGCCCAAGTGAGAGGTTCTTTTCTCTTTCTCATGTTTTGCGTTCTGGTTTTAGCTTGCTGGTTGGTTTTTGATATACAAATGTTGAGCTAGCCCTCCCATGTGTTGTCTTTCCTTACTTTTCCTCCCCCCCTCTTTCCAGATCTGCTGGTAGAGGGTGTTATTTTGAAAACTTGGTCTGAAAACCACTTTGGCTTGAAACATTATATCTCTCAAAGCAATCTTGGAAATGAAAGAAAGGAAAAGGGGTTGAACCATGTGAAAACTCTGTTTTTCCCTTGGGCGCACCAGCACGTCTTGTTACACTATGAACAGTTGCGCCCCCATGGCACATATGTCCCCCCTGTTACATGAGCAAAACCCGCGCCAATGGCGCACCCATTTTTCCTGTTGCATCATGAACTTCTGCGCCCTCAAGGCGCGCCTCTTCCATATGCTACAAACGCTGAGCTTACGCCCCAAAGGCGCGCCAACCTCCCTTACTGCATCACGTTTCCACGCGCCAATGGTGCACCCAGCATCCATGCAACACAAAATTTATCTGTGCTAAGTACAAATCTTTCAAGGTGCAGGCGCATCCCCGATTAGAAAAACATCATGTTGTGTAAACCTTTCATGTGTCGCGCCATGCTCCCTTTGGCGCACGAAAAGTTCTTGTTACACGAAACATCTATGCACCAAAGGGTGCACCAAATCCCAATGCAACATGCAAATTCCATGCGCCCTTTATAAAATACACTCTGCAGTACGCATGCGCAATGCGCCTTTGGCGCCAGTTTGACCTTTGTAACACACCTTTCCTGTGCGCCCTACCTATTTAGCCCTGTAAGCTGTAATTTTCATGCGCCCTGCGCCCTGAGCCTAAAAATCTCTAACTCTTTCTTCTGCTAACATTCCAATGGAAGATCAAATGGCTAATTCAACCTTTTCGGATTGGGTCTCGCTTCTTCTTCATGCAGATCAGCAACTGAGTTCGAAAGAACATATGTCTACATCCAGCAAGAGACCCACCAGATCGAAAGGAAAGGCTAAGCTTACAGAGGAAGAGATGAAGTATAAATATCAAAGGGTCAGAATGCCCGAGTCACAGGCCGAATGCAGCATGGACGTCAGAGACTCAGAATTGGGGCATATCGACATGGAGGAATTCTGGGCCAGAACTCAAAAAGTTACAAGGAGTCCATGGATGGACAAACTAATAGGCAGTGCCCTGCACTTCACCGGAGGAATCCCCGTCAGCGCCATCAACAATGAATTTATGATGGTGGTTGCCCAGTGTTACAACAAAGACACAAGATGTGTCGAAAACAGCAAGGGCGAGGTAGTCATTAACCTCACTGCCCGTCATTTTGAGATCATACTCGGCATCCCTCACCACCAGCACTTTGTGGCCATTAGCCAAGCAGAGTGCATCAAGGCCTGGGAAGACAATGAAGACCAATGTATGCAGCTAATGAACGAAGTGTACTTGAAGAACAAGAAGCTAGTAACCCAGTGGCCCCAAATCATCCACCGCAGTGACTTCTCAGAAGAGCTCAGCGATACCATTACCTTCCTGAGCATGGTCTTCGGGCTTTCTGACGCCCATTACTTCCATAAATGGATGTTGCGCTACTTGGAAACAATGAACAAGAATTTGCCTGATCAGTGCTTTTGCTGGGGGGAAATTATAAGCAGCACCATCTCCGAGCAGCTACAACAATTCAGCACAACGGGAGTATTCCATATGAACTCCTACGTGGTCTACGCTGCAGCGTCCGAGAGGGATTATCCAGGCCTAACCCGGAGTGGAGTTTGGCCTCAGGTCAAAATATACGAGTACTACCCAGAGTTGAAGCTGGAGAATAGCATCTCCCAGTTCACAAAAGTTAACGATGTGTTTTTCTATCACATCATCTGCCTGCTAAGGCCGAATATGACTCATAGTCGTATGACCAAAAACATAGTGGCAGCCACGGAGAAATGGGGGGCCCTATTCACCCAATTTCCCACATTCACCTATCTAAGGGCTGCCAACTTTTTGGGAGAGCCAACCAGGCTACCAAGGTATGCTGGGCCTAAGCTGATTCTACTAGAGCTATCAAGGCAGCTGGTCACATACCATGAAAAATGCCTTAAAAGAAAGAAGGGTGGAACTCCTTTCCCCCTCACAGTGGGCCGATACACATGCTCTACCCACCACAAGGCGAAGGAAATGTTCGCAGAGCTGGAGTTGCTCAATTTGAAGCATGACTTCCCATCCAGGCCTACCTTCGACCCAAGGGGCTGCCTGCCAAGAGCAAAGCTTGATCCAATCCATGTTCCTCAGATCGAGGATATTTATATTGACGTCCTCCATGAGGTAGAGCTCAGAAGAAAGGATCATTCTCGCCTAACATTGGAAGAAATCATCCAATATGGGGTAGCCATTGTCCCCAAAGGCTACCAAACAACAGAAGATGAAGTAGACAAGGTATATACTGATACAGATGGGGACGATTGGCCCTTTCCGGCCATTGATAGAACTAAAGCTCCTCAGACAATTGAGGAGAGGGTCAAGGAGACTTTGCGGAGGACGGAACATTGGTGCCAGATGAACGGCCTAATCTACCTCGGGGTTGATTTCACAACATCCCCATTAGGCAACGCGCCTCCACGATACAAGAAGCAGCTTAAAGGCAAAGGTGTAGAAGGTGAATCCAGCACCATTCAGGAAGAAGCCCCTGAGGGTCCTCCTTCCGCAGCACCAGAATAGGTAATAACTCTGGATTCGCCAGAGAAAGAAGCAGCAGAGGATAGTCCCATAGGCCCATCCACTCAGGATGTCGACATTGCTACCACAACCGAAGTTCATTCCGTCCCTTCTTCTTCTTTTCCTTCCCCTCCTCGAGTGACTCAAGCGACCATCCCTTTGGTCATGTCCTCTGTCCCTTCTTCTACTCTTTCCCCCTGCTTCTTCGTCTATCTTCTCCTCGCTCGCTGATCTGTCCTCCTCCATTTCTTCCCTCATCTCCGGGCTCCCTTCCCTTCCTATGTCTTCCGCAGCTGCAGTTTCCCTTCCTCTCGTGGACACTTCTTCGGCTATTCTCTCAGTGCCGCCGCCGCGTGTCTCCATGTTTTTCCCCTCTTCTACTGTAGCTGCCTCCTCCTCTGTCTCTGGCCCTTCTTCCATAGGACCAGCCTGGATCTCTCAGCAGCTGAGCCAGCAAAAGAAGAAAGTTCCCATCGCTCCGATGGACTTTTCAGTGATCCCAGCCAAAGAGGCGAAGAAGCAGAAGCCTGTTACACGCTTCTCTAAAAGTGCTGCAGGTGAGAGAATCATGGAAATTACATACCCCAATCCCCTTAAATAGAAAAAGGATCTGTCTCCGACAGATTTTACTGTGACCCAAGTCACAATGGGGACATCTTCTGAAAGTCTCCAGGGGGAAGCTCTTTCCGCAGTTGACACTCTCTGTCAAAAGCTTCAAGAGACAAAAGAAGAGAAAAGGCTACTAAAAGAGCAAAACAAATATCTGCTCCAAGCCTTACAAAAGATGGGTAGTGCACCTCCCACAACTACCGCCGAGACTTCTGAGCTTCTCAGCCAGGAGAAAATCAACGAATGTGCCAAAATTGGCGAGCAGGGTATGGCCGTTTCCGCTTGGAGGAGCCAAATCCTCAAAGACAGTGAAAAAGTGATCGCCGAGTTCTCTGACTTGTACCTAAATATCAGTAAGGCGAATAAAGAGCTCCAAGCACTAGCAGGGCCCATATTAGAAGAGCTGGAACATGCTAGACTGCAGCATGAGGCCTTCCAACAAATGTTCGACTGTTCAGTCGAAGATCTGGTCAAGTTCGGCGTCTTCGGCCATCCAAGGGCCCTCAACAAAATCATGTCCACTCTGGACTACCGGGTGGATCAGCTAGAATTTATTCTAGAAAAGATTGACAAATTAAAGGAAGAGGCCCTGGATACAATGCATCAAATGGAGCGAATTGTTCTCAACATGTCTCCAGGGTTGCTCACTCCTTCCTTTACCTTAAGGTCAGCTGATGAAACCATTCGGATTTTCAAGGAGATCGCTTCTCAAGGAACGGGGCCAGAGGTCACATTTGACACTGAATCTATCAACAACCTACTGACCTGTAGGAACTTCATCGGGTTCCTCATTGAGGCGGAGAAGGACTATTCCAAACTTCCCGAGAAGCTCATAGATGAGTGGGAGACTTGTGAGGTGATCAATGAGCGACACAAGGATCCTTCCCAGGATCAATTTGGCCCAATGATTAACAAGTTTTTGGAATACCGTGCTCAGTTCCATATCTCATCACCTGAGCAGCATCAAAAGCAGGCTGCCCCCTTTCGGCCGTAGGATGATGATGACGAGTAGCTACTCCTCCTCCTCCTCCTCCTCCTCCTTCTTCTTCTTCTTCTCTCTCTTCTCCAACTTTCTTGTTGGGATGTCTAAAGTATGTTGGCACGAATGATGACATCATCCATGTTGCGTCATGGGATGATGTCATCCATCAAGTTGTCAAAAGTCAACATGACTTTTAGATATTTTGTAAATATCTTTGTAAATAGTTGTTGGCTCCTTTTTGCCTTCTTTCCTTCTCCTCTTCTATATATATTGGAATACTTGTTGTATTCAAGGGTGGACATTTTTTAGATGAAAATAGAAGTGAGGAGAGAAAGACTTTGAGCTTTCTTGTAACAGAAGAAAACAGTAATACAAATATTGAGACTTTGTGCTGAATACCTGTGTTATGTGTCAAAACTTTCTTATGTTAGATTTGCACGTGTTTATTCTGTTAGATTCAGATCTACTTTTCTATCATTTGCTCATCAGTATTGCTTTGTTTATTTATGCAAGTAGGTTTGGCTCTGTTTACTACCAACCCAAAAACATAAATCTTCTGACCTTTCTGCTTTGGAATTCATTTCTTTTCTCCCTTCGGACCTGTTCCTTCTTCCTCCTCTCCTTCATTCCTTTCTCTTCGCAGCTGGAAATAAACCTACAGGGATGAGATCCCAAACCCCCGAAGGCAGAATCTGTGAGACTTGCATAGATTCCTGCTGGTAGAATAGCAATAAACCAGTTTTGCTTTACTGACTCAAAGAGGGGCTATGCCCTGCACACTGTTGGCTCGTCTATCCATAGATCTGTCCAGGCGACAGATTTTCAGACCAACAGTTTTTGGTGACTCCGCTAGGGAACGAATAGATCTGTCAGATCTATGATGGCGGTAAGATAGGAAAAAAAAAAATTGCTGCCTGTTTGCAAATCTGAACTTTTTGATAAAAATCCAAAAATTTGCAAAAGTGCTCTGAATTGAAAATTTTCTTCTGAGATCTATAGATCTAGCCTAGTTACAAAGCTTTAGTTCGCTGTGTTTTTATAAAATTTAGTATTTTGCCGTAGATCTGGATTTTTGGCTATTTGCTAAAAGTTTGAAACCCTCTGAAAAAAGTCAAAATCAGATCCGAAAATCAGCTTGCTATTCTTCCCTGCCATCTTATCCTCGTTGTTATTTGTCATTTAACCGCAATCGGTTTTTTGAAGATGATAGTTTTAAATATTTAGAAAAGTATTTGCTGCTGGTTTTTATCAGAAAAACCAGAAAATCAGCAAGTATAACCAAAAAGAAAGTTTGAATCTGTGCCATAACGTTACAGATCTGGAAGGTACACTGGCAAGTGAACCTTTTACGTGGAGCAGGAGAGCCCATGGAGAAGCTGATCCTACTTTCGATCTGCTTCAAAGGCACCATTTCACTGTGACACCGGCGCGTTTTTCAGCGCTAAGCTCGGCTAGCCGGACATCCAGGAGTGTCTCACCTTCACGAAGAAAAAGTCTTTCACAGGGGGCATCCACATCCCTTTGTAGTGCCTTACTACTCAGCGGAACCACACTTCCAACTCGTGTTCTCTTTCCGGCTTTTCAGATGGTGGTACCATGGGGAAACGCGATGGGTCCTTTGGCCTTACCACATCCAGTTCACGCGCTTCCTCACGGAAATCGAAAGAATTTTCCCAAATTCGACAGGAGTAGAAATCAAAGCACGGATTCCCACATATCTGCATTCATCATGTCATGCAGTATTTTGGATGTGACTCACAAAGATGTGTGGGTTCACCTTTTTATTGAAACCCTACAACGACCTGCAGCTGAATGGTTTCAGCATTTGCCGGCCGGATCTATCACCAGTTGGGCCACCTTACGGGATGCTTTCGAAGACAGGTACAAGCCTTCAGAGGATGCATTTGCATTATTATCACGAATCACTCACCTGAAGAAAGAGGAAAATGAGACCATGCGTGATTTTATCACCCGGTTCAATGCACTAATCAATCGTGTCCCTGTTGCCATGCTTCCGACTCCGGAAAATCAAAAGTGTTTCTTCGTAAACGCTATGAGCTCGAAAGCTAGTTTCTTGCTCCTTCAGGAGTGAGTGGCTACCTTGATTCTCGCCCAAGCCGCTGCCATTCGGATAGAGGATAATCTGATAATATCTGGTGAATTGAAAAAGGAATCAGCCAAGCCTAAATCTTTGGGCCCTTCGCCCACTACTTCGTCTGATCCAGCCTTTCAAAAGATGGCGAATGACTTGCTTGCACTAAAGAAGTAGTTGGCCCAGGCCTCCCCTAATTCCTCATACCGGGATATTCCGCGAAGGAATTTCGTTCCTAACAATGTTTCACAAAGGCCGTGCCTACCTACCGTTGCTCCGCGGTTGGCGCTTGAGGCTCCTCCGGTCAATGCTCTGGCCGAGATTGAAGAAGAAGAGCAGTATTATGAAGAACCTTCGTCTCAAGGTGAAGATGATCAAGATGTCGGTGAACCGACTGGCGACTCTACTATCGGGTATATGGAATTTGATGAGGAAGAATCTGATGAAGAAGAGGGTACGCAGGGATATGCAAGTAGACAGTCATATGTTGTTTTTACTCGCTCGCAAGGAAAAGAAGCAGAAGTTGCTGCCCATGTTCAGCAGGAGAAGGCCGTGTCAAACGCGCCTCCGATCATTGCTAAAAGAGGTAATCCTCTTCCTACTCAACTCCCTGGCAAATCTTTTACAAAGAAATCTTTTCCCCTATCTCTCCTCCAAATCAATCCTCTCACGTTCCTACCAAGGCCAGTAATCCTGTTCCATCATCGCGAGGTGAGGGACTCATTCCCTCACCAACGCAACCCTTGGCCACATTTGATATCATAGATCATGCAAAAAAGACCAAGATCCAAATGTCTGAAGCTGAGTACCTTCAGTCAAACCCCGAATAGCTCATAAGATTGACCAAATATATTCAGAGTCAGGCTGTTGCATCTAAGCAGGTTTCCCCAAAAGGAATCCTTTCCACTCCCCCTGAATCCCACATAAATTTTGCTTCAACGTCTGCGTCAGGCAAGATAGAGCCTTTCTATCTCTCTCTCCTAATCAATGGCCATAAGTTGAGTAACTGCATACTTGATTCCGGAGCTTCCGATAACGTCATGCCGGTAAAAGTCACCCATGCTTTGGGCCTCACTCTTACCAATCCTTTCGGCAGATGTTATTCATTGGAAACCAAGTAGGTTCCGTTAGTTGGCCAAATCAAACACGCGCAATTTGCATTTGCAGCTTTCCCAGATAAAAGAGTAAAAATGACAGTCCTCGTTGCTGACATTCCGGCAGCCTATGGAATATTGCTGGGAAGAAGTTTTTGCAGCGAAGTTGGGGGAGAAATTCATATGGACTGGTCTAAAGCTAGAATTCCAGTCAAAGGCGTAATGCAGACTTTGGAGCCAGAATCACAAAAGAAATACTTGGTTACCAGCTCTGAAGACCCCAAGGCCCAAATCCTTTTTGAATCATCAGGGATGGGGAACTACTTCTTATTTACCGAGACGGATAAAATGGGTGTTCTCATTCAGGAAAAGGATCTTAATGAGATCTGGACCTTGCAGTTTGATGGAAGTTGCGCGACTAGTGGATGTGGCACTCGGGGCTGTGCTGATATCTCCCGAAGAGGAGGTAATTCCTCTCTCTCTCAAATTGCAGTTTTTCAACACTAACAATACTGCTGAGTATGAATCTCTGTTACTCCATATGCAAGCCGTAAAAGAAAGAGGAATTAAAAATATAAAAGTACAAGGTGATGCAGAGCTAGTTGTAAATCAGGTCAAAAGGATTTACCAAGTAAAAAAAGAGAGGCTCAGGCATTACCGTAATGCGGTATGGGACAGCATTGAAGAATTCGATGCTTTTTCAATAAAATCCATACCGAGGGCTCAGAATGACATGGCCGATTCATTGGCCGTTTCAACGTCCCTCATGCTCCCACACCCAGGTTTGAAAACAAACAAGTACACCATTGAGGTGGTTTTCCGCCCGAGCGTGCCAGACAATTCTCAGCATTGGCAGGTGTTCAACGATGATAATCAACTCATTGCTTTTCTAGAAAAGGTAGAAAATTTTAAAGAATTGCACTTTGAAGGGTCTACTTCCACTTGCCGTGAATCGGTCACCGATCAAGGCAACGAATCCGAAGGGAACGACGGCATATGTCAGCTCAAAGGAAATAAAATTCCAAAGGGCCTGGTTTATCTGGAGCACCTGTTCGACAAGCATGACCGTTTTGTAAAAAAGAAGAAGCGGGACGACCCTAACTCATCCCCAGAAACCGAACCGGTCAATATAGGTTTGATAGAGCACCCGCAATTTGTGAACATTGGCAAATGTTGCACGCCTGAGGAAAAATGGAAATTTGTCAAGTTGCTAAAAAAATATATGGACGTGTTGGCGTGGTCCTATGTCAATTTAAAGTCCTTCAAGCCAAAGGACGTTCACCATGATATCCCGTTAAAAGAAGATGTCAAAGCCTTCCGCTAGAAGCAGAGGCACTATAATCCTAAGATCTCGGGTACTATCCAAGCCGAAATTCAGAAGATGCTGGATGCGAGAATCATCTTCCCTATCCATCACAGCACTTGGGTACCAAATATTGTGCCAGTGCGCAAGAAAAACAGGGAGATACGCATATGCGTAGACTTTCAAAATTTGAATCAAGCTTCGCTGAAAGACAACTACCCTCTTCCGATAATGGATCAAGTTCTGCAAGCAGTAACTAGATCAGAGATGCTGTCCATGCTTGACGGTTTTTCAGGTTACAATCAGATTGAAGTTTCACCTGAAGATCAGTTTAAAACAGCATTCACTACTCCCTGGGGTACATTTGCCTACAGCAGGATGCCTTTTGGCCTAACTAATGCTGGCACCACTTTTCAGCGGGCCATGGACTTTGCATTCAAAGGTATGATGGGGAAAGTCATTGTGGTTTACCTAGATGATTTAACCGTCTTCTCTAAACAACGAAATGATCATTGTGATCATTTGGAGCAAGTGTTGGCCAGGTGCCGAGAACATGGGATTTCCCTAAACCCAAAGAAGTCCGTTTTTGGAGTCACAGAAGGGAAGTTGCTAGGGCATGTGGTTAGCAAAGAAGGAACAAAGATAGATGCCGAAAGAGTTAAGGCTATTCAAATCCTTACTCTACCTACAAGCAAGACTGGTGTTCATTCTTTCTTTGGAAAGGTGAACTTTCTCAGGCGTTTTGTTCCTGACTTTGCTGAGAAGACCCGTCACATATTGAACATGATGAAGGGGTCACCGACTTTCAGATGGAGTGAAGAGGGAAAAAGGTCATTTGAAGAAATAAAAGCTTCCGTTGCTCATGCACCAGTTCTGTTATTTCCCGATTTCTCCAAGGACTTCATCATGTATAGTTACGCATCTGAGCATACTGTGTCCGCAATCTTAATGCAAAAGAACTCGGAGGATGTTGAATCTCTGATCGCGTTCATGAGTTCTCCCCTCAAGCCTCACGAACTAAAAATGACTCAACTGGAAAAGCATGCCTTCGTCGTTGTCAAAGCAGTGAAGAATTTCAGGTATTACATTCTAAACTCACATACGGTGGTGCTAGTCCCTGACACGGCGGTGAAATCAATTCTAACTCAGCAGGAGTTAGGAAGCTTGCGAGGAAATTGGATCGAAAAGGTCCAGGAATATGACCTGGATATTAAACCAACCAAGCTGGTGAGGGGTAAGGGCTTGTGTCAGCTAATGGCTAAAAACAAAGATTCAGAAAACCCTGATAAAAGGGGTGACTACGCCAACGAGACACAGGACCGGCAGGAAGAGCCTGATTCTCTGCCTCTGGTTCTATTTGTTGCAACTAGTGCTGAGTGGTACTCCGACATCGCTTTCTTCCTTACCTATGGTGAATGCCCAATGCACCTAACTGCAAAGGAGAAGCGCACTATAAAGCTCAGAGCGGCTAAATATGTCATCTAGGATGATGGTTTATATAAACGTGGGATAGATGTCATCTTTTTGCGATGTGTTGACAAACCCCAGCAAGTAAAACTATTGGAAAGTTTTCAAAATTCAGCCTGTGGAGGTCATTTTTCTTCCTCCGTGACAGCACACAAAATCATTCGAGCTAGGTACTATTGGCCGACGCTCTTTCAAGATACAGCCACCTGGGTGGCAAAGTGTGAACCTTGTCTGCAATTCGTCGGCAAACCCAAGTTGGTTGCCTTTCCCCTAAAGCCGATCATTATCAATGAACCATTCAGGCAATGGGGAATTGATTTTATTGGTGCACTCAATCCTCAATCGAGTGCTGGACATAGCTATGTCCTTACAGCAACGGATTACTTCACCAAGTGGGTGGAAGCCATACCTGTCAAGCATGCCACTTCTGAGGTGGTTTGCAATTTCATTAAAGAAAATATCATTGTCAGGTTCGGCGTTCCAAACAAAATCGTTACCGATAATGCTTCTAACTTCTCCTCACGAGAAGTTATTAGTTTTTGCTATGAATATGGGATAACTTTGGCTCACACCTCAGACTATTACCCTCAGGGAAATGGTCAGGTGGAATCCAGTAACAAGAACTTGGTGACCATCATACGGAAGTTAGTAGATGAGAATCAGCAAATGTGGCACAAGTCTTTGTACGACTCTTTGTGGGCCGATCGTATTACTCCAAAGAGATCTCTCGGCATGTCACCTTTTTAAGTATTATATGGCACTGATGCTGAGCTTCCCATTTCTATGGAACTTCCTGCTCTGCGTTTGGCATGAGCCATCGAAGACGAAACTTTCCAAAATTCTCTTGACAAGAGAATCATGTATCTGGCAGAACTTGAAGAAAAGAGAGTAAGGGTGGTCGACAGGATCACCGAACATCAGAATCAAGTTAAGAGGCTTTTTGATAAGACGGTCAAGCAAAGAGATTTTCAAGTGAGAGATCTCGTCCTTTTGTGGGACAAGCGAAGAGAGCCAAAGGGCATACACAGAAAGTTTGATTCCCTGTGGAGAGGGCCCTTCAAGATCAAGCAGCTCAACGGAGAGAATAGCTTCTATCTCTCATATCTGGATGGAACCGAACTCCCGCTTCCTTATAGCGTGCAGCATCTGAAGATCTTCAGGAAGTAGACCTTGCTCTCTTCTTTGTACAGTTTGCTTTAAGTTGTGTGTTTGCTTTCGTCGTGTGTTTTCTTTCGGTTTGTTGTGTGTTTCTTTTGCTCCCCCTCCGGTCCCCCTTGTTTTTGACTCTGTTACCCAATGGATAGGCACATGAGAACTGGGATTCTCTACCCCCAAGTTTGCTCAGGCATAGTCCCCAGAAAGAGCCAGCTGTTATCCCGTAAAATTGACAAGGGCAATTTTACCGATAACCATACTGAAATTTTGTTTCGATCCCTCGTTAGGGATCCCTTACGTTCGAAATGTTGTAAAACCCCTTCCCGGGAAATCTGGTTTTTCGAACTTAGTCTTTTGAGCCTTTTTGGCTGGGCGCATGAAATTGCTATGTAATACCAACTTTTGGTGCGCCCCCTTTAAAACCCTTTGGCGCATGATTTTCAGTGTCAACACACCTTTTGGTGTGCCAAAGTATGTTGAGCCTTCCTCTGCGTGCGCCAATGTGCATGCGCCTTTGTTGACACAACTTTTGTTGCGCCATGTTTTGGTGCGCCAAAGGGCGCACATAACTTCATGTCGACATAGCTTTTGGTGCGCCAAAGGCGCGCTTAATTTCCTGCTGGCAAACGTTTTCATGCACCAAAGGGCACACGCTTTTCCCCGTCGACAGCAACTCTCATGCGCCCTTTAAAAAGTGGGTGGCGCATTTATGACCAGCTCACCTATATATATATATATGTGTTTGCGCGCCCAAAATGTCATTTTCACTATTCGCTAAGCACGTGATTTTTTCTGAGCCTGTCAGCCCCTGCCTCGTCGTTTTCAACGCCTTGTGGACCCGTTGCACGATTTTTGCTATTTGTCCAGGTGAGAGGTTCTTTTCTCTTTCTCATGTTTTGCGTTCTAGTTTTAGCTTGCTGGTTGGTTTTTGATATACAAATGTTGAGCTAGCCCTCCCCTGTGTTGTCTTTCCTTATTTTTCCTCCCCCCCTCTTTCCAGATCTGCTGGTAGAGGGTGTTATTTTGAAAACTTGGTCTGAAAACCCCTTTGGCTTGAAACATTATATCTCCCAAAGCAATCTTGGAAATGAAAGAAAGGAAAAGGGGTTGAACCATGTGAAAACTTTTTTTTTCCCTTGGGCGCACCAGCGCGTCTTGTTACACTATGAACAGTTGCGCCCCCATGGCGCATCTGTCCCCCCTGTTACATGAGCAAAACCCGCGCCAATGGCGCACCCATTTTGCCTGCTGCATCATGAACTTCTGCGCCCTCAAGGCGCGCCTCTTCCATATGCTACAAACGCTGAGCTTGCGCCCCAAAGGCGCGCCAACCTTCCTTGCTGCATCACTTTTCCACGCGCCAATGGCGCACCCAGCATCCATGCAACACAAGCTTTGTCTGCGCTAAGTACAAATCTTTCAAGGCCCAGGCGCATCCCCAATTAGAAAAACATCATGTTGTGTAAACCTTTCGTGCGCCACGCCATGCTCCCTTTGGCACACGAAAAGTTCTTGTTACATGAAACATCTATGCGCCAAAGGGCGCACCAAATCCCAATGCAACATGCAAATTCCATGCGCCCTTTATAAAATGCACTCTGCAGTACGCATGCGCCATGCGCCTTTGGCGCCAGTTTAACCTTTGCAACACCCCTTTCCTATGCGCCCTACCTATTTAGCCCTGTAAGCTGCAATTTTCATGCGCCCTGCGCCCTGAGCCTGAAAATCTCTAACTCTTTCTTCTGCTAACATTCCAATGGAAGATCAAATGGCTAATTCAACCTTTTCGGATTGGGTCTCGCTTCTTCTTCATGCAGATCAGCAACTGAGTTCGAAAGAACATATGTCTACATCCAGCAAGAGACCCACCAAATCGAAAGGAAAGGCTAAGCTTACAGAGGAAGAGATGAAGTATAAATATCAAAGGGTCAGAATGCCCGAGTCACAGGCCGAATGCAGCATGGACGTCAGAGATTCAGAATTGGGGCATATCGACATGGAGGAATTCTGGGCCAGAACTCAGAAAGTTACAAGGAGTCCATGGATGGACAAACTAATAGGCAGTGCCCTGCACTTCGCCAGAGGAATCCCCGTCAGCGCCGTCAACAATGAATTTATGATGGTGGTTGCCCAGTGTTACAACAAAGGACACAAGATGTGTCGAAAACAGCAAGGGCGAGGTAGTCATTAACCTCACTGCCCGTCATTTTGAGATCATACTCGGCATCCCTCACCACCGGCACTTTGTGGCCGTTAGCCAAGCAGAGTGCATCAAGGCCTGGGAAGACAATGAAGACCAATGTATGCAGCTAATGAACGAAGTATATCTAAAAAATAAGAAGGTGGTAACCCGGTGGCCCCAAATCATCCACCGCAGTGACTTCTCAAAAGAGCTCAGCGATACCATTACCTTCCTGAGCAGGGTCTTCGGGCTTTCTGACGCCCATTACTTCCATAAATGGATGTTGCGCTACTTGGAAACAATGAACAAGAATTTTCCTGATCAGCGCTTTTGCTGGGGGGAAATTATAAGCAGCACCATCTCCGAGCAGCTATAACAGTTCAGCACAACGGGAGTATTCCATATGAACTCCTACGTGGTCTACGCTGCAAGCGTCAGAGAGGGATTATCCAGGCCTAACCCAGAGTGGAGTTTGGCCTCAGGTCAAAATATACGAGTATTATCCAGAGTTGAAGCTGGAGAATAGCATCTCCCAATTCACCAAAAGTCAACGATGCATTTTTTCTATCACACGTCATCTGCCTGCTGAGGCCGAATATGACTCATAGTCGTACGACCAAAAACATAGTGGCAGCCACAGAGAAATGGGGGGCCCTGTTCACCCAATTTCCCACATTCACCTATCTGAGGGCTGTCAACTTTTTGGGAGAGCCAACCAGGCTACCAAGGTATGCTGGGCCTAAACTGATTCTACTAGAGCTATCAAGGCAGCTGGTCACATACCACGAAAAATGCCTTAAAAGAAAGAAGGGTGGAACTCCTTTCCCCCTCACAGTGGGCCGATACACATGCTCTACCCACCACAAGGCGAAGGAAATGTTTGCAGAGCTGGAGTTACTTAATTTGAAACACGACTTCCCAGCCAGGCCTACCTTCGACCCAAGGAGCTGCCTGCCAAGGGCAAAGCTTGATCCAATCCATGTTCCTCAGATCGAGGATATTTATATTGACATCCTCCATGAGGTAGAGCTCAGAAGAAAGGATCATTCTCGCCTAGCATTGGCAGAAATCATCCAATATGGGATAGCCATTGTCCCCAAAGGCTTCCAAACTACGGAAGATGAAACAGACAAGGTATATAATGATACAGATGGGGACGATTGGCCCTTTCCGGCCATTGATAGAACTAAGGCTCCTCAGACAATTGAGGAGAGGGTCAAGGAGACTTTGCGGAGGACAGAACATTGGTGCCGGATGAACGGCCTAATCTACCTCGGGGTTGATTTCACAACATCCCCATTGGGCAACGTGCCTCCACGATCCAAGAAGCAGCTTAAAGGCAAAGGTGTAGAAGGTGAATCCAGCACCATTCAAGAAGAAGCCCCTGAGGGTCCTCCTTCCGCAGCACCAGAACAGGTAATAACTCTGGATTCGCCAGAGAAAGAAGCAGCAGAGGATAGTCCCATAGGCCCATCCACTCAGGATGTCGGCATTGCTACCACAACAGAGGTCCCTTCTATCCCTTCTTCTTCTCTTCCTTCCCCTCCTCGAGTGACTCAAGCGACCATCCCTTTGGTCGTGTCCTCTGTCCCTTCTTCTACTCTTTCCCCTGCTTCTTTGTCTATCTTCTCCTCCCTCGCTGATCTGTCCTCCTCCATTTCTTCCCTCATCTCCGGGCTCCCTTCCCTTCCTATGTCTTCCGCAGCTGCAGTTTCCCTTCCTCCCGTGGACACTTCTTTGGCTATTCTCTCAATGCCGCCGCCGCGTGTCTCCACGTTTTTCCCCTCTTCTACTGCAGCTGTCCTCCTCTTCTGTTTCTGGTCCTTCTTCCATAGGACCAGCCTGGATCTCTCAGCAGCTAAGCCAGCAAAAGAGGAAAGTTCCCATCACTCCGATGGACTTTTCAGTGATCCCAGCCAAAGGGGCGAAGAAGCAGAAGCTTGTTACACGCTTCTCTAAAAGTGCTGCAGGTGAGAGAATCATGGAAATTGCATACCCCGATCCCCTCAAAGAGAAAAAGGATCTGTCTCCGACAGATTTTACTGTGACCCAAGTCACAATGGGGACATCTTCTGAAAGTCTCCAGGGGGAATCTCTTTCCGCGGTTGACGCCCTCTGTCAAAAGCTTCAAGAGACAAAAGAAGAGAAAAGGCTACTAAAAGAGCAAAACAAATATCTGCTCCAAGCCTTACAGAAGATGGGTAGTGCGCCTCCCACAACTGCCGCCGAGACTTCTGAGCTTCTCAGCCAGGAGAAAATCAACGAATATGCCAAAATTGGCGAGCAGGGTATGGTCGTTTCCGCTTGGAGGAGCCAAATCCTCAAAGACAGCGAAAAAGTGATCGCCGAGTTCTCTGACTTGTATCTGAACATCAGAAAGGCGAATACAAGGAACTCCAAACATTGGCAGGGCCCATATCAGAAGAGTTGGAACATGCCAGACTGCAGCACGAGGCCTTCCAACAAATGTTTGACTGTTCAGTCGAAGATCTGGTCAAGTTCGGCGTCTTCGGCCATCCAAGGGCCCTCAACAAAATCATGTCCACTCTAGACTACCGGGTGGATCAGCTAGAATTTATTCTAGAAAAGATTGACAAAGTCAAGGAAGAAGCCCTGGATACAATGCATCAAATGGAGCGAATTGTTCTCAACATGTCTCCAGGGTTGCTCACTCCTTCCTTTACCTTAAGGTCAGCTGATGAAACCATCCAGATCTTCAAGGAGATCGCTTCTCAAGGAACGGGGCCAGAGGTCACATTTGACACTGAATCTATCAACAACCTGCTGGCCTGTAGGGACTTCATCGGGTTCCTCATTGAGGCGGAGAAGGACTATTCCAAACTTCCTGAGAAGCTCATAGATGAGCGGGAGACTTGTGAGGCGATAAGCGATAGGCACAAGGATCCTTCTCAGGATCAACTTGGGCCAATAATTAACAAGTTTTTGGAATACCGCACTCAGTTCCATATCTCATCACCTGAGCAGCATCAAAAGCAGGCTACCCCCTTTTGGCCGCAGGATGATGACGACGAGTAGCTGCTCCGCTCCTTCTTCTTCTTCTTCTTCTTCTCTCTCTTCTCCGACTTTCTTGTTTGAATGTCTAAAGTATGTTGGCACAAATGATGACATCATCCATGTTGCGTCATGGGATGATGTCATCCATCAAGTTGTAAAAAAAAGTCAACATGACTTTTAGATATTTTGTAAATATCTTTGTAAATAAGTGGTTGGCTCCTTTTTGCCTTCTTTCCTTCTCCTCTTCTATATATATTGGAATACTTGTTGTATTCAAGGGTGGACATTTTTTAGATGAAAATAGAAGTGAGGAGAGAAAGACTTTGAGCTTTCTTGTAACAGAAGAAAACAGTAATACAAATATTGAGACTTTGTGCTGAATACCTGTGTTATGTGTCAGAACTTTCTTATGTTAGATCTGCACGTGTTTATTCTGTTAGATTCATATCTACTTTTCTGTCATTTGCTCATCAGTATTGCTTTGTTTATTTATGCAAGTAGGTTTGGCTCTGTTTACTACCAACCCAAAAACATAAATCTTCTGACCTTTCTGCTTTGGAATTCATTTCTTTTCTCCCTTTGGACCTGTTCCTTCTTCCTCCTCTCTTTCATTCCTTTCTTTTCATTTTAAGACACCCCTATAAAATTGAAGGTGGAAAATACCTGGCGAATATCCCCGTAACCAGTTTCAGCGAAAGGTGAATTTGACAGTATTCAAAAATAAAATTTTCACCTGGTTTTTCATGGCTCCATCAGTGACGTGTGACAACACTAGATCGCAATGACGCGCGTCACTGGCGCGACACTAGTTTGTAATGACGCGCGACATTGGCGCGACACTAGTTTGTAATGACGCGCGACATTGGCGCGACACTAGTTCGTAATGACGCGCTAAATTGTCACCGCTGTCGCGCGTCAGTGTCTGTTAATGACGCGCGACACTGCCTCCTACTGTCACGCGTCACTAGCCCCTGATGACGCGCGTCATTTGCTCCTACTGACGCGCGTCACTGTCTCCTATTGACGCGCGTCAGCTACGACTGTTGTCGCGTCAGCTATGACCTTTGACGCGCGACACTGGCTTCTATTGACGCGACACTGTACCCTAATGACGCGCGTCACTGGAACCTGTTGACGCGCGTCAGAGGTAATAGCTGACGCGCGACAATAGGAGGAAGTGACGCGCGTCAGTAGGGGACAGTGTCGCGCGTCACTAGGTGCCAGTGTCGTGCGTCAAATGTCCTAGATGACGCGCGACAAAAGTTAGAGCTGACGCGCGTCAATAGGAAACAGTGACGCGCGTCAGTAGGAGCAAATGACGCGCGTCATCAGGGGCCAGTGACGCCCTATTTAGCTTATAAATACCCTTGTGCCGCTCATTTTCTCGTTTTCGTTTTCCCGTTCTTGAATTTTTGCAGGTCTAAATCGTCGTCAAAGACGCAATTACAGCTACAATGTCGACTTCACATGCTTCCCAATTGCAAGTTCAGCAAGAAGATCAAGAGAATCCAACTCAATCGATTTCGAAGATCAACTACAGGAATCCCTTATGCCCTCACATCCATACGGCTTTAAAGATGTCTTCAGAATATCAAGCTTTGATGGAAGAGTGTGAATTTACAGGGCTCGTGAATATGCCCCATTTCGAAACAGATCCGGATATTTTGAATTACCTTCTGTCATGCTACAATTCAGAGGACGGTATTTTTTATGTGACTCTGAACGATGGCCAAATGTTCCAATTCACTATTGAAGCAAATGACATACATCGGTTTACGGGCCTTCCTTTCAGAAATTTACCAATTGTTACAACCAAGGCAACACTACTGGAAGAAGACAAGAAATTTCTCGAATCAACGTACGGTTTCCATGTTGATTGTAAGTATAATTCGTTTTAATTCATATTTTTTATTGTTTTTTATTCTGATACAATTTGTTATAAATTTATAGTAATTATCACTGTTTCGCATTTGCAGCCCATGTCAATAAATCCAGGCGTGGTGTAGATACACAATCAATTGCACACCACTTTCTTGCTGCACTTATTTCATTTTTTCAAGCCAGAATTGTTTTGCAGGGTCGCCAAACAGATATACCAAATTGGGCCATCGCATACATTTGTGCCACTATCTCAAAACGACAATTCGATTGGTGCACATATCTATCCAAAAAAATAAGAACTGACATAATAAATTCAAAACTCTCAGATAAACCTTTCATTTATTCAACAAACTATCTCCTCGGCTTCTACTATGAGGCAGTTTTAAATTTAAAAGATAAAGAAATTCCTACCTGCTCTGATGAGGCTTTGAAGAAATTCTCAATTCCATTTGAAGAACAACAGGTATAAACTATTTAGTTTGTAATTGTATTTCAATTTTCGACATTACAGTGCAGTTATTAAAACTTAAATTTAAATGTTTTGCAGAGAAGATATCTTGAAGCCCTTCCCCGAAAAAAGAAATTATCGAGAGGAAGAGGCCAACAACACGCGGAGGCTTCGGGGGACTCCCAATCTGAAATGGAAGCTCACTCCTCTCCAAACCCTCAACAGTTTGAACTCGTTAAACGCCAGAGAAGTAATACATTCTCATATATTATTTACAAATTCCAAAGTTGCATATTTATTTTTCAATTTAAATTTTAACCAAAAGAATTGACATTATTTAATATTGATGAATTGCAGGGACTTTGGAACCTTCTTCCCCAACTCACTCCATACAGTCGCATGCATTCATATCTTCTGAACAGCCACTGAGTACAACTCCTACAAGGCCACCCGTAGCACCGAGAAAAACAACCCCTCGACAACAAGGTACAACTTTTCTATAGTACGTTTAATTTCGTAGTTTTGACTTTATGAATTGTTTTAATATTTTTCATTTTTTTCTTGTACTTTTCAGCACATGTCAGTCATGATCAAACCACGGCACCGACACCCACTCAACCATTAATTTTTAAAATGCCAACCAGAGGAACAGTGAAAAAGAACATTGGTAAACGCATGCCTTTTGCTCCGGCCCCTAGTGGGACACTAAACCTTGCCTCCTCGTTTCGAATTCCAACTCTATCACTTGGTGGCTTGCCCAGTGCAACGGGCATATCTGTTTTGAACAATATAAATTTAGATGAAGATTATTTGGGCATTGATAGCAATGACCCAACTGGTTTTTTCGATACCCGCGAGATGATTCAAGGCCAGCAGGTATACTTCAAATTTCAATTTTAATATGCTTTACAATTTTGAATTACATTCTGATTTAAATTTATTTATCTAAATCTTGATTAATTTTTTCAAAAACAGGATCAGCCCACCCAAAGGCAGAAACAAGGAGCAGTTGATCTTGGTGAAAGCCCCCATTCTTCTCCAGCAAGATCGTCTGCATCAGATTCAGATAGTGAACAGTTGCCACGTTTTCCTTTGGAGAACTTAATTGGTAATGATTGTCAATCCCATATCAGTGAGTTTATTATTCCTCATATCCAACAGCTTATAGAATGGGAGAAAAGGGCTAAAGTTCTTATCAATGAAATTATTAGTCGTTATGAAAATTATTGGCAACGGGATAGTTTATACGCTGCAGTCCAGAATCAACCTGCGAAGATGGATTCCTTACTTACCCAAGTAAGAAGTGGGACTGTCACGTTTAACAACAACTATAAAGACGACATTTTAGATAAGGCACTAAACAAATTGGAAAATATTAGTGCCGAGGCCCAGGCATATTTTAACAAATGGTCCAAGGACAAGGATTTGGTATCAATCGCAAATGCCGAAAGAGATAGAGCTGTTGTAAGTACTATTACATTTAAACAATCATTTTTGTTATTTTGAAATTTTGAATTTACATTAATATTTTATATTGACATTACTCTTTTTGTGCAGTTGAAATATGAAAATTTGAAGAGTCAGGCGAAGGTTTTCCAAGTTCACTTGGAAACAGCAAAGAACAGCTTATCCGCAGCAAAAAATTTGAAGCAAAATATTGTTTTGGTTAACAAACAAAACAATACACTAAAGCGGATAATTAAAGAGCATGGTCTCGACCCTGACATATTATTCAAAGAAAAAGCAGCTTCTGATCCAAATTTGCTGTCGCATGGAGATGCAACAAATCAAGAAGAAAGAATTATAAAAAATCTGGACAGTGCTGCAGAAGATCTTATAAGTTCAGGGGTTATTTCTGGTGTTGGGGAAAGAGGTACATCCACAGTGGAAGAAGCCGTTGGGGAAGAGAGCAGAGTTGAATTGTATAAAGAAAAAGAGGGTTTTGAAAATTAGAAACTTTTATTATTGAGGAAACTTTATATATTGAATTTGAAAACTTCTACTATTGAGTATCTACTATGGTATTTGAATTTAATAATATGGATTTATATAGTCTTTAATTTTAATTGCATTAGATGGTGATTATCATGAATTATATGTATGTTTCTTGTTTACTTGCATTGTCATGAATTGTATGTGGACGTAGATGATGAATGATGATAACTGATAATTAATGATAGATGATGATGAAAGACGATGATCAATTTAATGTGTATAATGTAAAATGTAGTGCCTAAATATCTTGTGGGACTTTAATTATCTTGAAAATTATGTTTTTGGGAAAAAATAGCAACTAAGATTTGAAGCAGATCTTTAGGATTTCTCCTTAATAGACTTATGGTGTAGGAAAATTCTATTTTAAAGAGATTCACCTCTATATAAGTGCATAATCTCTCATTAGAGAGGTTGTTTGACATCCAAAATAGTCAAGACCATTTGTCAGAAAATAACGTTTTGCTGCAAACAATCAAGACCATGGTTTAAAAGATATGGTTTTGTTATCATGGATATTGTTTTGTGTAGAGTAGATTGACAAGTTGCTCTAAATAGTCAAGGTTATGGAATCTAGATTAACCAAAGTTGGAATAACCATGTGATTAAAAGATAGGTCAAGCTCGATATAGAACTTTGAAGTTTAATGTAAAACATATAAGGTTGAAGAATCCTATCATTTTTTAATATTTGATAAGGGTGAAGAATAATTGTGGATTAGAACTGGGAGGCTATAAGTTGGAATAATTTTGAGTGTGTAAGAAAATATTGAAGGTTGTAAACTAGATCATAGCAAACTATGTGTGTAGATTTTTATTAGATAAAGACTCTGTCAAGTTGATTTAAATAGTTGTGATTAGTGTAGATTTGGGTGGGTGACTATAGGATATGGAAGATAGCATTAGAATTGAGTTTGAATAACTTCGTGTTAGAGGATGATCATTATAAGTCTAAAAATAGATCTATTTCTTCATGGAGAAATCTGAAGAAGTGATGGATCTATGACAAAGCATGGAATTTTAGGAAGAGTGTCAGGACTTATATTTATAATAGTATAATGTATTGTTTAATAGTTTATCCCGCAGTTAAAAAAATATATCAAAGGATTTTCCACATATAAAAAATAAATTAAATATAATTCTAAGAAATCAAGAAAGAATCATCACTGGTAAGAAATTAAACATAATTGCAAATATCATAGGGTTTAGCTTACCTCTTGCGTATTAGATTGCTGTGAAATCATCAAGGGTAACGTGCTAGATCTTTGTTTTTCCTGACATTGTAGATAGAGGGGTGAGTTGCCTGACATTGTCAGTCCTGAGAAGTGGCAGCAACATCTTTAAATATATAGACCAACAATATCTTTAAATAAATGATAACTAGAGCTGAAAAAATGTAAAGTAACAAACAATAAGATGATGTTGAAGAAGATACCTATTTAAAATTGAAATCATCCCCTGTAATGTGCTAGATCTTTGTCTTAATAAAATTCAACACAAAAAATGGATTAGTAGATAGATGGGTGAGTTGCCTGACATTGTCAGTCCGGAGAAGTAACAGCTTCCTCGGACGGATGTCAACCCACGTTTTCAAAAAATAAAATATTGTATTTAACTAAATGTAAATACATAGACATCTTTAATGATAAAAAGAGGAGAAAAAAATGAATAGTAACAAACAATAAGATTAAGGGGAAAAAGATTCCTCCTTAAAGTTGAAATCATCACTGCCACTGGTAATGAGCTATATCTGTGTTTCAAAAAAACCCAACACGAGAAATGGATTAGTAGATAGATGCGTGAATTGCCTGACGTTTTTAGTATATAGATCTGTAACATCTTTAATGAAAACCAGAGCTGAAAAAATGAATAGTAATAAATAATAAGATTAAGGGGAAAAAGATACCTGCTTAAAGTTGAAATCATCACTGCCACTGGTAATGAGCTAGATCTGTGTTTTAAAAAAACCCAACACGAGTAATGGATTAGTAGATAGATGGGTGAATTGCCTGACATTTTTAGTATATAGACCTGTAACATCTTTAGGAAAACCCATGGTTAACCAAAATATGAAATGTGTATAGGAGTGTCTTTTAGTGCTTCATGCCAAATTTAATTAGATTTTGAAATGAGTATTTAAACTTATTCAAGTTTTTATAAAACTCGATCGCTTAGAAATGCAGACTACCACCTTGTATAGGATTCACATCTTGAGATTCTCTCTTCAGGACTGCTTCTTGGAGTGGTTGAATTAAAATATGTCTTTTTTTTTTCAAAATTTTAAGGTGGTGCATATGATCATAGCTCAATAAGGTTGTTTACATATCATGTTAGTTACAAGAATGAGGTTTGAAAGATACAATAAGGGTAAAGTGATCAAAATTGTTGTGTAACGGAAAATTGTTTTTACTTTCTTCTAATTATCATTGTTGAGCTGATGAAATACTTGGTTGACCATTGCAAGGAGTATCAAAGTATAAAATTCCTGCTACCACCTTGTTTTGTTTTCCTTTGCTGAAGATACAATGTTGAAGTGTATGTTTGAAGACAATTTTTTTGCAGCTCCCCCATTTCTATGCCTTGAATTGATTAATCATGATCTTCTTGAAGTACAATTGATAAAATCAAGTGTCTCAAATATTGAAATTTTTTTTACAGCTCAACATAAAGTTCTCTGTGCAAGGTTGGATCATCTTAAAAAGGTAACATTGTGTAAATTTTGTCAACAGTGCCCTTACTGGTACCTCATCTCAAACTCAGTCTTAGCATATATCATGAAGTTTCTTTTTGAACTTATCAAACAAGACCCTATATCATCATCAAGTACACACCAAACACTGTTGATAAATTTGAAGGCTTCATCTCAATTGGCTGCATTGCAAACATGAAGGGAATTTCCTCTAGAGCAAAAGAGGTGAAAACTTCGAATTCCATTAAATTTTGGATAAGAAATCAATTATTTGGTAGTCTCAGGCTTTCTCAATGGAACGTCAATGGTCTTGACCGACGCGCGTCAATGGAACGTCAATGGTCTTGACCGACGCGCGACACTCCCCGCTAATGACGCGCGTCACTGGCACCTAATGACGCGCGTCACTGCACCTAATGACTAATGCGTCACTGGCACCTAATGACGCGCGTCACTGGCACCTAATGACGCGCTGGTCACTTGCACCTAATGACGTCACTGGCACCTAATGACGCGCGTCACTGGCACCTAGTGACGCGCGTCACTGGATCCTATTGACGCGCGTCACTTTCTACTTTTGACGCGCGTCGCTCACTCCTATTGTCGCGCGTCACTTAGACTATTGTCGCGCGTCAGCTAGAACCTTTGACGCGCGTCAAGTGAAGCCATTGACGCCCAATTTAGCCTATAAATACCCTTCAACCGGTCATTTTCTCGTTTTCACCTTCCAGCTCTAGATTTTTTGCAGGTCTCGATGCTTCCCAACTCCAAGTTCAGTAACAAAAATCAAGAGAATCCAATTCAATCGATTTCCAAGATCAACTACAGGAATCCCTTATGCCCTCACATCCATACTATTAATATGCCCCATTTCGAAACAGATCCGGATATTTTGAATTACTTTCTGTCATCCTACAATTCAGAGGACGGCATTTTTTATGTGACTCTGAACGATGGCCGAATTTTTCAATTCAGTATCGAAGCAAATGACATCCATCGGTTTACGGGCCTTTCGTTCAAAAATTTACCAATTGTTACAACCAAGGCAACACTCGTGGAAGAAAAGAATTTTCTCGAATCAACGTTCGGTTTCCATGTTGATTGTAAGTATAATTCCTTTTAATTCATATTTTTTATTCTGATACAATTTGCTGTTATAAATTTATAGTAATTTTCACTGTTTCGCATTTGCAGCCCATGTCAATAAATAAAAGGCGTGGTGTCTAATATGTAACATTTCTGAGTACATGTAATTTTTGCAATGCTAGTGTCTAAGATGAGCTTTGTAACTTTGATTGACCTGATGAGTGCAGTGGAAAAGTTTAAACAAAAAAAAGATCTTAAGAAAACTGATGGAACCAAGAAGGGGAAATTAATTGATGTTCCCAAACTTGATGATGCAAATCAATCAAGGGGGAAGAATTCTGATCAATGTACTTTAATATTAACAGAGGGTGACTCAGCCAAGGCTCTTGCTGTAAGTGTTTGTGCCTTGAATCAGGGAAATGTGAATACTGAATTTGGTAGTATTGTGACATGTTTCGACATCACTTTCCAATTTAATTTTTTGTTATTTTAGTTATCTTTATTCTATCAGGTGGCAGGAATATCTATTGTTGGTCAATATTATTATGGCGTGTTTCCTCTCAGAGGTAAGCTGCTCAATGTCAGGGAAGCTACCACTCACCAACAAATGGAGAATAAAGAGATAGTAAATATAAAAAAAATCCTTGGTCTACAGGAAGATAAAATATATGACAGCATTAAATCTTTAAGATATGGCCATCTGATGATAATGACAGACCAGGTACATGATCTTTGTATAGCGCTGTTTAGTTTCTGCTTAATTCTGACACATCCTTTCTAGTGAGATCCTTTGACTTGTCCTTTGTCTCTTAAAGGACCATGATGGATCCCACATCAAAGGATTGCTGATCAATTTCATACACCATACCTGGCCATCACTGCTTAAAATTCCTTCATTTGTTGTGGAATTTATCACTCCTATTGTCAGTGTAACTGTTACCCCTGTATATTTTGTTGAGTGTATTGAGACTCTTTATATTTGTTTTTAAGCCTCCAGATGTTATTTATCTCCATGTCTAATTTTGGCACATGTTGATGTAGGCAACTCACAAAAATGGAAATGTGTTATCTTTTTACACAATTCCTGAGTATGAAGCTTGGAGAGAATCATTGAGTGGATCGATAACTGGCTGGACCATATAGTACTACAAAGTAATGCTAGTTTGTTTTCTCTTTATATGTTTTCAAGTTCTGGTTTTGTTCACTTGCTGATTAGGTATCACTTGTTGCTTGGACCATACAGGGTTTTGGCACAAGTACTTCTAAAGAGGGCAAGGAGTATTTCATACAACTAGACAAGCACAAAAAAGATAGATTCAGCTTATAGAATGGGAGAGAAGGGCTAAGGTTCTTATCAATGAGATTATTAGTCGTTATGAAAATTATTGGCAACGGGATAGTTTGAACGCTGCAGCTGATCCAAATTTGCTGTCGCATGGAGATTTCTTGTTTTGGGGAAGGAGGTACAGCCACAGTGGAAGAAGCCGTTGGGGAAGAGTGCAGAGTAGAATTGGATAAAGAAAGAGAGGGTTTTGAAAACTAGAAACTTTTATTATTGAGGAAACTTTAAATATTGAATTTGAAAACTTCTACAATTGAGTATGTACTATGGTTTTTGAATTTAATTATATGGATTTATATACAATCTTTAATTTTAATTGCATTAGATGGTGATTATCATGAATTATATGTATGTTTCTTGTTTACTTGAGTTGTCATGAATTGTATGTGGACGTAGATGATGAATGATGATAATTGATAATTAATGATAGATGATGATGAAAGACGATGATCAATTTAATGTGGACGTAGATTTATCATCAAGCACAGTAATTCTTCTCCTCTAGACTTTTGAACTTGTTTTAAGATAATTATTCTCTACACTTGTAACGAATATGATTAGAATGGATAGAATTGTAATGTATAATTATGATATTAATTTAAAAAACGAAGTAACAATCGATAAAATTATGTAACGTCTTTAATGAAGAGCTGAAAAAATGTAAAGTAACAATCGATAAGATTATGTTGAAGAAGATACCTATTTAAAATTGAAATCATCACCGGTAATGTGCTAGATCTTTGTCTTAAAAAAAATTCAACACAAAAAATGGATTAGTAGATAGATGGGTGAGTTGCCTGACATTGTCAGTCCCGAGAAGTAACAGCTTCCTCGGACGGATGTCAACCCACGTTTTCAAAAAGTAAAAATGTTGTATTTAACTAAATGTAAATACATACACCTGTAACATCTTTAATGATAACCAGAGCTGAAAAAATGAATAGTAACAAACAATAAAATTATGTTGAAGAAGATACCTATTTAAAATTGAAATCATCACCGGTAATGTGCTAGATCTTTGTCTTAAAAAAAATTCAACACAAAAAATGGATTAGTAGATAAGTGGGTGAGTTGCCTGACATTGTCAGTCCCGAGAAGTAACAGCTTCCTCGGACGGATGTCAACCCACATTTTCAAAAAGTAAAAATATTGTATTTAACTAAATGTAAATACATACACCTGTAACATCTTTAATGATAACCAGAGCTGAATAAATGAATAGTAACAAACAATAAGATTAAGGGGAAAAAGATACCTCCTTAAAGTTGAAATCATCATTGCCACTGGTAATGAGCTAGATCTGTGTTTTAAAAAAACCCAACACGAGAAATGTATTAGTAGATAGATGGGTGAATTGCCTGACATTTTTAGTATATAGACCTGTAACATCTTTAATGATAAAGATAAAAGATAGATAAAGAAGATACCTGTTTAAAGTTGAAACAATCCATTATCAATAGCTTCATCAAAGTCGATGTTGTCTTCTGTAGAATGTGACGAAGAGCCAATTACACTCTCAAGGTTGGGAATATTTGTACTTGTAGCTGTATTATTCACACCTCTTCTTTCGCAAAGGGAATTCCAGTGCGCAATTGCTCTGTCGAACGGAAAGGTTTCGATGGAGTATCGAGAAACATAACACCTCATGCAGCTTTCCAGATTTTTATCCAACCTGTTTCTCAGTTTTGATTTTATAAATGACAATGCACTGAAAACCCTTTCATCCTCCACAGACCCCAAAATCATTGTTTGGCATAACTCATATAATCTGAAGTATTCACTGATATCTTCTTGTAAAATAGAACTTTGATAGATTCCTCGCCACAGCCTTGTAATAGCTCCACTTTCAGAAGGTTGATCTAAATTCTTATATTGGTTCCTCATTGTTGTTGCAAAATTTGTTGACTGAGACTTTAATAAATCGGCATTCAGTATACCTTTGATTTCCACACCCTTGAGCTCTGACGTCTTTGTAAATTGTTCCATTATTGTACCCATTGATTTATGGAAATGCTTACTGACAAAGTCTGCACGGCCACCTTCAGTATTCCAAAAATTAGGATTCATCACACCCATGGCTTCCAGAATTTTATCTTTACAGAAACGTTCCCTAATTTCTGATGACAAGGTTTCTGAAATTTTTTTAAGCTTTATTCTTGTTTCAACTATAATAGACTCAAACAAATTACGTGTCACGGGAACATCTTCTCGTTCCGATCCTGTAATAGCTTGACGTTTTTGCAAAATGTGCACAGGTATTTCCCTCCCATTAACAGTGATGCAGAGGTGATCGTGGATATTAAATCTCAAAAAGGTGTTAGGATTTTTAAGATCTAATAAATCTCTCCAATTTTCAAAAACAGGTGCATCAAAACTATCATTGGAACAGTACAATATATCAAGACTTTGACATACCATTTTCCTCATCCGTATAAAATCCACAATATAGATTAATCTGCCCTGTGCATGCTTCATCAGTGTATTGATCTCCTTTAACATTGGAAGAATACCAACCAATGTAAGCAATGTCTCCAAATCAGTTAAACGGAACAACAAGTCCCTCGCCCTATCAACTTCATGACGGTATTTGTGCATGAAACCAACCAATGAAGGATACTCCTCACGAACTCTGCATGCAGGTTCATACAAAGAGATCCATCTAGTCTCCACATCCTTCAGAAGTTTTTTGCCATCTGTAATTCCAATTGCAAATTTTTGGAACTCGAGAAAACGCTTTGGGCTGCTTGACATATAGGCATGAAGTTCTCTTATAAGGTCTTCTAATTTAGCAACATTTTCGTGGTTGCTTACCATTTTATACGCTAAATTCATTCTGTGAGCCATACAGTGAATTGGTAGCATATATGGGGCCACTGTTGTTTGTAATCTAACACAGAGCCCTGTTCGGTGACCCTGCATGACAGATGCACCATCTGCTCCAACGCATACCAACTTCGTAGCAATTTCATAATCAGTCATACCAGCAACATCTTTCAAATGAGAAACAACTATTTTATATAGGTTTTCGGCATTGCAGTTTTCAACCATTTTCATAACACCCAACAGATGAGGTGTCCTTATATGATTTTCTAAAGTATAGATGTGGATACATACCCATGCGGTGTTGTCGACTGCTGTCACTTCATCAATTGAAAGAGAGATAAAGTTTGCTTTTTTTACATTCTCTTTCAAATCTTCCTTCTCTATCATCGAGAGGCATTTTGCCATTTCCCATCCACTACTCTCAGACCAATGAGACTGAGGTACATTCAGCATTCCGTTAAATTGATACAAAACTTTGAAATCGAGGAAATCTGAAATCGCTCTTCCTTTTTTAAGTATTTGAAAAAGAGTAGAGAATTGTATGAATTTTGCATGTAGATTTGTTTCTTTCATCTTACCAATATGCGATGTGATCGTTCCTCCCTTTTCCAACAGATGTCTGTGTTTTTTCTGCTCTGCCTCATATTCCGCTGCGTATCTAACATGCATGCATTCTTTTTCAGTTTTCCACCTATGTGTTTTGATTTTCTGGCCATCCGCCCCCGTTACAGTTAAATATTGTTTTCCACAATGTTTTTCTATAGTGTCCAGCTTCAGTTGCATTTTTTGTTGCTTTCCCAATTTCCACGTACATATTTTACATGTACATTCAGATGGGATTTCTTCAGAATTAGATGATTGTACAGGTTCAATAAATGGAAATTTAGCTGCCCAATCAAACTTGTATGTCCTACCAATGGTCCACATATTCTTGTTTGTTTTTAATGCTTTACTTTTTTGAGTAGAATTTTGAGCAATATCACAATCACCTGGTTTCCTCTTTCTTGGACCGGAGTTTGATTTTGATTTCTGTCTTCCATTTTGCTGAGTGTTTGTATCTGTGATATCTAGCTGCACTTCTGGTTGCACCCCAACAGGAACAATATCTTCAAGATCTGGCATATTATCGTAGGTTTCATTTGTTTGACTTTGATACTGTGCAGAATGCATGTCCACCTCAATAATTCCTTCCACACAGTCAGTATTCTGATTCTCTATGGTGGCATCTATATGATTGGTATTTACAATATCTGTATCTGCAGAGTTTCCAAAATACTTGAAGAGTGATTTCTGAGATTTCTTACTTACTTTTAAGTTATTCGTATTCTTTGAGCTGGCACCTTCCATTATTCTGAAAAGAGTCCTGCGTCAGCAAAAGAACCAAGTAGCGACTCTGTCCAGTCTGAGGTCTTGTCGTGCATCCACTCTCTTAATATACTGTCGCGCGTCAACACTGCCCAAGTCGCGCGTCAATACTTCCTCTGTCGCGCGTCACTTCTTTGCCCAAGTCGCGCGTCAACACTTCCTTGGTTGCGCGTCAGAACACCTTTTTCGCGCGTCAGTACAGCTCTTGTCGCGCGTCAACAATCACAGGCTAACAGTAATATGAATCTCTGGTGCTCAAGGGTATGCGAGTTCAAATTTCACAGTATTGGTAATTTGGTAAGCTACTTGAGGTATACTACGCGGCGAATCACCTAGGTTTTTATAGGAGATGTTTTCAAATGAAGGCGAAGCCGACCCCCCAGAAAAAATATACTATATATTTTAGGCGAACAGGACACCGACCCACTCCGAATAATTCGCCTTTTCAAATTTTCCTAAAATGAAATTTTCGCCATATTACGAATATTCGCCGCTAAAATTATCCCTGTCCTAATCTAATGCACCAGAACATAGGGTAGCATGATCATATTACAATGGAAGCAAAACTAATCATGATTATCATAAAGAAAACCATAAATACACCCATGAACATAAAAAGGAAATGTACAAATCTAGATTCATAACGTAAGTGCTTCAGAATTACTTCATTATCTTCATTAGCCAAAGTATAGTAGCAAAGGTTACATCAAAAGAGTTCCATGTATGAAGATATTTATAGTAGTAGAACTTCGACACATTATAGAGCTCACCATCACACATTACATATATTTACTATCTTCCTTTCTTACTTCCATAAATTGCATACACCTCTCTCCTAAAACCATACATATAAGGAACTCTCTAGGAATATCCTCTTAACCGCTCATTATTACATGAGAAAGCCTAAAGGAATCTTTCATGATTGCCCTACCACTACCCAAGAACATGTCAAATGTCATCACGTGTTTCCCCTAATCGAGTGTCCTTAACATGCATGTGCCATCTAATTCATAACAAACTTGGCTCCTTATCCTTTCATGATAACCGTATTGATGCCCTGGAATATCCTTTCCTTGAGCTACAAGTCTCCATAACTTATCCATAGCTGTATCTGGTCACTTTTTCATTCGTTCCCTAAACGCATCGTTTCTTGTTGTCCAAAACTCACTAAGTCCTGAATCCATCCTGCCTTGCGTGAGCCTTCGCACATATTCAAGAACTACCTCCGTGTGTGCCTTCGCGCCTTGCTTCTATGCACCACCAAGTTTCGTGCCTTAGGTACTTAGTTAATTTAGGGGTCCAACATATGTAACAATAATATATATCATTGGAGTCTTGTTAGTGTGGTGATATTCATAGGTTATTTAGTTGGAGCAACCTCCTTGTTTTCAGGAGTACATTCACCTGTATATATTTGTATGTTGCATATTGAATAATGAATCAGGAATTTATGTGTCCATTTGTCGTTGTACCATCATCTGGTATATGAGAGTCCCAGATCATGGTTGTAGATAGACCTCCCCTCGTAGTTATAAATCAGACCTGCGTATGATCAAATGATTTATAGATGGATATTGCAGACGTATAACATATCTTTTGTCCAGGTGTCTTTGGCGTACGTTTGACATTCAGGGGAGATTAGAGGCGTCCAAGACTACCTTCCATCCGCTGGCTCATATAAGAGTTGCTAATAAGTGGAGTTGTTTATGTATTCAATCAACAACGATTGATCCAGATTTCCCTCGAGTGTTTACTTGTGTTGTTAATCGTTCAAATGGATGACATTTGAAGTTAACATTTTTTACATTCAATCAATCCAACGTGCTCACCAATTCGGAAAAGAAACATGTTTTAAAAGGGGGTTAGATCTGTCTATGAGAATCCATTATTTTTAAAAGTAATTTTCTTTGAATACTCACCCAACCTGCTATTGCATGAGGGAAGCCATTGGAAGAGGAGGTATTTCATATTACAGTGGTGGTATCAGTCAAACCACATTCAAATATTTCCTTCACTGTGAGACGCATCTATTATTGTTTTCTTGGAAAATGATGGTACAATTGTTGCTGCTCACTACGTAGAATTCTGAAGATCTCTACTTTGTGAGCTTTGATCCAGTCACATATTAAACTGCTTCGAACATTCTATCCTCACACGACTGCTAGCTTCCTTCATTTGGAGATCAAGAAGTCCTTGGTGCTGCACAAGATCGTTCATGCATTCGGCCATCGATTTAGCCTAAAAACAACTAAATAGACTCGATTCGGTCATGTGAGTCTTATTTAAAGTTTTTTTTAGTTGCTCATTTTAGTATAGACCATTTTATCAACCTTATATGTGTCTAAGTCATTTTGTTATGAAAACATTTGTAATTGTCAAATAGTGTCACGTTTGAGTCCCATTTTATACTTACTGTGTTTAAAACATTGTTATTGTTTAGTTTAGTCTTTGGTCAGTACGTCATAGCATAGATGTCTAGTTCAGTTATAATCCTTTTAAAATTTATAATGTTTAAACACGTAGTCTAGATCTTATAAACATTTCATTTTATTAGTAAAAGGTCCATGTGTTAAGTGTCATAAATGAAAGTTTGATTCAATGTTAATGTATGTTATTGTGTCCTTAGTATTAAGAGTCTCATTATGAGTCATTTTGTGTGTTGAGTCATCTTCTCAAAAGAGTCAAATAGTTAAGTTCTCAAAAAAGTTGAGTCATTGTAAAAATCCGAAAAAAAAATTGCCTCACGGACGCATTTTCGATGGAATTCTGACGTCCGAGTTGTAATTGAGCTCCATGATCAAATCCAACTGAGTTAGCAGCTTCACAATGGAGGTTGAAGGCAACGGAGGAAGGAGGGCGATCAATGCCTCTCGTCAGTCACCAACGACGGGGTCGCATACAACATTAGTGGTACCTTTTTATATTATTTCATTTGTTTGCTTTGAGTGGCGTGTGCAGAAATAAAACATGGTTTTCATTCCCTGCTAAAGTTTAAAACACAGAGGATGTGCATTTTCGAATATGAGAATAGTTATATAGGAGGGCAACTGAACTTGGAGTGATTCTCTGTCTGCTGAGATTCTTCGACTGTCGTACTTCTAACATCGATCAACCGGTAAAAGAGTGTTCACTGGAAGTGAAAACGGGAACTATTGAGTTCGTGTATGTAGGTGAATCGGTGGAAGTGTGATCATCCGGTATGGGATTCACAGTGGCGAAGTGGATTGGTCATGTGCAACAAGATCCAAGTTAGAAGTATCCAGACCTAAAAGTATGCGAAGGCATACGATTCTGTTTCCAGTTTTTTTAGATGTGCTTTCTTCCCATGTAAACACTAATGGGGGAATGTTAGGAAATATCTAATTTAGTGTTCCATGGTATTTAATATTTTATCGTATGGTAATTTAGTTACTTATATTATTGTTATGTAAAAATAATATATATTATTGGAGTCTTGTTAGTGTGGTGATATTCATAGGTTATTTAGTGTGGTGTTTATTGGAAGTGAAAACGGGAACTATTGAGTTCGTGTATGTAGGTGAATCGGTGGAAGTGTGATCATCCGGTATGGGATTCACAGTGGTGAAGTGGATTGGTCATGTGCAACAAGATCCAAGTTAGAAGTATCCAGACCTAAAAGTATGCAGAGGCATACGATTCTGTTTCCAGTTTTTTAAGATGTGCTTTCTTCCCATGTAAACACTAATGGGGGAATGTTAGGAAATATATAATTTAGTGTTCCATGGTATTTAATATTTTATCGTATGGTAATTTAGTTACTTATATTATTGTTATGTAACAATAATATATATTATTGGAGTCTTGTTAGTGTGGTGATATTCATAGGTTATTTAGTTGGAGCAACCTCTAAGATTTCACAAGTACATTCACCTATATATATTTGTATGTTATTGAATAATGAATCAAGAATTTTTGTGTCCATTTGTAGTTGTACCATCATCATACAATGAAATTTGATGAATTTGAGGAGCCATGATAGAGAGGATGATATGCTAAAGAAGGATCTGAAAGACCGATCGTGAGTGGGGTTCACCAAAATGATTAAACTAAAATGGAAATATAGTAGTCTAATCTAATGCTATAGAAGTAGTAAATAAATGATGATAAAATGTAGTAAATAGACCCAAGCAAATATAAGCAATGAAATGTGAAACCCTAATGTGCAAAGATGGTTAGGGAAGCTTTCGCTGATTTGATGATGTCATGGGACTATGTCGCAGTGGAGATCAGCTGAGCAGGAGGAGGAAGTCGTCACACAAGAGCCTAAGAAAATGTAGATCGGATCTATCTGGCTAGACTAGGGTGCCTGGAAGAAGGATGGGGGTACCTGGGCGCCCTGTTATGCAATCTGTCTTGCCTTCTTATACTTGACTTCCTTGGTAAAGTCGTTGTCAATTCCTATCCTTCGTGCACCAAAATAACAAAACAAAGTTTACATGTACCCTCTCCTTCCGTTGCAGTAAAAGTTTTGAACTACAACCATTGCATATCAACACCCCACAAACATCATACTCTAAAAGCCCCATTCATGACGTTTCAAGCATGAATCTGACACTTAAATCTCATCCATAGATGTTCTACTAAAAACATGCATTTTAGTATTTTCTTTGTTGTCTATTTAACTCTGCCAGAATCACACTTGCTATGGCTCAATAAGAAATGTAAAATTCTTATACATTTTTATTTTTCCTCCAATCTGCATGCATTGTTCACGGTGAATTATTGTTTTCAATTGAAATAGAAATGAATAAGTCCCTCATTGTTTCTACAGTAAGTAGCTACTTCAGCTTCTCTTTTCATATAAAGATTCTTTGTAACAATCTATTATTGATTTCTAATTAATATAATGTTGTGTTTTAGTTAAAAATAACTTCCCCTTATTAAGACTCTTTTCTTTATATATATATATATATATATATATATATATATATATATATATATATATATATATGGAAATAATACTAGCAATCACATGTGCTCAATGCAATGTGAATTCCAAAGGGTATATGTTATTGGGTTTGGAGGGATAGTTATTACTTTCATAGTTGATGTTGATAAGGGAAGTGAGTGATTTTGTAAGTGCATGAATTTAGATGAAGCATTACATTTAAAGGTTTTATCTCTACATTTCAAATTTGTTACAAATTCGTACATATACATTTGCAAATCTTATATCATGAGTGATAGCGTTTTGCGGACTATTTTATTTGAACTAAACATGAATACATGAAGACTTTCGTACATTTGCATATATTTATATCATGAGTGGTAGCCTTTTGTGGCCATTTTTTTTGGCACTAAACATGAATACATTTGATGTCGCTTTGGATAGTTAATTACTTTTCTAGTTGATGTGGTTTGTAATTATTTGGGGGATAATGTGTCAGTGTTGCAACGTGTTTGAGATGGTGGGTACATTGGTTTTTGATTGGTTTTTTGTTGAAAAAGTCTTTTTTTTACTGTCGATAACATGTTGATAAGGGGTGTGATTGGTAGTGGAAGTGTAGGAATATAGATGAAACATTACATTGAAAGGTTCTATGTGTACATTTCAAATTTGTTACAAATTTGTACATATATACAACATATACATTTGCAAATCTTATATCATGACTGGTAGCCTTCGTGAGTTTTCCTAGCGATTATTCATCGATATAGGATTTTGGTGAGTACACGTCGAATAGGTATACCATGCTGATTTCTATCCATCCCATCAAGAATGAACACTCTCTAAGTACTAATATATGTTCTTATGCATGTAAAAGCACCACATACCTAAGCATTCTTCCCAAAAATGCTCCAACGATTATGCATTGTTTAAATATCATATATGACACTGCTTCCTCATTGACCTATTTTAATTGGTGCCTTAACCAAATGGGTTAGGGCTTTACTGCTTTGGGTGTCCCCTATCTTAATTTGCCTCTACATTGAAATTATATATCATTAATGTCCACTAATAATCAAAAGTAGGCTAATGCACTAGGGTAAAACGACCCTAGGATCAAAGACTAACTAAATAAAAAGAGTAAAAGCACAAAAAAAAATGAGGAGTGCACCCAAAGGAGTAAAAGCCTAAGAAGTTCAAAGCAATAGTTGATTACTTATTGTCTGTGCATAGTTATGCATGCAATCTTTGTTTGTAAATACCACCTATCAAAATTGCTCATTTACCAAACTTAAAGATTACCCTCAACCCCCCCACATGACCCTTATAACATAAGATATTAAATGGGATCTCTAACGTTCAAGAGTCACGAACAAAATATAGTTTTAGAAAAATAAAAAACCAGTGACTAAAAACATTTTCCTGATACTTCAGATCTCGAGTTCTTTGGGACAAAGCAATGAATTCCACTTGCTTTGTACCAGAGTCTACTAGAATACTTGTCACCTAAAAACACAAAAACCCATATCAGGATCAATTTTTGACAAAACCCCCCCCCCACATGACCCTTATAACATAAGATATTAAATGGGATCTCTAACATTCAAGAGTCACAAACAAAATATAGTTTTAGAAAAATAAAAAACCAGTGACTAAAAACATTTTCCTGATACTTCAGATCTCGAGTTCTTTGGGACAGAGCAATGAATTCCACTTGCTCTGTACCAGAGTCTACTAGAATACTTGTCACCTGAAAACACAAAAACCCATATCAGGGTCAATTTTGGACAAAACTAAACATACACAACGTTCTCAAATGCCATCCAAATAACAAGGATTTATGATAACATCACTTGGCATTACAAATATTATCTTGGAGCAAAAAAATCAGTTTTGACATCCAACCTAACAAAAGTTGAAATCGATTAGCTGCTCATTGGAAGCTCTCTTGATGGTTGTCAGTTGCTCCAGAAGGGACAAGTTGTCTCCCTTCTCTCCAAATTGATCGTGAAGTGCTATACATAGCTGATTCCAATTGGTGATCGAACCAGCTCCAAGGCTTCTAAACCATTGCAATGCTTTCCCCTTGAATGAAGACGCCAGCAATTTGACAGCTATTTGCATCTCATTGATCTCATGGATTGCACAAATATTAGCAATGTCCTTGACATGATCACCAGGAGTGGTCTGATTTTCTCCAGTAAAGTATGGAATGTTCTTCAATGCTGCAACTGGGATTGGATTTTGTGCATTGAGAGCAAGTGGGCTGCTGCCAGTGAAATTGACAAAGGGATTCACTAGTTGCGCCATTCTGATTGGTCTGATAACCCTTGTTGATGCGAGAAAAGGTCTACCAGGCGGAGGTGTAGACAAAGTTCTATTAGGTGGAGACGCAGATCTTTGAGCTCTTCTTCCCCTACTTTCTCTGCCTGGAGATAGATGCAGATAAACAAATAATCCTTCCTCCCTAGTTTTTGATCTGGTCTGTATTCTTCTCATAAATTCGTCAGGCTTGGACTACAGAAACTAGCAGATTACGCCTCTTTTGGAGTCGCTAGATGTGCGATTTTAAAGCTCCTTCAAAGCTAGAACTTACAACAAGTGCACATCAATCTTGTTGCAATGAAATTAAAGACCTCTTGTCCCACCCGGCGTGCCAGAACTGTTATCACCGAATCACAACACCCCTGTGCATGTATTTGAACTCACAGTGTGATTGGATAACATGGATACTATCTCCAAGTTGTGGGACTTGCTACTTGAGATAGACCTCCAGAGAAAGCTGGTTCTTACTCCTAAACTACCTTGCCACAATCTACTCTAATGCAGGGTAAGCAAACTGTTCTAATCTAAATTTCCAAGGGACCAGAGAAAGAGAATACATAAAGTTAAAGCCTACACTAAAGCGGTGATACACCAGAAAAGGAGTGTGTGAGAGTAATCTCCAAATGTGTGAAATACAGAGGCAAAACGCACACTAGAAGAGGTGATGATAGTTCACCATAATCCAGCAAAATGCATTCACAGCAATATTCCAAGCACACACAATGATAATGAATTCCTGCAAGAACATAATAAATAGACACAATATACTTGTAGAAAGATTAAAGGGGCAAAAAGAATGCAAGGAAACACAGCAAGGGAAGATGCATCCACAAACTTGTATTTTATTGCTTCCTGGTATGCACAATTCAGTCTATTACAAGATAAGGGCCTGGATCACCATGCAAGGAGTCCACTACAAGGGCCTGCAACACACTGGCTTCACAAAGCAATTTTGACAGAGCTTTGTTACCCAAAAACTCTCTCCCTTTTACAATAAGCCCAACACTCCAATTTATAGAAAAAATGAGAAGGAGAAGAGAAGAGAAAGTGGAAATCCCGAAATCTGTCCTTCAACCACCTGTAAGAGGCATTAAATCTGCAGTGGAATGGGTATACATTACTTGCAAAAGGCTCCCCATACTGTCCCATGTGCTGCAACAGAGAAAGAATGATGACCATGCCTCTTAAATGCACTCCCAGCTACCAAATAAAACACTGTTCTGAATCCGGCCACGTTTTCTTAAAAGATCTCAATCAGTTTCTGATCAAATCTGGAATTTCTTGATTACTGTGCATCGGGCTCGGAAAACACGATGTCCAACGGCTACCAATTTTGTGCGATTTCGTTGAGAGATGCAAAAGTTATGGCCTTCTGAGCGCAGGCAGCTATTTTGGGCCTGGCAGGCGTTTTCTGTCATTTGACGGGAAAGAGCATCTACTGACTGCAGCCGAACACATTTCCTTTATTTAAATATATCTATCCTCATTAAAATTAAGAAATCCAATTTTTGTGGCGTAGAGGACGTCGTGCTCGTTCCAGAAAGTCCAATTTTATCAAAATCGGAGCTCGGAGTCAAAAGTTATGGCCGTTTGAAGTTCCACGGGTCAAATGTTGACTATTCTCCTCTGCCTTCGGCCATTTCGGCTTTTCGCGTCCCGCGCGTCCCTTTGTCCCATTTGGTTTTGGTGCTGAAATTTCCCATTTCGGCCGATCCAGCCGGTTCGTGTACTTTTGACCCGCGCGTCCCATTTGCTTTTGGACTGTCCGGGACAAATTCACCCGGTTCGGCCGGTTCGCGCCTTTTTGTCCCAACTGATCCCGGGAGCAAAAGTTCTTATTTCAGCCGGTTCGCCCGGTTCGCGTACTTTTGTCCCGCGCGTCCCATTTGCTTTTTCGGGCTGCCTTGACTCATTTCGCCCGGTCCGGCCGGTTCGCGTACTCTTGTCCCGCTTGTCCCAAAGGCGACCCTCTCAGCAGTGAGTCGATTTTTTCTCTGTCGAGCCGGAATTTCGCGCCCGCCGCGTACTTTTGTCCCATTTTTCCTTGCTGCGTTTCGGACTGTTTGTGCTGATTTCGCCCGGTTCGGCCGGTTCGCGCTTTTCTGTCCCAAACGTCCCAGAGGCAACCTTGAGCGGGACTTAGCCAATTTTCACGATTTTTCCTGGATCAACCTATTTGCCTTCTGCAACCCTTTTTTTTGCATTTTCTCAGAACTTACTTTCTTCCTCTTGGACAGGGGAGTTAGACAAATATGAGGGGACCCTAGAAACATGACTTTTCACCCTGAATCAATATAATTGCTTGCATGTTATCAAAATTACCTTGGGGGTGAATTTTGGATAACAGTTAACTAACTTGAATGAAAACAACATACAATTAAGATGCCAATAAAAATTGATCCCAGTAAAATCCCGAACAGAGACTATGTGAAAAGTTGCTCAAGTTCCGCTACCGACTTTGTTTGTATCATTGCAAGTGGGTGATGTCTGACATCTGCATCGGATCAGGAGATCCTGATAGAAACATTTGTCGAGGGTGGAGATTTTCATATTTTAATGGACCGAAAACCTTCATATGAGGCAATAAATTCAATGTACATAAAACTAGTGTAGGCTGCAGCAGAGGAAACAAGACATACCCTGAACAAAAACATTTAAATGCCCATCAAATTTAAACTAATGTCATGAACAACTGGAGGCCCTTTACCATAGGGGAAACACCTTTGGCGTAATTAAAAAAACTAATATTGAACAATATATATTCCATAACATACTAATCTCAAATATTAAATATTTATATAAACACAATTATTTTAAATATAAATATATAATTTTAAGTTAATAAATAAAATACTAATTAAAAAATTTAAGTTTTGCTAAAAATAAATAACTCTAAACAAATCTTAATAATAGATAACTCTAAAAATTACTTAACGACTCTAAAAATAAACGAGTCACATGTAAAGATAAGTAACAGACTCTAAAAATAGATAGATTATTGGAGATAAAAGGAATTAAAATTTAAAGCAAATGCATAGTATATATACAGAGCAGAGTGCATTGCGAAAGGCGAAAGAAAAGAGAAATTGCAGAGATGGAGGAAGTTAATGCAATCCTATTTCGGTTGTTGAAAGACATGGAGAAGACGATGCAGCAGCCCTGTCCGTGTGGAAAGCATGTCAATGCCAATGAGCAGAAGCAGCAGCATCATCCCCCATCTATGGAGTATGGATATGACTACGTCATCAGCAAGACGAGGAAGGAGAGAGAAATTGGGTATTCTCAGACTCCATCTGTATCTCTCCAATACGGCCCTCAATACAGGGACACCATATTGCAGTGGGACAGAGAGACTCCCATCGTCTGTTTGAAGGGCACGCCTCGTCCTGACCAGCAGCAAAAATAAACCCTAAAAAAAATTCAATGGTGTTTTTTCAACACCACCCACCTCATCAAATTTTGTTGGCTCCTCTCCGTGCTGAAATATTTTTTTTCTTTGTTTAATGCTGTTCGTGATTGTGCTTTGTGCTTTTCTTAATCCAGTCCAGTTTATTGCTATGCCTGGGCCCTCTGTTTTAGAACCCATGGCCTAGAATTAGTAACCATGGCTTAGAATAGAGGGCAGCAACAATATATTTTGGAATTAACAATAAAATTCTCTGTCTGTCGTGAATATATGTTGTTTTCTCTATGAATTTGGCGAATATGTTAGGGTAAAATCGATTATCTTAAGATGCTTTTCATCCTTATTTTTTTATAATGAGCTTCAATCCACACTTCAGGTAAGCCCAAAACCTATGGAGGGCCGAAGAATCAGAGGCAGAGTGCGCAGCATTGCTGATGAGAGCTGCTAGTTAACTAAGCCATGTCTACCAACAGGATATCAAAGCTACGCAGTTGAAGTTACTTCATATCTGAGAACAATTTTAACTTTGAGCCCATCAACACATTAAATGAGAAATCACAGTGACTATCACATTTCCTTTAGTAGTTTGTATTTTGGTCAATATCTTCAGTATGTGGCCTTGTTTACAATCTCATACAATATTTCCTGCCCTCAATATTCATATAATTTTGATGGTGTGGCTACGATACATGTTGTACATTTTATCCTGTGATGGAAATTGCAAAGATTTATCTGTTTGGGCAATCTATTGTCGTGGTTTTGTTTAAGAGAGAGGCTGTTGATAGGATAAGAAAATTATAAGCATTGTGGTGTTTTGGATTTGGTTACCTTGTAGATTTCACCCCTGTTACTGCAATTAGGTGTTCAATGAACATATACTTTCTATGAAAATGAAGTTTCACTGTGTCATATTTTGTACAGTTAGGCCATAAATTGAACATGTGCCACTGATGCTAAAAGCCCTACTGTTTAGTTATGGATCACAATAGATTCGGTTCATAGATTGAGATGGTTGTACAATTAGTATATTGCTATTACATTTGCTGCTCAAAGCACTAATTCTCAACCAGATGTCTAAAAATATGCACAATTATATTGGAATGATGATTACTAAATGCACAACAAAATGAGGACAAGTTATATAGTAGGTAGTTCCTGTATTCACGATCATCGTTGATCTTGGGAGTTCCCTACTCATATAGTTGCTGGAAGAGAACAGAGTAGGGCTGAAAGTTTACAAACCCATCTCCTATACTGAGTGAATACTATTATAAAAGAGGAGCGTATGAATAGTAGAAATTTTCAAATCCAATAATGTGCACTAATATTTGATTTCTAATGTTGTAGGATGAATACAGTCCTTGTAAAGATTTGCTGATTTCTAATGTTGTAAGGAGCATGGTTTGGAATAGGTCGATTTACTTTTCAAAATTGTGCATCTCTATATGCTCCCTCCTAACTGCTGTTGTATGCAAATTACAGAGGACATGGGCATCCTCACAAAGCATTGATGTTATTTCACCTAATGTAGCCAAAACATTTTCAATCTGATCAGTTGACCTTTGATATCATCATGCTAGCGTGTGCAAAAATAGGAGCTTTGAAATAGGGCATGGACATCCCACCGAAGCATTATGCGGAAGGGGCTTTCAGCAGATGTTTTAGTTGCAATTTCCCTGAGAGATATGTCTGCAAAATGTGGAAGCATGTGGACTGTTTGACAACATGACTGACAGATATAGTCTCGTGGACTGCAATGATTATGGGATATGCAAAAGATGGGTTTGTTGAAAATATCTTAGAAGCCTATGCCTAGATAGGAGATTTGAAGTAGGGCGTGGACATCTGCTAAATCATTATGGAGAAGGGATTTTTCTCACATGTATAAGTTGCTAGTGCCTTGGTATACATCTATCTAAAATATGGAACCATGTGAACTGTTCAACAAAATGCATCACAGAAATGTGGCCTCATGGACTGCAATGATTGCAGGATATGAAAAAATAGGTTTTTTGAAAAGGCCTTGGAAACTTTCATGCAAATAGCCTACATATCTATTTCATTTGCAATGGCAACTTCAGTCATTCCACAGATCAAGTTGGGCAGTCAAGGATTGTAGGTACTACTTTTTTATGATGTTGACTATCTGTATTTTCTACGATTTATATGACATGGATTTTTGGGTGTGATATTTTTAATAACTGGACTTGGAATGCGGAATTGATTAAGATTTCTGAGTGGGATAAGGATGAATGGGGTTTACCGGAGCTTTACATATGATGATGACTACTTAAAATTTCTTTGGGGTCAAAGTGGTCTGCTGGACCTATCAAAGTATTTGTATGGAAATTGTCTCTAAAGCTATTATCAGGCTTTAGGATTATTAACATTTATAGCAAACATAATTATACGGCAGCAAACTTGTTTTCTTCTCTACCCCCCAACAAACACTTTCCACTCTGCGATTCTTTTAAATTGTGTACCCCACAAAAATAATTTGTCAAATATTCATTAAAAATGTACATAAATTTGTTAAATCGATCAAGTTATACATGTTTTAGTAGGGGATTCTATGTTTTTCTTTAGAATTCACCTTACATACATATGTTTCCTAATTATCAATTAAAAAATATTTACCTAAAAAATGCGCATTCCTTAAAAAATACTCTGAGGACCACTGATTCCATCTTGCCAATTTCAATAATTTGTTCATATGAATTGGTTCTTATTTTAGCAATCATGATTTTAGTTTTAAGATAAGCTTTTAGTATATATAACTCTTTCGGAGTCAACAGCCTAAACAAAGGGTTTCAGTGGGGATCCAAAACTGACAAAAACATTGTTATCTAGTTAATTTCAGAAGAATTATATAAATGATGATTTTCTTTTTGAAGCTATCAAGCTCGTATAGGTAGGTAGGATATACTAATTCAGTGTTGATAGTATTCATATAGTGCCAATGTTTTTTTCTTTCTTTTTTTGTAAATTATTTCATAGGCTCTCAGTAATTTTGGTTGTTGATTATTTTATTCTCATTAAGAAACGGAATAAATGCACTCTCGAAAGGAAATCTGCTGCATGCCTAATTTGATTTGTGATCAAAGGAGTTTTTACTTTATGTTTATCTCGCCAGTAATCAGGGTATAAAGTCTTTCCAAGCCCATTTGTTCATAGTGCTCTGCCTTCCAATGAATTATAAAGATTGCTGGCATAGTACAAGCACTAAATGTGTTAGTACTAAAATTTGATCATGGACAAGCCTTATAACAGCTCCCCCGTGAAAATATTCAACTTGCAACAAAGTTGGGGATTGTATTTTCTGCTGGTGGAAATATGGATGCCAAGGGTCCTCCAGAGTATGTATGGAAGTGTTGTGAAGCAAGTCTTAAGTGTCTTGATTTGAAGTACATCGATCTTTATTATCAGCATAGGATAGATACATCAATTCCAATTGAAGAAACAGTAAGCACAGCCTGCCACTAACTGCATTAATTCTTTTCTAAAATGTGATGGAATGCAAAGTATCAAGCTTTTTTTTATTGCTTTTTAAAGATTCCTCTATTTCAGAGTATAATTCATATGTTTGTCCTTAAGAGATTTGGGGCAAGCCATCAAGTGTACATGGGCTCATAGGACTTCATTTGTCAAATGCAGACTCATTATCGATTTTCGTGTGCAAATATTGAAAGTAGATTGGGGAGCTCAAAAAACTTGTGGAAGAGGGAAAAATAAGATATATTGGATTATCAGAAGCCAGTGCTGACACCATGAGAAGAGCCCATGCAGTGCATCCCATTACAGCTATTCAGCTTGAATGGTCTGTTTGGGTTCGTGACATAGAGGAAGACATAATCCCAGTATGCAGGTTTTTTAAAACTTGATCAAGCATATTTTGTTTGAGTTCATTACTTAACCCATTAATAATGAAGTCAACGTTGATATTGATGACTATTTTATGCTGTTGCTATAGTTACCATACATGGCTTAGTGAATTTTGCTGTCACTAAGCCATGTCTTCCAACAGTTGAGTTCAATCCACATTCCAAAATAGTCCAAACCTGTCAATGGGAGGTCCTAGTTTAAAGTTGCGTCATATCTAAGAACAGTTTTAACTCTTAGCACAACAACACCTTACATTATGATTGTGAAGATCAATACCAAATTGCCTTTGGCTCATTTAACCCATTTAAATTTCCCAACTGATCAATTAATTCTCTCTACAAATATAGAGCATCACACAAGCCATTGATAGTGGAAAACTATGCAGACACTAAAAATAACAAATGAACCCATGTACAAAGCTATATATTCTGCATTTTGTTTTCCCTGAGTAACAGACTACTAAAACAAGATGTGTATTGAGTTTTCATGTACTTAGTTTTATGAATGTTTAGCTCATGTTTTGGAATTTTGTATTTTCTGAAAAAATTTAGCTCATGTTTAATAATAATTGTAGATGACGCGGGCAAATGTTTATCTCACTTGGGGTTCCTTTTACTTCTTGTGTTCTTTGTAGTAGGCTCAACTTTTGCCAAAGACAGATTAGCCTATCTATATGTGTGTGTGTGTGTGTTCAACAATCAAATGATGATTAATCAACACCCTCCATCTCTGCACTTCCTCTTTCTCACTTATTTGCCTGTCTAGTTCCAGCATGACAGTCGATTGTGGCAGCCAAACTTTAGGAGAGGACACTGAAGATGTTAAATCCAATGCAGTTTATGGCAACGCTTGGGCCCACTGTTTTACTTACCATGTCCTATAATTAGTATCCATGAGCTTAAAAATCACAAAAAACCAAATGACATATAACTTTCACTCACAAAATGGGAAGACACACTTACTGATGGATATCTCTCTTCTAAATTTAGCAGGGCAAGATGTGAAAGATGAATGGAAATACTTAGACCAGTTCATGATGGCCCTCCATGAAGACTGTGAGATCTCCAAGGAGTATAGAAATCTTTTGGTAGAGTCATACAAGGCAGAACTTTTTTTGAAAAAACAAAGCTTATGTAGTGTTTAACTGGCCCACTGGGTTACTTGTGACAACGCTGGTAATGCATGTTGTAGGTGTACTATTTTATGAGGCCATCTAGATTCTAGTGCCTTGTGGGGTTTTGATGGGTTCTATTTGGACTCAGAGTGGATGGAGCGGGCATGATTTTTGACTTATGGGAGGTAAGAGAAGTGATAGAATTATGTAGTTAGTTGTAAAGAATGGGCTGACATGGATCAACTGAGAAATCACAGTGACTATCACATTTGCTTTAATAGTTTATATTTTGATCAAGATCTTCAGTATGTGGCCTTGTTTACTGTCTCATACATGTTTTGTTGCTCTCAATATTCCTATAGTTTTGATGATGTGGCTAGGATTCTTGTTGTACATTTTATCCTGTGATGGAAATTGCAAAGATCGATCTATTTCTTTGGTTTTGTCTAAGAGAGAGGCTCTTGATGTAGTGCTTTGGATTTGGTTTCCTTGTAGATTTCACCTCTGTTACTTCAATTAGGTGTTAAATGAATATATTTTTTCTATGAAAGTGAAGTGTCAGAGTGTCACATTTTGAGGATAAATAGCAAGATTTTAAGTAAATCACAACTCCTATTGGTTATGAGTCACAATAGATCGGGTTCATATATCATAACTTTTAAGTACAAACTACTCTAGATTGTTTATTATAGAATCAAAAAAATCATACTCTTAGATAGTAATTTATTTCAAGAACAACACAACTCACAAATTCATGCACATTCAAAAGACACACCAATTCAACATGCATAATTTTAAAACTTGGAAAATGAATATAAACCATCATATTGAGTTTCTACATTCATGCATCACACTTGAATCAACATTTGTTGATGGTTGTACAATCAGTATATTGCTATTACATTGGCTGCTCAAAGCTCTAGATTCTCAACCAGATGTCTAAAAAATGCACAATTAAATTGGAAAGGTGATTACTAAATGCTCAACAAAATGAGGACATATAGTAGGTAGTTCATGTATTCACCATCATAGTCGATCTTGGGAGTTCTCTACTCATATAGCCTGCCAGGATAGAGCAGGGTAGGGATGAAAATTTACAAGCCCATTTCCTATTTTTAGTGATTACTATTAGAAATGAGGAGTGTATGAATAATAGAAATTTTCAAATCTAATAATGCACACCTAAACAGTCTGGATACGGGTACAGGTACAGGTACGGTACGCCGATACGGCAAATTTTTAAAAATCTTGGGTACGGTACGCTTTTGGGTACGTTTTATATATATATACAAGTATATAAATATATAAATATGTATATAAATTATAAATTTAAAGAAGCATTTAATTTAAAGAAGCATTTACATACTTATTGAAATTTATTATTTCTCTATCACAGTTATTTATCTTAGTGACTCTGATAAGATTCAAGGAGTTTTGATTGTTCAGAGTGACCCTCCTTGATCCACTCAGCACGATAGTATTGTCTGACATATTTCCCGAAACATCATAACTAAGCAGGAAAAATATGGATCCAAGCTGGCAGGTGGGACAATTAGTACAAGCACGGGAGAATACTCGCCAAGTTTTGGAAAGCTATCTAGTATTTTTAATTACTAATCTGTCTATAGGCACATGCAAGTTTTTGATTGTTATGCATGTTATTACGATTATGCATGTTGATTGTTATGCATGTTATGCATGTTATTTTTTATTGTTATGGCACATGCAAGTTTTTGCTGCTACATCTTCCCGGACCCTTTCCAAAAATGGCAAATTTTATTCTGTTCTTATGATTTTTCCACCAAAAATCCAAAAAAGGAAAGAATTGCCAAAAAAGGAAAGAAACGCTGTCTTTGGCAAGTTTTTTTTGGACGGGTACGGCTGGAAACGTACCCACAGGGACAGGGTATGGTCCGGGTACGGCAGCTGTACCCGGACCGTACCTTGTCCCTGTGGGTACGTTTCCAGCTGTACCCACAGCGTACCGTACCCCGTACCAGTACCTCGTACGTTTCTAGGCTGGTACGGAACCCTCTAGGGCATTTCCAGGCTGTCTAGATGCACACTATTATTTGATTTCTAATGTTGTTGGATGAATACAATCCTTCCAAAGATTCGTTGATTTCTAATGTTGTAAGGATCATGGTTTGAAATAGGTCAATTTACTTTTCAAATTTGTGTTACCTCTATTTTTTCCCTCCTAATTGGTGTTGTATGCAGTTTACAGAGGACACAACATCTTCGTGAATTATTGACGTTGTTTCAACAAATGCAGCCAACATGTGTCCAATCTGATCAGTTCACCTTTGCTATCATGCTACCAACCTGTGTAAAAGTAGGAGCTTTGAAACAGGGCATGGACATCTGCTGAAGCATTATGCAGAAGGGACTTTCAGCAATTGTTTTAGTTGCAATTTCCGTGATAGATATGTCTGTAAAATGTGGAAGCATGTGAACTGTTCAACAACATTAATGAGAGAGATATGGTCTCATGGACTGTAATGATTATGGGATATGCAAAATACGGGTTTGTTGAAAAGACCTTTGAAGCCTGTGCCTAGATAGGAGATTAAAAAGAGAGTGTGGACATCTGCCAAGGCATTATGGATAAGGCATTTTTCTCATATGTATAAGTTGCTAGTGCCTTGGTACATATGTATCTAAATTATGGAACCATGTGACTTGTTCGACAAAATGCATCAGAGACATGAGGCCTTACGGAATGCAATGATTGCAGGATATGAAAAAAATGGGTTCTTTAAAAACGCCTCTGTGACTTTCATGCAAATGCTATTGGCAGGCAAAATAATTTGTTATATCCTTGAATTTCTTCGTCAATTTTGAGCCCTGATTATTTAATTCATTCATGCAAGTTGTGGCTTTTTTCAAATTATGCTCATCTATAGGGGTTTTGGGATGATCGGGTAGTTTGCATTTGGATCAAAGACAATAAACATTTTTACGCTGAATGAGGAAGTGTTTGGTGATTAATCTGCAAAGGTTGATTCATGCTGCTGCTGGCATTGTTTATTCATTTTTTCCCCATATTTCCTTTGATGATGAATCATACACAAACACAAGGTCATGGAGAGCAGATTCAATGGAGGCCAGTTTACAATTTTCTTAAGAAGTTTGTCTATGCTTTTGACTGCATTACCTGCTTACAGCTCGTAGAAAGGAGTGCCCTAAGATTCAGTGACTAGTACGTGAACTGTAGCCAGTCACAATCTTAATCTCACATCAAAGAACAGAGGGTTAGTTGTAGAAAATTTCTTAAGGGAATTTGTTAAACAGTTTGCATTCCTTGTGCATCCTTCCAAATATTGCATACATGTGGGCCTAATCTAGCTCTCCTCATCTTTTTCTGTAAACGAGATTGTCCAGACTTCCATTAAGAACAGAGGGTTAGTTGTAGAACATTTCTTAAGGGAATTTGTTAAACTGTTTGCATTCCTTGGCTTCCTCTCCATGCTGATATAATTTTTTTTTTGGTTCTTTTTTTTTAACGCTGTTTGTGATTGTGCTTTGTGCTTTTCTTAATCCAGGACAGTTTATTGTTATGCCTGGGCCCTCTGTTTTAGAACCCATGGCCTATAATCGAGGGTAGCAACAATATATTTTGGAACTAACAATAAAAGTCAATGTCTGTTGTGTATATATGTTGTTTTCTCTATGAATTTGGTGAAGATGTTAGGATAAAATCGATTTTGTTAAGATGCTTTTTATCCTAATTTTTTTATAATGAGCTCCAATCCACACTTCAGCTAAGCCCAAAACCTATGGAGGGCGGAAGAATCAGAGGCAGAGTGCCCAACATTGTTGATGAGAGGTTCTAGTTTTGAATTTTAACTAAGCAATGTCTTCCAACAGTTAAGTTCAATCCACATTCCAAAATAGTCGAAACCCGTCAATGGGAGGTCCTAGTTTAAAGCTGCTTCATATCTGAGAACAATTTTAGCTTTGAGCCCAAAAACACCTTACATTATGATTGTGAAGATGAATGCCAAATTGTGTCCGGCTCATTTAACCCATTTAAATCTCCCAAATGATCAATTAATTCTTTCTTTACAAATATGGTGCATCACACATGCCATTGGCAGTGGAAAACTATGCAGACTGAGATAACAAATATACAAAGCTTTATATTCTGCATTGTGTTTTCCCAGAGTAACAGACTACTAAAACAAGATGTGTATTGGGTTTTTATGTACTTCATTTTATGAATGTTTAGTTCATGTTTTGTAATTTTGTATTTCCTGAAAAAAAATAGTTCATTTTTTATAATAGTTGTATTTTTCAGGGGCAAATGCTTATCCTATTTGGGGTTCCTTTAATGTGTTCTTTGTAGTAGGCTCAACTTCTGCCAAAGACAGATTAGGCTCAATGTGTGCTTTAATGTCATAGAAATCTGCTTTAATTGAAGGTACCCATTACTGGAATTTCTGTTTCGAAAAAGCAAGATGGGAAATTAGAATTGCTATTATTTATCATTTGTCTAGAGCCTTATCCATTCATGCAGCATTGATTTTAACTACACTAATAAGTTTATAGTGATTTCCTGCATGCCTATGCAGATACTTTTGGTTTTTCATGCCTGTACGGGTATCCGTTAAAACATTATAATCATAGTGGTCATCTGGCGGCATTGAAAACTGTCCAGGAAGTTCAGCATGTGCAAGTTCATTGCATAAATGTTGGTACTAGATGCAGGGTAGGGGGCCAGGGTGTTAACATTAAAAAAAGATTTAGCTGGCAATGGAGTGATCATCAATCCATTTGGAACAACTCTGTTTTTGCCTCAATTGTTCAAATTATTCCTGCTGCAAGACAAATCTTACCAAGTTTTGCACTATAGTGACCAATAGAAAAGTTCCCCTCGTCGTGACAAGTGGAAAATTTCCCGTGGCTTTGTATGTATCGTAAGCAGAGATAATGTTTATATTACTCATTCAACATGGTAAGTGAGAATTCATTTTTATGGAATTATTGACTTGTATTCTTTCCAGTCTAGTCCTCTCTTTGCATTTTTATATCACATTTAGAATCAAATGCTTGTATTGTAATTAAGTGCAGAGATTATGTTTTCTTTTTAATATTGTTTTACTCTGTTCTCATAACCGCTTTCTGATGCATCTCCTACACCAGAAAATAAATGCGAACACTGACATTGTCATAAGGAGTACACTGTCATTCGTGGAGGGTGTATACTACTGATGAATTGAGAATGACTAGTAAAACATTTAGTGAAGGAAACAGACTCTTAGGAGATGCAATGACAAAGACTGGAGGAACATACATAGGTACTCTACCTGATGGCTCGGTGATTGCAGCCAAAAAGCTAAAGAAGTGCAACTTGCACATCTTTGTCATGACGACCTTGTAGCTATCAAAGGATGTTGCTATGAACATGGTAAGCGATATTATTGTTTGAGTTTGCGGTGCATGGCCCTCTGAGCAGATGGTTGCATTACCTTACATGAGGTAGTAGGATCTTGGTTTGGGGGATGAGAATGCAAATTGCAACTACACTTGCACAAGGAATGTCCTTGTGTATGTATTCTATTTGCTTCTTGACATTCATTGATATTATTGATGTGCCTTCCAAATAGTACAGAACAAGTTTAATGCATTTTGTATGTCATTAGACTTGATAATTTTAATGATTTTTAAAATATAAATATTTTAATTTTACTCCTCCATATAAATTGTATCAGGAAGCATTCAATATGTATTCCTCTCTCAGTATTTTTCATTAGGTATACTGTTTTTGGAGGACTCAATGGCAACATTGATGTTTATCCATTTTTCAAATGGAAAAAAACAACTATTTGGTAGGGAGTTAGACCAAGTATATTTCAATTGACTTTGGTAATTGGAAATTTTGTTGTGCTAAACATTCATTTAAACTTTTGAAGGAACTTTGGTTTGATCAATTTCTTACGATTCCAAAGGCTATTTTCTAATTTTCTTTTGAGATAGTAAGACTTAGTAACAAAACATATTTTAATCAATTGGAGTTTTCACACTCAAATATTATAACAGATATTTTATTGTTGTGGGATTTTAAATTGTATTTAATGTCATCTTTTTGGGAACCAATTTCTATAATTAGTTTCTTTTACGTGAGGGAAATGACATAAAAGAAATGACAACCTATTGAAATTGGCTATCAAATGAAATGACTTAATACAGTTAAAGATCCACACAAAAAAAAAGTGGACTATGGAAGCACCAATTTAAAAAACGAAAAAGTGTTGGGTTGTGATATTCCACATTCATAACAAGTGTGAGACAAGGGGAGTAAGTTGTTACATACACATGAAGCTTTTCCAATCTATAGTAGGGTAAAAGTCCCCACATTGATGTGTTGGCACTTTCCTTCTGTCCAGTGCAAACATTCACTAGGTTGATATTTTGGCATTTTCCTTCTGTCTAGGGCAAACATCGCTTAGAGCTGTTTGCATGGGTTATGGGTTCACTCGCCTTGTGAGTATTAACATATACATGAGAGATTTTTAAAAAAACGTTTTTTCATGAAAATTGGTCATTAAGGAGATAAATTAATATACAGTAAAAAATCCCACATTATGTTTGCTCTTGGACTTGTGAAGTGTTGATGTTCAAAGTTTTTTCATAAAACTTTTTGATTGCTCATAATCATTGCTTGAGGCAATTATTTGTCATGCTAAATGATTTCCAACTTTCTTGTTTGAATATTTGAAACTTTTATACAATACTTAAAAAGTTTGACATGCAGGAATAAATATGGGAAGTGCACATAATAGATCTTCAACACTAAGATAGTATTCTATCTTACAACCCTTATCCCAAACCAAACATTTAAGTGCCAGAGTGCATTATTAATCCTTGATATACTATATGTAGTAGTCGTTTTTCCAGTAAGTATATTTTGCAATTAAAGATGCACACATATTTTTGAAGCTCAAAACATTAAACAAATACAAAGAAAGTGATTCTACACACAAGATTGGGGAACAAGTATTTTTCGGATTTTTATATTTATCAACATAATCATGTGGAATATGTGGGAGTATAGAAAACTTATTTCTAATGTTTGTAGGATGAATACAATTATGTGGACCAATCCTTGTAAAGATTCGTTGAATTCTAATGTTGCAAGGAGCATGGTTTGGAATAGGTTAATTTACTTTTCAAAATTGTGCTCCCTCCAAACTGGTGTTGTATGCAATTTACAGAGGACACATGCATCATCACAAAGCATTGATGTTGTTTCACCAAATGCAGCAAAAACGTGGTCAATCTGATCAGTTCACCTTTTCTATCATGCTACCAGCGTGTTTCAAAAATAGGAGCTTTGAAACAGGGCACGGACATCCGCTGAAACATTATGCAGAAGGGACTTCCAGCAGTAGATGTTTTAGTTGCAATTTTCCTAAGAGATATGTCTGCAAAATGTGGAAGTATGTGAACTGTTTGACAACATGACTGAAAGAGATATAGTCTCACGGACTGCAATGGTTATGGGATATGCAAAATATGGGTTTGTTGAGAATACCTTAGAAGCTTGTGCCTAGATAGGAGATTCGAAGTAGGGTGTGGACATCTGCCAAAGCATTATGTAGAGGGATTTTTCTCACATGTATAAGTTGCTAGTGCCTTGGTACATATGTATCTAAAACATGGAACCATGTGAATTGTTCAACAAAATGCATCACAGAAATGTGGCCTCATGGACTACAATGATTGCAGGATATGAAAAAAATGGGTTGTGGCATCAGTTGTTTGTCTGCAATTAAGGTTGTTTGACGTTTCTTCCATCAAATGTTAACGACTCATGTAATTATCTGTAAGAAACAAGGTGACAGAAGCCAAGAGCTCCCATTACTTAGGTGTCAACTATTTCTAATTGACTTGGATATTCCAATGTACAATTCTTCAAAAGAGATATAAAATTGCTTATATGCTATTTCAATCTAGTTTCCTACCAAAAACTAACATACATAATGCCAAAAAATAACGTGTTACAGCTATGGGCTTGCCATTTACATCCTTGATTTTTAATTGCAATGTGCAGGTGCCCAAATTCATGTCCACGCTGCTGAAAATCAAATCTTATACACTTGTTTGATTCCCTCATATACCAGATTCAATGATATATGACTGAACATACACATATTTGCTGCTTTAGGTTAAGAAGTATGCTAAAAATGAGCTAACATAGATTTTTTTTGTTTAATTTCCGGGAATGAAACCAGGATATAAGAAATGAACAATTGAGAAATAGAGAACACAAACTGCATCACCCAACAAAAAGGACACAAGATATTCCTTGAAAGAACCCAATGTGAAAAACCTTAAGCAACTTGAGGTTGTGCTTGCTTATGTCAACTGAAACCAACAACATTACAGCGAAGGCTCTCCTTGGAGCCATCAAGACTGTGGGACTTATCAATGCCTTTACCATACTTCTTCTCGCTTTCTCTATTCTACAACTTGCTCAATATACTTCATAATCTCTCCTAGAGGCAGCATGAATGTACACGTCTGAATATAGAAGAAAGATACAATTGAAAGAGCACAATGGGCATTTTTATGCATACATTGGATCAATAAAACAATATAGAAGACTCAAAACTCCGTATGTCTTGACAGTCGAGATGTGGGATACCATAGCCTCCCTTCTAGGTTGTTGGTCTTCTTGTATGTCGCATTCATGCTTTGGTGGTTGACATATTCTAGACACATTTGATGGCCGTAGAATCTGCTGGACACATTCAACAATTGTTGAATCTGCCTTATACATTCGATGGCCATCAGATCTGCTTAACAAATTCTTCAGCTGAAAAATGTGTGGCCTCTAATTTAGAGATGCCAGAGGGGTTTCTGAGGATCTGGACCATATCCTTGAAGCCTCCAACTTCATCCGACTTTATTTAAATTTTATTTTCTTGCATCATTCTTTTGAGTCATCAACTTTTGTCGTTCGAAGGGTGCATATATTTCTAAGTGTCTATTTGGTCATACAAAGCATCCAACTGAACCACCACTGAATTTAATTATTTCACTTGATCAATTTATGATCATATCCCCCCGCCCCAAAAGCTCATACATTTAAAATACAATCATACCTTCTACCTACTCTATGAGATTTCATTTTTCCTTAACTCTGCATAGACTTGGATTTGATATTACTCTTTAGGGAGTGTTGTTTGACTACAACTACCCTTGATCGTAAGTCTCAGAAAACAACTCAACCTTTTTCACCTTTGCAGATTGCATGCTGCTCAAATTCTCCAATTAATGCGGCATCTCCACAATTTGGGCCTCCATACGAGCGCTAATGCTGAGATTGTCTCCAATCTTGCTTCTATATTCCATCTGCAGGGCAGCCTCCAATGCTTGGTGTAGACTGTTATACGCATTTTTGGTTGAGTTGTTGCTTCATCGAGTCAATCAAGCCTCTAATGAACCTTTCCTTCCATTGTTCATTGTTCAGATTTAAAAGGAAGCTTAGCCATCAATGCTCAAAAGCGCGAGCTATACTCCTTTACAGACTCAATGGCCTTTTGTCGTATTTCCTTCTGCTCCAGAATATGGTGGTGGTTTGGGGGATGAGAATGCGAATTGCAACTACACTTGCACAAGGAATGTCCTTGTGTATGTATTATATTTGCTTCTTGACATTCATTGATATTATTGATGTTTATGTGCCTTCCAAATAGTACAGAACAAGTTTAATGCATTTTGTATGTCATTAGACTTGATAATTTTAATGATTTTAAAAATATAAATATTTTAATTTTACTCCTCCATATAAATTGTATCAGGAAGCATTCAATATGTATTCCTCTCTCAGTATTTTTCATTAGGTAAACTGTTTTTGGAGGACTCAATGGCAACATTGATGTTTATCCATTTTTCAAATGGAAAAAAACAACTATTTGGTAGGGAGTTAGACCAAGTATATTTCAATTGACTTTAGTAATTAGGAAATTTTGATGTGCTAAACATTCATTTAAACTTTTAAAGGAACTTTGGTTTGACCAATTTCTTACGATTCCAAAGGCTATTTTCTAATTTTCTTTTGAGATAGTAAGACTTAGTAACAAAACATATTTTAATCGATTGGAGTTTTCACACTCAATTATTATAACAGATATTTTATTGTCGTGGGATTTTAAATTGTATTTAAAGTCATCTTTTTGGGAACCAATTTCTATAATTAGTTTCTTTTACGTGAGGGAAATGACATAAAAGAAATGACTACCTATTGAAATTGGCTATCAAAAGAAATGACTTAATACAGTTAAAGATCCACCAAAAAAAAAGTGGACTATGGAAACATTAATTGAAAATACGAAAAAGTGTTGGGTTGTGATATTGATATTCCACATTCATAACAAATTTGGATCATACTTACACTACTTACAAGTTTGGATTCATAACAAGTTTGGATATGTAAATAAATAATAAGTTCAGCTACAAGGTTCTTCTAATGATCTTCAACAAGTTTTTATTGTTGGACTCAGCTTGTCTATTTCCTTGGGGATTGTAGTTAGAAGCATATGTCAAATTGATTCCATATTATTTGCACATTGCTACCAAAGGTTTGGCTCTGAAACTCATGGCATTATCAGCAACAATCTTAGCTAGCACTCCAAATCTGCAAATGATGTGATTCAGCATGAAGTCCATGACCACTTGGTGTGTTGTTTTCTTGGTGGGGATTGCTTCCACCCACTTAGTGAAGTAGTTAGTAGCTACAAGAATCCACTTATGACCAGCACTGGAAGGATCTGAAAGTTCACCAATCAAGTCCATTCCCCAATTTTTAAAAGGAGTTTCAACTGACATAGGCTGCAAAAGAAAGGATCCTGAAGCTTTCATTCTTCCAGAAAAACACTGGCAGCTTTCACATTTTCTAACCAGCAGAGTCGTATCCTTGAAGAGAGTTGGCCACCAATAACCAACCCTCAATATTTTATGTGTTGTAACTCTTCTAGCAAAATGTCCCCCACAAACTCCTCCATGGAGATCAACAATTATTTTAGGGGCCTCATCTTCAGTAATGCATCTCAAGAGCACTCCCTTGGGGTTCTTCCAAGCTAACCCAAAATCTATAATGACATACTTTTGAGAGGCTAACTTAATAGCTCTTTTCTGATTTTTACTCAAATATTCAGGGAAGCATAGATGTCTGAGATAAAAGATTATATCCTTGTATCATTCAGAACTTACCAACTTTTCAAGGACATCCACCCTTTCCCCTTCTACTTCATTCACCTCAATAGTTTGCAAGTTGCTCTTATCCATAAGCTTAGTTAGGCCCAAACCTCTTACCAATTTCATGGTTTGGATATCCATGTCATACTCCTGCAACTTGTTCACCCACCTACATCTTTTGCTTGAGACCTCCATCTCTGATAAGATTTCTTTCACCATGGTGTGGGGAACATAAGCAACAACTTTAGAGCTCAAGATGTAGGGTCTGAAAACATTTATTGCTTTCACCAAGGAAAATGCTTGCTTCTCCATGATGGTTTACTTCAACTCAGCGCCCTGCAATGCCTTACTGAAAAAGGCAATTGGTCTCTCAGCCCCTTCATCATCCTTCTGTAACAAAATAGATGTAATGGTGTTTTCTGAAGCAAGAGAAAACACTTGAAAAAGATTCTTGTAATTTGGGGCTGCCAAAATAGGGGCATGCTTTAATGCTTCTTTGATCCCATTGAAAGCTTGAATGGAGGTTTCTTCCCATTTGATAACTTGGTCCTTTTTCAGCATACTAGTAATGGGGATAGTTAGCTTAGCTAAGTTATACACAAATCTTCTGATAAAGTTTATTTGTCCAAAGAAGGATTGAATTCCGTTCTTAGTTCTTGGAATTGGAACCTTGCTGATGGCTTCCACTCTTTCGGGATCAATCATGACCCCTTCCTTTGACACAATGTGACCAAGTAGCTTCACCTTTTGTACTCCAAAGTGGCACTTCTTGGGATTCAATGATATGTCATACTCTCTACACCTTATCAGCATTATCTCCAAGTGTTTCAAGTGATCATTTCTATTTCTAGAAAACACAGTTACATCATCTTGATAAACAACAATGAAGTCATTAATATAACCAGCAAATGCTACATCCATTGCTCTTTGGAAAGTTACTCCAACATTCATTAAGCCAAAAGGCATCCTGACATAGACATAAGTTCCCCAAGGAGTAGTAAAAGTAGTCTTTATTCTTTCTGAATCCTTCACAACAACTTGATTATATCTAGAGAAACCATCCATAGTGGATAACAATTCAGAACCAGTTACCAATTGTAGCATATTCTCCATGTTTGGCAGAGGGTAATTATCTTTCAATGATGCTTTACTTAGGTTCTAGAAGTCTACACATAGCCTTATATCACCACTTTTTTTCCTGACAGGCACTAGGTTTATAACCCAATATGAGTACCTTGTGGGCTAAATGATCCCTCCATCCCTCAACTTCTTCAGTTCTTCTTGTATCTTCAAAGAAAGGAGCAAATTGATGGGCCTCTATTTTTGCCTGAAAGGCTTGGCATTAGATTCAAGAGGAATCTCATGTTGGAATAAATCTTCCCTATATGCCTTCAACTCAAAGTAAGACCAAGCTAGGAAGTCTTGATATTTCTTTAGCAATTGAACATAGGACTGCTTCTCTTCCTTCTTGAGATTGCTTCCTAACCAGATTTTACGTGGTTTTTGTTTTGTACTCAAGTTGTGCTCTTCCACATCTCTTGAAACTGACATACTTCTTTTAATAATGCAATCAACATTATCAAAGTTCGATTCCAGAGCCACCAAACCTATGGGAATCGTGTTTGTCTTCAGTTGGATGATGTCTTTGCCAAATAGTTTCCTTTCCTTCAACAACACACACCATTGGTTCCCAATCTATGCTCTAGTTAGAAAACTCGCCTTGGTTCTGGAGAAATCGTTTCACCTGGGCATCATCATCAAACACTTGCCAATTTTTAATGTTATCAGGGAAAGATGGCCTTGTTAGTATTTCAGCATCATACTCACAAAATGGAGACACTGCGTAATTCCCAAATCTAGATCCTAGCACTGCTAACTTGTCTACAACAACATTAAACTTTCTATCATGGTCCACAATATTAAAAGAGTCAAACATTTCAATCAAATCCCAGACTGCATGCTTGTATTGTTTCATTCTCTGATTTTTAGTAGCATATAGTTTTCTAATTTGCTTAACAATCAATTATGAATCCCCTTTGACTATGATATCCTTTATACCATATTTCCATGCAATTCTCAAGCCTAATTACAATGCTTCATATTCAACAATGTTATTAGTGCATTCAAAGTTAAGTTTGAAAGAAAAGACAAACTCTTCTTGGCCTGGATAAATCAGAACAATGCTAGCACTATTTCCAAACTTGGAACGTGCTCCATCAAATAAAAAGGTCCAAGGTAAACCCACTTATTCAAGACATTTATACTGATCAATCTTATGCTCTTTTCCATCAGCGAACCCCACAAACTTATCTACATCTACATCAACATACAACACTTCATCTGAAGCATTATTTGGATCTTCAACAAGGTGTAACATCTTTTTCTCTCCATATAGTTTTACAAGGTTGCCTTCAATTGGAATGGTGGCAAAAGACATATCCATCTAAACACTTCTACCCACACTTACAGCCCACTTTCTTGATAACAGCATGCCCCATTTGGCAGGGCAATCAACAATGACAACATCAAGTTTCAGGTTCTTACCCGGATAAACTGCAAGTTGTACCATCAAGCCTTTTACACATCCTACAACAAGAACCTCTCTAGAATCCATTGCAGTACACTTTCCATAGGTTGCTATCACTTTAATGTTTAATTCATTCATGACTTCCACAGTCATAACATTTCATGATGCTCCGGAGTCAAACATACAATTGTGTAGCAGTCTATTTTTAATAATCAGTGTTGTAAAAAATGGATTAACATTTAATTGAGACTCAACCAAAGATGTCCCTAAGTAAAATTTTGGTGGTTCACCTATCTCCTCTAATGCTGGCGGTTTTTCTAGGTCTGCAATGGTTGGAGGAGGAGTATTTACATTATTTATATTTCTGCTTTGGGCACTCCTATCTTCCTCCAATCTCAAATACTCAAAATCCCTCTTCTTGTGCTCAGGAATCCTAAGCAGTTCAACAATTGGAAAAGAAATCTTGATCTAACTCAAGACTTGGACAATGTCATAGGGAATTTATTTGGGAAAAACAACATTTGGAGAAATATTAACAAACTCATCAGATGGCACAAGATTTTTAACATTTTGGGCATGGGTGGGAACACCAGTTCTACTTGAGACAATAGGGCCTTTGCCAGATGCATCTTTCTTTGGATCCTCTTTTGGGACAGTGGTGAGAACTGGGGTCTTTAGTTTTTCCTGAGGCCCTGCCCCTTTAATAGCTTTACTTCTTGTGTTGTACTCCTTTTCTTGGGCCACAACAACATTTAATAGCAGTTTTCTATCCTCTTTTGATGGGATTCCTCCATCATATTTCTTAATCATTAGAGCTCTTAGGTACACAAAGTCATTATTAGGAAATTTAAATACTTGTACCATATCTATTTCTAAAGCATGAGAGGGAGGAAGAAAAGGTACCCGGTGAATGCACTCCCAAAAACTTGCAACATTTCTTGCACTTATGACCTCAGTTGAAGTTGTTCCTTGCTGTGAGCTTGTAGAGAAGTCCACCATGCATGCATCATCATCAGTGTTATCATCATCATCAACTTCTTCAACTTGTTGATCTATTTCACATGATGGGTGGGGTAAGAAGAATTTGTCACACCAATCCATTTGATTTGTCTCTTTAACAATAACAACCTTGAAATTTAGAGGATCAGGCACTACTCTATTAACTTGGGGTTGTCTAGCTCCCATGGGTCCTTTACCTCTGTCATCAGACCTCTGATCATTTCTAGGATGATTTGCAAGTCTGTATTATCCTTGTTGCCTATGCTGACCCTAAGAACCTTGTCCAATTACTTTCTTTTCCCTGGCCAACTTGTAAGAGATTTCTTTGACATCCCTGGCCAAAGTCCTTACAACTTCCTCAAGATCCATAGCCTTACTTGATTGAGGATTCTCAGGGTTGATCAACTTAACACCCTCCCTCTTAGGAGGTTTTCTAGCTACTTTAATGTTGTTCTCAATTTGCAGAGCCATGGTAAAGGCCTGCCTCAAAGTCCCAAGGTTCTTATCCCTCAAATAGTAAGCATCTTTCTTATCAAATGCATTTGAATACTTTATCAAACATGATTCATCGCATGGCCTCAAATTAACAGGCAGTCTTCTCAATGTTTTGTTAAATCTAGTATTGAAATCATGCACTGATTCGTTAGGATTCTTTTTTATATTTTCAAACTCTGATAAAAGAAACCTAGGGTCTGTTTTATCACCATACTACATTCTAAAATCATTTTTCATCTCTGTCCAGGAGTCAATGAAATTATCTGGCAGAGATTTATACCAGTACCTTGCATCTTCTTCTAGAGTATGGATAAACAGTTTAATGTATACATCCTCAAATTCTATTTCAAAGTCCTCCATCATATTGACAAAGAGCTTCAAGTGTTGATCACCAATGATTGCATTATTTCCTTGAAACTTAGGCAATTTGTTTCTTACGTCTTGTGGCACATCATTTGGATAGCCAGCCATACCTCTAAAACTGATGGGACCAAAAGTATTAACAAAAAATGGAGGTCTGAGTGGAAGTTGAGCCATATTATTCTGAGGAGGTGATCTTACAGGAGAAACAGAATGATGAGGAGTGAGGGGTCTGAGTGGTACAGGGATACAATTTTCAAAATGAGTGCCCTCTAAAGGCTCCGTCTCTTGGAAAACTCTATTAGATTTTGAAAATATAGGGGCAGATTGAGAGACAAATGTTTTAAATACAAAAGAAGGACCCTCTTCAGTTGGAGAATTCAAATTTACAAAGAGACTACCTGATTCAAAAACACTTGAGGAAGTATTGCAATCTTCAATCACAGGCCAATCAGTTTTACCAATGGAGATCTCTTTTCTTGATGCTTAATTTCCAACAACCTTCCAAATTGTTCCTCCTTCTAAATTAGACTTTCCCAACTCTGGAAACAACCTTCTACTAGGGTCCTCGGTGAAGAAATATCTTCTTCCTTCCAGCTTTGCAGATATCAGTGACAAATCTTACTTGATATATGCTAAGACACTGGTATTTATAAAGAATTTAACAACATAGAGTTGCCACTAAGGATTTTCACCTTAGTTTGTGCAAATGCACTATGAAATACCTATCAAATGTCTGTCAATACTAGATTTATGCAAAGCTTACAAGATCTGCTTTTCTTTTACCCAAATTTATCAATGATGATACAAATCTTAGTGCAACAACTATATAAGATGGAAATATTGCACTCAAAACTCACAACTTTAAAAAATTCTTATAGATATGAACAAATAATGATGTTTCAGCAATATATTTGCACTTTAAAATATGTAAAAAGCATTACCAGTGTTTGTATGCGTATACCTTTGTTCAAATGTTTCAAAGAGTCCCCGGCAGTGGCACCACGAGTGTTGGTATCCAAATTTGTTCTCCCTTTCAAGCCAAACAACGACACAGGATGGACATGGAGCTTAAAGACAAATAGATCATAATTTGTGTCATTTTGTAGCCGGGGATGGGATCTAACTGGCCCTTTATTACTCAGATTTGTGGAGAGATGGATAACAACTTTAAGAGGATTTGACATGTCCTCACTACTTTAGGTTGTGCCTCTTCCACCAAGGTGAGAGGACCCTTAGTGTAACCTTTGTCTGATGAAGGAGATGGAGATATCCTTCTTTTGCACAAATTTTATGAAGAAAACCTTGGGAAAATACAGTCAATACTCCATGATTTAACTCTCAAGAGTTGTCACTTCTAAAAAGATGGAAATACTTTCAACACAAGGCTAAGGTTACTAAAGACATTAAGGAACCCTGATTACTCTGCATATTTTGGTAAACAAATTTTGTTTCTTTGTTGAACAGGGAAAATAGGGGCAGTTTAGGATGGATTCATGGTTTTCTGAATGATTTTGGTGGGAGATGAAGTAGAATAAAGTTGATTATACCTGACCTCTGAGAAACTTCACAACAATAGACAACTCAACAACATAAAGCTTTAGAACAGTTAAGACGTTCCCTCAACCAGAAGGTGTGCTTTAATGGAGGCCCAGATTAGCACGTTTTCACATAATCTTTGAGACTAACACGAAGGCTTGAATTGAAAGACTCAATTAAACACAAAAATCTCTAATTAATCACGCCCATGGTACACCCAAAGACTTACAAACAATCTTTATCCACAAATGACAGTAAATTGATTTTAAATTTGTTTATCTTATCCAAGATGAAGGCTCTTCTTGAAATGAAATTGCAAATACCATTGAACTGTCACACAGACGAGATCACGTGTGATTTCACAAAGATTTCAATGAAAGATCACAATAGAAACGAAAGAAACCATTTACAGACATTTTGAAACAGAGTAGACACAAATTTGCTAGAGATTGAACAAAAAATAATTTTTAAATTGCTTAGATTCATCGGCAGGGGAAAGCTTCCAGAGCAGTCTTAGAGCCTATCGATGGCTATACATCAGTAACTAACTTGACACGATAGAAAAATCTAACATAGAAAGAATTAGCAGGTTATCTCGGATTGGTCTCTCAAGAAGATGGCTTTCTCAAATTTTCTCTTAAGAATTCAACCCCCGACCTTTGCAAGAGTCTTCTCAGTGCATTTATACATTTTCACTCACTCAATTTTCCCTCCAAAAAGAGAAGAATATTCGAGTTACCTTTGTTTGTTACTGATTTGTCTGAAAAAGTGAAATTTAACAAATTTAGATCCGAAAGCTGCTAGGTGGACCAATTGTGAACTAATCACGTTTTTAAGGCCCTCGACTAATGACTAGGATGCCATGCCACAACTTTTTGGGAGTCCTACTTATTTTGATTATGTCATGAGAAATCCCCTTTTAAATCATCTTTCGGAGGCTCTGCACAGATGGATTCGACAGGTAATCCCTTTTTCTCTTGAGGAAACACCTTTTTCATCTTTTGCACCTGCAACTTTCATCATTTCATCCTTTTCCCTTCCCTTCCTCTGCAACTATGTCCCGCATCCATCTCCTCTGGTAATTCCCGTTTTTGCAAGTGCCTGAGCGATTCCAACTTCAAAATATCGATCTTAACAACCCTTGGACTCACAATTTAATTCTCAAATCCATTTAATGGCACTTTTTAGACAGAGATGACAAGAAATTTCATCAAAATTGATGAAAAATAGTGCCTATTTCCATCTCTAAGAGTCTTGGAGCAAAAATGGCGGAAAAATAGACGCGATGCACCGCAATCGTTGATTCTGCCCCTACTCCACCTTATTTTATAACCATCCACGTGTTTCCCTGGTGCAACCGCAAATGTAAGGTACAGAGGCAAGTTCCCAAACAAGCGCGGGCCTTCCACGTGCTTTGGGCCCAAAAAAAAATGTTTTCTGGCCTTTAAAAAGTCTCAGTGTAAAAAAGGAGCCAGCGGAAGCCTCCATGTGTCTCAATGGTGCATTTTGAGATGGTTCCCAAAAGCAGAGACCCCAAACAAGCGCGGACTCAACATGTGTCTCAGTTCAATAGAGTTTTTTAAAAAGTTGAAGGTTTAGCGAAAGGCGCCATGTGTCTAGGGTTTGAGACATTTTCCTTTGGTCGTTGAAAAGTCCAAGCAAAGGGCAAAGTGAGCGAAAGCCTCTAAGTGTCCTCTTGGCACTCTTTCAAAATAAAATTTAGGGGCCGCCCCCCAAATAGGGGCAGTGCCTCCACATGTCCTTAGCCTTTCAAAATTGCTTTTAAAAGTTTAAGTATATAGTGGAGCCGACGGAAGCCTTCACGTGTCTCCCCAACGCAATTTCAAGGCCAAACCAAAAGATGAATTTTCAAACAAGTGTCGTTCCTCCACGTGGACAAGTTTTGGGTTGAAGTGAGCCTTAGAGTTTTTAGAGTGCCCCGCCGAGCCGCACCCAACTAAAAAGGGCCAGATTTCCACTGATGCTGAGATGTGAATTTGACCGGGAAAATACACCCGTCAAACCGTAAAATGCAAGAAAATCGCCATTTGAGCCCGGAAATGAATTTTTCTTTAAGGACAGAGAAATTAGAAATGTTATGAGGCCCAAATACAATCAATCTAGTCATGTTTCCAAAGGTATTTGGGACAAAAATGACAGGGCCCGCCAACTGTAGAATTTCAAGGACAAACGGGGCGAGACTAATTTGAGCACCAACACTATGCCTTGAGGTCAGTTCGAAGGACACATACACATGATTGGATCATATGTGACACCAAGACCTAATGTCCACTCTCTCATACGGGTATCAGATCGACAACTGACAACTAAACCATCTTTCCTAACCACTGAAGGAAGGAAGTTCTAAATAACTTCTAATTTATTCTTTTGGACTCCTGAACACAACCACTAGCACCAAGCCACAAGAGTAACACCATACAATTTATTACTCCCACAAAGAAGAGTCTTAGCGGATTTATCGCATCATACGACTAAAGCAAGGGTTAGGACTCATTAAACAACATCTTTTCAAAGTAGAAACAATTTCATGCACACCAGAAGTTCACAAAAATGTCAATCTAATTTGACATTTTTGGTTAACTGCGTTTGACCAAAACACTATTAGGCGAGTACAATAATTCAAACAACTTTATTATTTTATTATTATTTTAATATGGCGGTTCAAATTCTGTTAACTGGTTTACGGGTTTCAAAGTCGGCGCAGGGTCCAAGCTTTGAGCTCACGACTCTGATACCAAGTGTAACGCCCACTAAAAATGCCCGCACGAGACCCAAGAACAACCTAGAGTTAACTTAGAAAAAAATATGAATTTTTTTTTTGAAAAACGTGCCCACAAAAGGTTTCGAAAAATGACAGTGGCCACAATTATATTTCTAAGTCAATTATATTTAATAATAAAATTTACCCAATAGAATAAAATATTAAAAACCCACATTATAATCTAAGTGTTAATTTAATAACCAATTTATTTCCTATTATGGTAAAATATTCCATATTTAAATTTAGAGGGTTAATGGGGCCAAAATACATAAATACCCAAGGTATTTAATTCCACAAGGTTTAAACAATCAACAAGGTCCCCATTTGACATGGGGTTAGAATAAACATTCTTTTACCTCATAAAGTGACCCCTTAAAAAGTCAACTCATGTTTTTGAAATTAAAACATTTAAATTAAAAGGTAATTTCCACTCACCCATTCTTCGGCGACTTTTTGTAGGGATGAATCTCATTCCTTGTATAGATTCAATTAGGACCCTTGATGAGGAAAAATGACAACTAACCCTAAAGCATGTTTATGACGGCTTCTTTCTCTTTTCATTTGGCTCATTGTTTCTCTTTTGTTTTCCAGGGTATTAGAGGAGGAAGAGAAGCCTTTAGAGGCCATCTCAAACTTTTGGAGAGCGCTACTTGTTTAATTTATTTTCCTATTTTGTTTACACCCTCATATAGGGTTTTAAATGTACTTATATATTTTATTTAGCTCATATCTCTTTGATTTGTCCAAATGGGCTTGTGGGTTTTGCTCCATTTTGATTTAAATAACTATATTTGATATATATTTGTATTTGGGTAGAACATATATACAAATATATGTATATACATTTATATACATACATATGTATTTATTTATTTTTATTTTTTTACTAAAATTTAGTTAATTTAAAAACCCGAAACTACCAATAAAATAAAGTGGGGTTTAAAAAAATAATATATATATATATATGAAAAGCGGTTTTCAAAATACGCGGCCGCGGATTTACACATTGCATACAGGTCGTAATTACCAAAAAAAGTGCACCGTTTTTTTTAAAAGAAATGGTGCCGCATATTTAACTAAGTTTGGTTTTGCTGGGTTGCAGGTTTATTGATTTAATAGTCAATAGTTTTGGGTTGGGGGGAGGGTCCTCCCCCAACCCTTACCTTATTATTCTATATGCTGCAGCCTTTATGGCTTTATAAAAACATTTCAATCAATTTTTGATTACCCACTCTTTTTAATATACATGAATACTTTTATTAATGCCACCGCATTTTTATTTCTAAAAAGATTTGACTTTTATAAGGTTTAATTTGCCCTTTTTTATAAGTTTTATCTTTATAAAGTTATTATATATATATATATATATATATATATATATATATATATATATATAATAACTTTATTTCAATGATTATATTTGTAATAGCATATTTTATTAATAAATAATATTAGTACTATATTAATATCAATGTATTTTTATATTAATAAATCTATTAATATTATAATATTTTATTATTAGTAATAATGGAGAAAAAAGAAATGGTAATATTACTATCGAAAGCAATAATGGGATGTGGAATGGAATATTGATAAGTTAAATATTTGTATTAACACTTTCTTTCCAAACATTTTGATAGATATTGAAATAGAAGGTAAAAGAAAATAAATTTCATTTTCATTCGCAATTTGAAATAGATTTGCAATACTTTTTAAATGAGAATTACATACTAGAATTTAGTGATTAGACTACCTTATTGACCAAACAAAAGGCAATTTTCATATGAGCTATTTTCCATCAATAATACAAGAGCAAGTATAAATAACCTAACTTTTTCAATGCATGCCTTTCAAGTAACACAATAAGATGTAATATTTCTAACATTCCACAAGATAGTTTCAACAATATTTCCAATAAATTTTATACTGCAAGAACCACACACTTAATGAAGTTTACCATTCCACTAAAAAGAACAAGCTATTTTCCAATCACTTTTTTACTACATCAACTTACTTCACTAAAAGAGCCTTTCATTTCCACATACATTACAACTTTTATAACCACTAATCAAAGCAATTTTTCTTCACAAATACTAATACAATGTCTTCCACTTAAAGTGGGAAAATTTTTACAAGAAGGAAAACTAAAATTAACTTCAAAATTGGTCTTCATGCATAGCTTCAAGATCAACTTTCCAACCAAGCTCCATCTTCTCATCAACAACAAGAGAGATCCACCATGATGCTTCATTTGAGCACAACAAAAAGGGGGGAGAGGCAACAATCTCCACCCAACCAAGAATTCCAATGAGGAGGAGAAGCCATGCTCCTCATTGGCCTCTGAGCCCCAACCATATTGTAATGAAAAATGGATTTAATTCATGGCAACAAAACAAGCTTCAACATTCACTTTCAAACAACCAAACACATGAGAGAGATAATCACAAAACACTTATTTTTAAACACACAGAATTCCCAAACAAAGGCTTCCAAAATAGCCAAAAAGAGATAGGAAAAATGGGGGTGCCCTTGTGCCTCCCAAGGGTTTGGGTGCCCACCTCTAAATCCCTCCAATACACATTCCATCTCAAGTCTCTTATGTCTCCCTCACAATAAAACAAAGTCTTTTATGCCTCTCTCACTCTTATGGCTCATACAATACATAATATAATAAAATAAGAAAAGGTGAGGCATCCAAACCCACTCCCTCCTAAACCCAACAACTATCTCTTATGCCTCCCTACATTTTTTCATCCACATATCTAAATCTCAATACATCCTAAGGCTAACATTCTACCCAACACTTCAAGAAACAAGAACACTATTTCACACACTCACATAACATGCAAGAATTTAAGAAGCAAGATCAAAGAGTAAGATCCTACCTAGCCATTGTAAGCTCCTCCTTGAAAGCTAGATCCAAAGTCTTCAACACAAGTAAATACCAAGCAATCTTCTAACTCCCACAAGCCAACACCCAAGAGAAAGAGCTCCAAACATAAGTGAGTAACCCCAAATTTCCCTCAAAATTTCTAATAAATAGAAAAAAGAGGAGGATGATGTGGCTCCAAGTAGGATGCCACATAATTTCCTCTCCACTCTACATCACCCTAGTCAACCCCATACTCCAAAGCATAATTAATAAGTGGGTGAAGAAATGACATTTTACTTACATACACAATCCAAGCCCACACCCCTTAAGGACTAAAAATAATTACATGTAAGAAGGTGCAATAAAAAAACTTACAATTAGTCTTCTCAAAACATATAATGGGGCCTAACTTTGACTCCCCAACCCATAAGTAGGGTTGTTATAACAATTTAAGAGGTGTGGGACAAGTTAAACTTGTCCCACAAGCCTCCCAAATTGGTCTTTAAGGCCAAATTCGAATTTTCATGAAGGGGTAGAGTGTAAAACACTCAAGATCACAAGCACTCAACTTACAACACATAAACCAAGAGCCATCAATTTTAATAGATGAATTTTTTTGATCCATTCTTAATTAATTTAGTAAACTAATTAACTTACTAATCTAGACATAAATCAAGTTATTAACAAAAGGGGAATACATCACTATAATTTTCATATAAAAATTAAATAAATGAAACTAAATGAAAGAATAACACATAACCCCTTGGTCACAATTGAAGGTGATTCCCCCCATAAGAACCCCTTAACAACAATTCAAACACACACACACACACACACACACACACACACACACACACACATGTTTCCATGGTGACCCTTGTTGAATTCATCTAGAATTCTAAAATGGTTGGTCTCCTATACCCCTGATGTTTATTGTGACATGTTTACATTTAAAACACATAACACCTCCTTCGGCCTCGTTGGTCACATCAAAACATTCGAAATAGATACACAATATAACTCCATAATAATCTATATATGAATCAAAACATCATCTACGAAAGTAACGATATCATGTACAATTTCTAATAACATCTTAGTCCTACATTTCATCAATAACCATATGATCATAATATTAGTTCAATTGTCTAGGTCTACTCAATATGACAAAATATCACATGTCCAATATATATATATATATATATATATATATATATATATATATATATATATATATATATATATATAACCATGTCAAGAGATATATCAACGTCAATATAAAAATGTCTCTAATAATTGACACGCATCATATATGAATTGAAATCAACAATAGTCCTTTATTTTTAACATCTAACATCATGCTAAATCAGAAAGCTACAATAATATCCGTAAGTATAGTTGACAATATGGAAATCAATAACAAAAAGGTGTCGAAGGGAAGTGGGCACTACATCCCACTCCCCTTAGACTCGACTTCCTCCCGAAAGTCACAGAGAGAGAGGTAGGAAACAATGCAACAGAAAAAGGATCACACCCATTATGGAATTGTTTTGCTTTAACCAAGTGTGGGTCTACAGAACCCAAGTTTGGTCTAATGTAATTCAACAAGAAGAAAGGAGATTATAAGGGATGAGTTTTAAAATTTCTTCATGCAAGGTTGCGAACATTTAATTCTAAAGAGTAACTTTACGTGATCAACCAAGATACAACACATAACATTAGAACATGAGGATGTCAAAGGAGTCTCAAGAATAACCACCAAGTAGAGGAATAATAGGGAGAATTCCGTGAGTTCGAGAATGACCACATAGTTTCCCATGGAATATAACATACTGCAATAACAAAAGTTAAGGTTTCCACTAAGGTTAAGTTATGCTTTCAAAGTTCATTGTTTAGATGAGGCTAGCATAATCAACCATGACCAAAAATTTTGTATGAGAAACAAGTCCACTCAAAGGTCTAACAATTTTGAGATCACACAAGATGAGGTTAATCAACAAGGAAAAACACCTAAATCAACAAAATATTTACAATCGAGAAAACTATTTATGGGAAGCACTTATATAACTCGAGAGGGTACAACAAAATTTTCATGGTAATACTAAGCAAAGTCATGACCACAAGGTTTCCAATAGTCTGATTTTACATTTTTTTAAAGAATCAAACACACCACACTAACCAAATTTAGAGACGTCAAATATTTAGCAAAAAAATATCTCCACTAGAAACTAAGATATCAATACAAGAAGCACCATTCACTATAACACAATGAGATTCATTTATCTTATTTCCTACTCAATCTCAAAAAAACCATAAAAAGAGCACATGCATAAATCGTAACACCAAAGAGCACTCAAGGTAGCTAGGGAGAAGAACAAGTAACAAGGGGTGTACAACTACAATCCAAAGGTGCATCGTATTAAAAGCGAGTAATAGCTTACGAAAACAACTTGTACTTTCCTTTTCTAACAGCAAAAGGGGAAAACATAAACAAGGTGCCATAAGCAATTTGAGGAGAAACGAGGACTTCCCAAAATTGTTTCATATCCTTAATGTATGTTGCCTTAAAATTACAATTAGCCTAGGTCACCAAGGACTAAATCAACACACATGGAGGCTTCTTTTCTTAAAACAAGAGATAGAACCCAATCCCAAAAGGCCATGACTCACACTCATCGAGCTATGAGGCAACAAGGGTACGCCAACCCAAACTCCTACAAGGGAGAAGCACATACGCCTATGAAAAAGGGAGTACTTCGCAATTAGAAGACATCACTATTAGCAAGGTATTTCACAATTCTGGGTAGGTGGAAGAACTAAAGGTTCAACTATACATTGCACTCAAAACATAAATCTTACTTATTTTATAAATAAACTTATTAATTAAAAAAAAATATAGTTTCGCTTGCTAAGCACATTCCTTACAAAATTTTCTTTAATTAAAATCGTCCTTTTAATATGAGGATGTCCAATCATCAGTTTCATCACTTGAATCCACAGGTTCTGCTTTATGATGTCGAGGGATCACGTTTATCATCACCCTCTCTCTACCACGTCCAAGTGTCATGAAACCTTCATTTCAGTAGTTTCTTGCATGAACCCTCCTTAGCCATAGTCTTCCCAGCAGCATTGGGTACGCAACAGTACCATTTTACATCACCTGAAAGTCTACCACACATACAACACCCATAACAGATATTGCCACATTTGAAACTACACCTTCTGGTTTTTTTTTTCCTTTATTTAATGACCTTAACATAAGTGTTGAAGGGCGATCAATTTTTAAACCCAACATATTCATTACAGACTCGGTCATTACATTAACTGCAGCACCTCCATCAACTAAGACATCATGAATTGAAATACCATTACATAATACCTCAGCTTGTGGAGCATAGGGATCTGCCTCTGCCTCCAAAATAGGGACCTCAACCTCCTTCCTTCTTCGAGCATTGAGTCCACCTCGCAACTCCTGCCTCTTCTCAGAAGACATAGCCAAGAGTTGACCATATATAATATTTGAAGGCCTTTTGGACAGATCTTCCAAGATGGAGTATGGTCCTTGTCCCTGTGAAATCAGAAAATCTTGCACACCCAACTTTCTTCTCCTATGTTTCTTACTAGTTTCTCCTTTCATCTTCTTAGGATCAGTTCCATCTTGATTATCTTTTTCTTTCTTTCTTTTTGTTACAAACACATCTACTTCATTATTTCTACTCTTATCTACTACATCAAGAGAATTCACAGGTGCTTTTCCTTTATCATTATCTCTTGTACCAGATGTAGAAGCTCTATCTGGACAATTATACTTATAATGAACCTTTTTATAACAACCATAACAAACAACTTCAGAAATATTTCTTTTTGTACCTCTATCTCCTCCCTGAGAACTAAATTCCTTTCCTTGAAGAAGATTAATAGTTAACTGGCCCATCTTCCTAAGCAGATCTTCATACTCAGTAGATGTACTAGGAGAAATATTTGTGCTCACCGGGAGTGGTTGTGGATTCTGGACCAAAGGTGCTGGTGTAGGCTCTACTTTAATAACAATTTCTTTGGGCTCCTCTTCCATGCTTTCTTCTTGCCTTCTTGCAATCTCCTTTGTTTGTTCAATGGTAGCTGGGTGGTCATACTTCACTCGTTGTTTGAACTCTGGCTTCATTCCAAGAATGAAGTGCTTACAGAGGAGATTATCCACGCCATTCATCAACCCATCTGCTAATCCTTCCTTCCGGATCTGGGCATCGAGCTTCCTCCTTAGCTCTAGAACACCAGCATGATAATCCTTTATCTTCTCCTTCTCTCCTTGGGCTAGCTTTTTGATCTCGATCATGAGGTCTGCATATCTCTGTTGTTCACCAAATTCTTCAAGAAAACTTTCAGTTAATAGATCCCATGAGTTTTTCACATTATCACCTAGTGTTTTAAACCACCTAAGTGCGGAACCATCCAAAAAGGTAGGGAAAAATTCAGTCCATTGTTCCCTTCTTATAAGGCCATTACAAATACAAGATCGCTTAAACTCTTGAATGAAAGAAGAAGCATCTTCATTAGATTGAGCTGAAAAAACAAGAATCTTTCCCATTTTCAAAAGTAACCACGTGAAATACCAACCCACAAGTACAATCAGCAAGACTTATGTGCACAAATAATTGGAATTACTATAGAAATGACCACGGTAAACTATGGTAAAACTTGACTTACTGCGGTTAAAACTGATTTTACTGTGATAAACACTATTCACGGTAAAAAGTGAAGTTACTGCGGTAAATACTATTCACGGTAAAAACTGACTTTACTGTGATAAATATTATTCACAGCAAAAATGATTTTATCATGGCAACTACTATTCACAGTAAAAATGACTTTACCATGGTAACTACTATGCACAGTAAAAACAAGGTTATCCTCCAATTGATTTTTTTCTAAGTGGGAATATCTCTCCAGAAAATCCACCAACGAGGAATGGTCCTGGCAACGGAACCAAAATGTCATCACCAATCCGGCACTATGATAATTCTTCACCGGGAACTCCTCGTGCTATGATTATTTACTAATGCACAACCTTTAGTTTGGTGGATGAAATCTGGAAACAAAACAACAACCGAACACAAGAATACCATTGACTATGACAAGACAACATGATGACAAATCTGAAATATCAAAGTAAATTATAATATTAACATGAAATTGTTACAATCTCACCCATGAGGTACTTCAACAAGACTATGGGAGAAACTTTACAATTACACCTCTTGATGGCTTCTTTAACACGCCTTTAACTGATGGCTTCCTTTGCACACTTCCTACAATATTTCTCACTACTTCTTTCTATGCTAAATGAGGGGGGTGGCCTCTCTATTTATAGAACTTCCAGGCTTATCCATCCTATCTCTAAGATAGGATAAGAAATCCACTCTGACGAATCATATTCCATACCTTAACTCTTATCTGTACATGTAAGCTTATCTTCTAAGATAAGATAAACCTTATCATTTTACATGGGTTCCACATTTTTAGACTTTTTACAAATAAAATACACAAAATATTTATGACCTCACTCCTTGTCTTTATTACTAATATAATATTTCTAATTCCTAATCATGTAAACCCTACTTCTCTACTTACCCAAACTTTGACATTTTAACATTACTTGTAACACTCTGATTTTGTATGTTAACTTGGTGAATGTTTTACATACTGTTATAGCTCTTGAAATGAAAGCAAACATGTTAAGATATGTTTTTGATCTTAAGAGAATGTGTTGCTAATTTGGATTCTTGCATACTGTGGCTTATTGCATGGACAGCAAATATTGTACTTGTATGTTTGCTGATGTGACGATAGATTGTCGTATAATTGCTTGCTCTTGTGCTGATTGACAGCATACCCTGAATCAATTCCATTGATTCGAGTATGCTGAGGTCCTCTTGTGTTTTCTATGTTAATTCACACTTGAACTGGACTAGGATTATTATAAGCGTGCAGCGTCTGATTACATGTGTGAATAGCTAGCACGAAAATGCCAACGACAGGGGTTCGATTCTTGAACCCTGTACTGTCGAATTCGGGACCTCGTGGGGCGAGAAACGCCTGGACACGGGTGGCCTTGGCATGTAATCGGAAGGATGGAACGTCCTGCTCTGCGTCAACGTGGATGTTAGCAAGGGGCTGGAAGGAAGTTGTTAGTGTGAATTAAACGTAAACTAACCCTAAGACCTAACATACATCCTACACTACTATCCTAGTGGATTTTTAAATTATAAAAAAAAAGGGGGGAAAAATAAATCTAAATCCTAAAACCTAAGGTCTAACTAAGACCTAGGTCGAATGAACTATGTAACCTAAAACTAATCCTAAGCTAAAGGGGTACGCAGACCCTTGGGAAGAAAAGGATAAGGATGGATAGGAGGCATTCATTGGCATTTATGAACTGTCCCTTCGGGGACGGCGCCAGTTTTGGCGGGACAGGTAGGAGATAGAGGTATCCATTTGGAAGCTTGGCTAAATTCATTTGCATGGAAAAATTTGAAAATTGGAGACTTGCCAACCCAAGTGGAGGTGGCGTAGAAAATAAGGAAAAAGGGCGAGCCTTTATTGCATTAATGGTTCTTGGTCCTCGCGACCAGCTCGCCTTGGGAAGTGTATGAGGGAATTTTGATTTTCATTTTTTGTTGATTCGAGCTTTTGCAAAGTTGCTCTGCATTTGGTTTCTTGGTCTGGTTCAGTCGAACCAGCTCTTGCATTCGACATTTTCTTGGAAGTTTTGAGGTTGTTGATCAGCCAAGAAGAAGGAAGAAAGTGCTGGGAATATTGTGTTGCCGTTGTGGAAGAAAAACGCGGCAAAACGAAGCTTTCTTCGAGTTCTGGAAAAGAGATTACAGGCATGTTAAGCCCTTCTCTTTAAAATCTTTGCTTGATTTAAATGTTTCATTAAAACAACCCTGCTCTTGGGTTGGGATTGCTTGATTGTTTTTGAGTTGATTTAGAAATGGATTTGTTGATTCTTGCCTTCTTTTCCTTGGAAAATGATATGAAACGGCTCTGGTTGCTCGGCCTTGATTTGTTGTTGCTTAAATTTGGTTGGAATAGGAATTACCGTTGTGGTTGCTGACAGTGTTGTAGAAAGAAATAAACATTTTCTTCCTCTGTACATGTGGTATGGAGTGGATAGGCTGTTTAAACTTTTTCTTATAATGTAATCGTTCTCCTTGATGTTGTGCTTGGAACTGCTATTACATGTGAAGAGAAAAATGGAATTTCAGTCATGTTATGTTGCTATGATATGGGTTTCCTTCCTTTCTTGCTGTCATTTTTGGAAATAATGGGGTACAGTCGTCCCCTTGCTGTTGTGGTTAATCCGTCCTTGCATTTGATTGGTTGGAAACACTTCCACGACGTGCTGGTTTGTTGACAGTATGGTGTTTGAAATAGATATAATTCTTTCACTGTTCGTGTTGTTTGAAAGTGGAACAGGTGTGTAATCATTCCTTATGGTGTAAAGGTTTTCCATTTAGTGTAATCGTTTCTTTACTGTGTATGTGGAACTGTCTTTGCAAGAAAAGAGGAAATGGAAATACAGTCGCATATATTGCTATAATTTGGGTTCTGTTGAATCTTGTTGTCATTTTGGAAATGATACAAAATACTGTTATTGGTCGCTGAGTTCAGTTGTCCTTGTATTTCTAGAATGAAATGCTTTCCTGTTGTGCTGGTTGTTTAACAGTATTGGGAAAAATTGTCATATGTATCACGGGTCTGTACGTGTTAATTGAGTTATTTCTCTTTTGAAACCATAAGTTCTTTTGCTGATGAACTGGAATGAAAGAAGCGATGGTTGTTGAAGTTGTTTCATATTGAAATTTTTAAAGGAAATAGATTCTCTTCCTTCTACTGTCTTGGATTCTGATGAAAGTGGCATTCGGGTTCTCTACGAGTAATTGAACTCGAATTGAATTCAAGTATTAGCAACATTTCCATGGGTGTGCCTTTTCTTGTATAGAAAATGGGCAATTACGTTTTGGTATCCGTGGAAAATAGGAAAAGTAGACTGTTTTTCCTTCTGAAGTTATTGATGGATTATATTTTCTCCTTGCTGTGAAAATAGGATGGTTTTATTGTGTTTTCTTGATACTGTTTGGTCTTGCTTAATCGGACTATTGACGCAATTATAAACTAGTTTTGTATTCTGTGCAATGAATGACTATAATTTCTTCTTGCTGTAATGAAGGATGACCCCATTACGTCTGGCAGTCAAAGTTTGACCTTCTGATATTATTTTGTTTTTACTATCTTGAGAATGCAAATTTGGCTGGAATGTTCATTGCTGTAGCTTGTTGGATTGCAGCTGTACTGGCTATGTGAGATGCTTATCAATGAGAACGTTTACGATGTTATCTGTCTAAGTTGAGTTGTCTTGCTTAGAAAAACGTGATTGAATGTTTTTACTTCATTCTAAAAACAATGATTGTTCTTAATGAAATAGTAGAGAATGAATTCTTCTCTTTTTGCTATTTGGGACTCTGAAAGTGACATTGGAATTATAGTGTCTAAGACTCGGTCTTGCTGTAGGTAACAGCCATGTACCATTTGTTATTAAGAACTATATGTGTTCAGAGGTATAAAAGATTATATGAATATATATACTTGCGTGGTTGCAAATTTGTTGTTGGTTAGCTATACAGTGTAAGAAGTAAGGAATCTTCTAGTATAGCAAATACCTAGTATACATATTGATATGGCTTGCTCCACGATAATTATAATGTCTTACTAACCTGTTTGGCATTCATATGAACTGGAAATGAATGAAATTATTCTTGCTGCCAGAAAGTGAATTCCGAGTGGATTTTGTAAGTTTCACTCTGAACTGTTATATTGATTTGTCTTTCGTCTGGATTCCACTGTTAGGACAGTCATGTGGAAAGAGATAGAGATATGAATTAATGTTTTAGAAAGATGATCTTTCTTCTTTCATTCAGTTAGGAACCTGGAATTCGTGAATGAAGAATTTTATGGTGCTTAGATGAGAGCTACTATATGCATTGCTGTTCGCTTTCTTGTTTGTACTTGAATGCTTTAAAACTTAATGTGCTTCATGAACGGAAAGGGAAGTAATGGATTTATATTCAGTTAGTTTCATCCTTTGCATTTGTTATTAATGAAAGGCGTGGAAAAGATAACTGTATGCTGTATAGGCAGCAATCTACTTGAATTCCTAACTTTACAAATTTTGTAAATTGATACTTGCAATGATTATGTGAAAACGGGACAGCAGTCCCTTGGCTGGTTGTGATGATATTCTGATGATTTAGTGGTTATGCTGATCTCTCTTTTGTGCTTTTCGAGATTGATGTTTTGCTGTTGTTTCATAAAAGCAGGGTTCTTTTATTGAAACAGTTAGTTGAAGCATCTTATTTTAAGGATAAGTGCTTAATGTGCTCAGTTCATTGAACTGACCCGTGCAATTCATTTTGCAGATGGAATTTGATTAGAATGAAGACTTGGCTGTCTTCTGATGCCTCTTGATAAAATATAAATTAAATTGTAACTGTTGCTTTTATTCCTCTTTGAGGAATTGTGAAAGAAGAAAATATATTCTTCTGTCCATGAGTTGTATAGATGCTTTGTAAAAACTATACCCAATCAGTTGGATTGGCAAATGTACAAATTATGACTTGAAATATTGAATACAGTTACAAGTGTGATATTTTCAATAATTATATCAGTTTGATATTGTTATATAAATTGGGAATAAAATGTTACTTCTCGATTTGGAATTGTTTCGTAATCCTTGGATGGATGCTGAATTGAAACTGATATCTATTCTTACTTAAATACAACCTTTAAGTTGAACAATGCAATTAATTCATACTTGGGTAAAGATGAATTTTGAATTGACATTAAAAAGGATTAAGAAGAATATGATTTTATAATCAGAGGGTATTCAGGATTAGCTTAGGAGCTAAGGAATATCAATTTAAATTTGGAGTATTCGAACTTCGTTTTCGAACTCCATCATTGATCCCGTTTGATAAAAATTCAGATTAAAGGATATAGGATACATATATCCATAACTAATGATCCTTAACTATATAATGTTAAGGGGAACAAATGAGTTCATTTCTTGAAGTTTAGACCTCGTTTGAATGACGTCTAATAAGTTAATATTCTGAAATAAGTTGCAGTTGGAAACATCTTGGTTAAGTTTAATAGGTTAAACTTATTATGTCCGTCGGTACGGACTGCTTAATCTAATGATTAAGAAATAAACCAAGTAAGGAAATGTAGCCCTTCGATACGAAGGAGACGATACATAACGAACTAATGGACAGTTTAGTCCCTTTTAGTTATATACAACTGCAACGGAAACGAGGATCAAGGGATCAGCGTGGACGCTGAAAATTGCTTAAACTATTAACTCGTGGCTAAGTCACTTGGGCAGGATGTGTATTCTCGTTGGGAGAATTCTGCAGGACATTGGCATACGCCAGCTACAGCAAGGTGTCTTCATGAAGACGGGGTCTTCATGACGACACATTGTTGCAGCTGACATATAGCAATGCCCTCCCGAATTAAAACATTTAGAATACATAGGCTGAATGTGTAGATCTTAGCTGGGGTGGAGATAGGGTATGATTTGGTATACGGAGTGACTCCGGAATACTAAAGATAATCAGACACACGGAGTCGTGGGGTAACGACACCGTATGTCTGCGTATCTTTAGTTACCTGGAGTGCCTTCCTATACCCGCTCATATTACTGGCTGGAATCGAAAGTTTAAAACGGAACTTAAACGATGAGGACTGGTAGGAACCAGGAAAGACCATTCTAGATAACAGGTGAAGTGAAGTGAAGGACGTATTCCGTAGATGTGTATCACATTCAGGAATATGATCATGCAAAGCATGTGAAAATCTTTGGCCAAAGTATCGCAATTGCTGGTTGCGTTGTCCTTATCACTTAATTTAAGATGCAGGATGTCAGATGAATATCAGTAACAGATATTCAGATAGGCTTCTTAAATGGATCACTTCGATAACCGGGGAAGGTTATGAGAACAAGTATATAAAATATACTATGCATAAACAAACATGAAGGATCGGTTGTTGCCGAGTCATGTACATGAAGGATCGGTTGTTGCCGAGTCATGAAATGAAGGATCGTTGAAACTCCGAGCCATGAAAATGGAAGATCGGCAGTTCATCGAGTCATTTACAGCAGCATATAGAATCTGTTATGAGATTGAATGGCATTGAATGTGTGTTCCATATTGTAAATATGTGAACAGGGAACATTCGTTTTTAAAAGAAATTGTATGATCCAAACTGTGTGGTTTGGGCAGAGAACAATTATTAAATCTTGAACGTGTGTTTGAATTTTATAATTCATAACAGAGAACGTTATATAAAAAAAAAAAAAAAAAATTTCCCTTGTTCTGGTGTTTTAAAATGGGGATGTTACATCTTGGTATCAGAGCTGAAGGTTGCAGCTCTTGGACCTAATGAGTCCACGTTATTAATAAAGTTTACATTTTCTTATTGAACAGAAAATGGTCAGGACAAGAGGGAATGCTGCGAATAACCCGTTGCAGGGTGGAGAAGCAGCAACTGCCCAAAAGCTGGATGAAATCCTTGCTGCCCTACTTGATACGAGGGATCGTTTGACTGTACTGGAACAGCAGTCAATGGGCAATGAAGAGGAGGGGAATGAAGCTGAAATAAATGATCAGCTGCCTCCTGTGGACAACATCAACGGAGGGAATCCGGGTGTTGATGATAATAACGTAATTGCTCCTAATCCCCCTGAAAATAAAAGGGCAAGATTAGCAGCTGAACTTACAAATGATATAAAGAGAATAAGTCCTCCAAAGTTTGATGGAACAACTCTTGGGGACGGAGCTGAGAACTGGCTCAGTGAAATGGAGAAATACTTTGCAATAAGAAACTTCTCCGAAGAGACTAAAGCGATATGGGGAGCATATCAGCTTTCTCATGAAGCATCATCCTGGTGGGACAACCGTAAGGTTGAGCTGAATATTGTCGAATCAGACATAACTTGGGATCAATTTAAGGGTTATTTTAGGCAAAGATGGCTGCCTCAACTCTATTTTGATAGGAAAATGACTGAATTTCAGAACTGGTCGCAAGGAAGGCTGTCGGTGACAGAATACTGGGAAGGGTTTACTAAACTCCTTAAGTATGTGCCGCAGTACCAAGCTGACGAGAAGTTCAGAATACAGAAATTCATAATGGGACTGAATCCCATCATTGGTGGCGAAGTGGATGTCCACGGCCCAACCACCATGGATGGAGTTGTCGAAAAGGCAATCAGACAGGAACAAAAATTGAGAGCAATCTCTGCTCACAGGGAAGAGATAAGGAAGAAGATTCCCAATCCTTCTTCGTCTCTTGCACCAAAAAGGGGACCTTGGAAAAGGTTTGGTGTGAAAAATAAAATTGTTGTAGATAACAACAAGAAACCTGTGATGAACAGACCTGTAAATAGCGTGCGGAACAGCTTCCCAAAAGTTAGTGGCATTGGACAGAAGTCCTATGGAAGCCAAAACGATAACTTTAAGGCTGGTAATAAATTTGAACCTAGAAAAGGGCCAGCTGGAGGATGCTTCAACTGTGGAAAGGACCACTATGCGAATCACTGTCCTCTGAAGAAGGATGATCGCGGACAGCAGCATAGGATACATGCTGCAGTGTCTAACAGACAAGCTGAAAAGCAAGTGACGCCCATAGAAGTTACGGGTAAGTTATTCGGTAAACCTGTAGTTGTACTTTTTGATACTGGAGCTACAGAATGTTTTATTTCTACTGAACTTGCTATGAAATTAAAAAGAAAGGCTGCGAGAATGGATAAAACATGGACAGTGCATTATGGGAATAATGTTGTCCATACAGTTGAAATGTGCCTTTTTGGGGCAATTCTTGACCTGCCTGGTTTCTCCACCGAAGTTGACTTGTATGTCACTCCTCTAGGATCATATGATATCATTATTGGAGTTAACTGGTTGGCTGAACATAAGGCAAAGGTTGACTGTTATGAAAAACAAATCAGTTGCCTTGATGACCTGCAGAAAGCAGTAGTCATTCAAGGTGTAAAACGGGAAGTTGCAGTTAGGAAACTGACGGCTATGCAACTAAAGAGGGCCAAAAACAGAGGCTGCACTTTGTATGCGGTAAAAATGACAGAAAATGAAGTGGAAGATAATGATTTCATGGAAAGGTATCCATTGTTGAGGGATTTTCGTGATGTGTTTCTGGAGGAATTGCCGGGTCTTCCGCCCAAACGTGAGTTTGACTTCGCTATAGAGATCAAACCAGGAACGGAACCCATATCTAAGGCACCTTATAGAATGACTACCATTGAGCTGGTAGAACTGAAGGCTCAGTTACAAGAACTTCTGACTAAGGGGCTGATCAGACCGAGCGTCTCACCTTGGGGAGCGCCGGTAATCTTTGTAAAGAAAAAGGATGGCACCTTGAGGCTGTGCATTGATTACAGAATGCTGAATAAAGCAACCATTAAAAATCGATACCCACTTCCAAGAATCGATGATCTGTTTGATCAGATGCGAGGAGCATCAGTCTATTCAAAAATAGATCTGCGGTCAGGGTACCATCAGCTGAGAATAAAAGAGGAAGATATTCATAAAACAGCTTTTAGAACGAGGTATGGGCACTATGAGTTCACGGTGTTGCCTTTTGGGCTGACTAATGCACCTGCCGCCTTCATGAATCTAATGAATAACATTTTTCAAGAATACTTAGACAAGTTTGTGCTTGTATTCTTAGACGACATTCTTATATACTCTAAAAATGTCGAAGAGCACCAAGAACATCTCAGGATAGTGCTGGAAATCTTAAGAAAGAGGAAGTTGTATGGCAAACTGTCCAAATGTTCCTTTTATGATGCAGAGGTGCATTATTTGGGACACGTTATAAGCAAAGACGGGATAGCTGTTGACCCTTCAAAGATCACAGCTATAACTGAGTGGCCTGCGCCTAAGAACGTGCACGAAGTAAGGAGCTTCATGGGCTTGGCTGGATATTATAGAAAGTTCGTTAAGGACTTTTCAAAAATTGCTGCCCCAATCACTTCGTTGCAAAAGAAAGAAAAGAAATTTGTCTGGACAGACAAATGTGAATCTGCCTTTAAAAAGTTAAAGGAGCAGTTAACTACAGCACCTATTTTGACTGTACCTGATCCAAATGGAGATTTTATGGTTGTAACGGACGCCTCAGGAGAAGGCCTTGGGGGTATTTTGTTACAGAATAACCATGTTATCGCTTATGAAAGCAGAAAGCTTAAGTTACATGAACAGAACTATGCTCCACACGATCTTGAGCTCGCTGCCATAGTACATGCGCTTCAAATATGGAGGCATTACCTTCTTGGCAAGCCCTTTGAATTAAAAACAGACCATCTGGGGCTGAAGTATATTTTTACTCAGCCAAATCTGAATGCAAGGCAACGAAGATGGTTAGAATTTCTGTCTCAGTATGATTTTGATATAAGCTACATTAAGGGCAAGGAAAATAGAGTAGCAGATGCTCTGAGTCGAAGGAAGCATATCTCTGCTCTTATAACGTTAAGAACTCAGTTTAAGGATGAGGTAAAAGATGCCTTAGAATCAGATCCCTATTTTCAGCAAGTCAAATCAGCACTTGCTGCAGACCCGCAGGACAGCAGGTATAAGGGATTTCGTTTTGATAACGAAGGAGTTCTGAGGTTCGAAAACAGGGTATATGTACCTGTGGCAAATGACTTAAGAGGGAAATTGCTCACTGAATTCCATAATTCACCTTTTTCTGGACACCCTGGCATCACAAAAATGCTTGCTGATCTTAAGCAGCAATATTTTTGGAAGGGAATGAAAAAGGATGTGGTAGAGTTTGTAACACACTGCTTGGAATGTCAGCGTGTTAAAGCGGAACATATGCACCCTTCTGGATTATTGTATCCCCACAGCATTCCGCAGTATAAGTGGCAAGTGATAACGATGGATTTCGTTCAAGGATTGCCTATGTCAAGAAATAAACATGACATTATCCTGGTTGTAGTCGACAAATTGACCAAAGTGGCACACTTCATTGCTGGTAATTTGAAGGACGATGCACCAGTTTTAGCAAGAAGATTTGTACATGAAATCTTCAGGTTGCATGGAATACCGGAATTAATCATATCGGACAGAGATCCGAGGATGACATCAAGGTTTTGGCAAACGCTTAATGCAGCCTTGGGAACTAAATTAAACTTCAGTTCTGCATATCATCCAGAAACGGATGGACAGACTGAGAGAGTTAATCAAGTTTTAGAGGACATGCTGAGGATGTATTGCATGGACCAGCAGTATAAATGGGAGGAATACCTCCCGCTGGTAGAATTTGCTTACAATAACACCTATCATGCCTCTTTAAAAATGGCGCCCTTTGAAGCATTGTATGGAAGAAAATGCAGAACCCCTGTCAGCTGGGACAGCGTTGAGGACAGAGAGGTAATTGGGCCAGAAATCCTTATGGAAATGGAACAGCAAATCAAAATGATTCGGGAACATCTAAAGGAGGCTGCCGATAGGCAGAAGAGCTATGCAGACTTGAAGCGGGTTGACAGGCATTATAAACTTGGAGAGAAGGTCTTTCTTCGGGTGAAGCCGAAAAAGAGCTCCATAACTTTTGGCAAGGCTGCCAAGTTGTCACCACGTTACGTGGGACCTTTTGAAATTATTGAAATAATCAACCCTGTAGCTTATCGTCTAGCATTACCTCCTGCTTTGTCTCAAATGCATGATGTTTTTCATACTTCTTTACTTAAGAAATACGTGACAGATTTATCACATGTGCTAAATTGGAATTCCTTGCAGGTCCAAGACCCAGGAATAATCGTGGTTAAGCCCATTCGAGTGTTGGGAACACGCCAGTTGTACTTGAGAAATCGCGAAGTGAACCAATGTAAGGTCCAGTGGGACCAGTTCAGCGAAGAAAGTGCAACTTGGGAGAATCTCGAAGAAATGAGATCTACTTTTCCACATCTGTTTAACTGAATATGAAATTCAGAGAACTGAAAATTTTACCAAATTTAGACAATTATTAGTCTATTGTACAGTTGTCTTAAAACGTTGTTTTTAAGAGAGAATCTGTTTTTGGTATGAACTTATGAATGAAAGGACAATAACTGAATTTTGTCCTATGAACTCCTTGATTTGTAAATCTGATCATCGGGACGATGATTCTTTAAGGAGGGAAGAATGTAACACTCTGATTTTGTATGCTAACTTGGTGAATGTTTTACATACTGTTATAGCTCTTGAAATGAAAGCAAACATGTTAAGATATGTTTTGATCTTAAGAGAATGTGTTGCTAATTTGGATTCTTGCATACTGTGGCTTATTGCATGGACAACAAATATTGTACTTGTATGTTTGCTGATGTGACGACAGATTGTCGTATAATTGCTTGCTCTTGTGCTGATTGACAGCATACCCTGAATCAATTCCATTGATTCAAGTATGCTGAGGTCCTCTTGTGTTTTCTATGTTAATTCACACTTGAACTGGACTAGGATTATTATAAGCGTGCAGCGTCTGATTACAGGTGTGAATAGCTAGCACGAAAATGCCAACGACAGGGGTTCGATTCTTGAACCCTGTACTGTCGAATTCGGGACCTCGTGGGGCGAGAAACGCCTGGACACGGGTGGCCTTGGCATGTAATCGGAAGGACGGAACGTCCTGCTCTGCGTTAACGTGGATGTTAGCAAGGGGCTGGAAGGAAGTTGTTAGTGTTAGTGGTTAGTGTGAATTAAACCTAAACTAACCCTAAGACCTAACATACATCCTACACTACTATCCTAGTGGATTTTTAAATTATAAAAAAAAAGGGGGAAAAATAAATCTAAATCCTAAAACCTAAGGTCTAACTAAGACCTAGGTCGAATGAACTATGTAACCTAAAACTAATCCTAAGCTAAAGGGGTACGCAGACCCTTGGGAAGAAAAGGATAAGGATGGATAGGAGGCATTCATTGGCATTTATGAACTGTCCCTTCGGGGACGGCGCCAGTTTTGGCGGGACAGGTAGGAGATAGAGGTATCCATTTGGAAGCTTGGCTAAATTCATTTGCATGGAAAAATTTGAAAATTGGAGACTTGCCAACCCAAGTGGAGGTGGCGTAGAAAATAAGGAAAAAGGGCGAGCCTTTATTGCATTAATGGTTCTTGGTCCTCGCGACCAGCTCGCCTTGGGAAGTGTATGAGGGAATTTTGATTTTCATTTTTTGTTGATTCGAGCTTTTGCAAAGTTGCTCTGCATTTGGTTTCTTGGTCTGGTTCAGTCGAACCAGCTCTTGCATTCGACATTTTCTTGGAAGTTTTGAGGCTGTTGATCAGCCAAGAAGAAGGAAGAAAGTGCTGGGAATATTGTGTTGCCGTTGTGGAAGAAAAACGCGGCAAAACGAAGCTTTCTTCGAGTTCTGGAAAAGAGATTACAGGCATGTTAAGCCCTTCTCTTTAAAATCTTTGCTTGATTTAAATGTTTCATTAAAACAACCCTGCTCTTGGGTTGGGATTGCTTGATTGTTTTTGAGTTGATTTGGAAATGGATTTGTTGATTCTTGCCTTCTTTTCCTTGGAAAATGATATGAAACGGCTCTGGTTGCTCGGCCTTGATTTGTTGTTGCTTAAATTTGGTTGGAATAGGAATTACCGTTGTGGTTGCTGACAGTGTTGTAGAAAGAAATAAACATTTTCTTCCTCTGTACATGTGGTATGGAGTGGACAGGCTGTTTAAACTTTTTCTTATAATGTAATCGTTCTCCTTGATGTTGTGCTTGGAACTGCTATTACATGTGAAGAGAAAAATGGAATTTCAGTCATGTTATGTTGCTATGATATGGGTTTCCTTCCTTTCTTGCTGTCATTTTTGGAAATAATGGGGTACAGTCGTCCCCTTGCTGTTGTGGTTAATCCGTCCTTGCATTTGATTGGTTGGAAACACTTCCACGACGTGCTGGTTTGTTGACAGTATGGTGTTTGAAATAGATATAATTCTTTCACTGTTCGTGTTGTTTGAAAGTGGAACAGGTGTGTAATCGTTCCTTATGGTGTAAAGGTTTTCCATTTAGTGTAATCGTTTCTTTACTGTGTATGTGGAACTGTCTTTGCAAGAAAAGAGGAAATGGAAATACAGTCGCATATATTGCTGTAATTTGGGTTCTGTTGAATCTTGTTGTCATTTTGGAAATGATACAAAATACTGTTATTGGTCGCTGAGTTCAGCTGTCCTTGTATTTCTGGAATGAAATGCTTTCCTGTTGTGCTGGTTGTTTAACAGTATTGGGAAAAATTGTCATATGTATCACGGGTCTGTACGTGTTAATTGAGTTATTTCTCTTTTGAAACCATAAGTTCTTTTGCTGATGAACTGGAATGAAAGAAGCGATGGTTGTTGAAGTTGTTTCATATTGAAATTTTTAAAGGAAATAGATTCTCTTCCTTCTACTGTCTTGGATTCTGATGAAAGTGGCATTCGGGTTCTCTACGAGTAATTGAACTCGAATTGAATTCAAGTATTAGCAACATTTCCATGGCTGTGCCTTTTCTTGTATAGGAAATGAGCAATTACGTTTTGGTATCCGTGAAAATAGGAAAAGTAGACTGTTTTTCCTTCTGAAGTTATTGATGGATTATATTTTCTCCTTGCTGTGAAAATAGGATGGTTTTATTGTGTTTTCTTGATACTGTTCGGTCTTCTTAATCAGACTATTGACGCAATTATAAACTAGTTTTGTATTCTGTGCAATGAATGATTATAATTTCTTCTTGCTGTAATGAAGGATGACCCCATTGCGTCTGGCAGTCGAAGTTTGACCTTCTGATATTATTTTGTTTTTACTATCTTGAGAATGCAAATTTGGCTGGAATGTTCATTGCTGTAGCTTGTTGGATTGCAGCTGTACTGGCTATGTGAGATGCTTATCAATGAGAATGTTTACGCTGTTATCTGTCTAAGTTGAGTTGTCTTGCTTAGAAAAACGTGATTGAATGTTTTTACTTCATTCTGAAAACAATGATTGTTCTTAATGAAATAGTAGAGAATGAATTCTTCTCTTTTTGCTATTTGGGACTCTGAAAGTGACATTGGAATTATAGTGTCTAAGACTCGGTCTTGCTGTAGGTAACAGCCATGTACCATTTGTTATTAAGAACTATATGTGTTCAGAGGCATAAAAGATTATATGAATATATATACTTGCGTGGTTGCAAATTTGTTGTTGGTTAGCTATACAGTGTAAGAAGTAAGGAATCTTCTAGTATAGCAAATACCTAGTATACATATTGATATGGCTTGCTCCACGATAATTATAATGTCTTACTAACCTGTTTGGCATTTATATGAACTGGAAATGAATGAAATTATTCTTGCTGCCAGAAAGTGAATTCCGAGTGGATTTTGTAAGTTTCACTCTGAACTGTTATATTGATTTGTCTTTCGTCTGGATTCCACTGTTAGGACAGTCATGTGGAAAGAGATAGAGATATGAATTAATGTTTTAGAAAGATGATCTTTCTTCTTTCATTCAGTTAGGAACCTGGAATTCGTGAATGAAGAATTTTATGGAGCTTAGATGAGAGCTACTATATGCATTGCTGTTCGCTTTCTTGTTTGTACTTGAATGCTTTAAAACTTAATGTGCTTCATGAACGGAAAGGGAAGTAATGGATTTATATTCAGTTAGTTTCATCCTTTGCATTTGTTATTAATGAAAGGCGTGGAAAAGATAACTGTATGCTGTATAGGCAGCAATCTACTTGAATTCCTAACTTTACAAATTTTGTAAATTGATACTTGCAATGATTATGTGAAAACGGGACAGCAGTCCCTTGGCTGGTTGTGATGATATTCTGATGATTTAGTGGTTATGCTGATCTCTCTTTTGTGCTTTTCGAGATTGATGTTTTGCTGTTGTTTCATAAAAGCAGGGTTCTTTTATTGAAACAGTTAGTTGAAGCATCTTATTTTAAGGATAAGTGCTTAATGTGCTCAGTTCATTGAACTGACCCGTGCAATTCATTTTGCAGATGGAATTTGATTAGAATGAAGACTTGGCTGTCTTCTGATGCCTCTTGATAAAATATAAATTAAATTGTAACTGTTGCTTTTATTCCTCTTTGAGGAATTGTGAAAGAAGAAAATATATTCTTCTGTCCATGAGTTGTATAGATGCTTTGTAAAAACTATACCCAATCAGTTGGATTGGCAAATGTACAAATTATGACTTGAAATATTGAATACAGTTACAAGTGTGATATTTTCAATAATTATATCAGTTTGATATTGTTATATAAATTGGGAATAAAATGTTACTTCTCGATTTGGAATTGTTTCGTAATCCTTGGATGGATGCTGAATTGAAACTGATATCTATTCTTACTTAAATACAACCTTTAAGTTGAACAATGCAATTAATTCATACTTGGGTAAAGATGAATTTTGAATTGACATTAAAAAGGATTAAGAAGAATATGATTTTATAATCAGAGGGTATTCAGGATTAGCTTAGGAGCTAAGGAATATCAATTTAAATTTGGAGTATTCGAACTTCGTTTTCGAAACTCCATCATTGATCCCGTTTGATAAAAATTCAGATTAAAGGATATAGGATACATATATCCATAACTAATGATCCTTAACTATATAATGTTAAGGGGAACAAATGAGTTCATTTCTTGAAGTTTAGACCTCGTTTGAATGACGTCTAATAAGTTAATATTCTGAAATAAGTTGCAGTTGGAAACATCTTGGTTAAGTTTAATAGGTTAAACTTATTATGTCCGTCGGTACGGACTGCTTAATCTAATGATTAAGAAATAAACCAAGTAAGGAAATGTAGCTCTTCGATACGAAGGAGACGATACATAACGAACTAATGGACAGTTTAGTCCCTTTTAGTTATATACAACTGCAACGGAAACGAGGATCAAGGGATCAGCGTGGACGCTGAAAATTGCTTAAACTATTAACTCGTGGCTAAGTCACTTGGGCAGGATGTGTATTCTCGTTGGGAGAATTCTGCAGGACATTGGCATACGCCAGCTACAGCAAGGTGTCTTCATGAAGACGGGGTCTTCATGACGACACATTGTTGCAGCTGACATATAGCAATGCCCTCCCGAATTAAAACATTTAGAATACATAGGCTGAATGTGTAGATCTTAGCTGGGGTGGAGATAGGGTATGATTTGGTATACGGAGTGACTCCGGAATACTAAAGATAATCAGACACACGGAGTCGTGGGGTAACGACACCGTATGTCTGCGTATCTTTAGTTACCTTGGAGTGCCTTCCTATACCCGCTCATATTACTGGCTGGAATCGAAAGTTTAAAACGGAACTTAAACGATGAGGACTGGTAGGAACCAGGAAAGACCATTCTAGATAACAGGTGAAGTGAAGTGAAGGACGTATTCCGTAGATGTGTATCACATTCAGGAATATGATCATGCAAAGCATGTGAAAATCTTTGGCCAAAGTATCGCAATTGCTGGTTGCGTTGTCCTTATCACTTAATTTAAGATGCAGGATGTCAGATGAATATCAGTAACAGATATTCAGATAGGCTTCTTAAATGGATCACTTCGATAACCGGGGAAGGTTATGAGAACAAGTATATAAAATATACTATGCATAAACAAACATGAAGGATCGGTTGTTGCCGAGTCATGTACATGAAGGATCGGTTGTTGCCGAGTCATGAAATGAAGGATCGTTGAAACTCCGAGCCATGAAAATGGAAGATCGGCAGTTCATCGAGTCATTTACAGCAGCATATAGAATCTGTTATGAGATTGAATGGCATTGAATGTGTGTTCCATATTGTAAATATGTGAACAGGGAACATTCGTTTTTAAAAGAAATTGTATGATCCAAACTGTGTGGTTTGGGCAGAGAACAATTATTAAATCTTGAACGTGTGTTTGAATTTTATAATTCATAACAGAGAACGTTATATAAAAAAAAAAAAATAAATTTTTTCCCTTGTTCTGGTGTTTTAAAAAGGGGATGTTACATTATTGTATCTGGAATCATATACTAGGACCAAGTCATTCACATGAAATGGAGACCACTGGATCTTTTAATCAAAGTATACTTTCTGCTTCATTTTCTTCTTATGGCTTGTATCCTTTGCTATTTCCCTCATTTCCTCTAGTAAATGAAGATGTACCAACCTTTCTTTTACTGAATCACTTTCATCCATCCTTTCATTTTTCATAACTCTCACAGTGGGAATATCAAACTCAATAGGAAGAACTGAATCAATGCCATAGGCCAACTGAAATGGGGAGTATCCTGTTGCTGACTTTGATGTTGCCCTATAGGCCCACAATGTTGCATGAATCCTTTTATTCCATTTATGTACCTGCAAGGCTGCATCTTTTGCTAGAATTTGACACAACACAAAATTTGTTCGTTCCACCTGTCCATTTGTGTTTGGCTTGTATGTTGTTGTCTTACTGTGCTTAATAGAAAACTTATTGACTAGGGCTTCTACCACCTCGTTAATGAAGTGGCTTCCTTGATCTGTTACAATTTCTAATAGACAACCAAATCTGGTGACAATGCGTTCATATATGAACCTTGCCACTTCATCCATGGAAGTTGTTTTCAATGGCCTAGCTTCAACCCATTTGGTTAAATAATCTGTGGCAACTACAATATACTTATTTTGGCATGATGTAGTTGGAAGTGGACCTATAATGTATATTCCCCACTTTTCAAAGGGACCAAGTGGAAGAATAGGACATAATGGAGCTGATGAAGTCTTACGGTTACTATGTGTTTGACAAATATCACATGTCTTACAATAATTATAACAATCTTTAAAAAGAGTGGGCCAGTGATAACCTACATCCAAGATCCTTCTTGTTGTAAGTTGTCCAGAGAAGTGCCCTCCACATGTACCATTGTGGAATTCTTCTAGCAGTTCCTTCCCTTGATCACGTCCAACTACCCTCTTGTACTGTCCATCAGGTCCTATTCGAAATAATACTCCATGCAGAATAGAATATGGATGACTAGCTTGAGTAATCTTTCTCTTAGTCTTTGTATTGGCACCATCAGGAAACTTGAATTCATTCAGATAATTCCAAATATCTATGTATTCACTAGGGATTGTGGTAAGGGAGAACAATGCTGCATCGGGAAAATCATCATCATCACAAGATGATCCTAAACCATCATAGGCTCGAGAGAGTGCATCTACATTGACATGCTTCTTTCCTGGCCTATCTATAATATCAAATTCAAATTCTTGTAGCAAATTATCCATCTTGCTATCCTCCCTGATGGGTTAGGCTTATTGACAATATATTTCAGAGCCTGATGATCTGTTACAACTATAAATTTCTGCCCTAGCAAGTAATTTCTAAACTTCTTTACAGCAAAAATGATAGCCAGAGCCTCTTTTTCAGTTACAGTATAGTTTACCTCAGCACTGCTCATTTGTCTGCTCCCAAAGTAAATTGGATGTTCATTCCCATTTTCATCCTTTTGACTCAAAGTACTTCCTAGTGCTGCATTTGAGGCATCAGTGTACACAATGAATGGCTTGCTCCAATTTGGATTCTTCAAAACAGGTGAAGACACCATGGCTTCCTTCAGTTGTTTAAAAGCTTCATGCGCCTTATTTCCTGGTTCATAAGTAACATCCTTCTTCAAGAACTGGGTTAGTGGCTGTGCAATCTTTGAGAAATTCTTGATGAACCTTCTATAGTAACCCACATGGCCTAAAAATGATCTCAACTTACTTCTATTCATAGGAAATAGTAAATCTTTGATTTTTGAAACTTTATCAGGATCAGTACCAATACCATCTCTGGATACAACATGCCCTAACAAAATGCCTTTAGAACATCCAAAGACACACTTTGTAGGGTTTAGTGAGGCTTGTGCTTCATCTAACCTTTGAAATGCTGTCTCCATCTAGTGCAGGTGGTCCAACTTGCTCCCATAGATGTAAAAATCATCCAGAAATACTCTGATGAAGGTCCCAATGTAGGGTTCAAACACCCTATTCATCAAACGCTGGAATGTTGCCGGAGCATTACACAACCCAAAAGGCATAACTCTATAAGCAAACGTTCCCCAAGGAGTGGTGAACGTGGTCTTCAGCTGATCTTTCTCTGCTATACGAACTTGGTTGTAGCCGCTATATCCATCAGCAAAACTATAGCACTCCTGGCCAGCTACTTCGTCCAAGATCTGATCTGAAAATGGAAGAGGGTAATGATCCTTCTTTTTTGCCTTATTGAGCTTCCTGTAGTCAACACAAATGCGTAGCTTCCCATTCTTTTTTATTGAGATCACAATGGGAGAAACCCATTCTGAATTCTCCACAGCAAATATGAATCCTGCATCAAGCAACTTATCTATTTCTTCTTTTACAATCTTGGAAAAATTAGGATTCATTCTATATGGCATTTACTTTATGGGCTTAGCACTATCTACCAGCTCAATAGAATGTTCTACCCAACTTACTTAACGGAGTTCCTTGTAATCAAAAGTGAATATGTGTATGTACCTTCGAAAGAGCTGGAGGTAGGATTCCTTCTCACTCTCCATCACAACATCACCAATCTTTACTTGTTGGAGACGATCATCAACTTCTTCTTCAGATAATTTTATGGGGTCATGATTTGGTGTGACTGGAAGGATATCCATGACTGAAACATCCACCTCGCTTTCTTCATCTTCAGTGTCCACTTCACTGGTACTAGAGTAATCAGAGGATGTCCAATCATCAGTTTCATCACTTGAATCCACAGGTTCTGCTTTATGATGTCGAGGGATCACGTTTATCATCACCCTCTCTCTACCACGTCCAAGTGTCATGAAACCTTCATTCCAGTAGTTTCTTGCATGAACCCTCCTTAGCCATAGTCTTCCCAGCAGCATTGGGTACGCAAAAGTACCATTTTACATCACCTGAAAGTCTACCACACATACAACACCCATAATAGATATTGCCACATTTGAAACTACACCTTCTGGTTTTTTTTTCCTTTATTTAATGACCTTAACATAAGTGTTGAAGGGCGATCAATTTTTAAACCCAACATATTCATTACAGACTCGGTCATTACATTAACTGCAGCACCTCCATCAACTAAGACATCATGAATTGAAATACCATTACATAATACCTCAGCTTGTGGAGCATAGGGATCTGCCTCTGCCTCCAAAATAGGGACCTCAACCTCCTTCCTTCTTCGAGCATTGAGTCCACCTCGCAACTCCTGCCTCTTCTCAGAAGACATAGCCAAGAGTTGACCATATATAATATTTGAAGGCCTTTTGGACAGATCTTCCAAGATGGAGTATGGTCCTTGTCCCTGTGAAATCAGAAAATCTTGCACACCCAACTTTCTTCTCCTATGTTTCTTACTAGTTTCTCCTTTCATCTTCTTAGGATCAGTTCCATCTTGATTATCTTTTTCTTTCTTTCTTTTTGTTACAAACACATCTACTTCATTATTTCTACTCTTATCTACTACATCAAGAGAATTCACAGGTGCTTTTCCTTTATCATTATCTCTTGTACCAGATGTAGAAGCTCTATCTGGACAATTATACTTATAATGAACCTTTTTATAACAACCATAACAAACAACTTCAGAAATATTTCTTTTTGGACCTCTATCTCCTCCCTGAGAACTAAACTCCTTTCCTTGAAGAAAATTAATAGTTAACTGGCCCATCTTCCGAAGCAGATCTTCATACTCAGTAGATGTACTAGGAGAAATATTTGTGCTCACCGGGAGTGGTTGTGGATTCTGGACCAAAGGTGCTGGTGTAGGCTCTACTTTAATAACAATTTCTTTGGGCTCCTCTTCCATGCTTTCTTCTTGCCTTCTTGCAATCTCTTTTGTTTGTTCAATGGTAGCTGGGTGGTCATACTTCACTCATTGTTTGATCTCTGGCTTCATTCCAAGAATGAAGTGCTTACAGAGGAGATTATCCATGCCATTCATCAACCCATCCGCTAATCCTTCCTTCCGGATCTGGGCATCGAGCTTCCTCCTTAGCTCTAGAACACCAGCATGATAATCCTTTATCTTCTCTTTCTCTCCTTGGGCTAGCTTTTTGATCTCGATCATGAGGTCTGCATATATCTGTTGTTCACCAAATTCTTCAAGAAAACTTTCAGTTAATAGATCCCATGAGTTTTTCACATTATCACCTAGTGTTTCAAACCACCTAAGTGCGGAACCATCCAAAAAGGTAGGAAAAAATTCAGTCCATTGTTCCCTTCTTATAAGGCCATTACAAATACAAGATCGCTTAAACTCTTGAATGAAAGAAGAAGCATCTTCATTAGATTGAGCTGAAAAAACAGGAATCTTTCCCATTTTCAAAAGTAACCAGGTGAAATACCAACCCACAAGTACAATCAACAAGACTTATGTGCACAAATAATTGGAATTACTATAGAAATGACCACGGTAAACTATGGTAAAACTTGACTTACTGCGGTTAAAACTGATTTTACTGTGGTAAACACTATTCACGGTAAAAAGTGAAGTTACTGCGGTAAATACTATTCACGGTAAAAACTGACTTTACTGTGATAAATACTATTCACAGCAAAAATGACTTTATCATGGTAACTACTATTCACGGTAAAAATGACTTTACCATGGTAACTACTATGCACAGTAAAAACAAGGTTATCCTCCAATTGATTTTTTTCTAAGTGGGAATATCTCTCCAGAAAATCCACCAACGAGGAATGGTCCTGGCAACAGAACCAAAATGTCATCACCAATCCAGCACTATGATAATTCTTCACCGGGAACTCCTCGTGCTATGATTATTTACTAATGCACAACCTTTAGTTTGGTGGATGAAATCTGGAAACAAAACAACAACCGAACATAAGAATACCATCGACTATGACAAGACAACATGATGACAAATCTGAAATATCAAAGTAAATTATAATATTAACATAAAATTGTTACAATCTCACCCATGAGGTACTTCAACAAGACTATGGGAGAAACTTTACAATTACACCTCTTGATGGCTTCTTCAACACGCCTTTAACTGATGGCTTCCTTTACACACTTCCTACAATATTTCTCACTACTTCTTTCTATGCTAAATGAGGGGGGTGGCCTCTCTATTTATAGAACTTCCAGGCTTATCCATCCTATCTCTAAGATAGGATAAGAAATCCACTCTGACGAATCATATTCCATACCTTAACTCTTATCTGTACATGTAAGCTTATCTTCTAAGATAAGATAAACCTTATCATTTTACATGGGTTCCACATTTTTAGACTTTTTACAAATAAAATACACAAAATATTTATGACCTCACTCCTTGTCCTTATTACCAATATAATATTTCTAATTCCTAATCATGTAGACCCTACTTCTCTACTTACCCAAACTTTGACATTTTAACATTACTGGACCACTTACGACAAATATTTACTTTTTACAACATTCATATTGTACTTTGACTGTTACCATACTCCACATTATTAGCGGCACCGTACTGACGGCGCCGTTATCTTCTATCAGACGCTACTATTAATTACACTTAACAACATCCTATTCCTAATACATACATTAATGAAATAGAAATTACGGAGGAAAATTTTAGTGTCGACAACCCCTAGGGAAGGTAGATGGACAAAGTTTCCTTTCTATTTTTCTACATGGTTTTTATTTCTTTTATTAATCTATCAAGGTTATAGCAAGGACCATTTCCCTTCTCCTATGTTCCAGTTTATTTGTTAAGTTTCAAAGTCAAATCCCCTCAATTATATATTTATGGTGTTTGGGTGAATCATCTTATTAATTAATTTTTAATAATAAGGAAGATTCAAACATATCACATTATTACTTTTATGAGAATAAACATATCGCATTTTTAATTCTAAAGGAATAAGAGACATTCAACATAACAAACACATCACTAAGTAAGAACTAGGAATCTATCAACCAACATGGATCACAACAATATTTCAAGGGTTTACCAAATAATTAAAGGCATCATTAATATTCCTAGTGGGTCTCTACAAGTCTCAAAATAAGTTACAAGGAAGGCCCATTAAAGAGGCATAATTACTTTACGAATCTACTAAGGTTTAACAATGTTTGTTGTTTAGGATAAAACATTTTACTTGCATGCTAAGACAAGGAAAGTATTAAAATATACACCCCTATTTCCACAAGATACCACCAACCAAGCAACAAGATGACAATGAAAATTTTACTCCATGGACACCACATTCCCACTAGAAAGCATCAAATGCAAGTGGAAAATCAGCTAATCTATTTAGCATGTACTTTACAACCAAGAGTTATAGTTTTAAAAGAAGAAGCATAATATAAACACCACCGAGATTAAAATATCAAGATCTACCAAACTACATCTCTAATAGCAAGGTATAAAAGGCCCAAAATAATCCATAAGTGTCTCCATGTAACCCAAAGATTAATAGGTCATAGAGTGTTATTCATAGCAATTTAAAACGTTAAGGCAAGGGTCAGATTATTTATAGGTCAACGTGAGCAAAAAAACACACTTAATTAAACACATTGCCTGAATGGGCTTAAATCTAATCATAATTACCAAGATGCATACAATCCACAAGTCAATACTTTTTATAATGAAACAAGTAAATCATGATAAAACTTAGCATGCCATCAATGAAATGTCACTACCAAACAACCACTTTTTCACTAACATCTACAGTCAACCAAAAAGCAATCCAATCCTAAAAAAATCCAAAATCCCATAATTAAACACCTCTACTCCGACAAGGATCAAGCTCTTACCAGAGTGTAAGAGAATCACCACCACCGCTATTAGACTTCTAACTAGACCGCACTACACAACGAACTCTCTTTCTAGCAAGGTTGAGTAATGAAAAATTCACTCTAAGATCTTAGACACACTCAAGGTTTCGTGCATCCAAAACCAAGGCATAACTTAAAGCACCTAAGAATACATTCGAGACACCTAGGGTGTACCCCCATATGAAGAAATGTCACAATACAAACAACGTAGAACCAACTCATCATCATGCAAGAAGGAACCACGTAACGTTTAGCTAAGTAGCCAACATTATAAACGAGCTCCGAGTCACTAATTAAAATAAAATCCAAGAAATATCGGCAATTAAGGAAAGTGGCTAAGTAGCCGCATTGCAAAGTTTGAAAATTATCGCAAAAATATAAATAACTAAAAAGAGCCTTAGAGCTTCTCAATCCAATCATAAAATAAGATGTTGGTCCTTGATAAAATAACACAAACTTACGAATGTAAAATATAAATAGTTAACACCACATTCACTTTGCAGCCCTTCATGGCTGCCAATAGGGGTACTATGTGTTGGTATCCAAATTTGTTCTCCCTTTCAAGCCGAGCAGCAACACAAGTTGGACATGGAGCTTAGAGACAGATAGATCATAGTGTGTGTCATTTTGTAGCTGGGGATGGGATCTAATTAGCCCTTTGTTACTCAGATTTGTGGAGAGATGGATAGCACCTTTAAGAGCATTTGACCTATCTTCACTACTTTAGGCCATGCCTCTTTAACTAGGGTGAGAGGAATCTTAGTGTGACCTTTTTTTGATGAAGGAGATGGATATATCCTTCTTTTATCAAAAATTCTATAAAGAAAACGTTTGGAAAATATGATCAATTCTCCATGATTTAACTCATGAAGAGTTGTCACTTCTAAAATGATGGAAATACTTTCAACACAAGGTTAAGGTTGTTGAAGACATTCAGAAATCCTCGATTGTTTTGCATATTTTAGTAAATATATTTTGTTCCTTTGTTGATACACAGGTCAAACAGGGGCATTTCAGGATAGATTCATGGTTTTTTTGAATAATTTTGGTGGTAGATGATGCAGGATGAAGTTGATTATACCAGATCTATCGAAGGGACTTCATAACAATGGAACAAGTTAACAATAGATAAGCTAAAGAATAGTTAAGATATTCCTTTAACCAGAAGGTGTGCTTCAATGGAGGCCCAGATTAGCATGTTTTTACACAATCTTTGAGACTCTAACACTAATTCTTGAATTGAAAGACACAATTAGACACCAAAGTCTCTGATCAATCATGCCGAAGGTACACCTGAAGAATTACAGATAATATTTATCAACAAGTGACAGTGAATTGATTTTAAATTTTTTTATCTCATCTAAGATGAAGGATCTTCATGAAATGAAATTAAAAATACCATTAAACTGTCACAGGGATGAGATCCTATGTGATTTCACAAAAAATTTCAATGTAATATTGCAATAGGAATGAAAGAAACTATTTACAAACATTCTGAAACAAAGAAGACACAAATTGCTAGAGATTGGACACAAATTAATTTCAAAATTTCTTAGATTCATCAACAGGTGAAAGCTTCCAGAGAAATCTCAATGCTTGTCAATGGCTATACATATGTAACCAACTTGACATGCCAGAAAATTTAACACAGAAGAAAATAACAGGTTATCTTGTCTTTGGTCTCTCACGAAGACAACTTTCTCAAATTTTCTCTTAAGAATTCAACCCCCGACCATTTGCAAGAGTCTTCTCATTACATTTATACATTTTCACTCACTTAATTTTCCCCCCAAAAGAGAAGAATATTCGAGGGACCTTTACTTGTTACCAATTTGTCTCAGAAAGCAACATTTAACAAATTCATATATGAAAGCTACCAGGTGGACCAATTGTGAACTGATCACGTTTCTTGGGCCCTTGACTAATGACTAGGATACCATGCCACAATTTTTTGGGAGTCCTTCTAATCATTTTGATTATGTCATGAGAAATCCCCCTTTTAATCATCTTCCGGAGGCTTTACACAACTGGATCCGATAGGTAATCCCTTTTGCTCTCAAGGCAACATCTTTTTCATCTTTTGCGCCTGCAACTTTCATCATTTCATCCTTTTCCCTTCCCTTCCTTTGCAACTCTGTCCACATCCATCTCCTCTGGTAATTCCCATTTTTGTAAGTTCCTGAGCGATTGCAACTTCAAAATATTGATCTTAACAATCCTTAGACTCACAATTTAAGTCTCAAATTCATTTAATGACACTTTGCAGATAGAAATGACAAGAAATTTCATCAAAAATTGATGAAAAATAGTGCCTATTTGCATCTCCAAGAGTCTTGGAGCAAAAATGGCAGAAAAACAGACGCGATGCACCACAACCGTTGATTCTGCCCCTTCTCCACCTTATTTTATAACTGTCCACGTGTTTCCCTAGTGCAACTACAAAGGTAAGGTATAGAGGCAAGTTCCCAAACAAGTGCGGGACTTCCACGTGCCTTAGGTCCAAGAAAAAATGCCTTTTGGCCTTTGAAAAGTCTGTGTAAAAAAGGAGCCAGTGGAAGCCTCAATGTGTCTCAATGGTGCATTTTGAGATGGTCCCCAAAAGCAGAGACCCCAAACAAGCACGGACTCAAAACATGTCTCAGTCCGGCAGAGTTTGTTAAAAAGTTGAATGTTCAGCAGAAGGTGCCATGTGTCTAGGGTCCACGACATTGCTTTCTAAGAGTTCTAGGGTAAAATATGAGTGTAAAATAATTAAAACTAAGGTGATACACCAAAATTGTATGAGAAATTTGACTAAGTAAATGCACAACTGATTTGAAAAGGATTCTTGATGCACGAACCAATCAATGTATTTTGCAAAATATCTAAGGGCAAAGCACTTGATTGTACTAAGGGAGATTCATAAAAGTACTAATAAGTTAACATTCACATTAAAATTAAGCTTTGAAAAGACTGAAATTGCAACAGGGTATAGGTGGCTGAGCCAGCGGAATTTTCATTCACAGAATTAGTATAAACATACACAAGACTACAAAATAACTTGGAAAGGCATAAAATACTTCACACTCAAAGGGAAGAACTAGTCAAAAAATGCTTCAGTTACTCATATATCTAAAAAGTCCTCTTTTGTTGACTTGCAAGGGCACTTACAATATATAGCAAAATGCCCTACTCTAACCACTTCCAACCAAATATCCTAAGGCCATGTACTCGCCCATACATCTTGAGATGTTTATCCTTTACTTAATAAAAAATACAAGTGATAAAATAATACAAACTAGAGTATGTAGTTTAAAAATCAGGCATTTGATGCCCTTAAATACAATATAGTCAAAATGAAGTTGACTATTCTATTTTAAGGACAGAGATAGGGTGGATAATTTTCTAATAAGGCCAATTTTTTTGCTCAAGCAAGTCTTCCTCCTTTATGCATGAAAATTCATCACCTTAGTTTTAATTATTTTATAGGTCATCTTTTACGCCTAGAACTCCCAAAAAGTAGTTCAAGTATACACCAACAAGGAACCAGCCTAATTTAATCACCAGAGATTCACCTCTACAATACGGGTATACCCACAGACCTAAAGAGTGTCTCACATTATATCTATGAAAGAGAGAGATCAATTTTACATGCTTAGAAAATCTACACCCATCTCTCTAAAGGCTACACTTTCGAGAGAGTAATAGTTTTTGGAATGCTCGGTGGGACAACGAATCATAATCTGCATCCCCCAAGTTACAAATCTAGACCGTAGATTTACCAACAAATAAAAGTTACTTTCAAGAGCAAGTTGTACCAGTTTATTCTAATAGATTTTATGAGCTTTTGGGGACTCCGTAAAGCATGATTTCATACTAGTATTACAGAAACGTTCCATGCCTACAGTGACTATGAGATCATCGGTAAGAGGAATTCGTCCTGAGTATGTTTCTTGACCTTCTGAGAATTCAATGCTAGAAGGAGAGGAGTTGGTTTTACATTACCCTATAATAGACCTAGTTTTGATAACCCTCCTCCTGATATTCCTGTTGATGGTGAATCACTGCACCCCTGAATGTCTGCAACTCGATGGGTTGAGACTCTCAGTGTGATTGCATAACATGGAGCTTTTCCCAAGTGTGGGACCTTGCGAAATCGGAAAATCTCTCTGGATGAAGGCCGGTTCCTATTCCTCTGTTCATATGCACACATAAAAATGCAGAGGGTTTACTTAAAAACCTAATCTAACTTTCCAAGGAGGTACAGGGTAAGAAGATGCATAAAATAAAACCTAAACTAACAAAGGTGATGCACCGAGGAATGAAGAAACACCTGTCTTGCCAATAAACACAAACCATTAAAATGCAATGCAAGATCATGCACAGATAACAAAATTTGCAGTGAAAGATCAAGAGGATGCAAATGAACACAGAGAGGGTTGAGAATCATCCACAGACATGCATTATTTTCTCCAAAGATTGATACAATACACTAAAAAATGCCAAGAGGCAAAAGTTGCATTACAGTTTTAGATGGGAGGTTTGAACTCCACAAATTCACCTGCCAAAGAGAAGAAGGGAGGGGCAAAACAAGAATGTCCAACCTTTTAGAAAGAAGCCCCTCCTTAAAATTTATAGGAAGAATGAGAGAGGGAAGAGAGAGGAATTCCAAATCTACCCCAACCACCTCCAGATTTGTATTTAATTCATCTCATTATGGCGGTAGGTTGAGAACCCTAGCAAACCCAAAAAAATGGTGAATTGTATTTTGCATTTTTGAAGAAATTTTTCTCACCCAATTAAAGATATCCAGTCGTAGTTGGATAGAGGACCTCGTAAGATTTCTGAAAATTCCAACCTTGTGTGAATCCGAGCTCCCTGTGAAAAGTTATGGCCATTTGAATATCTGGGTCAGGGTTTGCTTCCTGTCGGGGGTGTCAGTGCTCAAAATGTTGCACCTCCTGAAGATGTGCCTCGTGGCGCATCCATCCTTATGTTGACATACTCTTACATGTGCCATATGTGCACTGAAAATGTGGGTGTCGACACTTTCATGTTGTGCGCCCCTAGCCTGTGCCTTGGGCGCAAATTTTTCGCATGTCGACACTTTGTGCTGTGCGCCCCCAACCTGCGCCTTGGGCGCAAATTTTTCATGTCAATCACTTTGTGTCTGTGCCCCTAGCCTGCGCCATGGGCATGAATTTTTTCATGTCGACATTTGTGCTGTGTGCCTATAGCCTGTGCCATGGGCAGTGAATTTTTCGCATGTCAACACCTTTGTGCTGTGTGCCCCTAGCCTGCACCTTGGGCACAAATTTTTGCATGTCGACACTTTGTTCGGTGTGCACCCCTAGCCTATGCCTTGGGCATGAATTTTTGACGGTGTCAACACCTCCTGATGTTGTGCGCCCCCCAACCTGCGCCTTTTGAAGTGTGCACAATAAATGTTCTACTTTGAGTTTCTTTGATTTCCATATTCTTCTGTTTGTCTATATTTACCTGGGGGGGAAGATATATACAACAATTTGGTGACTCAACGGGATCGCCTACCTGCTAGGTAGAATATCAGTGGCCTTTTAGCAATCCATTGGGCATGGAGTCATAAGCAATAACCTAAAACCAACTTGATCTCTGATCCCGAGCCATGATATCGCAACTCCTTCTCCGAGAGCACGCTGAACTGTAGAAATTCAACCTGAGAGCAACAAAACCTGTGCCAAAGCACTTAGGGAAATTGAAACCTAACTACAACAAGACAATGTGCATACGCACTTAGAGGAATTGAAATCTAGGCTAATATTTACAAGGGTAAACCTTTTCCTTTTAGTAACAATGTTTAAGATAGATCCCGTTAACCAGAATCGGGAGTTCTTCTCCATCTAATGTAGACAATTGGAAGGCATTACTACTTTTACATCTCATGACCATGTAGGGGCCACTCCAAATGGCATCAAACTTGGAATGCCTTCCTGGTTTTGCTCGATCTGCATCCCATTTCAGAACTAGATCCCCTTCCTGGAAGGTCCTTGCTCTTGCTTTCTTATCAAACCATATTTTTACTAAGGCCTGATCCTTTTCAATCATCTGAACTGCATGCTCTCTGATTTCTTCCAATTCCATCAACTCTACATATCTGGCCTCCATTGGTTTGAACTCAGACAACTCCAACTGCTTCATGAGCTCCAATGCTGGGAATTCTAATGATATAGGCAATACTGCCTCTTTCCCATAGACCAACTTGTAATGAGAACTACCTGTAGACCTCTTTGGTGTTATCCTGTTAGCCCATAATGCTGATTTTAGCTTGGTATGCCATGTTCTTTGGTTTTCATCCAGAGTCCTTCTGATGATCCTTAGCAAATTCTTGTTTGTGGACTCTGCCTGTCCATTACCCTGCGGGTAATAATTTGAAGAGGTGCTCAAATAGATTCCATTCTTGACAAGCCCATTCTATAATCTTGGAACCTATGAATGCCAATGCATTGTATGATATGATAGTGGCTGGCACACTAAACCTGGTCACTATTCCTTCATAAAAGTCTAGTATGTTAGACTCATTTGCCTCTTTGAGCGCTACTGCTTCGGTCCACTTGGTGAAATAGTCCATTGCCATGAGAATCCACTTGTGGCCTTGGCTTGAGTTTGGGTTGATGACCCCGACGAAGTCCAATCCCCATTGCATAAATGGTTGGTCAACCAAAATTGGGTGTAATGGAAGTGCTACTAGTCTTTCTTTTCCCATGAAGAGCACACATTTCTTGCACTTTCTTATCCATGTATAACAGTCACTGAAAACTATCAGCCAATAATACCCTACCTTCATTATCTTGAGAGCTATTACTCATGGGGTGAAATGTCCTCTGGAATCTCCATCGTGAAAATATCGTAACACCCTCTCAATTTTACCTATCCCAATGCACCTCAATAGAACTCCATTGATGTCTTTTTTAAACAAAACACCATCAACAAACACATATGGAATGGCTTGTAATCTAAAGTATCTCCTCTTTGCTTTTCTCATTTCTGGAGGGCATAGGCTTTTCTGTAGGAAGTGTATCATATTCTAATTCCAACAAGGAGTGGGAACGTCATCATCTTCCTATTCTTGACCATCTTGTAGTACTAAGATAGTCTCTTTTTTATCACCTACTTCAACTTGCCTACTCAAAGCTAGCTATTCACATAGTCCTTTTCCACGTACTAATTTAGTGACATTAATTTTGATGTCATATTCCATGACACGAGTGATCCATCCTACACGCTTCTCATTGAGATCCTTGTTTAGAAGGAAGTCCTTGACTCCCACATGAGAGACCAAAAATTGGATCTTGTTGTTTGAGACTAGGTGCTTGAATTTCCTTAAGCTCCTGATCACTGCAAGGACATGATTTTCAATGAAAGAGTACCTATTTTTGTATTCCTCTAAGCCTTGACTGAAGAAAGTAACTGGCCGTTATAATCCTTCTTTGTTTTGCTGTACCAAGATTGCAGAAATTGTGTCTCCACCACCAAAGGCATATAGCATGAAGTCCTTGGAGAAGTCTAGATTGACAAGAGTCGAAGCTTGAGATATATCCTCTTTTATTGCCTCAAATACTTTCCTTGCCTTCAGATGTCTATTTAAATGCCATGCTCTTCTTTAACATCAGCATTATTGGCTTTACGAGAGCTGCAAAGTTTGGAACAAACCTGTTGACAAAATTGATCCTTCCTAAGAAGATTTGAAGAGCCTTCTTGTGACTTGGCAATGGCAATGCTCGAATTGCTTCAACTCTTTCTAGGTCAATCGTCAACCCCTCATTTGAAACGATATGGCCTAGAATTTTTCCCTTATGAGCCAAGAATATGCATTTTTTAGGATCCAATGATACCCCAAATCTTCTACACCTCTGAAATACCTACCTCAAATGAAAGAGGTGATCAGCTGCATTTTTGGAGAATATAGTGATGTCATCAATATATATCAGAACTATTTCATTGATCAACCCCTTGAATGCCATATCCATTGCCCTTTGGAAAGTGGCTCCAGCATTTGATAGCCCAAATGGCATCTTCTTGTAGGCGTAGGTGCCCCATTTAGTGGTGAAAGCCGTCTTGAACTGGTCATCTTCTTTCAACATTATCTGATTATACCCTGAATAGCCATCTAGGAGAGAGAATCTCTCTGAACCAGACACCACCTACAATATTTGTTCCATTGAAGGAAGTGGGTAATGGTCTTTGAGAGATGCCCTGTTTAGGTCTCGAAAGTCCACACACAACCTGATTTCTCTACTCTTCTTTTTGACTGGAACCAAGTTTGCAACCCAGCTTGAGTGCTTGATTGGGAATATAATGCTTGCCTCTATAGCTTGTTTATCTCTTTCTTCATTAGAGGCTCAATGTGAGGTTTGACTGGTCTCTACCTCTGCCTGATGGGCTTAGAATTTGGATCTAATTCTATGGTATGTTGTGCCAACTTTGGATTGAATCCTCTCAAGTCTTCATAGCTCCAAGCGAAGACATCTGGAAATTCTTGACAAAACTTTATGAAATCTGATTTATCCTGCTCAATGGCCACTTTACCAATTTGAAATGTTTTTCCTTCCCCAACAAGAGTTGGCTCTAAATCTTCTCTCTTGACCTATATATTAGCCTTTTCCTTACATAACTGGTCGTTAGGGTTGAAGATAGACTCCAATGTTACTAAACCCTTAGGAAGCTTGTTTGTCCGTAGCTGCACTACTTGATCCCTGTACTGCTGCTCTAGTTTGTCCTAATTCCTAGCTAAGAATTCAGCCTCTTCTTGTAAAAAATTGATGATCTGTTGATTATTCTCAAACACCTGCTAGCTTGTGTTATTATCTAGACTTACTGGCCTCATAATCACATGCATATGTGGTTGTGTTTTTCCCCTAATGATGTTGTCAACCACATCAAACATTGCCCCAACTACTGTGAGCCTATCTACGGCTTCATTTTTCTTCCTGGGTATGGACACGATGTTGAAAGCTTCGAAATCCTTAATGAGGTCCCATACTCTGTTCTTGTAGTTCCTTAGCAGGTCATTCTTTGTAGCATGTTGTCCTCTGACTTGGTTGACGATTAGCTCGGTATCTCCAAACACCTACATGTTCTTTATGCCCTTTTTCCTGGCCCAATGAAGTCCATGAATCAATGCTTTGTATTCAACTGTGTTGTTTGAACAGGAAAACTGGAAACAGAAAGCTGAATAATATTTGATTCCTTGAGGTGAAACAAGCATAACTCCTCCTCCTGTACCCTACCTACTCCTTGATCCATTGAAAAATAACTACCATACCTCATTGCCCTTCTTATGGTCTGGTTTGGTGATGCTAGGAATAGACTAGTTTTCTTCATGTATGCAATAGACTCCTAGCTCAGATTCTTCTACTTCTTGGTAGGGATCAAAAGCATGTACCTTGCTAGCCCATTCATCAAGATTCAAATCTGGGATGCTTCCAACTTTGGTGTAAGCTTCATTTGTGCTTGGATAATCTTCTTGATCAAATATTGAATAGTTGGCATTGATTTGGCTTGGAGTATGAGGCTCAATGTGAAATTTTACAATTGGTTCGGATCTGATTGTGACCCTAGTACCATATCTTGTTTTGAACAACATGTGTGACTAGTTAGCAGACAAGTAGCCTCTAATTCTAGCTGTGAAATCCCTTGATAAGCATAGGGAAAAGAGTGGTGGCAAACATATCACTGAAACTATTGTAAATATCTTCCCCCCGGGTAGATATGGGACAAGAAAAAGCAATGGAAATCAAAGGAATCAACTCCCGACATTTATTTATGCCAAAATTCACGCCAAGGCACAGGTAAAGGGTGCACAACAAAGAGTGTCGACACGAAAATGGATGCGCCAAGGCACAGGTAAAGGGCGCATGACACAGAGTGTCGACACAAAGAAATTCATGCCTTGGCACAGGTAAAAGGCGCATGACATAGAGTGTCGACACGAAGAAATTCACACCTTGGCACACGTAAAGGGTGCACAGTAAAGAGTGTCGACATGAAAATGGATGCGCCAAGGTGTAGGTTAAGGGCACACAACAAAGAGTGTCGACACGAAAATGGATGCGCCAAGGCGCAGGTAAAGGGTGTATGACACAGAGTGTCGACACGGAAAAATTTGTGCCAAGGTGCAGGTAAAGGGCGCATGACACAGAGTGTCGACACGGAAAAATTCGCACCTTGGCACACGTAAAGGACAATTGCATGACACAGAGTGTCGACACGGAAAAATTCATACCTTGGCATAGAGTGTCGACATGGAAAAATTTGTGCCTTGGTACACGTAAGGGTATGTCGACATGAAGATGGATACACCAAGGTGCATCTTTGGGAGGCGCAACATTTTGAGCACTGACAGGAAGCAGACCCTGACCCATATATTCAGACGGCCATAAATTTTCACAGGGAGCTTGGATTCATGCACGGTTAGACTTTTCGAAAATATTATGAGGTCCTCTGTCCAACTACGACTGGATATATTTAATTGGGTGAGAATAAATTCTTAAAAATTAAAAATAAAGTTCACCACTTTTTGGTTTTGCTAGGGTTATCACCTACCACCATAATGAGATGAATAATTAAATGTAACTTGGAGGTGGTTGGGGTAGATTTGGATTTTCTCTCTCTTACCTCTCTCATTCTTCCTATAAATTGTAAGGAGGGGCTTCTTTCTAAAGGTTGGACATTCTTGTTTTTTCCCCTCCCTTCTTCTCTTTGGTAGGTGAATTTGTGGAGTTCAAACCTCCCATCTAAAACTGTAACGCAACTTTGCCTCTTGGAATTTTGTAGTGTATTGTATCAATCTTTGGAGAAAATAATGCATGCCTATGGATGATTCTCAACCCTCTCTATAATCATTTACATCCTCTTGATCTTTCACTACAAATGTTGTTATCTGTGCATGATCTTGCATTGCATTTTAATGGTTTGTGTTTATTGGCAAGACAGGTGTTCTTCATTCCTCGGTGCATCACCTTCGTTAGTTTAGGTTTATTTTTATGCATCTTCTTACCTGTCTCCTTGGAAAGTTAGTTTTTACCATGTCTCCTTGGAAAGTTAGTTTAGGTTTTTGAGTAAATCCTCTACATTTTTACGTGTGCATCTAAACAAAGGAATAGGAACCGGCCTTTATCTAGAGATCTTTTCCAATTCGCAAGGTCTTACACTTGGGAAAAGCTCCATGTTATGCAATCGCACTGAGAGTCTCAACCCATCGAGTTGTAGACATTCAGGGGTGCTGTGATTTTCCATCAACAAACACATCTTGTAAAACGGTAACGTTGGGGCACGCATGCAAGGTAAGATTCACACCTTTAATCACTCCCATCGTTGCTACTTCTATCCCATACAATTGCACTACCCCCCTTTGATATGACTTCATATTGGAGACCCAGCTGATTAGCTATTTGCTTGGGCATGACAGAACTACTTTCCCTAGAATCAATCATGCAATTGTGTACTAGTTTAAGCCCAAATGAATAATGAGACGTAGAATGGAGGGGGTTTCAGAACTTTACCTTGTTGTCCTCCATGATTCCCTTCAGGCTGAGCAACATTTGTGAGGACATTCTCTTGCATAGGGACCTGCTGGTTTGAAGTTGACAAATTCTTCATGGCAGCTTGTAGAAGATCTCTTTGGCCTGGGATGGATAAAGATTCCCACATTGATATAGTCACATTTGTCTTCTTCATTTGATCAATGATGCTAAATGGGGATGAAAGATCCCTTTGTTGTCCTTTAACCTTCACATTCCTTTCTTGCACATGGGCAGCAACAACTGGCATTTGAATTGACTTAGAAGGTGGTTTGGGCTGTCCTTGCGCGTTTGGAACTATATTTTGATTACCAGAAAACCTTGTAGAGTGATGGAAGGTTGTAGATCACTTGGAGCCAATGACTTCCCTTCACCAATATTCCTCTTCTTTGATCTTGTGTTAGCTGCTACACTCTGAGAAATTGTTTAATTCATGCCATAAAAATCCTCAGCTTGCCAGTTCACAAGTGCAGTATAATTTGGAGTTGTGTTTTGCTGAGATGCCCCTTGTTGCTGATTTGTTTCTTGACTCACTTCACCCTCTACGCCAGTAGTTATCACCATCAAGGCTTGATTCAAAGCACCATTGAAGCACATAGATTGGTTGTGAGGTTCATTGCATGGGAAACACCAATCATACTCTTGAGCTATGTTGTTTTGAAATGGCACTAATGCTTTAGAAGTAGATGCAACATTGGGGTTATAGGGCTGAAATGGTCTATTGGTGGGAGGCCTTACTTGGATTTGATTTGCAGCTGGATTGGGTGGCCTATTGGGATGGTATGGTTGCTTATTAGGTTGAGCTTGAGGCTGATAAGAAGGTCTAAAACCTTGGGCCTGCTTCCTCTTGAGTGTAACCAGCTCATTTCCCAAATTTTGCAATTGTTTCATGACCTCTTGGAGTTCATTTGAAGTGATAGAGGATGAAGTAGAAGTTTCATTTGAACTTTGATTTCTAGGAGTGGGAATAAGAGCCAAAGTGGGTGATTGAATAGTGCTTGGATTTTCTCTGTTTGGATACAAGGGCATGGGAGGCCTAGGAGCCAGCTTACCAGCTTGAATAAGATAGTTTTCAGCCCTAATGGCAATGCTATAAGTAGCAGGTAAGGTTGTGCCTCCCATAGATTAAATCAACATAGAAATATCAGAATTCAAAGCTTTAAGATAATATAGAAAAGCACCTTCAGCTGTTGGCCTAACGACCATTGGAATCCTATCCCAAGACCTTTGAAATATGAAGTTGAAATCAGTAAGCTGTTCATTGGGAGCTCTCTTGATAGTTGTCAATTGTTATAGTAGAGACAAATTATCCCCCTTTTCTCCAAACTGCTCATGGAGAACTATCCATAACTGATTCCAATTTTGGAGAGAACTAGCTCCAAGGCTCCTAAACCATTGCAATGCCTTCCCTTTGAACGAAGATGCTAGCAATTTGACAACAACATCCATTTCATTTATCTCATGGATTGCACAAATGTTAGCAATGTATTTGACATGATCACAAGGAGTGGTATGATTTTATCCAGTGAAAAATGGAATGTTCTTCAATGCTGCAATTGGAACTGGATTCTGTGCATTGAGGTCAAGTGGGTTGTTGCCAGTGAAGTTGACAAAAGGGTTTTATTGTGCCATTCTGATTGGCCTGAGAACCCTTGTTGATTGGATGAAAGTTCTACCAGGTGGAGGGGTTGATAAAGTCCTATTAGGTGGAGATAGTGATCTTTGTGGTCTTCTTCCTCTCCTTCCCCTTCCTGGTGATAACTGCAAGTAGATAAATAACCCTTCCTCTCAAGTATCAGACCTGGTTTGAATTCTTCTCATGTACCTAGGTAACCTGTGTTGATACACCACTAAATTCTATCCCTTCGGAGTCACCAGATGTGTTAGATAATGAGCCTCAAAAGGCTAGATTCTACTAAGTTACACACCAAACTTGACAATATTAAAAAATAGAATTTAAAACTTTGAAGGACTTGAAAGATACATTTCCTCAATTCAGTTATTAGGTCTTGTTGTGTAGCTACTAATCCCCAAAAGGTACAAGCAAAACTCAGGTCATGCAAGGCAACTTACAAAACCTGAAACACACTGTGTCGGAACTTGGGACATGCTCAACACTTGGGAAAACCTGAAATACTAAAAACCATGAAATTTTTAAAGTCAAAATATAGAAAATATAAGAATACCCTTTTGAATATTATCCCCCGATCTATGAACTGGTGAAATTTTGACTTGTTTTGAGCAAGTTAAGCCCTTGAAAATTGATTTCAAAGTTCAGCCTGGAAGGTCAAAAAATGAAATTGTAAAACCTGCAATTTCTAAGTCTAAATTTCTTGAAAATTCCTTCAAATCTTGTGGAATGACCTCTTGGTCCTTCCGGGCATGCCAAAACTATTGGTGTGAATCACAACACCCCTGAATGTCTGCAACTCGATGGGTTGAGACTCTCAGTGCGATTGCATAACATGGATCTTTTCCCAAGTGTGGGACCTCGCGAATTGGAAAAGATCTCTAGATGAAGGCCGGCTCCTATTCCTTTGTTCAGATGCACATGTAAAAATTCAAAGGGTTTACTCAAAAACCTAAACTAACTTTCTAAGGAGACAGGGTAATAAGATGCATAAAATAAAACCTAAACTACAAAGGTGATGCATCGAGGAATGAAGAACACCTGTCTTGCCAATAAACACAAACCATTAAAATACAATGCAAGATCATGCACAGATAAAAATTTTTGTAGTGAAAGATTAGGAGGATGTAAATGAACATAGATAGGGTTGAGAATCATCCAAATACATGCATTATTTTCTCCAAAGATGATACAATACACTACAAAATGCCAAGAGGCAAAGTTGCATTACAGTTTTAGATGGGAGGTTTGAACTCCACAAATTCACCTGCCAAAGAGAAGAAGGGAGGGGGCAAAAAAAGAATGTCCAACCTTTAGAAAGAACCCCCTCCTTACAATTTATAGGAAGAATGAGAGAGAAAAGAGAGAGGAATTCCAAATCTACCCCAACCACCTCTAGGTTGCATTTAATTCATCTCATTATCACGGTAAGTGAGAACCCTAGCAAACCCAAAAAATGGAGAATTGTATTTTTAATTTTTGAAGAAACTTTTCTCACCTAATTAGAGATATCCAATCATAGTTGGATAGAGGACCTTGTAAGCTTACCGAAAAGTCCAACCTTACATGAATCTGAGCTCCCTGTGAAAAGTTATGGCCATTTGAATATCTGCGCCAGGGTTTGCTTCCTATCGGGGTGTCAGTGCTCAAAATGTTGCACCTCCTAAAGATGTGCCTCATGAAGATGTGCCTTAGCACATCCATCCTTATGTCTACATACTCTTATGTGTGCCATAGGCACTAAAAATGTGGTGTTGACACTTTATGTTGTGTGCCCCCCAGCCTGCGCCTTGGGCGCGAATTTTTGCATGTTGACACTTTGTGTTATGCGCCCCCCCAGCCTGTGCCTTGGGAGTGAATTTTCACATGTCGAAACTTTGTGTTGTGTGCCCCTAGCTTGTGTCTTGGGTGATAATTTTTTCATGTCGACACTTTGTGCTGTGTACCCCTAGCCTGCGCCTTGAGCACAAATTTTCGCATGTCGAAACTTTGTGCTGTGCGCGCCTAGCCCGCGCCTTGGGCACGAATTTTTGCATGTCGAAATCTTGTGTTGTGCGTCCTTAACCTATGCCAACTGAATATGCACAATAAATATCAGGCTTTGAGTTTCTTTGATTTCCATATTCTTCTATTTTTCTATATCTACCCGGGGGGAAGATATATACAATAGGAAATTCAAACAGTTCCTTGTCTAAGTCTTTTAGGAAGAAGGTATTTTCACCAATTCAAATATCAATTAAATAAGGACCCATCCACAATGCATCAAGTTTACCATGCTTTCCCTTATCTTCATGCCTACTATCCCATAAAAGCACAAGATCCCCAATGCTGAAAGCTCTTGGAGTCACCTTCTTGTCAAATAACTTCTTCAAATTTTCTCCGAACTTCACATGTCACTAATGGGATGCCCTTATTTCTTCATCTAACTCAATAATTTGATTGATTTGAGCATGATATGGACTAACTTCTTGATCTTCAATTTGTTGAACAAACTGAAATGAAGACAATTGCAAATGAAGGGGCAACAAATCTTGAGTTCCATACACCAACTCAAATGGGCTTTTACCAATAGTTCTTTTGACAGTGATTCCGTTAGCCCAAACAACAAACTTCAATTTCTCACCCCACTTCTTTTTTAGCCCCAAGGTTCTTCTAATGATCTTCAAAAAGTTTTTATTTTGGACTCAGCTTGTCCATTTCCTTGGGTATTGTAGTTAGAAGCATATGTCAAATCGATTCCATATTCTTTTAACATTGCTACCAAAGGTTTGGCTCTGAAACTCATGGCATTATCAGCAAAAATCTTAGCTGGCACTCCAAATCTACAGATGATGTGATTCAACATAAATTCCATGACCACTTAGTGTGTTGCTTTCTTGGTGGGGATTGCTTCCACCCACTTAGTGCAGTATTCAATAGCTACAGGAATCCACTTATGACCAGCAATGGAAGGATATGAAATTTCACCAATGAAGTCCATTCACCATTGTTTGAAAGGAGATTCAACTGAAACATGTTACAAAGGAAGGGAGCCTGAATCTTTCATTCTTCCAGAAAAATGCTGGCAACTTTCACATTTTCTAACCAGCAGAGTTGTATCCTTGAAGAGAGTTGGCCACCAATAACTAGCCCTCAAGATTTTATGTGTTGTAACTCTTCCAGCAAAATGTCCCCCATAAACTCCTCCATGGAGACCAGCTATTATTTTAGGGGCCTTGTCTTTAGTAATGCATCTCAAGAGCACTCCCTCAGGGTTCTTCCAAGTTAACCCAAAATCTGTAATGACATACTTTTGAGAGGCTAATTTAAGAGCTCTTTTCCGATTTTTACTCAAATATTTAGGGAAGCATAGATGTCTGAGATAAAATATTATATCCTTGTACCATTCAAAACTTACCAACTTTTCAAGGACATCCACCCTTTCCCCTTCTACTTTATTCACCTCAATAGTTTGCAAGTGGCTCTCAGCCATAAGCTTAGCTAGGCCCAAACCTCTTACCAATTTCATGGTTTGGATATCCATGTCATACTCTTGCAACTTGTTCGCCCACATGCATCTTTTTCTTGAGACCTCCATCTCTGATAAGATGTCTTTCACCATGGTGTGGGGAACATAAGCAATAGCTTTAGAGATCAAGATGTAGGGTCTGAAAACCTTTATTGCTTTCACCAAGGAAAATTCTTACTTCTCCATGATGGTGTACTTCAACTTAGCTCCTTGCAATGCCTTATTGAAAAAGTCAATTGGTCTCTCAACCCCTTCATCATCCTTTTGTAACAAAACAAATGCAATGGTGTTTTCTGAAGAAAAAGAAAACACTTGAAAATGCTTCTTGTAATTTGGGGCTGCCAAAAAAAGGGCATGCTTTAATGCTTCTTTGATCCCATTGAAAGCTTGAATGGAAGCTTCTTCCCATTTGATAACTTGATTCTTTTCAGCATACTAGTAATGGGGATAGTTAGCTCACCAAAGTTAGACACAAATCTTATGATAAAGTTTATTTGTCGAAAGAAGGATTGAATTCCCTTCTTAGTTCTTAGAATTGGAACCTTGCTGATGGCTTCCACTCTCTAGGGATCAATCATGACCCCTTCCTTTGACACAATGTGACCAAGTAGCTTCACGTTTTGCACTCCAATATGGCACTTCTTAGGATTCAATGATATGTCATACTCTCTACACCTTATCAGCATTCTCTCCAAGTGTTGCTAGTGATCATTTCTATTTTTGGAAAACACAGTTACATCATCTTGATAAACAACAATAAAGTCATTAATATAACTAGCAAATGCTACATCCATTAGCTCTTTGGAAATTTCTCTCCAGCATTCATTAATCCAAAAGGCATCTTGACATAGACATAAGTTCCCCAAGGAGTAGTAAAGGAAGTCTTTATTCATTCTGAATGCTTCACAACAACTTGATTATATCCAGAGAAACCATCCAGAGTGGATAACAATTCAGAACCAGTTACCAATTGTAACATATTCTCCATGTTTGGTAGAGGGTAATTTATCTTTCAATGATGCTTTATTCAGGTTCCTGAAGTCTACACATAGCCTTATATCAACATTATTTTTCCTAACATGCACTAGTTTTGCAACCCAAGATGAGTACCTTGTGGGTTGAATGATCCCTCCATCCCTCAAATTCTTTAGTTATTTTTGCATCTTCAAAGAAAGGAGAAGATTGATGGGCCTTTGTTTTTTGCCTAAAAGGCTTGGCATTAGATTCAAGAGGAATCTCATGTTGGAATAAATCTTCCCTGTATGCCTTTCAACTTAGAATCAGACCAAGCTAAGCAGTTTTGATATTTCTTTAACAATTGAACATAGAACTACTTCTCTTCCTTGTTGAGATTGCCTTCCTAACCAGATTTTACGTGGTTTTTCCTTTGTGCCCAGGTCATGCTCTTCCACATCTCTTGAAACTGACATACTTCTTTTAATAATGCAATCAACATTATCAAAGTTTGATTCCAGAGCCACCAAACCTCTGGGAATCATGTTTTTCTTCAGTTGGCTGATGTCTTTGCCAAATAAAGTTTCCTTTCCTTTAGCAACACACACCATTGGTTCCCAATCTATACTCTGGTTAAAAAACTCACATTGGTTCTACAGAAATTTTTTCACCTGGGCATCATCATCAAACACTTGCCAATTTTTAATGTTATCAAGGACAGATGGCCTTGTTAGTATTTCAACATCATACTCACAAAATGGAGACACTGTGTAATTCCCAAATATGGATCCTAACACTGCTAAATTTTCTGCAACAACATTAAACTTTCTATCATGGTGCACGATATTAAAAGAGTAAAACATTTTAATCAAATCCCAGACTACATGCTTGTATTGTTTCATTATCTGATTTTTAGTAGCATACAGTTTTCTAATTTGCTTGACAATTAATTCTGAATCCTCTTTGACTATGATATTGTTTATACCATATTTCCATGCAATTCTCAAGCCTAATAACAATGCTTCATATTCAACAATGTTATTAGTGCATTCAAAGTTAAGTTTTAAAGAAAATACAAACTCTTCTTGGCCTAGAGAAATCAGAACAATTCCAAGCACCATTTCCAAACTTGGAACAGGCTCCATCGAATAACAAGGTCCAAGGTAAACCCACTTGTTCAAGACATTTACACTGATCAATCTTATGATCTTTGCAATCAGAAAACCCCACAAAGTTATCTGCATCTACATTTTCATAGAACACTTCATAAAAACCATTATTTGGATCTTCAATGAGGTGCAACATATTTTTCTCTCCATACAGTTTTACAAGGCTGCCTTCAATTGGAATGGTGGAAAAATACATATCCATCTGAACACTTCCACAACCACTTGCAGCCCACTTTCTTGATAACAACATGCCCCATTTGACAGGGCAATCAACAATGACAACATCAAGTTTCAGGTTCTTATTCAGATAAACTGCAAGTTGTACCATCAAGCATCTTACACATCCTATAATAGGCACCTCTCTAGAATCCATTGCAGTACACTTTACATAGGTTGCTATCACTTTAATGTTCAATTCCTTCATGACTTCCAAAGGCATAACATTGGATGATGCTCCGAAGTCAAACATACAATTGTGTAGTAGTTTGTCTTTAATAATCAGTGTTGTAAAAAATGGATCAAAATTTAATTGAGACTCAACCAAAGATGTCCCTAAGTAATCTTTTGGTGGTTCACCTATCTCCTATAATGCTGGTGGTTTTTCTAGGTTTGTAATGGTTGGAGGGGGAGTATTTACATTATTTATATTTTTGCTTTGGGAACTCCTATCTTCCTCCAATCCCAAATACTCAAAAGCCATCTTCTTGTGCTTAGGAATCCTAAGCAGTTCAACAATTGGAACATAAATATTGATCTGACTCAAGACTTTGGCAATGTCATATGGAATGTACTTGGGCAAAGCAGCATTTAGAGAAAGATTAACAAACTCTTTAGATGACATAAGATTTTTAACATTTTGGGCATGGGTTGGAACACCAGTTCTACTTGAGACAATAGGGCCTTTGCCAAATGCATCTTTCTTTGGAGCCTCTATTGGTACATTGGTGAGAATTGGGGTCTTTGGTTTGGCCTGAGGCCCTGCCTTTTTGACAACTTTACTTCTTGTGTTATACTCCTTTTCTTGGGCCACAACAACATTCATTAGCAATTATCTATCCTCTTCTGCAAGGATTCCTCCATTGTACTTCTTAATCATTAGACCTCTTAGGTACTCAAAATCATTATTAGGAAGCTCAAATGCTTGTACCATATCTATTTCTAAAGCATGAGAGGGAGGAAGAAAAGGTACCTAGTGAATGCAGTCCCAAAAACTTGTAGCAGTTATTGCACTTATGACCTCAGTTAAAGTTGCTCCTTGTTGTGAGCTTGTAGAGAAGTCCACCATGCATGCATCATCATCAGTGCTATCATCATCATCAGCTTCTTCAACTTGCTGATCTATTTCACATGACGGGTGGGGTAAGAAACATTTGTCACACCAATCCATTTGATTTGTCTCTTTAACAACATCAACCCTGACATTTAGAGGATCAGGCACTACTCTGTTTTACCTAACTTGGGGTTGTCTAGCTCCCATGGGTCCTTTACATCTGTTATCAGACCTCTGATCATTTCTAGGATGATTAGTAAGTCTGTCTTGTCCTTGTTTCCTATGCTGACCCTGAGAACCTTGTCCAATTCCTTTCTCTTCCCTGGCCAGCTTGTAAGATATTTATTTGATAGCCTCGGCCAAAGTCCTTACAACTTCCTCAAGATCCAAAACCTTACTTGATTAAGTCTTCTCAGGGTTGATCAACTTAACACCCCCCCTTTTAGGAGGTTTTCCAACTGCTTTAATGTTGTTCTCAATTTCGAGAGCCATGGTAAAGGCCCGCCTCAAAGTCCTAGGGTTCTTATCCCTCAAATAGTAAGAAAATTTATTATAAAATGCATCTGAATACTTTATCAGACATGATTCATCACATGGCCTCAAATTAACAGGAAGTCTTCTCAATGTTTTGTTAAATCTAGTATTGAAATCATGCACTGATTCATTAGGATTATTTTTTATATTTTTAAACTCTGATAAAAGAAACCTAGGGTCTGTTTTATCACCATAATACATTCTAAAAGCATTATTCATCTCTGTCTAGGAGTCAATGGAATTATCTGGTAGAGATTTATACCAGTCCCTTGCATCTTCTTCTAGAGTATGGATAAACAATTTAATGTATACATCCTCAAATTCTATTTCAAAGTCCTCCATCATATTGACAAAGAACTTCAAGTGCTGATCACCAGTGATTGCATTATTTCTTTGAAACTTAAGCAATTTGTTTCTTACATCTTGTGGCACATCATTTGGATAGCCATCCATACCTCTAAAACTAATGGGACAAAAAGTATTAACAACAAATAGAGGTCTGGGTGGAGGCTGAACCATATTATTCTGAGGATGTGATTTTACAGGAGAAACAAAATGATGAGGAGTGAGGGGTATTAGTGGTACAGGGATACAATTTTCAGAATGACTTCCCTCTAAAGGCTCTGTCTCTTAGAAAACTCTATTAGATTTTGAAAATATAGGGGTAGATTAAGAGACAAATTTTTTAAATAGAAAAAAGGACCCTCTCCAGTTGGAGAATTTGGAGTAACAAAGAGACTACCTTATTCAGAAATACTTGAGGATGTATTGAAATCTGCAATCACAAGCCGATCAGTTTTACCAATGGATTTTTTTTTTCTTGATGCTTGATTTATAAAGAATTTAATAGCATGGAGTCGCCACTAAGGATTTTCACCTTATTTTGTGAAAATGCACTATGAAAGACATATCAAAAGTCTTTCAATACCATATTCATGCAAAGATTACGAGATATGCTCTTCTTTTACCCAAATAAATCAATGATGATACAAATTTTAGTGCAATAACTGTATAAGCTGGGAATATTGCACTCAGAACTCACAACTTTGAACAATTCTTATAGATCTGAATAGATAATGATGTTTCAGCAATATGTTTGCACTTTAAAATCTATAAAAAGCATTACCAGGGTCTGTACGCATACACCTTTGTTCAAATGCTTCAAAGAGTCCCCGAAAATGGTGCCAATAGTGTTGGTATCCAAATTTGTTCTCCCTTTCAAGACGAGAAACAACACAGGTTGGACATGGAGCTTAGAGACAAATAGATCATAGTGTGTGTCATTTTGTATCCAGGGATGGGATCTAACTGGCCCTTTGTTACTCAGATTTTTGGAGAGAAGGATAAAACCTTTAAGAGGATTTGACATGTCCTCACTACTTTAGGTTGTGCCTCTTCAACCAGGGTGAGAGGACCCTTAGTGTAACCTCTGTCTAATGAAGGAGATGGAGATATCCTTCTTTTACACAAATTTTATGAAGAAAACCTTGGGAAAATACGGTCAATACTCCATGATTTAACTCTCGAGAGTTGTCACTTCTAAAAACATAGAGATACTTTCAACGTAAGGCTAAGGTTACTGAAGACATTAAGGAATCCCGATTACTCTGCATATTTTGGTAAACAATTTTTGTTCCTTTGTTGAATAGGGAAAATCGGGGCAGTTCAAGATGGATTCGTGATTTTTTGAATGATTTTGGTGGGAGATGAAGCAGGATAAAGTTGATTATGCTTGACCTTTGAGAAAATTCACAACAATGGACAACTCAACAAGAGAAAGCTTCAGAACATTTAAGATGTTCCCTCAACTAGAAGGTGTGCTTCAATGGAGGTCTAAATCAGCACATTTTCACACAATCTTTGAGACTCTAACATGAAGGCTCGAATTGAAAGACTCAATTAAACACCAAGATCTCTAATCAATCACGCCCATGGTACACCCAAAGACTTACAGACAATATTTATCAACATATGACAGTAAATTGATTTTAAATTTGTTTATCTTATCCAAGATGAAGGCTCTTCTTGAAATGAAATTGCAAATACCATTGAACTGTCACAGGGACGAGATCCTATGTGATTTCACAAAGATGTAAATGAAAGATTGCAATAGAAACAAAAGAAACAATTTGCAGACATTCTGAAACAAAGCAAACACAAATTTTCTAGAGATTGAACACAAAATAATTTCAAAATTACTTAGATTCATCGGCAGGGGAAAGCTTCCACGGAAATCTCAGAGCCTGTCAATGGCTATACATCAGTAACCAACTTCACACGATAGAAAATATAACATAGAAATAATTAGTAGGTTATCTCAGATTGGTCTCTTAAGAAGATAGATTTCTCAAATTTTCTCTTAAGAATTCAACACCTGACCATTTGCAAGAGTCTTCTCATTGCATTTATACATGTTCACTCACTCAATTTTCCCCCCAAAATAGAAGAATATTCGAGGGACCTTTGCTTATTACTAATTTTTCTTAGAAAGTGACATTTAACAAAGTTAGATCCGAAAGATGCCAGGTGGACCAATTGTGAATTGATCACGTTTCTTGGGCCCTCGACTAATGACTAAGATGCCATGCCACAACTTTTTGGGATTCCTTCGAATAATTTTGATTATGTCATGAGAAATCCTCTTTTTAATCATCTTCCAGAAGATCTACACAGCTAGATCCGACAGGTAATCCCTTTTGCTCTCGAGGAAACACCTTTTTCATCTTTTGTGCCTATAACTTTCATCATTTCATCCTTTTCCCTTTCCTTCCTCTGCAACTCTATCCTGCATCAATCTCCTCTGGTAATTCTCATTTTTGCAAGTGCCTGAGTGATTCCAACTTCAAAATATCAATCTTAAAAATCCTTAGACTCACAATTTAAGTCTTAAATCCATTTAATGGCACTTTGCAGACATAGATGACAAGAAATTTCTTCAAAAATTGATGAAAAACAATGTGTATTTGCATCTCCAAGAGTCTTGGAGCAAAATTGGCAGAAAAACAGACGCGATGCACAAAAACCGTTGATTTTGTCCCTTATCCACCTTATTTTATAACCATCCACATGTTTCCTTGGTGCAACTGTAAAGGTAAGGTACAGAGGAAAGTTCCAAACAAGCACGGGACTTCCACGTGCCTTGGGCCCAAGAAAAAATGCCTTTTGGCCTTTGAAAAGTCTCAGTGTAAAAAAGGAGCCAGCGAAAGCCTCCATGTGTCTCAATGGCACATTTTGAGATGGTCCCCAAAAGCAGAGACCCCAAACAAGTGCAGACTCAACATGTTTCTCAATCCGGTAGAGTTTGTTAAAAATTGTAAGGTTCAGCGAAAGGCGCCATGTGTCTAGGGTCCTAGACATTTTCCTTTGGCCGTTGAAAAGTCCAAGCAAAGGGCAGAGTGAGAGGAAGCCTCCAAGTGTCCTCTTGGTACTCTTTCAAAATAAAATTTAGGGGTTGGCCCCCAAACAGGCGTGGTGCCTCCATGTGTCCTAGGCCTTTCAAAATTGCTTTGAAATTTTTTAGTATAGAGCGGAGCCGTTGGAAGCCTCCACATGTCTCCCCGACGCAATTTCAAGGCCAAACCAAAAGGTGAATTTTCAATTGAGCGTCATTCCTCCACGTGGACAAGTTTTGGGTTGAAGCGAGCCTTAGAGTTTTTAGAGTTCCCCGTTAAGCCGTACCCAACCACAAAGTGCCACATTTCCACTGATGGTGAGATGTGAATTTGACTGAGAAAATACACCCGTCAAACTGTAAAATGCAGGAAAATCACCATTTGAGCTTGGAAATGAATCTTTCTTCAAGGACAGAGAAATTGGAAATATTATAAGGCCTAAATACGATCAATCCAATCATATTTCCAAAGGTATTTAAGACAAAAATGACAGGGCCCGTCAACTGAAGAATTTCAAGGACAAACAGGGAGAGACTAATTTGAGCACCAACAGGTTCTACCTCCAATAGTCTTCCTGTAATGCAATATATCTAAAATTTCTCCATTCTCTCAATTAGGGGATGCTAATTAAAAAAATTTCCTCTTTAGATACAAAATTCGGCCTTTTGTAAATTCAATTTCCCACCTCCAAGTTTACTTTTTGATATGCATTTTATTAAGGGTCCACACATTCGAATTAGGAATGAAATCCCACATTGACCACATGAGGGTGATGGATATGATTTTAATATTTTTCATTTGAAAAGCCCGCCTAACCATCTAACTTAGTCGAGGGTTATGTTGTTAGGTGGATTGGCCATTGAATGTGTTGTTGACTTGGCCATGAACACAGCCCTTATGAAAATGTTGAACCTAGTTACAATGTTAAACTTTCTCAGTGGTGAGAAGTATGATTTGGTTGGATCCTTAACAAGGAATAGAGTAATATCCCACATGTACTATGAATTGGTATCCTCCAATGTGGCTTATATGTAACATCACTTCAATAGAATGTGAAGAACAAGGTAGTAGGGTCCCCCTCTTAACAAAAAGTAGAACCCAAATAATATTTTTACAAAATTAGACATTTACACTTTTCAACACCCCATTGGTCCACATGTCATTCTTTGATTGGGCCACATCATCAATGTGCAACTTGATTTTTATTTTTTCTTATTGATGCCAAAATTTAGTGGACCATAACTTCTGCATACGAAGTTTGTTTGACCATATTCAAAGTGTGCTGGAAATATCTCAACGTGGTTTGCATTGAGTGGGTGGTTCCATCACAATTTCATACCATATTATTGATTCAGTGTGGGTATCCTCCTAGAACATAATGGTTCTACCATAAACATCCATAAAAATAAGAATGTGCACATTATCAATGTGCCATGTAATGTTATGCTCACAATAATAGTGTCATGACAAGTTATTGTAGAAATAAAAAGGCATTTTTAAATAACCAAAAGGCCTTCCCACCCATTGTGTGGTAAAGCTTAAGATTGTTTTAGTTTATCAGCCGAGCCAAGTAATATTTTTGGATGAGTGATTCGATCCCCACCCTTGAAACCATCAACCTATTCATGACACACCCATTGATTAACAACTCTTGAAATAGGGTGATATGTATTGAAGTATTGTGGAAAACATTTGAAAATGAACAATAAACTTGTGAAGATAATGAATAAAATATACATGAGACACATTTAGATGGTACTATTTGCTCATTACTTCCATTTAGATGAGACATATATATATATATATATATATATATATATATATATATATAGGTGGGATGAATAGTACAACGCCCCTTACTTCCATTTGGGAGGTGATAACTACTAAAAGTTCTAGAAAAGCTAAATAACTAGACTAACACCACATAGTCTATTAACAAAGCTAGGAATTAACAATAGTAACATCAATGATTAAAGCTTATGTGAATACTTAAAATAACTAACATGATATCAATCAATCTTAGCTAAATCATGCCTACTTAGCATGAATTTATAACTAACATAAACCTAATTAGATCAAAGGGCGATCAAATTGGGGTTATTGTTACCCCACAAATGGTGAGAGGATCTTTAGCAATGGCTACAAGGCCATATTAAATATCCATCTACTAACCAAAATGAAGATTTGGATGCAAATATTGAGCTTGATTATCCAAGGAGGAAGAAAGGCTCTTAATCATATTTGTTATATGATATACTAATAAAAGTATGGTGTAAAGTTCTAAGGTTAAGGCTTGGTCTTTTTTTATAGTTTTCTTTTTGGGGAAAACTTGCATCTTGGTGCATGTGGGACTAAAAGCACAAAGTAGATTAAGGTTTTCTAATCATGAGTAGTGAGTTAACAAGTGATTAGTATGTGAAGAGCCTTTATTAACCAATTGGGGTCAATTAAGATGCTAGAATAAATTTTTGAAGCCTTTTGGAATGTCTTAGAGGGAAAAGGGGTGATTTTGAATGGTTGGAAGAGGGGTTTGAGCCAATACTTGGATTTATTGATCAAAACACGGGTAAATAGGCCTAATTAGCTAATTGTTTGCTTGGAAGAGGATTATGGCTTATGTTGTGTCATAAAGTGGCATCCTGAATGTGATAGGGGTTAGGTAATCAACAAAACATTGTTAATTAACCAAAATAGAGGAAAATGTTTATTAATTAGTAGAAATCACTAATTATAATGGAAATGGGAAAAATGAGGGTAACTAGTGTGATTTTAGCAATAAGATTGCAAAAGCGGAATTTAGGTGTCTACAGGAGGAATGAAGTTCGAAAAAAATCTTAGAGTTTCTTGATCAATTAAAGATCATGCCTAAATATTCTCTGTAGTGCCCACCATTTTCTCTCCCTTTGATGACATTGACTCCATGTGTTATTCTTTTGCGGGAAATTGGAATTAATATTATCATAGCTATTTGATTTGAATAATCTTGATTTTATCATAATGTTAACACCTAGTTGTTAACATGTTCTTAGAAGGATATTGTGTGAGACATACAATACCAATTCATTATTTTTATCATTTTCATTTGGATTAGATATGATCTTAGAGATGTGTTGATCTGAGATTGACATGGACTATACTTTGAATATACTTTAATTTGTTGTCTCTTTATCTTATATATGATAATCGGTATTGAAATATTATTGTATTTGGCTCATGAGGCTAACTCATGGGAATTATTAGTATCATCTAATTATGATGCTTTAGTATTTGGAATTTTATGGATTTGTAGAGTAACATGCATCTTGTAACTAATTGTGAAACATGTCATGGTTGAATTTTCATGATTTCTAACATCTTGTATAAGGGAAAAATGAATTTGTAATTAGCTGGTTAGTTGCATATGTATGACATAATTTTTTGATATGTGTGTATTTTCTTCATTTATCATATATTTTCGAGTAGGTATGATGTTTGCAATTGAGTGTGTATGCGAAAATTTCATTCCATAAGAGAACATGAGACTCAAGGGTTACACCTCTAAGATTTCACAATAGGTCATTTGGGCCAAATTATCTTCCTTTGTTTATTTAGTCTTGCCTTGCATGTCATTTGCTAGGATAGAAATATGGAATCCATCATCTCCTCTTGTGTATTCATCTTTTGGATGGTCACTTTACTTAGTTGTTCCCCATATGAACTAATTTATTATTAATTACATGTTGTTGCGTAATCACAACACCCCTGAATGTCTGCAACTCGATGGGTTGAAACGATCAGTGTGATTGCATAACATGAAGCTTTTCCTAAAGTGTGGGACTTTGTGATCGGGAAAGCTCTCTGGATGAAGGTTAGTTCCTACTCCTCTGTTCTGATGCACACATACAAATTGTAGAGGATCTATTATTAAAACCTACTCTATCTTGCCAAGAAGACATGGTTAAGAAGATTGCAAGAAAATAAGCCTAAACTAACATAGGTGATACACTAAAGGAATGTTGAACACCTACTTTGCCATTAAACACAAACCATAAAATGTAATACAACCACCATGCACAAACAACCAGGATTGCAATGAGAGATCAGGGAGACGCAATGAACATAAGAGAGGGTTGAAAATCATCCACAAAATTGTATTATTTCTCCAAAGATGATACAATGCATTACAATAGCCAAGACGTAAGATTGCATTTTACAGTTTAGATGGGAAGTTTGAACTCTACAAATTCACTTACAGACAAGAGAAGAATGGAGGGTGCAAAGCCAAGTTGTCCAACCTTTTGAAAAATGCCCTTCCTTACAATATATAGGAAGAATGAGATAGAAAAGAGAGAAGAATTTGAATTATTTCTCCAACCACCCTAAAATGCATTAAATTTACCTGCAACAATGATGGGTTCTACTGCAAAACCCATGCCTTCATTTACTCTTCCTTGTTGGGCAAGAAAGGAAACCCATACCTTCATTATTGTGGTAGGTGAGAAACCTAGAACATTCTCTTAAAATGGCAAACTATATTTCTTAATTGTGTAAAGGAGACTGTAAGCTTTCCAAAAAGTAAGCTTTCCAAAAAGTCCTTACTTGTGCAAATCCGAGCTCCCAGTCAAAAGTTATGGCCATCTGAAGGTCGGGGTGTCTTTTTGTAAAATGCGAGTTCTTGATCCTCCTTTTTCGGAGTTTGAAATGCTTGTAACCTTTGAAATCCTGAAATTCATACTTTCGGACATTTTGGTCACTTTTCGTACTTTGCCGCCGAAGACTCTGAATTTCGCATCTCTGAAACTACAAAACCTGAAAGTCCAAATTTCAGACTTTTGGGATTTTAGACATTTTGGTTTCGGACCTTTTTCACTATTCATCCCTTCACACCCACCAAAATATCTGAAACTCCGAAACTCGAAAGTTTGAAATTTTAGAATTTCAGATTTTGGGCTTTTTGCTCTTTCAGACTTTTTTCAAATTTTCCCTGCCTTGTCTCTGAAATGCCGAAAACGTAAAGTCTGAAAACTTTGAGCATTTCTCCATTCTTCCACTTGAGCTCTGATCTCCTTTGATGTTCCATTGGCCATTCATTTTTCAACCTTTCCTTTTCATTGTCGAGCCTACATGCAACCTGATTTTTGGAATTGAAATGTGAGCTCGCATGACTGAACCAACCTCTCCATTTCCTCTTGTGCAAGGTCACGTTTGATCAATTTTTTCCCGAGGGGCAAAATTGGATAACATTACCCTTATCACTTGTTTAAATCTTTTGTTTGGGTTAATTGTACATATTTGGATTAGGGATGAATAAATTGGTTTGATCTTGGTTTAAGGAGGTTTGAGCCACCTAAGCATGAACTAGGTGGGCCCCATCACCTCTTTTAGTGTGTCACTTTTCCCAAATTCTGAATTTGGACTAAAAGTGAAATTTTCAAGGGGTGTTTTACTTGTTAAGAGTCACTCTTACACAAAAAGGGACCCCTTGGACCCTATCTATGAGTAGAGGGAATATTTTCAAGGTTTAAAAGGAATTTTCCCTCCCATTTGAATCTCTCGTGTCCCTATATTCATTTAAGAGTTTGTTTTATGAGTCACTTGGGAATTGGGAGAGGATGTAATTTTATTTTATTTTTATTTTTGTGAGATTATCATCCATTAAGAATCTTTTCTTATGCTTGATAAGGACATGAGGTGACATGGATTTGAGAAGGGATTGGGTGACACATGTCACCATCCCATATGTTGGAATATGTTAGCTCCTCCTTACTTAACCCTCCATTTTGGAGGGGGTTGGGACTTCTTGGTTGAATTTCACTGAGATATTTTTAGGGATCTTGGAGGAGCATGAAGATTATGGAGAATGATTTAATTTTTTGGTGTGATCATCATTTTATTGTGAGTTAGGCCTCATATCTCTTAGTTTTGTTTGTTTTTAAATTGAAATTTAATTTTTTTATTGCTTGTGTTTTCCTGTGTTTGAGTGCTTGGAGAAATAGGATGAATTGTTTTAGTGGTTTGATTCCTTCTTGTTTTCTCCATCCCACTTTGGGGTGTGGATTTTGGAGTGTTGGGGAAGATGGAAAAAATCCTCTTTCTCCCACAAGGTTTGATGGGAAAACCTTGTTGGGATTCCTACTTTTCTCTCTCCATAGGCTTGGAGTGGGAGATTGTGTTCTGTATGGCTTGGAAACCATCTCCCATCCTTTCTAAAGAAACCTCCAAGTTTTGAAATATCTTTTGAGTGCAGAATCACAGCACCCCTGGATGTTGAAATTTCTAGTTTGATCATACTAGCATCCAGTGTGATTGCACAACATGGAATCCTTTCTCCAAGTGTGGGACTTGCAAAAATGAGAAAGGAATCTCCAGAGAAGGCTGGTTCCTATTCCTAAACTACCTGCCACAAGCTATTCCAGTGCAGGCAAGCTAATCTAATCCTAATCTAACCATGCCAAGGAGACAGAGAGAGAGAGAGAAAAGGGAAAAACAGAGCCTACACTAAAACGGTGATACACCAGAGAAGGAAAATGTTGAACATCTATCAAAACTGCCATGGAACAAGGAGAGGTGAGCAATGGGAAGGATGGACAGATGCATCACAGGCCCAAGGATAGATTTCACACAGAAAATGTCCCAAAACTCCATGAACACAGCTCCAAACCTGTAATGAGTATTAAAACATGCACAAATACTTTCAATGAAGAGAGGCAAGAAGAAAGACAAGCAAAGAACGAGCAAGGATGGACAGATGCATCACGAAACACATTTTTTGTTGCTTCAGAAGTTTGCACAGAACATCATTTTAATGGTAAAAGGAAAAAATTCCATTACAGAGAAGGGGAGGAGGTTCAAACTCCATTTTCAACCCTGGAGAAGAAAAGAAGGGAGGGCAGAGCTGAAAAGATACACTTTTAAAAATGAGCCAAATCTGGCTTTTTACAATGCATGGGTCGAGCCCAGGAGAGAGAAAACGTGTTGGGAGCCATTCCTCATTGAATGAAGATGCATTAAAACAGCATGAGCATTCTTACTGACCCATGCCCTGACATTTTGACCATGCTGGAGAAGAATGGCATTAAAACTGGTTGTTGAAACGTCAGTTCTAGCCATTACCACGCGCTAGAGACGTTTCCTCTCTCCAAACTGAACCAAAATGCAAGATTGACCCTAGAATCGTGTAGAGAATTTCACCAGCTTTCCATTGATATAAAGAACGTGAAAATCTGAGCTCTGGATCGAAAGATATGGCGATTTGAAGATTTAGGGCAAAAACAGGCCAAAACGGATCGGTGGGAAAATATTTGAATTTTTCCCGCGCTCTGCCACTTGGATGACACATGTCAGGCTCTGATTCATCCACGGGTTCATCCTCTGATTCCTTTTGGGCCCTTACTTGGACACGTGGCACTATTTTATTGATTCGGGCCTAAGGGGCGCATTTTTACCTTGCGTCAAACACTTAGCCACAACTTTTCAACTCTTCTAACACGTGGCACGTTCTGATTCATCCGCGGGCCTCCTTGTCTTGTTTGCGGCCCTCTCACCTTTTCGTTGTCCCACGCGTCCCTCACGTACCTTTGGCCTGGATGTCCCGAAAATCTCCTGCATCGGCTGATTCGGGCTTCCCTTGTTCTTGTTTGAGGTGAAGGAAAGTCCCTCACGTACCTTTAGGCCCGATGTCCGAATCTAGGGCCGCCCGTTCACTTGTTCCACGTGGCGCGTACTTTTACTTTTGGCCCGTCCCAACTGTGGCCCAGACTGTCCCAGACTGGACAAATATCTCCGAACCGCCCGAAATATGACTTGCGCCAAACCGGCCGATCCACGTCCCGCGCGTACTTTTGGCCCGGATGTCCCAGACCGCGCGAAACAAGACTTAGGCAATTTTTTCCCTCTTTCGGCCGATTCGGCTTTTTCGCGTCCCACGCGTCCCGACGTCCCAACTGTCTCGCAGACCGCCTGGACTAGGACTTAGCCTGATTTTCTTCATTTTTCCGGCCCCTAAGCTTGGTACAACGAACCTCAGTACGACCCGAACCCTTCAGACCCGAAATGCCTTAACACAGTCTTGCAACCTTATTTTTTGCATTTCTTCCATTTTATCAACCTGTTGGGATTCCTTCTTGGATGGGAGAGTTAGAAAAAGGCTGAGGGGGACCCCGAAAAACATGATTTTGGGCCTTGAATCAATCTACTTGCTCGGGACTGAATAATCTGATGCATGTTATCAAAATTACCCTGGGGGGGTGAATTTTGGATAACAATTTGGTGACTCAGCGGGGTCATCTACCTACTGGATGAAGTTACCAGTTACCCGAAGCATCCATTGGGCATGGAGTCATGAGTTATAACCTGGAAACTGATCTGAACTTTGAAAACCTCCTCTCTGAGCCACTTGGAAACCCACTGAAATGGAGTCGTTCTCACCAAAATGCCACTGAAATGGACTGTGCAAGAGCAAAACCAGCACCACAAAAACTATGTACAGAACTAAAAATCATACATGCTCCAAATGGAACATGCAGAGTGTGCACAAGCACTTCTTCTGCTAAAAGCAAACCTACCTACTCTACTCTAACTGGAAGCAAAAGGCAAGCTAAACAAACCCTGCAATTGGTTGTGAGAAATAGCTTCCCTTTCTCAAAAGTGGCAGCCATGTAATTGATTTGGATTGAACATGGCTGTTAGGATAGTGGAAAATCAACAAGAAGCTGGTCTTCCACCCAAATCATCAAGGTATTAGCTGAAGGAAAATTCAATACCTCTTTTAGTTGCTCTGCATTTGGATTGAAGAGGTATGACAGCTGATCCTTGGTACTTTGTAGCTCACCCTCATGCTTAGAAGCAAGCATGACTGGTTGTGACTTCTCCTTTGGCTCCAATGAAGCCAAATACCTGATTGGGCAAGGTATGATCCATTTGATATGCCCATAGCTCTGATTTTCAACTCCAAAAATGGAGTCTTCTTGTAGACCCTCTTGAATGGATGGTGTGGAAGCAATGGTAGAACCTTTCTGCCCTTTCTCTTCCTCCAATGAAGAACATGAAAGATTAAAATCTTCCAATCTTGGTTCCAAAGAGCTACTATAAGATGCAGGCTGCTGCAAATGAACTCTCCTTCATGACAGCAGACTCAAGTGTTTGGAATGTGGATGATGAAAGAGAGAATGGTGGAAACTCAACCAGCTCTTCTCCATCAAAACAGTCCTTCAAATCTGACAGATAAACTGCCTCATGGCTGTCCTGCTGCAAATGCTCCACTTCCTCCATGGTGTCTTCTTGATCTGTAACTTGACCACCATGGTTTCTTTCACCCTCCAACATTGAGTTTGAGAGATCAAACTCCTCTTCAGTACTAGAACTTGAGAGAGGTGAAGTAGAAAGAAGAACTGAAGGTTCTCCTGTAGCCTGCTTTGTGCTCAAAGCCCTTGGATCTGCAATTTTCTCCTCCACAACTAGAATGTGCTCCTCTTCTTTTGGATCTGGAGCAGCTTCTCCTTTCTCTACTACTTGAAGACAATCTTGCTCTTGATAGAACTCTTCCTATAGCATGAAGTTTTTCAAGTCAAACTCTTCAATCTGCTGCTCTAGAGGACAAGTTGGGACTGCAAGATCTTCTTCTGAGCTTTCTTCCTTTATGATTGTGTAACTTGAATTGAATCAGCATTCCCTTCAAATAGAGTGCCAACATGGACACTACTTTCTGAGCAAACTGACTGCTGATCTGCTTCTTCTTTTTGCTCTTCTTCTGCTGCCATAAAATCAGTCTTAACCACCATTTGTTCAACCTTAGCCTCTTCTGTAGGTTTAACCATCAAGGGGATCTTTGTCATCCCAAATTTGGCAGCCCAAACCCTCAAGTTGTCTGTCATTTCTTTTCTGTTGGGCTCCTCTTCTTGCTGTCCTTCATGGCTGATTTTTGCAATTTCTTCTTCCCCACATGGAATTGGGAATGCAAGAGGAGGGATGGGTTGTAACTCAATTGATTTGGCAATTTTTTGTGGTGTTAGAGGAGGTGAAATCTCTTGTTTCTTTGGGGGAGACATATTTATTGTTAGCTCTTGTGGAGGGGATGACTGTTTGGAAGGAAAAAGGAAAGAAGAATTGAGGTGCGGTGGAAGACTGAGAGGTGGAGACATGGGATCAACACTTGGGACAGCAGATGGGGAGTTTAGAATTTGAATTCCAAATGAGATGGTGCTGCTTGAGGAATAGATTGGGAAGAGGAAAAGAAAAGGCATGAGATGGTGTGCTTACCCATTGACAAGGTTGTTGAATACTCCTCTCATACACCTCTATTTCTTTGTCCATTTGCAAGTTGGGGCAGCATTTCATCATGAAGTCCAGCTTCTCCTGAGGGTTGAAGTGTCTTGGAAAAGGGCCTCCCCATGGACAAGGAGTCCTGCAACCAATTCTGAAAGCTCTCATTTGAGCTGTTGCTCTGGACTGCACCATCTTTACCTCCATCTTTTGGATTTTCTCCAACAGACCAGCATCTTACATCTGATTGTCTTCATTATATGCATACTCTTGCTCTTGGAAAGCTCCATAGCCAAACTGATTTTGGCATTGCTGCTCATATGGGTATGCATGCTGATTTTGAATTTGTTCAAAATGCTGATTTGGAGGATTTAAAAAACATGTTGGAGGTGGGAAACATTGCTGCTGTTGTTGAAAATGTGAATTCCATGATGGAAATGAAGTCATGATTGCACAACTTCATGGAATGGAAAAGAATGAAAGAGATGGAAAGAAATATGGATGGAAATGGATGGAAAACGGGTCTACAACTTCAGAAATGGGTTGCTGATCAGATGGAGTCGCCAGATGTGTTTGCAAGTGCCTCCAAAGGCTGAAATCTTCACAGGAACACACCAACCTACAAAAGATGAAGTGGAAGACCTCTAAGGTCCCACCGGGCGTGCCAAAACTGTTAGCGTAGAATCATACACCCCTGGATGTTGATCAGATTTATATTGGTGTGTTTACACAACATTGAATCCTTTCTAGTTGTGGGACTTGTAAAAATGAGAAAGGAATTGGTTCCTATTCCTAAACTACCTGCCACAAGCTATTCCAGTGCAGGTAAGCTAATCTAATCCTAATCTAACCATGCCAAGGAGACAGAGAGAGAGAGAGAAAAGGGAAAAATAGAGCCTACACTAAAATGGTGATACACCAGAGAAGGAAAATGTTGAACATCTATCAAAAGTGCCATGGAACAAGGAGAGGTGAGCAATGGGAAGGATGGACAGATGCATCACAGGCCTAAGGATAGATTTCACACAGAAAATGTCCCAAAACTCCATGAACAAGCTCCAAACCTTAATGAGTATTAAAACATGCACAAATAATTTCAATGAAGAGAGGCAAGAAGAAATACAAACAAAGAACGAGCAAGGATGGACAGATGCATCATGAAACACGTTTTTATTGCTTCAGAAGTTTGCACAGAACATCATTTTAATGGTAAAAAGGAAAAAATGCCATTACAGAGAAGGGGAGGAGGTTTGAACTCCATTTTCAACCCTGGAGAAGAAAAGAAGGGAGGGCAGAGCTGAAAAGATGAACAACACCCTGAAAAATGAGCCAAATCTGGCTTTTTACAATGCATGGGTCGAGCCCAGGAGAGAGAAAACATGAAAAAATGTGGGAGCCATTCCTCATTGAATTTAGATGTATTAAAATAGCATGGGCATCCTTATAGACCCATGCCTTGACATTTTTGGCCGTGCTGGAGAAGAATGCAACCCATTTTAGCATTAAAACTGGTTGTTGAAATGTCAATTCTGGCCATTACCACGCACCAGAGACGTTTCTTGATTTTCTCTCTAGGAAATTGAACTTGAATCATGTAGAGAATTTCACCAGATTTCCATTGATATAAAGAACGTGAAAATAAGCTCTGGATCGAAAGTTATGGCGATTTGAAGATTTAGAGGGCAAAACGGATCGAGCGGTAAAATATTTGAATTTTTTCCACATGCTCTACCACTTGGATGACATGTGTTAGGCTCTGATTTTTCCATGGGCTCATCCTCTGAAAATTTCCTTTCGTACCCTTCCTTAATTTCTTGCCACTTGGACACATGGTACTATTTTATTGGTTCGGGCCTGAGGGGCGCACTTTTACCTTGCGCTAAACACTTAGCCAAATTTCCAACTTTTCCTCTTCTGACACGTGGCATGCTCTGATTCATTCGCGGGCCTCCTTATCTCTTGTTTACAGCCCTCTCACCTTTTTCGTGTCCCACGCATCCCTCATGTACCTTTGGCCTGGATGTCCCGAACGAAAATCTCCTGCTTCAGCCGATTCGGGCCTTGTTCCTATTTGAGGTGAAGACACGTGGCAAGAAGGCTCTTTCGGCTTTTCGCGTTCCCTTACGTACCTTTGGTTGTCCCGAAACAAATAAGAGGCTTCCTGTGTTTGATGATTCGTTGGCGGCTCTTTCGGCTTTTCACGTCCCACTCGTCCCTCGCGTACCTTTGAATGTCCCGAACTGCTTGGGACAAATATCCCCAAACCACCCAAAATGGACTGACTTGCGCCAAACTGGCTGATCTACGTCCCGTGCGTTACTTTTTTCCCGGACTGTCCCAGACTGAGCGAAACAAAAGACTTAGGCAATTTTTTTTTTCCTCCTTCGGCCGATTCAAATTTTCGCGTCCCACGCGTCCCAACGTCCCAACTGTCCCTGGACCGCCTGGACTAGGACTTAGCTGATTTTCTTCATTTTTTCAGCCCCAAGCTTGGTACAATGAACCTCAATACAACCCGAACCCTTCAGACCCGAAATGCCTTAACACAGTCCTGCAACCTTATTTTTTGCATTTCTTCCATTTTCTCAACCTGTTGGGATTTCTTCTTGGGTGGGGGAGTTAGAAAAAAGGCTGAGGGGGACCCCGAAAAACTTGGAAAAACCTTGTTTGTTTCCTTATATAAATCTTTAGTTCAATGTTATGGGAATTGTTTTGAAATGAATATAAGCATAATTTTATATGTCAAAATTACAATTGAATATGTCATGTAAATTTGTATAATTACGTATGTAATTATTCATATAGGTAAATGTAAATTTGTATATGTATATGTAAGTGATTTGTTGTTAAATAATAACAAAAAAGAAAAAATGATGATATTTGGTTTGGATCTCACCATATTAAGAGTACACACACACACACACACCACATGTTTTATTTTCACACACACACACACACACACACACTTCCTCTTGTGGTTTTTGGCTGTTTTTAAATGGATTTGGACACACACACACACACACACATTGCAAAACACACACACACAAATGTGTATATAATAGCATCATACATTTTTTTGTTTGGATTTTTTCATTTATATATATTATATAGAATAGTAAAAATAATAAGGCGGTATAAGTAGAGGGGCCACAACTTGGGCACGACCCCTTTCCCAAACCCTGAACTCTATTTAATCCACACAACCCTAGAAATATGTTGGGGCGTGACCATACACCCCCTAAATTCCCTATCCATGACCATGTGTACTCACCTAGTATATGTATATGTAAGGACTTGTTAAAGAATAACAAAAAAGAAAAAATGATGATATTTGGTTTGGATCTCACCATGAGGCCTTTGACATCCGGTCACTATATTGAAATATACCCACACTCTGTACATATGTCACCCATAGTTTTGGATTTATGTGGCCATTCATTTGGGATTCTTAACACTTACACACACACACACACACACACACACACACACACAAGTGTGTGGAGAACATATACACTTTTTCCCTATAAACCCTAGTGAGGGTATTATAAAAAAATGAATAATATATACAATCTTCCTTTGCAAACCCTAGGGAGGGTTTTTTAAAACAAATGAAAACAAGATGAATAAAATATATAGATAGATATTTTGGTCTCCATGGATGCCTCCACCATTACCTACAAAACCAACAAAAGAGAAAAAAATGAAATAAGAGAAATGAAATGAAATTATGATAAGGAATTAGGGCATTTAGGAAGATCAATGATGGGGATGGTGTTGATCCAAAGGCAAAAATATAAGCCTAGGAAATTCTACTTTCCCCCTTAGGGCATATGCTATTGAATTTTTGTATTGGGATAGTGGGGATTGAGTAAATATAATTAAAATTCAAATAAATTAAAAGATTCCTTGTATCAGAATATAGTTAAATGAATGTTCATACCTTGCTAAATGGAATTTCCATGATGAGGAAAATTGAAGTAGACCTAGTTCTGCAAGGTACAAAAATTAATCTACGATTTTCTTACATATCACAATATAGTTAATTGTCTTGGATTTTCTTGTACTCTAATTGACCGAGTCTATAGTTGTCTAACTCCTATTTTATATGGGATCCCTCCCTTTGTGGGAATAATGAGGTTATACTTAAGTGATGTTATAACGCAATGGTAATTTTTTCTACACTCCCTACTTTTGTTTATTGACCTAGTATAAATAAATATAACTTTTATAAGGCCTTAGAAATTTCACACTAAACATAAGGGTATTATTAGTGAAACATTTGTTGGTATCCAAATTTGTTCTCCCTTTCAAGTCGAGCAACAACATAGGTTGGAAATGGAGCTTAGAGACAGATAGATCATAGTGTGTGTCGTTTTGTGGCCAGGGATGGGATCTAACTAGACCTTTGTTACTCAAATTTTTGGAGAGATGGATAGCACCTTTAAGAGGATTTGACATGTCCTCACTACTTTAGGTTGTGCCTCTTCAACCAGGGTGAGAGGACCCTTAGTGTAACCTTTGTTTGATGAAGGAGATGGAGATATCCTTCTTTTTCACAAATTTTATGAAGAAAACCTTGGAAAAATACGGTCAATGCTCCATGATTTAACTCTCAAGAGTTGTCACTTCTAAAAAGATAGAGATACTTTCAACACAAAGCTAAGGTTATTGAAGACATTAAGGAATCCTGATTACTCTTCATATTTTGATAAACATATTTTGTTCCTTTGTTGATATATAGGGAAAACAGGGGCAGTTCAGGATGGATTCATGGTTTTTTGAATGATTTTGGTGGGAGATGAAGCAGGATAAATTTGATTATACCTAACCTCTGAGAAACTTCACAACAATGGAAAATTCAACCACATAAAGCTTCAGAATAGTTAAGATGTTCCCTCAACCAGAAAGTGTTCTTCAATGGAGGCCCAGATCAACACGATTTCACACAATCTTTGAGACTCTAACATGAAGGTTCAAATTGAAAGACTCAATTAAACACCAAAATATCTTATCAATCACGCCCACGGTACACCCAAAGACTTACAGGACAATATTTATCAACAAATGACAGTAAATTGATTTTAAATTTGTTTATCTTATCCAAGATGAAGGCTCTTCTTGAAATGAAATAGCAAATACCATTGAACTATCACAAGGATGAGATCCTGTGTGATTTCACAAACATTACAATGAAAGATCGCAATAGGAATGAAAGAAACCATTTGCAGACATTCTGAAACAGAGAAGACAAAATTTTTCTAGAGATTGAACAAAAAATAATTTCAAAATTTCTTAGATTCATTGACAGGGGAAAGCTTCTAGATCAGTCTGAAAGCCTGTCAATGGCTATACATCAGTAACCAACTTGACATGATAGAAAATCTAACACAGAAAGAATTAGCAGGTTATCTTAGATTGGTCTCTTAGGAAGACGGACTTCTAAAATTTTCTCTTAAGAATTCAACCCCCGACCATTTGCAAGAGTCTTCTCATTGCATTTATACATTTTCACTCACTCAATTTTTCCCCTAAAAGAGAAGAATATTCGAGGGACCTTTCCTTCTTACTGATTTGTCTCAAAAAGTGACATTTAAAAAATTCATATCTGAAAGCTGCGAGGTGGACCAATTGTGAACTAATCACGTTTCTTGGGCCCTCGATTAATGACTAGGATGCCATGCCACAAATTTTGGGAGTCCTAATCATTTTGATTATATCATGAGAAATCTCCTTTTTAATCATCTTTCGGAAGCTCTGCACAACTGGATTCGACAAGTAATCCTTTTCCTCTCGAGGCAACACCTTTTTCATCTTTTGCACCTGCAACTTTCATCATTTCATCCTTTTCCCTTCATTTCCTCTGTAACTCTGTCCTGCATCCATCTCCTCTAGTAATTCCCATTTTTATAAGTGCTTGAGTGATTCCAACTTCAAAATATCGATCTTAAATATCCTTGGACTCACAATTTAATTCTCAAATCCATTTAATGGAACTTTGCAAACAAAGATGACAAGAAATTTCATCAAAAATTGATGAAAAACAATTTGTATTTGCATCTCCAAGAGTCTTGGAGTAAAAATGGCAGAAAAATAGACGCGATGCACAACTGTTGATTTTGTCCCTTCTCCACCTTATTTTATAACCGTCCACATGTTTCCCTAGTGCAACCGCAAAGGTAAGGTATAGAGGTAAGTTCTCAAACAAGCACGGGCCTTCCACGTGCCCTGGGCCCAAGAAAAAAATGCCTTTTGGCCTTTGAAAAGTCTCAGTGTAAAAAAGGAGCCAGCGAAAGCCTCCATGTGTCTCAATGGCACATTTTGAGATGGTCCCCAAAAGCAGAGACCCCAAACAAGTGCAGACTCAACATGTTTCTCAATCCGTTAGAGTTTGTTAAAAATTGTAAGGTTCAGCGAAAGGCGCCATGTGTCTAGGGTCCTAGACATTTTCCTTTGGCCGTTGAAAATTCCAAGCAAAGGGCAAAGTGAGCAGAAGCCTCTAAGTGTCCTCTTGGCACTCTTTCAAAATAAAATTTAGGGGTTGACCCCTAAACAGGCGCGGTGCCTCCACATGTCCTAGGCCTTTCAAAATTTCTTTGAAAAGTTTAAGTATAGAGTAGAGCCGATGGAAGCCTCCACATGTCTCCTTGACGCAATTTTAAGGCCAAACCAAAAGGTGAATTTTCAAACAAGTGTCGTTCCTACACGTGGACAAGTTTTGGGTTGAAGAGAGCCTTAGAGTTTGTAGAGTGCCCCACCATAGCTGCACCCAACCAAAAAGGGCCATTTTTCTAATGATGTTGAGATGTGAATTTAACCGGGAAAATACACCCGTCAAACCGTAAAATGTAGGAAAATCACCATTTGAGCCCGGAAATGAATCTTTCTTCAAGGACAAAGAAATTGGAAATGTTATAAGGCCCAAATATGATCAATCCAGTCATGTTTCCAAAGGTATATGGGAAAAAAATGACAAGGCCTGCCAACTGTATAATTTCAAGGACAAACATGAGGAGAGACTAATTTGAGCACCAACAACATTAATTAGTGTAATCATTTTTTCACTAGACTTAGTTGACATCAATGGCATATAGTAGCATGGTTTAGATCTCTTAGTCCCTTGATTAATTTTATCAATTTCGAATAAAAATAAATTTGGTTCCAATCACCTTAATTGGTGTAAGTGACTAGTAATTTGATTTTAGACATCACTAATTAGATTAACCTAATTGTAATATAATGTGTCTATGTTTCATTTATTCGCTTGGTGGCGGAGGTTGTAATAAAATATGGCTAGCTTTAATCATGTAAACAATATAATTGTGGTGTAAGCAATATTATAGCCTGTTCGATTCATCCTTAGTAAGTTATTTGATTTGGAATAATAATATTGGTTTGATCTCCTTCAATTATTAACTAGAATTTCAAAAAACAATTACTAGCCTTTGGATGGTTAATTTTGGGTTGTGAAATTCATAGGTAAATGGAGAATCTCAATAATATTCACATCAAAGAAAGACGATTTATGTTGCTTGTTTATCAAATTTCACACACACTTAATAATACACTAGTGAAGAACTAGTATTTACCTTCATGCATTAATGACATGGATCACTTTTGAGGTGCACATTAATTCATCAAGATTGACCTAAATTCAAGAAACCATTAGGTAAGAGTAGATCCTAAAGACATTTGGAAGACAACATTCAAAAAAAAGGAGGGATTGTACAGATTGTTCTGTTATGACTTATGGTTAGAGAAACATGTTACTTACATTCATGTGCTTGATGAACACCATACTCAAGATATTTACTAGTAAGGACCGTGTTTTTAGGATCATATGAGTGTTTCTAACGACCAGATTAACATTCTTGAGCCTATATCATCTTTGATTAAGGATTATCCATTTATTAGTGTCTCATACCATTCTTAAATCAGTTTTAGTACAGAAAATGATTCAATCACAATTACTGATTTGCATAATTTTGATTCATAAAATGAGAATGTTCTAACCATGCAAGAAGAGCTACCCATAAATAAGAAAGAAAAATCAGATCCGGATAAAGATCAGTTAGAGTTGCATTTGATGAAGGTAACAAGTTTGAGTTATCATATTTTTGGCTTGAGGCTGAAGATAAGAATAAGGCCCCAAGTGTGGAACTTGAGTTTATTACAGAAGAATAAGTGGAACACAGTTCAAATCATCTTGCAGAAGGCTATACAAAAGAGGAGTACAAGGAATATGATCCAAAAATAGATCTGGAAAAACCCAATTGTATGTATTCTCCATATATGATACTTTCAGAAGATATTCTCAACATATTTTTTATTCAAGAGATGGTCTAGTCAGGTTGAGGGTGATCTGGACACCTTTCAATGACATCAGAAGGCCATTATAGTTATGCTCGAGATATTTATGTGTAACACTTACGCAACCGCCCCGGTGGTTACGTAATTGTCGCTCTTTATAAAGAGGCGATTGTGCAACCAGCGGTGATAGGGATAAATAGTTACACAATCGCCCCTACAGTTGTACAATCACCAGCATATAGATATCGGTGGTCTTGTCCCCAATGATGCCAAAATCAGGAAACTCAATAGTTAAAAATGTTTGGGATTTCAAACGGTTCGGTTTTTGTTTCCATCCATCCTTGGATAGTGACGAGTTTCATTGATACTCATACTTTGATCTCTCAATATTTTTCAATAACAGGGTGGTGTTTGAGGCTATTTGCAACAAAGAATGGTTGAAACATTTTCTGAGAAAGTATTTAAATTAACTAGAAGATTTAACCAAATACTACACCTAAAAACTAGTTCTATCTGAGCAATTTTTAGGACATAAAATAAAGACTTCTAGATATATGAACTAAAAGAGTTAAAATACTGAAACATAATGATAAAGATAAATACTGAAAATATTGTAATATCTGAAAAGGGTCTTAACTGCTTAAATAATGAAAGTGAACAATTGCTAAATAATCAGGAAAATTAAACAAGCATACAATACTTCCCTTCACATTGGGGAGGAGTGGCCCTTGCTCCTTCCCTCTGATCTTGGTTTCAAACTTGAAATTATACCAGTAAGATTAAACTCATAACCATAATTGTGATAATTCAATAAATGAAATAACAATTATTACGTTCGACAAATAAAACAAAATGAATTCATAGATAATTCAATAAATGAAATAACAATGAAATTGGTTTCTTGTTAAGAAATTTTAGAAACTTAATTTGGAACGAAAGGAGTTTTCTACTAGTGTAAAAGAATCTGCCCTTGCTAACTTGAAGCTACGAATTAAACTTTATTGTCTTGTTTGTGAAACAATAAGTATTCTAAGAGAGTTAAATCATGGTTGGTTTTGGGGTTATAGTCATGTCTTAGATAGTAGGGGAGTTTTGATCAAGAACTTTTTAAGTCTAATGCTTCCATTTTGGGAACCCCTTGTGCATCCTTTAGCAAACTTAATAAAAAGAATGCTAAATGAAGTTTTTCCCAAATCCAATTGAAATCTTAAGTCTCATTAAAATATCGGTTAATAACTAAAGAGATCATGATGATTAAATAAATTTACCTTCTCACTTTAAATCTTGCCATGTAGTATATTGTAACCTTCTCTTAAGCATGGTTAATAGTTGATTCTTGCACAAGGAGGTCGTAGTTCTGAAACCTTATGGTGCTACACTTCAGTTGGACCTTACGTCCATCACCTTGTGCAAGGGAGGTCTAAATCAAGATGTTGTAGCTTGTGTTGGTTTAAGATAATCTTGTGGGGATTGCTTCACCCCACCTCCCTTCTAGTGTTAACCTAATAACTGATCACTCCAATAATTGTCACCTTAAAGATGATCCTCTTTTGGAAAGTTTTACCCAATCTTATTGTATCTAAGTGTAAAAGAAAGGATCCTAACCCTTGTAAGAAGAATTTTCTCAAATCAAACCTGAATCTCCTAAAACATAAGATAAATTTTTGAGGGCGTGTTTCAATGAAATAAATAACCTTAAGAAGATTTTCACAGTGGGATGTCCTGAGCCGTAACTATGTATTGTGGTTGGTCTTTTGTGGTGCCTTGTCAATGAGAAGAGTGAATTGTCCTTGATGGGTGTGATCATTTCCATGCTATCTTTGTGGTCATCCTTGTATCAAGTTGTTCATAGAGTTATTTTTAACCTTGGTGATGGAATTTTGTGTCGTGTTATGTGTCAAGAAAGTCAAAAAAAAATTATCCTGTGTTTTTTTTATGTAGTCTTGTGTGTGAGAAATAGTGGGCGTTACATATTCAGAGAGTTACGAATTTTAGAAGTTTTCCAGCTGTCTAGGGCATGCTGTAATTTTCTTGTAGCAATCTATCATATGAAAAATTCCAAAAATAGTTTTCTTATGTCCTTTATAATATTAGAAAGCTCTCTTTAAAATTTCAAGTGATTTGAGTGGGTATTTTAGGAGATATTAATTTTCTTCAGTTCACTGCCCTAACTGTTAAAAATCTGCAAAAACCAGTATTTTATTTGGCTGCAAATTTTCAGTATTTTTGTGCATTTTAAAGTGGTATCCCACAAGGGATAATCCAAAATTGCAGAGGTAGATGGGGCAACCTAATCCAAACAACTTTGTAAGATAAAGATTTTGTGATTGGGTTAAAGGACGGAAACCAAGGTTTTATAACAAGGTATCTAGATTGATAGACCCACAATTTACTTACTATGGTTTCCTTATTAGAAATAGAATAAAAAACCACAATAAATATTACTTTTGGATGGGGGTAAAGGTATAACTTTCCATTAAGGGGTGAGTTGCAAAACTTTGAGATCCATTCAAAAAGGACTGGTAAGATGGGCCAAAATCCATTGAATCTGCATATCAGTGCGTGATCTTGGTAGTATTTTTCCGATTCGATGACTTCATCTCCAAATGTGATGCCTAGAGTATAAAAAAATAGGTCCATGAATTTGGGAGGGTGTCTACCTTACAAGGCATCTCTGAATGTGGGGCTCCCTTTCATCTTAAGGGAAACTACATTTTGAACCACCTCAACCCCTGGAATAGGGGAAGAGAGGACATAACCATTACCTCCACATATACCCACATAAATAATCAGACATGTGGAGTGGAGGTCAGATACATCACCAAGAAGAATCGAGGTTTCAAGGGTTTTAGTGCTCTCCATAACACACCTGCCGTCGTCGCCTAGAGCAATGTGATGGCCATCCACCGACTGTAATGAAGACACCTACCTTAGATGATTCACCACAGCGCCGAAGAGCCCACCATTGCCTCTACGAGGAGAAGGAAAAGGGTTTGAATTAGAACACATAAGGCCATTGCCACCACTAGGGTTCAAAGCAACTCACTTAGAGTTCACAGAAGGGCTCATTTTTTGTGTTTGGAAGCTCGTTTCAAACTTGTGAGGGAGGAACCAAGTCTTCAATGTGCTCAGGGGCAATGGAGACTACCTCCACTAGGGAAGGGAGTAGGGGGAGAAAATCTGCCCACACCTGTCTTAGTGGCTCCAACAACAATCTCAATATTTTTATTTATGATCTATTTTTAAAATTATAATATTTGAAATTGCCGTTTGTAGAGAAAAATGTTCATATAATTACCACTTAAATTTCATAATGAAGAGTGGGTATTGTACACAATCTCTTTTCAATTTTTTTGATAAATTCATTCATTTTTTTTATATTAAAATATGAAATTGAGAAAAATATTCTAGGATTAAAAAGGAAAAGAAAAAGAGTCTATGAAGATCAATGCATGAAGTTTTCGAACATTATTTTATGAAATAATTTGAAGGAAAAAGAATAACTAGTATAGTCATAATTATAAATTCTTAGAGTATTACTTAGAATAAAACGCTTATGGAAATATTATATCTAAATATAAACAAGAAATTACATTTTACATAATCATGATAACTTTATAAAATGATTCCTCTTTTTGTCGTCAGTTTTTAAACATCTAAGAGAGAGTTGTTAGTACACATGTCAAGTCATGGTGCACATTCTAACAAAATTTAAGTGTAGATGTCAATGATGTTGAATTTTAAATGTAGTCAAAAGAAGAGGTAATACTTTTATGATAGTTCAATTTTTCTCATGGATCGAAACATTTTTAAATCGAGGAATTTGGAAATTGATGTGAATTTTTTATGTTTTATTTTATGATATATCAATAATTATTATTGTCGAAGATAAAACATAACTTCCACTTACAAGTTTTACGTGGTAATTTATATTGTAAATAAGTTGCGATAATTAGTACAAATATGACATTAAAGAAAATATGATTTTGTTAATTGTTGAAAATACATAATAGTTTTTTTTAATTGATAAATGGTTTTGAAGGGGACCATTACCTACAAAACAAAAGGGCTGAATAGCCAGATTTAACATAAGAGTTGGAGTGGTTTAAGACCAATGGGGACCACACCATAGAAAAAAAATCCTCAAAACAAATGATAATACAAAAAAACAACTAGACAACAACAACACAACAACGGTACAACTAGAAAACCGCTGCACAACAGTGAAACAACTCGGTATGAACAATGTTTTTCTTGGGTTTTTTTCTTGTTTTGTACCATTTTCCACCCGTAAGAAACCTCTTCAAGAGGAAGAATAAATTCCAACACGTCAATCGATATATATGTATTGTTTTGCAAGGGAAAAGGAGGAGGGATATTTTCCTTAGCCGCTATGCAGGTGGACAAAGTCACATTTTCATTTTTTCTGAATTACACCATATGAGTCCTTGTTTCTATCCATTGGTATCTATCTAAGATGAGTGTCAGGTATTTCCTTCGAATCAGACATTGAGTCCAAATCTATCTTAATATCAAAGAATAAATGCTTTGGGAGGACATCTTTCCACCAGTTGTTTTTGTCACTTTTACGCTTTGTCATCCCACAAGCATCAACAGTGTGTCCTAAAGAAAAACACCTTTTGCATTTGAAGGGTAATCCTTCATATTCTAAAGGTTGTGTCCATGTTCTATTTTTAACTTTGAGCTTTATATTCGCAGGGATATTTTTGGAAGTATCAAGTTTGACAAAGATTGTGTGCGTGAAATCAGTGGTTTGGGGGTCAATAAATATGATGTGACCTAGTGCATTTCCAATAGAAATCAGATAGGCATGGTCCCACAATTGTAAAGATAAATGATATAGTCTAATCCAAATTGATTTGTAGACAAAGAATTCAATGAGCAAATTAAAAGATGGGTACCAGGGTTTCAAAACCAAGTAGTGAGATTGACAAACCCAAATTCTTTAATTGTCCTTAATAGAAGAAAAATCAATTATAAACGTTCCTTTTGCTCAAGGATAAAGATATAACATGCCTGTGAGGAGCGAGATCCAAAGCTTCAAGATCCAATCATGGAGAACAAGCAGGTTGGGCTAGAATCCACTAAATCCCCTGATCAATGCGCGCTCCTGGTAGAATCATTCAGGGTTGAGAACTTCATCTCTAAAGGTGACGCTAGGAGTGGGGTCAACAAGGACCATGGGGTTGGGGGATCTTCTACCCTCCAGCACCTCCTAGAAGGAGCATCCGCATGTACCACCAGGGGTAGATTTCTGACCCGCCACAACGCCTGAAGCAGTGGAAGGGTTCTGACATCCACATATTGTAGCAAAATATGGACCTGTCACAACCCTTGCGCTGCTATTCCTAGCAAATATGAGAGGAAAAGGACCAGAATAGGGGGGTGACACAGTAATCTGAGCGAAGCCACCCACACTACTAAAAAGAGACCCCTTTATCCACAATTGTTTCCATAAAAAACAAAGATTGTGAAATGTTTGTAGAATATCCACAATAACCTTATACTTTGAGGAAAGATATTGTGGAAAGATATTGTGGATGTTATACAATATTATTATAATAGATTAGAAAATTGTGAATGATCCACAATACAAAAATTTTGTTGTGGAAAATCTACATGAGAACACACATTTTCCATAATTCAAATAGATTTCATATTAGATTGACTATTATTTCTTATTTTGTGATGAATCACATATTTAAACAAAATTCTGGACAATTCACAAGATCCCAATTTGTATTCACAATTCAAAAACTAAATTCATCTTAAATGGAGAAAAATGTGTAATTTTATATTTTGAATTTTTTTTCTCAAATTCATCTTAAATTTATAAGTTCTGAATTATATTCATGTTATTGTTATCTAAGTAATAATTTAAAGAGTGTTTATGAATGAACTAGGTCATCTTTCTTATTTAAAGTGCTTTTGTAAAATATATTCATTATTTAAAGTGTTTGTGTAAAATAGATTCATTTTTTATAAATATTCATATGAAATAATATTCAATAATTATTTGTAGAGATTATGGTAAGATGATTAAAAAATTAAATGATACCCCTTTAAAATTTAAGATTTTTTTTGGAGTCCTTACATATTAAATTAGGCATAAATCTATTTTTGACATGTCTTTATCAACCTTCATATCTATATTAAGTCAGTAATAAACATAAATTAAGATCATGTTATATTGAAAAAATTATAATATTTTAATATTGAAGAAAATTATGGCAACACATCTTAGAAACAATATTTATAATTTAATTGAATTTTAGAACTTTTAATGTCTCATTATTATTATATATTTCAGATTATTAATCATCTCTTAATATATAATTCAATTATTATATATATGATACAAAAATCCCTTAACAAAAATGATCAATATAGAAATATAAAATGTAGTCTTAAATTATTGATTAGAATATACTATCTAATTTTTTGGTTATTTAATAAGTTAAAAAATTAATTTTAAACCATTAATTTGTTATTAAAACTAACATTGAATATATATATATATATATATATATATATATATATATATATATATATATATATATATATATATATAGTCTAATTTACATAATTATTATTAAATTTAAAATATCAATTATACACCACCATAATTCTGTTAAAAAAAGTTAGGCATATTAATTGTAACGTGGCTTTTTGTAAGGCATTTTCCATAGCATGAAATATTTTAATGAAAATGTAACACATTATAGCAATGTTGTCTTATAAGGTGGTTATTAGGCAATCAAATCCCTAAATTCGTGGATATTGTCAAGTATTAAATCCCTTTAATCATGGAAAGTTTTAAGCATTAAAATTGGCATTTGCTTCCGGTATTTTAAAGGTGACCATTACATTTTGTATGTGGGAGAAGTATTTTACGCTGTATTATGCACTATATAAGAAATCGTAGTTTTTCTTTCCAAAAAACATTATAATGAAACATAGATACATTGAGTACAATAATGTTATGATGTTTTTGTGTATGAGAAAGAGGTCCAAAATTTCAAATGTTGCTCGATTGCAAGGAAACAAATGACACTCCAAATATCCTGCTTCTTCCCATTTTTTCATTCCCCTGTATTTGTTTTCATTGGACGGTAGAAGTTATTAGCGGATCAGATTTAATATTTTGATCAACTTCATCACTTTAATAAGGAATTTAATGTTCCGCCAACATTTACTTCGTGGATTTTTATGTAAACAATGTTTTTTCATTATTTCACACATTTTAATATTGAATTAGTTATTCATGTGAAGAATTTTCCATTTGATTTTTATTTTATTGTTTACATCAAACTATATATGATTTTAAAATATTTATTTTTGATAATAAATTATTTAAATCTATTTATTATAGATCATATAAAGGTTAAAAAAAATAAAATATCAAAAAACTCAATTTATCAAAAAAGAAATAATAATGACAATTGTTAATAAAGACGACATTTGTAATCATTAGTTTACAAATAAATAGATAACAATGAGCATACAGATTTTAAGTTAACCACACCTTTAATTTTGGAATCAAATCATGCCTTTAATTCAGGGATCAGATTATAAGACGAACATTAATGGATTGTTTCTATTTATGGGTACTTTTCAATAAATAATTCAAGGCTATTTAATGGATTTTGCTGCAAGTTTAATGCGGGTTAACTTGAAATTTCAAATGGAATTTTAAACTATGCTGCAAGTTTAATGGCATAGATGGTGCAATGAAATCAAATAAGGCCTTTGGGATGTAGTTATCGCTGTGATTGTTGCTTACATTTATGGGTGAGACTTTTTGAGTGCTGATTTTTTATTTTGTATTTATTCGTAAATGTTCTGATTCTCAAAATTTTCTTACTTGCAGCCATAGGTTAGAAACTGAACCATGATTTGAATATTTAATTGGTATCCTCTTTACCAAATGTGCATCATGGAGAGATGAATTATTATTGTATGTTGCATACATGTTTGGAGGATTCTTTTTCAATGTTGATTTTTCTTTTTATTTTTTACTGATAAGTTTTGGATTCCAAACTTTTCCTTGTTTGCAGGTAACAAACTAAATTAAGATTTGAAAATTTAATGTTTCCCTTTGTAAGAGATTTGCATACCATAGATGAATAATTATTGTATGTTTTTTTCAGACGTCAAAACATTCTTTGAATTCTAATTTTTCTTTTTCGTTTTTTGCCAAATAATTTTTAGCAGCAATTTTTTCTTATTGGCATGTTACAAATTGAACTTAGATGTAAAGACTTAATTGGAACCCTCTTTAAGAGATGTTCATAATGCAATAATGGATTATTATTATATTTAAATAATTTATATCAATAATTATTAATGATGTATTTGTAGAAAATAAGATTATCAGCCACTATCTAATGAGGAATGTACTGTATTGGCATAGTATTGTATGACTTGTTTTTATAATAATTACCTTGAATGCTATTTTTCTGTGTCTTCATTCAAGAAATGGTACCCCAAAAGGCACAAGCAATATATAGTATATGGGGGGATAAAAGCTATTATCTTGTCTTCTACCATGTAATTTGCATTTATTTGTACATTAGTGTATATAATATTACATAAGTTTACACGAACTATAGCTTTCATGTTGTAGCCGATGGGAAAATATTAAGTTATCTGTTATTAAGTAATTTTATTATAGGTATTTTAGGGTGCTTGTCTACACGATATTTAGGAACACAAAACATTAAATGTAGATTTCAAATTTTATGAAATTCAATTGCTACATACGCAAATGTATTACTTGAGTATATTCAGAATTATATTTCCATTTTTTTTTTCTCTTTTGAAATATACTCAAATAGTGACATTACTATACCAATTGTTCTTATTTTAATAGTTGAAAATTTTAAATGAAAAACTGATGTCACTAAATAGACAATTATGTTTATAATAAAGAGCAATAGCTTCACACTTCGTCCTAAATAAAATTCACGATGGTCCATTAAGCATGGAAGGACTTATAACATATGGTTTAGCTCTATGACAATTTTAAAGAAATATTCTTATTGGTGATCTCAATTTTCTCTTTCAAAAGTTTTTAGTATTTGTACATTTAATTATTCATAAATGTATATATTATTGAAAATATTAGATTCAAAAATTTATTACATTTAATAAATTATTATTAATTTATATAAAATATAATAATTTTGAGAAAAAATATTTACAAATATTATTTGTTCTTATAAATGTAAAATTTAATTTATAATTACAACTTATTTAATATAAAACTAATATATTATAACATTCTCTATACAATTGTGTATGTGTAGTTTAATATTAAAATTATGACACTTGTCCTAGAAACTAGCTATCGCACGTAAAATGTGCGATGTGGACACCGAAGGGGAAGTTTACAATGAGGAATAGGGTTGTAGAAGAGGGGATTGGGAGAGTCTAATGTTGGGGAGGCGGGGGTCGTAGCGGGAACAATTAGTGGAAGCTAACATTTTTTTAAGGAGGAAGATATATATCATGTGTAGATTTTGTTAATTGTTTGAAAAAGAAGTGGGTTATGACATATAAGGTGTCGTGGAAACATAGTGTGGAGATATCTTAACAAGAAAGGTGCTGTAAAAGAATAGTTGAAAGGAAAACTTGCATTTTTTGGATGAATGTGGAAGTCAACAATTTTTAATGAAACTACAATTTTACATTGAGGGTTCATGATGTTTTTGTATTCATGTTCATCTATGATAATGGTTTCTCTTCATATTTCGAGAACGCGATTAAGGTTCCCACACATAAAATTTCTTATTGAGTCATGGAACAAGTGTGGGGACACATGTGATGAAAGAAGTAATGAGTAACACGATACATCAAAATAGAAATGAGTTTCTTGCTACAATGCAACAAACCATCACCAGGATATAATATATTTTATCTTTTAACAAAATTTAAGTAACATTCCATGAGATCCTTGATCCAAATTTTGTTTGAATGCAATTTTTAAAACCTCTATGGACATTTTCAGGTGCATATACTAAACTCAATGATGATGGTAACACGGTCCCATTACATATTTGTGGAATCCCTCTCCGTATAAGGGTTTTGAATGGCCATGTCATCCCGATGGGTTTATGTGATGGTGTTCGGCACTATAGTGACACACTAAATACAATGGAAAAAGATGGCCATTTTAGTAGTGACGAGGAGAATCTTGTGTGCTTACTTTTAATTTTTTTTAAATGATGTTTTTTCCCCATTTCTATTATTTAACAAAAACAATAATCCCCGATCTAGAGTACCTAGCACCTACGCCTATGGGGAATTAAATTGGTGACCACCCTGTAATGCAAGCAGGTATATCCTCTATGGAAAATTCCATGCAAATAGTTAAAGTGAAGCATTGTTGTAGGAATCTATGTTAGTCGACGGAAAACCTTTCACTGGCGTCTACTTCTCCTGTTCCTATTCATCCTTTCTAAAATAAAGTTCAAATGTGAACATTTTCGACAAAAAAATATTGATGATGTGGAAGAGAGATACTTGGAAACTTTTAGGGTTCATACATAGCGAATGCACGAAATGTGTTACATGAAAGTGACGTTAGCGGAGAAGGGGGGGAGTGAAATGGAAGGTTGAGATTAATTATTTCAATGTGCATGTACAAACAACAAAAATAGAACCTATCTTTTCCCTTGGATGTCTGACACCTATTAACTGCTGACCAGGTCTTTCCCTCGAGTGAAAACGTCATTGGCAAGACGCCAACATCTACTCGATTTTTGTTTTTTTACATAATCTCTTACGTTTCGTCCCACCACTAAAAACACTCTTATCTTCATTTTGTCTATGAACTTAAATATCCCCCAATTTTTAGTCGAAGGAAAAACATACACATAATGTGGAAGTGGAGTGGGATTTGGAAATCTGGACACTGCTATAAAATTGACGACCTTTCAACATTTGAGATTACCGAAAGTAAATTCTATAAACAACATTGTCACTCTTGCCATAGGAAAGTTTAATTTATTGACCTCAGCATGGGCCGACAAAGGACATCAACATTTAAAGCTAGAGTAGATGAAATTAAAAACAATTTACTCTTCTATGCTTATGAAAGGATTGAACGGACATTTCCAATTTCATGAAACCAAAGATACAACACATACAGGTCTACGGTCTCAGGTGGTTCCGTGGAGGGTGTCGATGCACTTTGAACTGTGGGCCGCAAAGTTACCTGTCAGACTACCCTAACCCCAACCCACCTTTGACATGCCTTGGGCGTATATATATATATATAGTATATATATATATATAGTTATATATATATGATATATATATATATATATATAATATATATATATATATATAACCTTAATATTTATGATAAAACAATAATAATTTCATCATTCGTACCAGATGACAAAAATATTTAAACAAGGGGTTGGAATTTGAAATAGCGATCACATGTGACCGTCATCCAAAATGACTATGGCAAGGGTGGATTTACGTCAACTGACTTGAAAATTAAACAACATTAATTCTTGCTATACATATTCACATTCAGTAAAACAACATTGGCATATATGAAAGACCTCAATTTGGCATGGAAAAACACTAATAAAATCTTACATTTGAAGGAAGTGGTGAAGATGCGTGTTCAATAGACAAGAAGAAATATGATAACATTCACTTGGTTTCTTTGATTGGACGAAAGAGACTGTAAACATGGTGTTTAAAATGGAGATACTGGGGTCCAACATAGCAAATCCCTCCCTATGTTTTTTTTCGGAAAGAGGGGAGGCCCATTACAGCAAACCGTGACATGCATTTGAAGTGAGACATGTAGAGGTGGGTGTTTATTGGCGGCTTGGAACTTCGGTTGGCCGAGAGGGTAAAAACTAATAACAAAAAAAATTTACAGAGGGATAAAATAAAAAACATAAAAAAGTGCCACGTTGTATGCTTTGATATCAATATTTTTCTTGATATGACAAGTACAACAATGAAAATTTAGGGTTTGCAAGTTATAGATATTTTAGATTTATCCTCATCCTGTATGCCATTATCAATATTTTCTTAATAAGACAAGTTTAATGTAGAAAATTTAGGATTTGCAGAGTTAGGACGCATTTTAGATTTTTTTCTAAAGGCATTTGAAGATATTACTTAAAGCGATTGAATTAGATATTACTTAAAGCGATAAGATTCCAATTGAAAAGATATCATATGAATTGTATAGCTTCAAAAGTATCGTACATGTTTGTTTCTCCATGTATATAACATGGGAAAAATAGGCCCATGTCAAACAAAACCACCAACCGGGTTAAGCACTCTTCAAAACCCAAAGTAGAACATGGAGAGTGACACATCCAAAACGACCTTTCAGACTTGTCATTTTCCTTTTATTTGAGATTTGGAGGCATTAACCACATTGAAATCCAAGTTAACGTTGTAAATTTAGAAGTTACTGGATAGTTGTAGCAAGAAATTAAAATAAATAAATAAACAAAACATTACGGCGAATTGTGCTAACCGGAGATCTCGCTAATAGTTTTCCTAAACTCAACACCATTATGAGTTGAATAAGACCTGCACAGGTAGGTAAATCTGTAACCTTAATATCTCCTCATTTTACTATATACAAACTAATCGATTTGGATCTGTATTTGTATCTGAAGCGGGTTCAATTGGATCTGTATTTGTACCCGTTGTTGTTTTGTTTTTTGTATGCAAAAGAAGAAGAAGATTGAGGATAAGGATGTGTCTCATTTGGGCGTAATGTCTAGTTATATTTATTTTTCTTCTTCTGTTTATGAACACATGTGTGCTACGTGAACTATAACCTTTGTTACACCATTCCCATGGTAGACGATGCCAGCCGTATTGCACATACGGGTAGGAGTGTGACACTACAACTATCAATGCACTATTTCATATTAAAAATAATATGTCGACGAAAAAATAGAGGAATGCAGAAAAATTAAAATATGAATATGTCGATCATACACAAAAGTCAAATTGCCAATTTGTGCCCTCGGAGGACTCAGCGCAACTTGTGCAAAACTTCGGCGTAATGTGTTGTATAATCTAGTTGAAGGACTCCATTCTATTTGTAACAAAGATATGGATCGTGCACTTATTCATCAAGGTCTCATGAAACAGAGTAACTATTTGCAGAGAAACAAACATCTGCCAACAGTTAACGTGAATTAGAAGCTAAAGATGACACATACATAGGAAAATTCCCCAGATCTATTGTGTAGCTTATGCAGTCAATGGAAAGACACATGGACAACCCATAATTCATATTTCGACGTATTTTCTAGGAAACAACGAAGGACTGAACGTTCGACACGTTCTAAGGTATTTGCAGAACATTGCAGGAACACCAGAGAAAATAAAAAAAATAGCACATGCATTTAAAGCAGTTTACACATTCATCTACCCTCATCCTGCATATGAAAAATTATCACTTTTAGAAAGATTATCCTTCCAAGGAATAACAAAAAACTCCAATGCACAAACCTTGGATGCAAAAGGAATGCCCCGAACAGGTAGAAAATCAAGAATAAAAGTAGATATTGATATTTTATCTAACACCAGTGGAAGAAATCAACAAACTCGATTGTGCATCGGGGGTTTGCAGAGACGTTGACGTCTTTTCAGAAGAAATTGCATCGGACATTCGATGGAGGTGACACAGAAACGACCCTGCGTGCTTGGTCGACGTGCATATACACGTATTTAATTTCCCTCTATATCACCAAATCCATCGACCTCGACCTCTTGATTCTCAGAAACCCTAATGAAATCAAGATATAGGGGGTGGGGCGTCTACTCTAGCTCCATCGTACGCATTCCTGGAATGCTTAAGACCCCACATGTGCCTATATGCTCTTGGTGTATTTTGAGCTTGCTCTTCTCCAGGGCCATAATTAAGTAGTTTCGAAGATTCCCTAGGCAATGTATTCAAAGAGTATGCCCCCCCTGGTCTACCACTCATTGACACGCCTCATGAATCATCCTGCTAATACAATAACGGGGAAATCTTAGGTTGGCCATTAGTTCAATTTCCATTTCAAAAACCTACGGAATATACACACACTCAATAATAATGTCATTATGTCAACATATTTGTTCTTGATTTTTTCTAAGAGTACTGATATTTTCATGTTACCTTCAAAATGGCACCTAGTTCAAAACAACACCTAATTCCTAAAAATTTAACTAAAACAAACAGGACTAGAGTTTAGGGGAAATTAGAATTTCAATTTGTGCATATAAGTATAATAAAACATATAAACATCAACATGTACCAGTTAGTAGTTAAACGTTTAATAAATTGATAAATTGATTCTTGAGCTTGTTAGTAGTTACAGCTTAGCCCTGACTATTCAAACATTGACACCTCTTAGGCTCTGGATTCTGGATGTTACAGTTGTCAGTGACAAGTTTCTGTAAACTGTAGTCTGTGTTACTTTGGTGTCAAGTCACAAGTGAATGTATCAATGAATTGTCTAAATTTGTAATTTAGGTATGCAGGGGCAACACATCACTAGCAGTAGCACTTAGCAGCCTTGGAAAAGCCAAAGCTCGCAATTGTAAAGCAAATAATTATAATAAATTAGGTCATGATTGGCAGCATGATTCCTGATTGACTGATTCAATGGCCCTGTCGGGATTCCTAAAGGCTACCGATTCTCACCGCTATAGAACCAATAACCATGATGATATCACTGATAATCATATCATCTATCAAGTATTATAGTTTGGACTACTGACTAAGTCTATCTCAATCCTCATCCAGATGCAGATCTGTGACCATCCATCACTCAACTAAAGCTTTGTCACTTCAACTTGTGTGGCTATACCAATGCGAAGAAAACAACAAGACCTAGAGGAGAACATTATGAAATAATATATATAAATTGAATGGGCCTTGATCCATCCCGCATCTGATCTCGCCATTGGACAATCACTGCACGATTCAAAATGGTAAAGCTAATACCTTGAAGGCTGAAATTTGAATTTTTTTACAAAAAATTTAGCCGCCCTCCTTATTTGGCGCCCTAGGAAACTGCCTCCAAGTTGCCTAAGGCATGAAACGCCCCTGCTCTTCTCAATGGTGGCCACCATTTGTAACACACACAAAATCAACACAAGAACAACACAGTAAAAGACAGGATAATTTTTTTTTGACTTGCTTCCACACATAACACGACACAACATGTCGTCACAAAGTTACAACCAACTCTAGGAACAACCTGTATACGGGGATGACCACAAGGTCATCACGGAAACGTTCACACCCAAAAGGATAATACACTTTTTCTTTTTGACATGACAACAAAGAAGTCCAATCACAGAATACACTTACAGTTAGGTCCAGTTCCACAATGAGCTATTCTTGAGGGTTATTTAATTTAAAAAGACATCTTGCAATTCTTAGCTTACGTTTTCAAGGAGGCTCAAGATATGATTCATACAATTCATCTTACCAAGCTAAGTTTATTCTTTTGACACTGAGTAATCATCTTTAAAACTTCTCTATTATGACATTTACTTGCTTAATTCGTTTATTTAGAGAAAGGGGGGGGTAATTTTAATTCCACAAGGCCATCTATTTACACTTACGCTACTAGAACTTGTTCATGCCCATATGACAACATGGGTTTGCGTTCAACACACTTAAGAGAAGAAAGACAAAGCACCTTGGAAAAAGGTTAAAGGGAGAAGGTTGAGTTGAAATCATCTTCAAGACCTCATTAGTTATTACCAAGATTTAATTGAAACTTGAAGGACTTAACCAGAATTATTAAAGATTTACTTAGGCTTTACTAAATGAGTTATATAAAAATAAAACAACTTACCATCCAATGGCTAAGAGATAGATTGCGTGGTTTCTAAAGTGTTATCTCTTGCTTATTAAATCTTATTATCTTCCATAACTAACCGTACATTTCCCTTAAGTTCGTTTAAGAATTTCACCAAGAAAGGGATAGTGTTCACTAGTGTAGCTAGGGATATCAAGTTATATAATGTTACTTAACAAAGGATATTTTCATCTTGATCACTTATGGAATTACATGCTCTCAAGTTGGTCACCTCTACACAATTTATTTGCAATATAAATTTTAGTTTAACTTCTATAAGTATTAAACAACCCATTTTATTTTACTTATAACACACTATTACTAAGTCTTAGAAAGATTTAACTCAACATTTAATCGTAGGGATAAAGTTCTAACAAAACTCATTTACGAAAACAAAAATAAGGTTACTCAACAAGCGGTAAACAAATTTTCTTATATTTTCCAAGATAGTCAAACAATTCAAGGTTCCAAAGTTAAGACGACATAATCCACGATACAATCTACTAAGACATTGATCCTCTTCTAAATTTTCCACTAGATGTTAACAATAGTTGAACAATATAAAAAGGATTCATACAAAAGAACTTCTCAACTGAGGTTGATGTAAAAATCTACAAGTCTATTCCTCATCTACTCGCAAAATCCATCTGCAACAAATTTTTCCACAAGAGTCAGTTCGCGAGAACTGAGCAAGATAAGGCTACACAAAACCACCATAACTATTATCTAACAATACCACGAAAAGGAAGCACTTTATTACAAGAATTGGTTCAAACCTCTAAACACTATCAACACATCAAGTTATAATAAAGTCTCTATCATGCCAATCAAAGAAGGAGAAGACCTTGTACTTCAGTTAGGAGTAAAAGCAATGAAAGTATAGCAATCGTATGAGAATGGCCCTTGGCCCTATAAGGAGAAAAATAAACAATCTAGCAAAAACAGAATTCCCATCAAGTAAGTAATTAAACAATAATTACAAGATTGAGATTTGATATATATACCAACCATCTAGAAATTTATCAAAGGTACCAAATGCATAGGCTAAAATAATATATTCCTAAAAGAACAAGAGTTGATCGGCCCAAGAAAGGGAACCACGGGTTTCAAAAATTAACACAAAAAGCCATGTATAATTGAGTTTCAAACCGGAAATCAAATAGAGTATACACACAACATAAGTTTCGAAGCGAAGGCAAGATTATACTAGTTTTGACCATTAACTACAAAGATTTTCCAATCATCCAAGAAGGGTCCAAGTCTTACAGGCTAGATAGCAAACACGCGAGAGAAGAAGGGAGTTCCGTCAAACAAGAGTATACAATAATGTCATCAACAAATTTTATAACACTAAAGATTTGCAAACCTCCACAACAATTCTAATGTTTGGTTAATTTAAAATAAATTACCTATTTCCCAAAACAACCATATTTTAAGGCAAACCTTGGTAACACAGTCAACCGTCACACCATAGATACAAACATAATTTCTAAGTGACATTATCAAAACAAAACCTTCCGCTATGAATCCATAAGACTATCAAATGAAAGATGAGTTTTTCCCGAAGATTAATCACATTTAAGGAAATTTCCATCACAAAATATTAAGGTAATTACGTGCATAAAAACCGACCAATATTAACTAATAGCGTTAACATTACAAAGGAGAAAATAATGCAAGTTAGGAAAAATAGAAGAGTGCCATCAACAATAATTCTACAGAGGGGGATTAGACCAAAACTATTCTAGTGTCAACGAGGTACTGGATTCGCACAATGAAACCTCGAGCTTAGTTGATCCGAAAAGCTAGTTATGGTTCAAGTTGATAGGGATGGTCAAGGTACTTCTTGAGGATGGCCTTAAAAGCCTAGAAACAAGATGAAAGATAATATAAGAGTCTAAACACGCGAGATCTGGAAAACACATTGCACACAAACCTTTTCATTCTAAAAGTTTTAATACCGAAACTCTAAGCTGGCTAGCCCAAGCATTGATCACACTAATCCTACAACCTTTCTTTCTCGATGCCAAAAGGTTATCAAAGGGACTTGAGAAGGAGCTAACAAAAAACATCAAAAGACAAACTTGGGTGCTAGGGAGGGGCTTCATAGTTATCGTAAACTTACTTCCATGATAACGAAAATACTAGTTTGATCAACATAATAACTTGCAACTCAATCGCAGAGAAGAATTAATACATAAACAAACAGACGAAGGTCTATCACTCGAGCAAGAGAAACATAACACCTAGAGGAGAGGGCACACGCATCCTTTCGACCAACATACTGTCAACGATAAAAGCTAAAACAAGAAGAAACAAGCAGAAAGGGGAATCTCCCATCATGACATCCAACTGAAAAATCAATGCAAGGAAAAAGTGGTTCGATTTTGCAATAATTTTAAATATAATAACAGTAGAAAAGTGTAGAAATATCTTACCTTTTTCCTCCAGATTCAGAAGGTTTCATGGACACCACCCGGAACTAACAACATCAATCCTCAAGCCTAATCTCCATTTTCTTCATAGCTCGTTGGGCACTCAAACATCGACCATTCTCGTCTACGCTTGGCACTCGGTAGAGAGTTCACAGCCAGGGTGGGTGGTCTAAAATACATGCCAACATCCTCCCAACGCGTGTCAAAAGGGAAAGTTACAGTGGAACATTTGCAACTATCCATCCAGCACAATCTGAAAATCCACTGTTTCGAGCCCATTTAAGAAGCTGGAAATCCAAATCCTCCGGTCTCTTATTTTATCACTGCAGACTTGGCACAGTGCGCCTTGTGTAATGCCCCGTGGGCATCGGCCTCCACTGCCACACGTGGCACAATCCTCCTCAACCACCCAGCCTGCAGATTTGACCAGCGTCCTAAGACCTGTCCTTGCGTGAGGTCTGAGCGGAGTCAGCTATCTCTTTCATTCCCGACATGATCTGTTCTTGATTCTCTTTGAATGCGAGTAGGACTAGAGTGTGGACCGCGTTTTCTTTCCATTGGACAAAGACACTGTGGTGGTTAGGGGGTGTCCCATTACCCAAAATGGATGTTTGTAGGGAAATTTTTGTCTAAAGTCCTCCTGCCCCAACGTTTTTTTTCTCATGCCTGAAAGGTTGCTAACGTGAAGCTCCCTGGTTTACCGTGGGCATTGTTCCTGCTGTTTCTGGTTGACACGCGACTGCAGTCGTGATCTACTGTTGCAAAGGCACCCATTGCAATAGCTGTAAAGGATAGATACGAGATAAATTTTTAGTCGACCTGTCTTGCCTTTTCATTTTGGAAAGTTGAAATCTGTCTAGGTGGCGGATCTAACATGGAAGAAGCTCGTATCAAATCTTGAGGCAAGTATGTCATAATCATAGCAGAGGCTGAGATTTGCAGTTCACTACTGTTCTTTTGCTGACCAAGACAGTTTCTCCAGCGCATAGCCATGAGATCTAGATATGCCTGTGGTTTTAGATGAAGCCACCTACAGCTTGTGTAAGCAGGCACCATTTTATAGACTTTAACCCATACTACATCCAAGTATGCTAGTATCTAATAACCTCTTGAAATGAAACTTTTTCGATCTTCTAGACAATTGGTTTAAATCTGTGCATTTTGTGGATTGTGCGTTCAGTACATGGTTAATAGTTCTGATATGACTTCTGGATCCACGCCTCTGTCGGTTGTTCTTCCATGACGTTACGTCGTAACCCATTTATAGGTATCATATATAGAATATTAACAAACAAAGGTTCTCAGTTATGCTTTGATTGATCACATGGTAACAATATATATATGTCATATAGTCGATTTGATAAAAGTTACTTCCTTCAGCAAAAATGCGAGTTGTTTCTTTTGTGAACCTGAGGTATGTAATCGCCCCTAGATACGTTGCAGCAGTTGACTAGTATTGGTTTCCTGTTATGTTGTTGCCCTAGAGGAAAACATACAGCTAAACTATTATTATTATTTTTATGATAAGCATGATTATGCACTTCGTGTATTGTGCAAAGTATTAGGGCTTTTGGAAATTAGAAGTTCAATATATATACTTGTTAAGAAGGAAGTTTTGGGCCGAAAATATGTCCTGGGTTGATAGAAGGGCATAAATTATTGATAGAACCCCATTTTGATTCTACTCTTTCGATGAGTAAAATTTGATAAAATTAATGACCTTTATGGTGTTAAGATATGGTATGTTGATGATTCCTTGTGTGATCGATTTAATCATGTATCGACATAATACCTTGATGGAGTAAGGTAATACCTTTCATGGTTCGTGAAAGTTAAGGTTTTCATCAACTGCTTAAGGTAACATGAAGTTCCTTAAATTAGTCAAACTTGTTTTTGTATTTCCTTCTCGATGAGTGACCTTTCATTGCAAATTTAGAATGATTGTGATGGAAGGTCGTGAATATATTTTGTTTTCAAAAAGGGAAAAGAAGCTATGGAATAGTTTGTTTTTGTGTCGAGTGTAATAATTGTAATTACATCGTTATAGAAGTTAGTTGTTGGAGGATATCTATCTTCAATGGTATATTGTGTGTTTAATCTCTGCATAGGTTGCTATAAACTTAGTGTTGAGATGTAAATTAAGGAGAGTTGAGAGACCCTTTTCCTTTGTTTACATCGTTTATGTTATTAGGAAGTGAGTTGACGTCGGAAAATATCAACCAAATCTAGATTCATGGCTATGTTCCTCTAGAATGGGAGGGTTATAAATATAAGGTATTATGAAAATTGCAAGGATGTGTTTTAGAATGATAGATTTCCTATTCAACTTGGGTATTAAGGAGGCTTGTCACTATTCCAGCCCCTGGTTATGTTTAGTAGGTAAGCTGTTAGGTAATACCTATTCCGGACATTCTTACCGTTCTTTCCACTCATCCTTATTAGCCATGAAGTCACTCTATTACCTAAGATATAATGGTTGTGGGTTTGAATATAAGATTTTCATCCTTTAAACCTTTTTTATTACATGATGGAACTTTGTTTTTACCCTCGTTGTTCGTTTATAGCCTATTAGACCTATGGCCCTACGGAACGATTCCAAAACTATACTCTTTTGGCAGCTAAGATCGCATCACGTTTTTATCTTTTGACTTCACCTTGAGAATGTGGATTGATGGGTTACACTTTAGATTTCAATCACGTAATCTACGGGATTATATGATTTAAATCCTAATACTCTCAACTCTTGTGTCTAATCATTTAAATTTCATAGTCTTGCGTTTTTGGTTGTCAAACTTTTGTAGTTTTAGAGGTATTTTCATAACTAAAACTTATGGTTTTCTTCTTAGTTGATATGTTGAAAATTACATCTTGTTTCAAAAGGTTGTTAGAGGTTAGAAATTTGATCCATTTCTTGAAATAGAATATTTCCTTTCATGGTATTGTTAGCTAGTAGCTTATTGTTGCTATGTATAGTCTTATCTTGCTCAGTTCTCGCGAACTGACTCAGGTTATTAATTGTTGCAGATGGCTTATGTAGTTAGATGATGGAAAGACTTGTACATTATTGCATCAATCTTGGTTATAATGTCCTTTGTATGAATGTGTATTATGTTTATAAAATTTGGAAAGGGCCCTTTGGACATTTTAGAAGAAGGGTCAGTGCCTAGTAAATGTATTGTAGAGTATTGTTGTTGTAACTGTTGAAACTTTGGTTTGTTTGGTTATATGTGAAAGATGAAATTTGATTACCGCTTGGTTATGGGATATTCTAGTGGATTTTAACCTTAGTATAGTAGCGGGGCTTGTCCCATGTTATTACTCTCTTGCTCCCTAGTCATGGTTCAATAGAGATAGTATGTCCCTTTGATTTGTGCATCATGTTGGAATGAATTAATATAACCTTGTTTTGGTTTCCGCAAACGAGTACAGTTAAACTTTGCTCTTGAGTTAAAAATGTGAGTTGTAAATCCTCCTAAGGCTTAGTAGCAATGAGTTTGTTCAGCACTATAAAGTGAGCTGGGATAATCCTGATAAAAGTTAAACTTAAAAATTTATATATATGAATATGCTATGTAGATGTGATCTACTTGATAACCTTTGAGACCTGGAACAATCAAGAGGAAACTATCTTTTGTAACGAAATATGATAACTTATTATTATTATTTTTTATTCAAGCCAAGATAATAAACATTATCCTTTTATGGTGAAATCTTAAATGCCCTCATGGTGAAAGCAATGGTTAGATTTTAGAAGATGATAGGATTTAATAAGTAGGAGGGAAATCGATTAATTAAACCTTAAATCTCTCTCTATCGTTTGGAATGTTTTCCTTTGTCAAACTTAATTAAGTAAAGTCTAGATGGAACATTTAACCAATCTTGATAAACCCTTAACCTCAATAAAAAGACGTAAACCATGTGACCTGAAGCTAAATTCTGTTGTCCTGTTCTGTTAACCCATGCCTTAATTCATGGTGATATTTCTTAAGCAAGGTCAATATTTAATCCTTAAACAAGAAGGCTATTGTTATGAACCCTAAGCGGTACTTTACAACTCAATCGGAGCTTATGCCTTCACCTGTGCAATAGAGTTGTGGAACATGTGTTAGTGGCTTGAGTAAGATTAATTAACCTTGTAAGAAATGAAAATGTTCTAAAATCAAATGAATAAGAAAGATTTGGACATCAAATTGATGATCCTAGTTTAGAAAGCTTGGCCTTAAGTTATTTAGTCAAACAGTTGAAAAAGACAGAAGTTCTTCCTTGTGAAAAGAATTGTGTGAATCGTTACATGAAATTTTATAAGAACGTAAGTTAAGAATTAAGAGACACTTTAGTAAACAAGAAAATTTAACAAGAAATTCCTCATGGGATGCCCCTAACTATAAGTGTGTTTTTTGGTTGGACTCCAATGTTGTTTCTGTCAAGAAGAGAAAAGTAGATTGTCCTTGATAGGTGTGAACGTTTCCGTGCTGCCTTTATGGTCATCCTTGTATCAGGTTGTTCACAGTGTTAGTTGTATCCTTGGTGACGACTTGTTGCATCATGTTATGTGTTAGGCAAGTTCAGTCAAAAAAAAATATCCTGTATTTCACTGTGTTGTCATTGTGTTGGTATTTTTGGTGTGTTACATTTGGTATCAGAGCGTAGGTTCATGCTCTCGAACCTATGGGCCGGATTGGTGTTATATGATGATGTTACATGGTGGTGGTGGTGTTACATGATGATACTGCATGATGATGATGATGTTGCATGATGGTGGTAGATATTGGAAGAGTAATGTGCTTTAAACGTGACATGATTATTGTAGTAATTGTGATATTGTGAACGCACATTATGGGTATGTCACCTTGTGCATGTTTGTGATCATGTTGATATGTTTGGGGATGGGAGTATTCTCTCTCCTTCTTATGGATTCTAGGAAGAGTTCACGTGTGAATTATTGTTTGTGATGTGTGAAAAGAATTCTAATGTGGATGACGTAGTGTTGGAGCATTGTGGCATATTGTGGTATGTGAGTGTATCAATGTGTTGTATGACTAGTTGATGTTAAAAGAAACGAGTTGTATCATGATGTTTTTACCATGTTCTGAAGAAATGTGTGTACCACCTTGCTATGTTGCAATGGATGTTATGTTGTGATGTACTATGTTCATCGTATGTATGACTGTGCAAATAGGTAATACTTCATGTTGTGATTTTGGGTCATACGGTGAGTGTATGAACCCTATCGTATGGTGATTGCACTTTGGGTGCAGAATGTGGTAAAGTGATGTGTTACACTCAGTGAATGTATGATCGTGATCTACCCTGTATATGTACCATATGTGAGACGTTATGGTAGTTATGTGTGTGCCACCGTTATGTTAGTGATGTTGTTGTATGTTATGTTGTGAACCTTACGCTAACCGATCTTGAGGGAAATCGGTAGAAGTGTATGTTAAGAGTGAGGAATGGTGTACCATGGGTCAATAACTCGAGCTAAAACTCGGTTTAGTAGATAACATGTGATTCTTTCCTCTCTCCCTATGTGGTTGTATGCATGTAACCTTAGTGTATCTATGACTATGTTTAGCCTTGTCGAAGTGGTGGCGGGATGATTCAGATGGAGGTGATGACAGTTGTATTATTGATATGTATTTTACGAGCTGAGGCTCGATGTTCCGAGTGCTAGCAACTCGTTGAGTAACCCTTTGGTGGCTAGATAAGGCCACACAGTTATTGTAATGTGACATTATTATAAGTTGATTTTATTCGTAAATTGAGCTTTTACTTTATTTTGCAAGGACCAGCATCTTTTCTCGATTGCAATGCTTTACAATTTGGGCATTTCCTTGGTTTGTGGCACTACCATGGGATTTTGATACTAACTTTGGCTATTTGGCCATTTATTTTAGCTTGATTTGGGGTCTTCTTTTAAATTTGGAATTCTTACCGCCTTGCCCAAGGCTTGTACTTTGCCACTTGGCACTTTGATTGGATTGTTGTGCTGGTTCTATTGTCGTGATGTGTGGAATAGGGTCATAGGATGCACCATGGATTGGTTGGACCTATGGACCCACTTCGTTGTATGGGGGTATGCCCCAAGGGGTACATATAACTAGCGGGTTGTTGAACCACGCGTTATTATGTCACTTGGGTTAGGAGTGTTCAAACTCTATGTGTCTTGGACCATAGGGACAACCGGCCTCCTTGAGGGAGGCATAAGAGTTTGAGGGAGGCATAAGAGACTTGAGGGAGGCTTATGATATTTGTCTGTATGGTTGATGTTTTAGGATATATGTTGAGTTATTGTGATGTTTGGTAGTGGTCTTTTGATGTATGTGTTACTCACGTCAGATGGATATGTGTTGTGATGTTGTGGACATGTCATTGATCCCCTTGTGGACACTATGTACCTGTGGCATTTGTTTGGTGTTATGTGAGTTTTTCATTGATGCAAATTGAGGAAATGTCTAGTGGATTGTAGTATTGTTTTGGTTAAGTATTTTGGTATGTCAGTCATTGATGTGTGCCGAGTACTATGTTATGTGGAGTGTGCCTATTCTATTCCATAATTGTGTAACCTTTTGTGGTGTAATACAATCTTGAAGTATATCCTTGTGTACTTGTGAATTTGTAGTGTCTTGTGAGCCTGATAGGGTTTGCGTTAGCAGTTCATGTTGGGCACCCACAATAAGGAATAAATCAAAACTCTTCAATGATGATATATTTTTTTTCTTTAAAGAAACTAAAACTAGAAAAAAAAAATGATAATGGAAAGAGACTAATGAAATGATGAACAAGAAAGAACTGCCAATCTTCACAGAACATTGAAAGTTAAAAATTCTACCAAATATTCCTAAGGCTACCTTGTGACCGTGCTTTAACCAACTAAAATTTTAAACCATAGGGTGTGTTTTCTTCTTTATCTATCCCTTGTTGCGTACCATTTCCTTTCCTTTGTGTAATGTCGCATCGAGGACGATGCTTTCTTAAGGGGAGGAGAATGTAATGCCCCGCTAGACATTGGAGCCTTTTTTTTTCTACCTGCCACCTTGGCCGACTATACTGGCTGCCGCGTTTTCTTCCTTGGACCGCGTGTGGTGGTTGGGAGGTGTCTTTCCTGGTTGCGTTGGATAGTGGGAGTCGGTGGAGTGTGGGGCGCATCTCCTTTTATTAAATTTTTGGATCTGTAAATCTTCTGTTGACTCCACCTGTTGTCACGTGGTCTACCTACTGTTCTGCCCAAAACCACGAATGCTTGTTGCGCTCCATCAAATGTTGAATCAGATGAATTGCTTCAGTGTGTTCTGGACAGTGGATTCATTGATGGTGAAATGAAGGTCTGTCGCCCTGGTGTTGCGTGAGAGGGTTTGGATCCTCAAAATCGTGTTGTGCAGGCAGTCTCAGTGGAGCGCAGAACCAAAATCCTCCTAGGAAAGTGCCGTGAGGAATGCGCTTGGCTTTATGCAGCAGCTACAGGGTCGACATGTAAACTTATCTCAGAAAATCAGTGGCCCAGAGAGAGCTGAGTGCGACAGTTGCTACAGGGCGAGCTCAAGGAACCGTTGGTGTTGATCCTGATGTTCTGGTTGCACGTGACTAGTCATGATTAGTTGTTGCAAGATCTTGCAGCTGTAGCAGAAAAATGAGATAAAGTTTTAGTTGAGATGTCTTTCCTTTTCATTTTGGAAAGTCGCTTCAATCCAGGTGACGAATCTAACATGGAAGAAGCTCGGTCAAACCTTGAGGCAAGTTTTGCAATGAGGCTGAGAGTGCGTTCACTACTGTTTCTAGTTCCGACCAGAAGTTATTCCAGCGCCTAGCCCATAGGTTTGTTATGGTGGTTATAGATGAAGCTACAAGCTAGGGAAGTAGGCGTGTTACTTCCACTTTCCTTGGGAGCTGTAAGGTCTGTTCTTGTTGGGGATCCACAGCAACTGCCTACAACAGTGAATAGCCAGTGAACAGGCTTGTTACAGTTGGTGGAAGCCTATGTGAGCATTTCCAGCGAGCAAGTTGTCCAACTATGTTGTTTTCTGTGCAATACCAATGTATCCTCTGAGTCGGGACTCTCCTTCAAGACATTCCTGTCAGAATCGACCTTGTGATAGTGAGAGAGTTACCAGGAGACCTGATGAAAATTATTGCAAGGATTCTTTTATGAGACTTTACTTGTTTTGCGCTGTAACTCATGGAAGAGAATCTCTTAGGTGTGGATCTGTATCATGTCAGAATATTCCTGAAGCATAATTTGCCTTGCAACTATATGAGCATCTTCTATGAGTCACTAAGTTGGCAGGCATAAAGGGTGTTGTTGGAATTATCACACCTTACAAGCTACAGCTGCAATGTTTGCACCGATATTTTGATGTTGTCCCCAAATCTAATGAAGGAAAAGGTTGTGTATCAATACGGTAGATGCCTTTTAGAGCTAGGAGCGATGTAATCATTATGTCTTGTGTCTGAGCTTCAAACCATGGTCGGTGTTTAGCTTTCTAGCGCAAGTGCTCTCGGACTGAGTGGTAAGTAGTTCGAATCTCACCCCCAAAGCAGCTGCATGGAAGCAATCTAGTGTTTGGACAGCCACCTATTGCATTCTTCTAGTCGTGCCTTCAAAAGGGAATCCTGGTGTGGTATATTGTAAGAAAAGACCAGTGAAGCAGAGGATAAAGCGGAAGGCGTGTGGCTGTAGCAGTCCCTGCTGGATGTTCACGACTGGTGGATGCGTTAAAACAGGCAAGATAGACTAACATTTTAGAAGAAGGGTCAGTGCCTAGTAAATGTATTGTAGAGTATTGTTGTTGTAACTGTTGAAACTTTGGTTTGTTTGGTTATCATGTGAAAGATGAAATTTGATTACCGCTTGGTTATGGGATATTCTAGTGGATTTTAACCCTTAGTATAGTAGTAGGGCTTGTCCCATGTTATTGTTCTCTTGCTCCCTAGTCATGGTTCAATAGAGATAGTATGTCCCTTTGATTTGTGCATCATGTTGGAATGAATTAATATAACCTTGTTTTGGTTCCGCAAACGAGTACAGTTAAACTTTGCTCTTGAGTTAAAATGTTGAGTTGTAAATCCTCCTAAGGCTTAGTAGCAATGAGTTGTAAGCACTATAAAGTGAGCTGGATAATCCTGATAAAAGTCAAACTAAAAATTTATATATATGAATATACTATGTAGATGTGATCTACTTGATAACCTTTGAGACCTGGAACAATCAAGAGGAAACTATCTTTTGTAACGAAATATGATAACTTATTATTATTTTTTTAATTCAAGCCAAGCTAATAAACATTATCCTTTTATGGTGAAATCTTAAATGACCTCATGGTGAAAGCAATGGGTAGATTTTAGAAGATGTTAGGATTTAATAAGTAGGAGGGAAATCGATTAATTAAACCTTAAATCTCTCTCTATCGTTTGGAATGTTTTCCTTTGTCAAACTTAATTAAGTAAAGTCTAGATGGAACATTTAACCAATCTTGGTAAACCCTTAACCTCAATAAAAAGACGGATAGTAAACCATGTGACCCTGAAGCTAAATTCTGTTGTCCTGTTCTGTTAACCCATGCCTTAATTCATGGTGATATTTCTTAAGCAAGGTCAATATTTAATCCTTAAACAAGAAGGCTATTGTTATGAACCCTAAGCGGTACTTTACACTCAATCGGAGCTTATGCCTTCACCTGTGCAATAGAGTTGTGGAACATGTGTTAGTGGCTTGAGTAAGATTAATTAACCTTGTAAGAAATGGAAAATGTTCTAAAATCAAATGAATAAGAAAGATTTGGACATCAAATTGATGATCCTAGTTTAGAAAGCTTGGCCTTAAGTTATTTAGTCAAACAGTTGAAAAGAAAGAAGTTCTTCCTTGTGAAAAGAATTGTGTGAATCGTTACATGAAATTTTATAAGAACGTAAGTTAAGAATTAAGAGACACTTTAGTAAACAAGAAAATTTAACAAGAAATTCCTCATGGGATGCCCTAACTGTAAGTGTGTTTTGTGGTTGGACTCCAATGTTGTTCTGTCAAGAAGAGAAAATTAGATTGTCCTTGATAGGTGTGAACGTTTCCGTGCTGCCTTTATGGTCATCCTTGTATCAGGTTGTTCACAGTGTTAGTTGTATCCTTGGTGACGACTTGTTGCATCATGTTATGTGTCAAGCAAGTTCAGTAAAAAAAAAATTATCCTGTGTTTCACTGTGTTGTCATTGTGTTGGTATTTTTGGTGTGTAAAAACCTCATCATGGTCATCAACTTACCCAAATAATATAAGAAAAGTACCCCCTAAATGTCATTAATAATTTTTGACACTTTTCCGACATAGACCAGCTATGTATTCATATAATGAAATTCTATTCTTAATCTCAGGACTAACCTCATGACGTATCACCAAATTGTCATGAGTTAACAGGAGTCCTATTTCAAATGGATACAGTCACCAAAGCAATAAACAGGGTAGACATAGAATGGGCATTACAATGTGCTATTAGTGTGATATAATGTTCTTCAACTGGTCGACCAAAAAAAATTTATCCCTTAACGAGATTTTAAAATTCTTGACGTAACGTTCCTCCTAATAGGACCTGGCTATATGATTTTATTTATTTATTTATTTATTTCATGCTTCGAAAAAGAGGTAACAACATAATCTAAGCTAGTTGTGTACTCCAACAATGAAATAAAGACTTCTTTAAGTGATGCACAACTAATATAGGAACTTCTAATAGATCTTTGAGTGGTTTTGGACAAATAGTTTGGGAAGGATATTATGAAATTGTCATGTGAGTTCGAAAGTTATATTACATTGCTTATATATCCTTTGATAGGTGAAAATTTATTATAAGGATGATACTAGAAAAGTTGGACAATGCAATCTATATAATGAAATTGAAATTAGATTCAAAATATAAAAAGGGGTATGACCAAACATGTTAGTCAAGACTATAGTCCGCTCTACTCTAGATTGTATGGTTTTTCCCAGACAATTAATTGTGATCTAAAATAAATAGTTTTATAACGATGCACGAAGATAATTTATTTCTTTGGTTAATAAATTATTCCTATATGAATGGTAAATAGAGTGGAGAGATGAAAAAGTGAATAAATATCTATGAAGATGTATTAATTGAACTTAAAATCTAAGCATTCCTTTAGGAGGGGAATCTAACCACACATGTTATTGCCAAAGTTACCAAAATATGAGTTTTAACACCCATTTCACACACACACACACACACACACACACACACACCACACACACACACACACACACACATTTTTGAAGTGTGATCAAATAGGTACAGCATTGTTCTGATGAATTACCATGTGCATCCATAAGATCCTTTTCCACGTAATTAGGTGATTTCTAAACTATTTTTCAACTAGTAATGGTCCTAACGGTACATGCCTAGGTGGAACAAGTCTTATATATTCCAAAACCATAAAAGAATATTTTGTTTGGTTCAAAAAATATTGAAAAATAGAATTACGTATTAAATAACAAACGTTGAGCTTTACATAATATTGGGTAATTGTATTTGAGAGATACATTGACTTAATTTGTAACCAAATTTACTTAATTTTTTAATGCAATCAAAATAATCTAAATCAACACACCTCGTTGGTCAAAGAGAATATACGAGGTAGACTGATGGTCATGCATATTGTGACTCTCATAAAATTAACGGACATTAAGCCTATTAGTGTGTTACTCTTACAAAAAAAATTAATATTTTATTGATATTAGTCAAACCCTGATAGATGATATAAGTGTGCATTTTTCAACTTTAAAAAAAACCGATCATAAAAAAAAGAACACTAAAGCCATTCACATCTTTGATAAATCAAGATAGATCTATGTTGAAATGTATTATGAAACACTTTGAATGGAAGGGTATATTCCTAGAAGTAAGACAACAATAAGGAGGCATTTGCAAGAAGGATCTACAGCTGCAACATACTGCTCCCAACCACTAATAAAATATTGAGAAAAAAAAGAGAAATCCCCCCCTTTATTCTTACATTCCAGTCACTCAAAAACTAGAGATTCAGAAGAAGGGGGCAGAGGGACAATCAATACGTTCCAGGAAGTCAATAAACAACCACAAACAAACTCATTCTAGGTGTCATTCAGAAAGGAGATCATTCATTACATGAAATTGTTAAAGGGTAGCAAAATGTTGCAAGGATCAGACTTAACATGCGTAATTTTCAATGTATTTTCCCACAGCCACACACAGGAAGATATCCTCCTCTAAGGAGTCCACGCGGCCCAAATATTTGTCCCTTCCTTTCTGACAGAACTCCAAGTTACTTCCCTCTAGTGTATCCCACATGGCTAGGAACAAAAGGAGAGCAGGTCACAAAAATGGTAGGGCAGAGTCGGTCCATTGTGTGGCCAGCAAGAAGAAAGGAAGGATTTCTTCCCCCAAAAAATGTGCCAGGAAATACTACCCATACACATTGAATAAAAAGAATAAATGGAGGTTAGACATTTCAACCAATGCCAGCTAATGCATAGATTTTGTAAAGTGGGGTAAGAAAGGAAGTGGCGTCTAGTAGAGGTAAGAGGCATAAGGAGAAGGCCGTGCAACACAATGACTAGGACACTACCAAGATGGTGAGGGGCAGTAGGTGGAAGGAGCATTAAGTTTTTTTGTTGTTTTTAATTAATTCATGGCTCCCATAAACCCTGTGCCACCACATACCTTCCTTTACTTCCACGTAAAACACTTATTTTAAGCATTTGTATATTATTTTGTTTTATTTTAAAAAGAATTATATTTGAACTTTTAACAAACGCTACTACAAAGACTGAAAAAAAAAAAAAAACAAATCGACCCGTGATGATCAGAAGAAAATAAGACGGTCCCCACAAGGCATTACAAAATTCCGTCTAATAAAGGTAAATGCATTAGTGACAAAAACAAGGTGGTGTAATGGAAGGGAAGGAGTCAAATTTACTTCGAACGGGGATCGCGAGTACAACGGATATGAGGTATGCCTTAGATCACTAAAATTGATCCAAGGCATGACCGTCGACACAACAACAACAAGGAATGAGGTATGAGTAATGAGGTCAGTTGCTATGGTAACTTTCCCGTATGCCAAAAGCCGCACCTACACCAATTACTTGGGTTTGCAAGGTGAGCTTTGAAACTTGACAACAAGGTAAAAAATGACAAGGCATCGTTGGTAACAGGGTTCTAAGGCAAGGAAAGGTGTTTGCACCAAACGAGTCATTATAGAATACAAGTGCAAAAATTATGAAACTTTGGAAATAAAATTTACAAATATAGGGGATGATATTCCAACCTTCAGACTGAATTTGTACCATTGGAAACCCTCCAAATAAAGGCTACAATATTTCAAACAAGTCCCCTAGTTTGGAAAAGGGTTGGAAATTGATGAAAAAGCCTTCAAAGTGATGTTAAACCCCTGCCCAAATGGCTGCCATAAATCTGATCTGAAAACCCTCTTATTATCTTCACAAAATGTCTCTCAAACCCTTAAAACCCTTCCTCTGAAACCTCTGAAAATATCTCTATAAATCAGCCTTGAAAAATAGCTCAAAAATGACAAGCTATGGTAGATATCTCACTACCGAAGAATGCCCTGCTAGCTAGGGATGGATCTCTCACCACCAAAGCTAGGGTTCCTGTCAGATTTCACTCCACAAGCTGAAGATTTGCAAAACAAACAATTGCACATGAAGGAAAATAATTAGGTATGCCAGGATCCCCTCTATCACTACCCCAAACCTCCTTTTATAACATCTTATTACCTTTTTTTATGTTGGGAGCTCCATGTGGGACTAAAAATGACTTAAGTGATCTCAATGAAGAAATAGAATAATAAAGTACCATAAGTGACCCCAATGAAGAAATAGAATAATAAAGTGTTATGAGTCCCCCCTTAATGACAAAACATAACATCTAGTCCCTCCAAATCACTTTATGCTCATGTGAACGAAAAATTATAAAAAATGAACTAGATATTCACACCCAATAGCTCCTAGCATCCCTAGCTCCTTGGGTATGACCAAGGCTGGGACTCGAATTGGCCCTTAGGCATTTGGCGTAGGAAAGGGACATTACAGTCCTCCCTTCCCAATTTTTTCTTGTCCTCAAGAAAATGCAAATTAAGATGCTGTAAAATCTGCTCTCCTCCCCCAAGTAGCATCCTCAAGTGGAAATCCCTTCCACTGCACCAAATACTCTGTGATCACTCTGCTCCTAAGCACCCTCTATCTCTCATCAATAATGGATTCTAGTTCTAATACCAACTTCCCCTCCTCATCTAGTGACGGCAACTTTGTAGATGGTACTATGTGATGTCCAAGTGCCTTCTTAAGGCACAAAACATGGAAGACATTATGTATCTTATTATGCTTTAGTAGCTCTAGCTCATATGCAACTACCCCAACTCGTCAAACTACCCGGTACGGACCATAAAACCATGGTTTCAATTTCTTTGTACCCTTCTTCTTCAATGAGGACTGCCTATATGGCTGCAAATGTAGGAATAATATATCCCCAACCTCAAAAGACCTCTCTTTCCTGTGTCGATTAGCATATACCTTCTGTTGATTTTGTGCCTTCTGAAGGTACTCCCTGAGGGCCTTCAAAATATCCTGATTCTCCTATAACCAATCTTGAGCTTTGGGAGCTTGGCTATCTGGTAATACCAAATCCACAAATGTCATCGTTTCACACACCCATACAAGGCTTGGAAAGGAGTCATACCTATGCTCATCTGATAGGTGGTATTGTAGCAATACTCACCCATGTGTAACCATCTAATCCATGCTTGTTGATGTCCCGACACATAACTCTGCAAGTAGCCCTCTATTCATTGGTTTTCAAATAAGACTTTTTAGAAGAGCAACAGTCAGGGGACAAGAAGTCCCTCCTCTTTAATGGGAGAGGTTCCCTTATTGAGACACGAACTTATTTACAAATATACAGAATGTCATTTTATGGTTGAACTTGGATACCACGAAAATGTTTTCCACAAAGATCATCAGTTACAAACGGACTGAGGAAAGAGGGTATGAAGATGAGCAGAATAGCAAACGTTTGGAATTATAGATAACAGAATAATTCTTTACGAGTGCGAAGTTACAGGGAATTTGAAACAAGATTATTTGCATTAGCTGAATAAGATTAAAGACACAAAGTTCTTCAAACGACCTTCTTTCAGATTCATTAATCAAAGACACAAAGTTCTTTCTTGGTTGTGCAAGATCACTGTATTTGCAAAAGCAATCAGCAAGACTAACGAATTAGGTACAAAATAATCTTCACAATACTAAAGGAAAACACAGAGATACAAGATTCAGATAGAGAATGAAAAGAAAAGCCCTTTTGTATTGATACGTTCAAGATCTATTTACAATTTCGAGAGTATGCCAAGTTCTTCCTCTTTTTTCAAAATGGCGTGTAAAAGCCATTATATAGATTACAATTCAGTTACGTATTGTAACCGTTTCTTTTAAATAAAGAATAGTTAAGTATTGCCGGTTGCAATATCCCAACTAATTACAAGGAATGCGAAAAGACAGAGAAGAAGAGAAAAGAAAGAAAGAAGGAGGAGACAGGTGGCCAGCTACAGGGAGGGACCCAATGTCTTCAGAATTCGCTGCCTGAACTTCTTCAAAGCCTCGGCTATGTCTCTGCCACGTGGAACCGACGTGTTGGCAGCAGACTGAGTCCAAAATCCTTGACACTTCTCCATCTCTTTATCAAACTCGACGTGAGTATGATAATCTTTATTTGCTTCTTTAATGGCATATTGAAGAGAGCAAATGTCCTTCATCTTTTCTTTGGAGATGGTGCTTTCCTGGAACAGATCGTTTTTTACAAAAGCTCTGAACTGAGATTTGATTTCTTGCAGGGACAGAAGAGCACCAGAGTTTTCATCCTGAAGATGACAATGTATATCTTTGAAGGCAGCCACTGTCAGTGCTTTGAAAGCTTCTCCCTTCTGCCAACTGTTCTTCATCTCTACCACAGCTTCTTCTAATACTCTGATCTTCCACTCTACGCTGTAGACCCAAGACTTCGATAAATTGTCTTTGGCATCATCAAAAATCTTGTTCGCCATTAGGATGTTCTCATCTGTTTGTCCCATGAGGCGGAGGTCTACTATGCAACTGCTCCAGATTTTGAGTTCTTTATCCATGGTACTGATAGTGGAGGAGAGATTTAGTTGCATATTACTCACCTTTTCATAGAGCTTGAAGGCTTCATCGATGAAGTTCAACCCCGCGACAAGCATGTCATCCACCATGGCTTCAAAAGCTCTGCCATAAACAGAATACTTGTGCATATCTTTTATACTTTGCACTTCATCTTGGCTTAGTATTACAGGAGGAGGTAGAGCAGTCAAAGGGGTGGGATCCAAAACTTTGTCCTTAGATAGAAGAGACTTGATGAAACCTGTAAGAACTCGGGCTTGCTCTTCCAGCTGTTCGATAGCTTGCTGTCCTTTTTCCACTCTTCCAATAACTCTTGTGACTGTTTCCTGGAGATTATGGATCTCGCCTTCAGGGGTAGACTCTCCCATTGGGATTCTCAGTAGCTCCAAGTCAGATACTTGCAAGTCCTGTTCTGATTTGTCCATAGCAGGCTTGGCAATCTCCAGGAATTGCTGACCTCGAGTATCAGATACTATTCTGGAGGTGGTTCTTGCTTTCTTGGCACGAGAAGGCGTGGTACCCAACATGGCTGCAACAGCATCAAAATTTGGTCCCAGGTTTTGGGAGGATGGTTTTCTCTTCCTTTTGTCAACCAAGGGTTGCACCCATGCAAAAGAGGAAGAAGAATCTGCAGGAGGAGCAAGGGGGCCAAGAGACAGGGAGCCCATGACACTCAAGGTCTGTGCAGCTGTTGACTCAAGCTGAGATGTGGAAGGAGCACTGGAGACAATGGCAGTAGAAGAATCACTAGCCCCTGGAAGCTCAGTGCTCTGGACCTCCTTGTCTTTATCTGTTGGGTCCTCAGGAACATTTGCAGGAGTTGGCCTTTCACTCTCTTCACTTTCACTGAGGATGATGATGTTCTCTGGTCCAATAGGCAATTCTGCCTGTTTCTCCTGAGGATCTCTTTCCACCGGTTCCTTCTTTACTTCCTTGAGCTTCTTCTTATATACCTGAGTGGATGGAGAAGGAGTAGATTCCGCAGGTCCCTGAGCTGCTGAGGTAGGAGAGGTTTTCTTTGGTGTTTCGGACCTTGGAACTGGTGCTTCTCTTATTGGTGTAGAGGCATCCTTGGAGGAGGATTCTCCCGAGCGTCTCCTGAATTCTCGGACCTTTTTATTGAACCAGACCTTAGTCCTGACTAAGACTGGAGCAAGGATTTCAGCCAAATCATCCCTCTCTTTTCTGTTCCAATCTATGTCTTCCAGAGGGGTGTGTTTGATCACATTTTCATACTCATATGAGTATAGCTCAGAATTATCATCTTCAAGGCCTTCAGGAACTTGGTACAGACCGAGCTCTTGAATCAATTGTAAGGAGAACCTGCCATAATGTCTTCTTCTGGCCTCAAAGTCGTCTGTACAGTCGGCCCAGTAATCTTCTGTCTCTGCCACATGGTGATAGACTATCTTGATGTTCTGTTCAATAAACTTCTTCAAGTCAAAGCAGGTTCTTGGCTTGAAGAAATGAACGGTGACAGGGACCAAAGTTCTCTCTATATTCTGGGCATCCAGGGCTGTTTTGCACGTGTAATTTCCCAGAGAGATGGGAAAGTGCAAACCAGAGATCTTCTTGTCTCTGCAAGTTCTGTGCAACTTGTCCAGTTGCCTGCATATTTCAATCAAGGCCATCTTGTCATTGCAGAACATGGGAAGCCTCAGAGGAGTACCCTCATAACCAGCAAGCCTGATGTATGAGAATTTCCTGAATTGGATGAAGTAGGCCCCATACCGTGATATCAAGTTCATGGCTTCATCTGAAAACCTCCTGGCGGTGTCACCCTCGAGCAATCGGACCACGTACATAGTGAAAGCATCATTAACCCTTCTGAAATTGCGGTTGCTGGTCTCCAAGGTAAACTGCGGGCAATAGGTGTACACTGGGTCGCCTTTGTGGGCATCTATATATGAGAATCCAAACCATTGCCTTGATGCTGCTAGAGTATACATCAGATACGAAGTCATGAAAAACTTCTTTGTTTGCAGTACGTTGGATAGCTGTTCCGTCAGGTTCATGCTGATGATCTCAGCCCAGTTGATATTTTGTGTACCTTCGCACACCATACTGATGAGCGGGCACATCCAGAAATGGAACTCGCTGGTGGAAGGCAAACCCATGACCCGAGCCAGCAGTATTATGAAATCTGACAGTTCTTCGTTGAAGTCTGCTCGGATGAGAGTTTTGGTGAGGCGGGAAGCTCCTTTCTTAGGGTTTTTTAACCAGGACTTCGCCACTCGTGCCCTGTACTTGTCACTGTCTTGATCGAACATGGCTTGCGCTTGGACTTGAGAAACAACTATGGCATTGTCCAATTCCGGGATTCTCAGAGCGGCACCAATGGCGGCAGCGTCTAGCTTGGCGATGAGCTCCCCGTGTACGTTTGTCAATTCACTTGAGGCAGGGTCGAAGTGAGCTCCGCATGCAAGCACTGTATCAGCACACTGTACTGAAATTGGGAATCCTCCAGCGTACGCCAAACCACTGTCATAAATTGTCTGAGCCATCGGCGAGGGATTCGCATCTTCCATCCTTGCCCAAAAATCGCTGAAATCGAGATGTCGGGCCTCGCTATCTCCAATGTTGCTTACAGCAGACTCGAGTGGAGAAATCTGTTCTTGTCCTTGAAATTTGATCTTCATGTCGATAGTTTCAGGGGAACAAGGTTGCAAACTAGACTTGGAATGGAATTACAGAAGCAGAGGAACGTGCGCAAGTTTGTAGGCGGCGAGGGTTTGAGCAAAGGATAATCAAGGAAGATGTGAGAAAATGCGAAGGGGAAATGTTCATTATATAGCCTTTTGGGGAGAGGAGTGAATTCAATGCGCATTTAATTACACGACCACCAACTTGAAAAGCGCCATACTTGGAGTGAGCAGGAAAAACTAAGTATGGATGACACTAGGTACGCTTGGGACATGTGAGACGCGAATGCGCGAAACACGCGGCTCGGGCGGAATGGAGAGAGAATGCACAAAAGCTTTTGGAACAATTGGGACGAAAATACGCGAGGTACGCGGCTCGGGCATTTCGGCCGAAATTGGAAAAGCAGGTCCGCTTGGACTTGGGACTTTTGGAACAGATAGTTCCGGAGTACGCGACTAGGAAGCTTCGGCCGAAAAAGAGAAAGCTCGTACTTTTGACTTTGGGATATTTGGGACAAAGTGGTGCGAAGTACGCGGTTCGGATGGTTCGGCCGAAATTGGAATGACTTGCACAAAAGCTTTCGGGACATATGGAACAAAAACTTCCGACGGGCCCGAAGATAGGACAATTTCGGGGATTTCGGCCGGTCGGGGAACAACTCGCACTTTGGAACTTGGGACAGTCGGGACAAAAATGTCCGACAGGCCCGAAATACATGCAAGAAAAGTCCAATACTTAGATTTTCAGACTTCCAAGACTTTTTTCACACCACCAGCTTGGTAGAAAAGACACTTAGACTCAAAATTTTGGGATTTTACCTTTGACAGAGCAGGGAATTTTGAGTGGACAACAGCTGGCTCCTTCTGGGGATGACTTGGTGTAAATTCATGGAATGAGACAAGGCAAGAACTTAGATAACTCGGTGAAGCAGACCAGTGCCTTATCCATTGGGCAACGGAGTCAAGGACAAACCAATACAAGGGCAACACACACACAACAGAAGGGAAACACACCAAAAGCAAAAAGCAGAAACACTGTACACAATATACAAAGGGACTCCCTAGTCACCTAGGATTTGAACAACTTCAAATACTGCCCACTATAAGGAAGTGGGAGGGGGGGAACCATCCATGTAATCAAGATAGAAAGAGTTCTTACCAGCAAAGTGTCTTATCTTGAAAGGTCCAAGCCACAGAGAATCAAATTTTCCATGGCTACCACGAGGTTCGTGTCTTTTGTCCCACAACAGCACAGTATCACCAACTTGGAACTCTCTGCTCCTAGCTTTCTTATCAAACAGAATCTTCACCTTCTGCTGGTGGGCAGCTATTCTGTCAGCAACCTCCAATCTATCCTCGTTCAGTTTGTGCAGGTACATGATCCTTTTGTCCAGAGCATCACTGAAACTAGTGTCTTCAATGGCCTTCATCAGGTGCAAGGCTGGTAGTTCCACTGTCACTGGCAATTGAGCCTCTACTCCATACACTATTTGAAAGGGGGACATTCCGATGGCTCTTTTAGGTGTGATCCTGTCTGCCCAAAGAGCATCGTAAAGTTTCTTATGCCAGTTTCTCTGAGATTCATTGACCAACTTTCTTATGATAGTCACCAGATTCTTGTTGGTAGATTCTGCTTGTCCATTTCCCTGGGGATAATAATCTGAAGAATGAGCCAGAGAGATGCCATACCCGTAGCAGAAATCCATTATCTCAGTTGAGGAGAAGTTTGAGGCATTATCTGTTACAATCTTGTTAGGCACACCATACCTAACCAAGATGTTCTCTTTAATGAAGTTGCACACTACTTCAGAAGTGGTGCTCTTGACTGGAATAGCTTCCACCCATTTGGTGAAGTAGTCAGTAGCAGTTAGCACATGGGTATGTCCAGCGCTGGAAACAGGGTTGAGTGCACCGATGAAGTCTAGACCCCACTGTTGGAAAGGTTCTTCAATCACAACTGGTTTGAGAGGCAAGGAAGCCAATTTAGGTCTTCCCACGAAAGTCTGACAGGCCTCACATTTATCCACCCACTTGGTTGCATCTTTGAACAAAGAAGGCCAGTAATACCCTCCACGGAGTATCTTATGAGCTGTGACTGTTGATGAATAGTGCCCTCCACATGCCTGATCATGAAAAGCTGAGAGCAATTTTCTCTGTTGTTCTTTGTCTACACACTTCAGGAATCTCCCATCCAAACCGCGCTTGAACAAGGCATTTTCCCACAATACATATTGTGCTGATCTCAACTTAACAGTCCTCTTTTCTTTAGCAGTTAAGTGAGAGGGGCATTCCCCGTAGGTGAGAAAATGAGCGATGTCAGCGTACCATTCATCAACTGAACTCAGGAACAGAACAGTAGGAAGGTCAGCTTTCTTCTCCAGTAACTCGTGTTGGGCTCCTTCAGCAATGAGCTCGCAAAGACCTTTTCCCCGAACCAGCTTGGTTGGCTTGATATCAAGGTCATACTCCTGGACTTTAGCCACCCAGTTTCCCCTCTTGGATCCAAATTCTTGTTGCGTGAGAATTGACTTTACAGTCGTATCTGGGACCAGCACCGTAGAGTGAGAGTTGAGGATATAGAAACGGAACTGCTTGACAGCTTTGACTACTGCAAAGGCATGCTTCTCCATCATGGTGTACTTTAGCTCATGGTTCTTCAGGATATAGCTCATGAAGGCAATTGGTAGCTCATGTTTATCAGGATCCTCCTGGGTTAAGACAGCAGCCAGAGTACTGTCTGTAGCGTAGCAGTAGATAATGAAATCCTTGCTGAAATCAGGGCAGGCCAAAACTGGAGTTTTAGCAATAGCTTTCTTGATACCCTCAAAGGATTCCTTTCCTTCAGAAGACCAACCAAATGCTTGCTTTCCTTTCATCATCTGAGAAATATTCAAAGTTAATTCAGCAAAATCAGGGATGAATCTTCTTAGAAAATTGATCTTACCGAAAAAGGAATGCACGCCCTTTTTACTAGTAGGGAGAGGAATCTGTTGGATGGCTTGAACTCGTTCAGGATCAATCTTGATGCCATCCTTTGAGACAATGTGTCCTAATAGCTTTCCCTCTGTAACACAGAAGACAGATTTTTTAGGATTTAAGGAAATCCCATGCTCTCGGCATCTTTGCAGAACTGCTTCTAAGTGGTCGAAGTGATCCGCTCTTGTCTTTGAGAACACTGTCAGGTCATCAAGGTATATGACTATGCATTTTCCCTTCAAGCTTCCGAAAGCCAGATCCATAGCTCTCTGGAAGGTGGCACCGGCATTAATCAGCCCAAAAGGCATCCTCTTGTAGGCAAAGGTACCCCAAGGAGTTGTGAAGGCTGTCTTATGTTGATCAGCAGTATCAACCTCTACCTGATTGTATCCAGAAAAGCCATCAAGCATAGATAACATCTCAGAGCCTGTTACCGCTTGCAAAACCTGATCCATCATAGGCAGAGGGTAGTTATCTTTCAGAGAGGCCTGATTCAGGTTCCTGAAATCAACACAGATGCGGATCTCTCCATTCTTCTTCCTAACAGGTACAATGTTTGCAATCCAAGTCGAATGGTGAATGGGAAAGATGATTTTAGCCTTTAGCAGTTTCTGAATCTCCTGAAATATGGTGTCAGCTATCTTTGGGTTATACTGCCTCTGCTTCTGCTTGAAAGGCTTGATTCCTGGCTTGAGAGGGATAGAGTGTTGCATTTCTTTTGGCTTGAAGGCTTTTAGATCTTCATAAGAATAAGCAAGCACATCCTTATATTTCCTTAGAAGGTCGATTGCTCTTCTCCTTTCATCTGATGTGCAACACTTCCCGATATTTACCAGCTTCGGGTCATCAGAACTCCCAATATCAATTTTATCATACTCAGCTGATTGCCGAGGTCCAATGGAAGCTTTAGATCTCACGTACCTGTCATGCTTATCAAACAACTCCTCCAAACTCACCAAACCTTTGGGGATCTTGTTTCCTTTGAGCTTAATGCACCCTTCCTGATCAGTTTCTTCTCCTTGGGTGACGGCTTGGTCCGAAGACACGCTCTCACGAGGCAGGTTGTCACTTCCTTCGAAATACAGTTGTTCAAAATTGCCCTTGAGCTCCAGGAAGGAAAGCAAATGCTGGTCGTCGTTGAAGACTTGCCAGTTGTTAGTATTGTCAGGGACACTAGGTCGGTGGACCATCTCAATAGTGAATTTATCCTGAGAAAATTCAGGATGAGGAATCAATAATGACCCTGAGACAGCCAGGGAATCAGCTCTGCTGTTCTTTTCTCTGGGAATTGCTTCAATGGAGAAGGCATCAAGGAATTCAATTGAATCCCAAACCTGATTCCGATAATGCTTCAGCCTCCCGTTCTTTACCTGAAACAGGCTTCTGACTTGCTTCACAATCAGCTCTGCATCACCACGAGCCAAAAGATTTTTTACACCTCGTTCTTTGGCCACTTGCAATCCAAGGATGAGAGCCTCATACTCTGCTGTATTGTTAGTGTTCTCGAACTGCAATTTGAATGAAAAGGGGTATAGGCAGCCTTCAGGTGATATTAACAGAACACCGGCTCCAGAACCAGCCGAAGAACAACTGCCGTCAAATTCTAAGATCCAGACACCATTGGGGTCCTTAGGTGATATTTTGCAGGGTCGGATTTCATCAGGGGACAAAATCATGTAATTACCATGGCCTCTGTCCTCATAGAGTATTTGTGCCTTGGGATCATCTGTCTTCTGCACAATGTACTCGGACTGCTTCTCAGGTAGTAGCTTCTTCATTTGTCCATTGACAGGTATGAGAGCGTGTGACCAATCCATTTGAATCTCTCCACCCACATCTTTACAGAAGTTTCTGCTTAGCAACATTCCATAGGAAGGAGGAATGTCTGCTACTAGTATGGTAGCCAAGACCTTCTTTTCAGGTAAAGCAGCAAAAGCCACTTGTGCATCTTTAATCCTTCCCACCAAAGGTACTTCCTTACTTTCCATGGAGTAGCAAGATCCATAAGTACGAGTAAGGGTCAAGCCTAAAGCATGAGCTACTTTGGCGGGCATCACATTATCTGAGGCTCCGGAATCTATGACACAGTTACTGAGCCTGTGGCCAGCTATAAGGAGTGTTACATAGAAAGGCTTGATCTTGTCACCAGGTGAGGTGACAGCAGCTACTAGACTGGGCTGTGGTGTAGAAGGAGGTGTGGGCAAAAGGCCTTTGGAGGTGGTCTTGGAATGGGAATTTACAAATTGGATCATCTTGGCAAAAGCTTTTGGATGGGTTTGGTAATATTCAGCCTCTGAAATTTGAACTTTGGTCCTTTTTAGATGATCTACAATGTCAAAGGATCCAGAGGTGGATGGTCCATCATCATTTGGAATTTTAGGTTTATCAACCCTAGGAGAAAAAGAAGAAGAAACAACTTTGGGGGCAGGATTGGCAGTACTTACCTTTGGTGCAGATGAGGTAGGAATAGGAGATCCTCTTCTGGCAATTACAGGAATAGTCGCAGGCTGCTCTTTGGACTTCTTCAGGGGTTGTGTCACCTTTTCCCTCTGATGCGTCTGTTCCCGAGTCATGACAGCGAAGGATTCGCTGTTCATATCTGCTACCACTTCATCATAGTCATCTGCATCATCAATGCCTTCAGTGGTAAAGAAATTGACTCGAGATCCCTCGGGTTCTTCCGCCTCATCATCGAATTCCTCCAAGAACTCCTCACAAGCTTCATTATCATCTTCTGGTTCTTCGACCTCGCAAGTTGCATTCACAGGAACTTTGACGGGAGGTCCTTCAAGTGCCAATCTTGTGTGGGGGGCTGGCAAACGGTTTCTGGGTTGAAAATTTCTTCTAGGAACATCTGCATACGGTGCATGCTGAGCTAATTGTTTCTTTATAGCTACCAGATCATTTGCAAGTTTCTGGACTAATGGATCAGTATTGGGTCCAGAAGTGGAAGATGAAGAAGCAGCAGATTTAGATTTGGGAGGATCTCTCTTCAACTTCCCTGACATGATTAGGTCATCCTCGACACTAACAGCCAGTTCTTGATCCAGTATTAACGTTCCAAGGTTAGCCCTTCTTAGAGCATAACTGACTTTAGGCGTTTGGGCATTCAAAAAGAAACATTTTTGAATTTGATCAACCGGCCGAGTATTCACAGGAATTTTGTTGATCAGTCTGTTGAACCGAGCCACAAACTCTCTCATGGGTTCCGATGGATCTTTCTTTATTTGAGAAATCTGGGCAAGCAGTGCATGCACATCTTCTGCCGGCTTGAAACGGCTTTCGAACTGAGTTCTCATGGTATTCCAGTCGATGATGGCACCAGCCGGAAGATGATAGAACCAGTCAGCAGCATTGTCCTGTAACGTCTCGACGAACAGTCTTACTGAGACGTCTTCATGTTCAACCCCCAAGACTCCACACGCAACTATGAAGGCTGCAATATGCTCATCAGGGTGCACTTTGCCGTCGCCTCTGAATTTGGGGAAGTTCTTTCTGTTACCTCTAGGTAACTCATGCAAAGGCTGAGTGAGGGCCAGGGGCCCGACACGTTGACCCCATGGAACTTGTGCCATTCTTCTTGGAAATACGGTTCTGAGGGGAACTGTAACACCAGCAAGGATTAAAGCTTGTAGATTAGGACTAGCAGGCTCTGAAGGATTTCTTTCTCGAACAGGTGGAGTGCTCGTTGAACGAGTTCTTCTATTTGAAGGGAAAGGAAAACCCTGTTGCTCCAAAAGCTGAAACTGAGAATCTTCGATACCAAGGGCCCTTCTCCCTCGAGTGAAACGCGGAGTCGCCAGATCAAAGAATGATCGAAAAAAAAAATTAATTATAGTACTGGAATGCGATTTTCCCCAGCGGAGTCGCCAAAAACTGTTGGTTTTCAAATAAGACTTTTTAGAAGAGCAACAGTCAGGGGACAAGAAGTCCCTCCTCTTTAATGGGAGAGGTTCCCTTATTGAGAAACAAACCTATTTACAAATATACAGAATGTCATGGTATGGTCGAACTTGGATATTACGAAAGTGTTTTCCACAAGGATTATCAGTTACACAAGGACTGAGGAAAAGAGGGTAAGAAGATGAGCAGAATAGCAACATTCAGAATTATAGATAGCAGAATAATTCTTCGTGTATGCGAAGCTTCGGGGATTTAAGACAAGATCATTTGCATGAGATTAAGATTAAGACACAAAGTTCTATAAATAACCTCCTTCAGATTTATAAATCAAGGACACAAAGTTCCTTCTTGGTTCGTACAAGATCACTGTACTTGCAAAACTGAACAGTATGCAATCAGAGAGACTAAACGAGTTAAGGTACAAAAATGATCTTCACAATATTAAAGGAAAACACAGATAAGACAAGAATCAGATAGACAAAGAATGAAAAGCCCTTTTGTATTGATTTGTTAAGATCTATTTACACTTTCAGTAAAAATTCCAAGTTCTTCCTCCCTTTAAAATGGCGTGTAAAAGCCATTATATAGATTACAATTCAGTTACGTATTGTAACCGTTTCTTTTAAATAAAGAATAGTTAAGTATTGCCGGTTGCAATATCCCAACTAATTACAAGGAATGCGAAAAGACAGAGAAGAAGAGAAAAGAAAGAAAGAAGGAGGAGACAGGTGGCCAGCTACAGGGAGGGACCCAATGTCTTCAGAATTCGCTGCCTGAACTTCTTCAAAGCCTCGGCTATGTCTCTGCCACGTGGAACCGACGTGTTGGCAGCAGACTGAGTCCAAAATCCTTGACACTTCTCCATCTCTTTATCAAACTCGACGTGAGTATGATAATCTTTATTTGCTTCTTTAATGGCATATTGAAGAGAGCAAATGTCCTTCATCTTTTCTTTGGAGATGGTGCTTTCCTGGAACAGATCGTTTTTTACAAAAGCTCTGAACTGAGATTTGATTTCTTGCAGGGACAGAAGAGCACCAGAGTTTTCATCCTGAAGATGACAATGTATATCTTTGAAGGCAGCCACTGTCAGTGCTTTGAAAGCTTCTCCCTTCTGCCAACTGTTCTTCATCTCTACCACAGCTTCTTCTAATACTCTGATCTTCCATTCTACGCTGTAGACCCAAGACTTCGATAAATTGTCTTTGGCATCATCAAAAATCTTGTTCGCCATTAGGATGTTCTCATCTGTTTGTCCCATGAGGCGGAGGTCTACTATGCAACTGCTCCAGATTTTGAGTTCTTTATCCATGGTACTGATAGTGGAGGAGAGATTTAGTTGCATATTACTCACCTTTTCATAGAGCTTGAAGGCTTCATCGATGAAGTTCAACCCCGCAACAAGCATGTCATCCACCATGGCTTCAAAAGCTCTGCCATAAACAGAATACTTGTGCATATCTTTTATACTTTGCACTTCATCTTGGCTTAGTATTACAGGAGGAGGTAAAGCAGTTAAAGGGGTGGGATCCAAAACTTTGTCCTTAGATAGAAGAGACTTGATGAAACCTGTAAGAACTCGGGCTTGCTCTTCCAACTGTTCGATAGCTTGCTGTCCTTTTTCCACTCTTCCAATAACTCTGGTGACTGTTTCCTGGAGGTTATGGATCTCGCCTTCAGGGGTAGACTCTCCCATTGGGATTCTCAGTAGCTCCAAGTCAGATACTTGCAAGTCCTGTTCTGATTTGTCCATGTGCAGGCTTGGCAATCTCCAGGAATTGCTGACCTCGAGTATCAGATACTATTCTGGAGGTGGTTCTTGCTTTCTTGGCACGAGAAGGCGTGGTACCCAACATGGCTGCAACAGCATCAAAATTTGGTCCCAAGTTTTGGGAGGATGGTTTTCTCTTCCTTTTGTCAACCAAGGGTTGCACCCATGCAAAAGAGGAAGAAGAATCTGCAGGAGGAGCAAGGGGGCCAAGAGACAGGGAGCCCATGACACTCAAGGTCTGTGCAGCTGTTGACTCAAGCTGAGATGTGGAAGGAGCACTGGAGACAATGGCAGTAGAAGAATCACTAGCCCCTGGAAGCTCAGTGCTCTGGACCTCCTTGTCTTTATCTGTTGGGTCCTCAGGAACATTTGCAGGAGTTGGCCTTTCACTCTCTTCACTTTCACTGAGGATGATGATGTTCTCTGGTCCAATAGGCAATTCCGCCTGTTTCTCCTGAGGATCTCTTTCCACAGGTTCCTTCTTTACTTCCTTGAGCTTCTTCTTATATACCTGAGTGGATGGAGAAGGAGTAGATTCCGCAGGTCCCTGAGCTGCTGAGGTAGGAGAGGTTTTCTTTGGTGTTTCGGACCTTGAAACTGGTGCTTCTCTTATTGGTGTAGAGGCATCCTTGGAGGAGGATTCTCCCGAGCGTCTCCTGAATTCTCGGACCTTTTTATTGAACCAGACCTTAGTCCTGACTAAGACTGGAGCAAGGATTTCAGCCAAATCATCCCTCTCTTTTCTGTTCCAATCTATGTCTTCCAGAGGGGTGTGTTTGATCACATTTTCATACTCATATGAGTATAGCTCAGAATTATCATCTTCAAGGCCTTCAGGAACTTGATACAGACCGAGCTCTTGAATCAATTGTAAGGAGAACCTGCCATAATGTCTTCTTCTGGCCTCAAAGTCGTCTGTACAGTCGGCCCAGTAATCTTCTGTCTCTGCCACATGGTGATAGACTATCTTGATGTTCTGTTCAATAAACTTCTTCAAGTCAAAGCAGGTTCTTGGCTTGAAGAAATGAACGGTGACAGGGACCAAAGTTCTCTCTATATTCTGGGCATCCAGGGCTGTTTTGCACGTGTAATTTCCCAGAGAGATGGGAAAGTGCAAGCCAGAGATCTTCTTGTCTCTGCAAGTTCTGTGCAACTTGTCCAGTTGCCTGCATATTTCAATCAAGGCCATCTTGTCATTGCAGAACATGGGAAGCCTCAGAGGAGTACCCTCATAACCAGCAAGCCTGATGTATGAGAATTTCCTGAATTGGATGAAGTAGGCCCCATACCGTGATATCAAGTTCATGGCTTCATCTGAAAACCTCCTGGCGGTGTCACCCTCGAGCAATCGGACCACGTACATAGTGAAAGCATCATTAACCCTTCTGAAATTGCGGTTGCTGGTCTCCAAGGTAAACTGCGGGCAATAGGTGTACACTGGGTCGCCTTTGTGGGCATCTATATATGAGAATCCAAACCATTGCCTCGATGCTGCTAGAGTATACATCAGATACGAAGTCATGAAAAACTTCTTTGTTTGCAGTACGTTGGATAGCTGTTCCGTCAGGTTCATGCTGATGATCTCAGCCCAGTTGATATTTTGTGTACCTTCGCACACCATACTGATGAGCGGGCACATCCAGAAATGGAACTCGCTGGTGGAAGGCAAACCCATGACCCGAGCCAGCAGTATTATGAAATCTGACAGTTCTTCGTTGAAGTCTGCTCGGATGAGAGTTTTGGTGAGGCGGGAAGCTCCTTTCTTAGGGTTTTTTAACCAGGACTTCGCCACTCGTGCCCTGTACTTGTCACTGTCTTGATCGAACATGGCTTGCGCTTGGACTTGAGAAACAACTATGGCATTGTCCAATTCCGGGATTCTCAGAGCGGCACCAATGGCGGCAGCGTCTAGCTTGGCGATGAGCTCCCCGTGTACGTTTGTCAATTCACTTGAGGCAGGGTCGAAGTGAGCTCCGCATGCAAGCACTGTATCAGCACACTGTACTGAAATTGGGAATCCTCCAGCGTACGCCAAACCACTGTCATAAATTGTCTGAGCCATCGGCGAGGGATTCGCATCTTCCATCCTTGCCCAAAAATCGCTGAAATCGAGATGTCGGGCCTCGCTATCTCCAATGTTGCTTACAGCAGACTCGAGTGGAGAAATCTGTTCTTGTCCTTGAAATTTGATCTTCATGTCGATAGTTTCAGGGGAACAAGGTTGCAAACTAGACTTGGAATGGAATTACAGAAGCAGAGGAACGTGCGCAAGTTTGTAGGCGGCGAGGGTTTGAGCAAAGGATAATCAAGGAAGATGTGAGAAAATGCGAAGGGGAAATGTTCATTATATAGCCTTTTGGGGAGAGGAGTGAATTCAATGCGCATTTAATTACACGACCACCAACTTGAAAAGCGCCATACTTGGAGTGAGCAGGAAAAACTAAGTATGGATGACACTAGGTACGCTTGGGACATGTGAGACGCGAATGCGCGAAACACGCGGCTCGGGCGGAATGGAGAGAGAATGCACAAAAGCTTTTGGAACAATTGGGACGAAAATACGCGAGGTACGCGGCTCGGGCATTTCGGCCGAAATTGGAAAAGCAGGTCCGCTTGGACTTGGGACTTTTGGAACAGATAGTTCCGGAGTACGCGACTAGGAAGCTTCGGCCGAAAAAGAGAAAGCTCGTACTTTTGACTTTGGGATATTTGGGACAAAGTGGTGCGAAGTACGCGGTTCGGATGGTTCGGCCGAAATTGGAATGACTTGCACAAAAGCTTTCGGGACATATGGAACAAAAACTTCCGACGGGCCCGAAGATAGGACAATTTCGGGAATTTCGGCCGGTCGGGGAACAACTCGCACTTTGGAACTTGGGACAGTCGGGACAAAAATGTCCGACAGGCCCGAAATACATGCAAGAAAAGTCCAATACTTAGATTTTCAGACTTCCAAGACTTTTTTCACACCACCAGCTTGGTAGAAAAGACACTTAGACTCAAAATTTTGGGATTTTACCTTTGACAGAGCAGGGAATTTTGAGTGGACAACACCCGTGCAGCCTAAAAATACCTGTATAGAAGATCTAGGCCACATCCACTGCCTCATGCCCCTTGGGTAGGGAAAAGAAATGAGCATACTTAGTTAATAGATCAACTACAACATAAATGCAACTATACCCATGCACCAAGGGAATCCCTATGATAAAGTCCATAGATTTGCTTTCCCATTTCTGTTCGGGAATGGGAAGAGGTTGAAGTAATTCTACTGGAAAATAATGGTCGGATTTGGTTTGTTGGAAAACCATACACTCTTTGACATGGTTAAGGACATCATCCTTCATCCCCCTTCCATGCAAAAATCTCCCTGATAAACCTGTATATTTTGAAATACCTAGGATGCCTAGTTAGTGGTGTATCATGTACTACTCGAAGGATCTTCTCCTTCATCTTGGACCCTGGTACAAGGAAATTCCTATCCTTGTAGAAAATAAGATCATCCACTACCCCTGTATCGGTCATCCTATATAATACCATCCATGATCTCACATGCAAACTAATTTTTGGAATATTCAACAATTATATGAGCCTTCTAATCCGCTGAAATCTCAGACATAGAACTAAGGCATAGAAGTGAGGTAAGGCCTCCTAGATAAATCATCAGTAACAATATTATTCTTACCTCTAGTGTACTCTATGTTGAAGTCATAGGTTTGTACCTTGTTCACCCCATATTTGTTAGCGATCATTGAGATCCTTCTACCCCAAGAAGAACCTCAAAACTGTTGTGATCCATACGAACCACGAATTTGCTGCTCACAAGGTATTGTTTGAATTTGGCCAAAGCATGCATAATGGCCAACATCTCCTTATCATAAATTGAATACCCTCTCTCCACGGGTTTCAATTTTTGACTCTCACAGGAAATGGGATGCCTATCCTGCATTGATAACTTTCCCAACACCCTCTCCAGACGCATCACACTCTAGAATGAATGGGCAAGATAAATCTGGTAATGCGAGAACAGGACATGACCTCATCACCTCCTTGAGGTGATCAAAAGCCTGTTGTGCTACCTTTGACCAAGAAAAATCCCCCTTCTTGGTCAAATACATCAATGTCACATTCAATCAAGAGAAATTATTCACAAACCTCCTGTAGTATGTGCACAACCCCACAAAACCTCTCAAATGTGTCAATTTCCTAGGTGGCGGCCAATCCAGAATTACCTGTATCTTTTCTCTATCCACCTTTCACTGCACCCCCACCAATCACATATCCCAAATATAGAAGTTCGGTCATGCCAAACTCACACTTAGAAGCTTTCGCATATATCGAATTAGATTCTAATATCCCCAATATCTCATCAAGGTGCCTGATATGGTCCTCCCAAGTCCTTATGTAGACCAAAATATCATCAAAGAAAACCAACACAAAATTTTGCATGTGGCGGTTGAACACATGCTTCATGCAAGACTGGAATGTAGCTGGAGCATTAGACAATCCGAAGGGCATCACCAAGAACTCAAAGTGACCGTAATGGCATTTGAAAGCTATCTTATGCACATTCTATTCCCTGACTTTGATTTGATGATATCTAGATCGTAAATCTATTTTTGAAAAATAGATTGCACCATGTAGCTCATCAAACAACTCATCAATGCGTGGTACTAGATACTTGTTCTTTATTTTCTTCTTATTCAAGGGCACGGTAGTCTATACACATCTGCATGGTCCCATCCTTTTTCTTCACTGATACCACCGAAGAAGCAAAAGGGTTGGAACTTGGTCTAATATGCCCCATATCAATGAGCTCATGGATAGTCTTCTCGATCTCATCCTTAAATCATTTTAGGGTGACAGTAAGGAGAAGTAACCATAGGTATAGCATCCTTGAGCTCAATCACATGCTCAAATCCCCTATCTGGAGGTATGCCTGGAGGTATGTCACCAAAAACTATACTATGTCTGTCAAATAAGCCTTGTATATCCACATGATACTCCTGTTGTCCATCCTTTGATTTCTTGGTCGAAACAAAACAATGTACTGTCCAATCCACCCCATTGTGCCTATAAATCCTCTTAATCCTCTTAGTTGTAACAACTCGAGGTGCCTCTGAAGATCAGCCCCTTAAAATCGCATTCCTCCTTTCAAACTTAAACTTCAGCTCCATCATTTGGAAGTTAGTCCTGAAACTTGCCAAGGGAATGGAGTCACTGTACTCCAAGGACTATGTTGGTCTCTCTAATACCAACAATATAGAAATCATCAATAACTCTATAGTTACCCATCGTGATGCTCAATTGGGAAACTCATCGTGTGCACCTCATAGAATTTCCATTAGCTATAACCACGTTGAAGCCCTCAAACTCCTCTATATGTAACCCTTACCTCTCAACCAATGAGGCATCAATAAAGTTGTGGGTTACCCCACTATCAATGAGTACCACTACTCGTTGTCCCTATAAAACTCCCCTAACTCTGAATGCCTTGTACCTCGGGGTACTAGACAAAGTGACGATAGTATCCTGGGGAAAAGTCTCACTATCCTGCTCAACACCCGCACTATCCAATGCCTCATCATCATCATCCTCTAATCCCTGTGTGTCCAACTCCTCATCACCATCATTCTCCTCAAAGACCTCTCCTCAAAGACCTCTATGAATTGGGCCTTCTCTCTACCCCTGCAATCATGTCCTGGAACCCAAGGTGTGCGGCAATCGAAACATAGTTTCTTTCATCTCAACTCATCTCTGTCCTCTCTAGATACGAATGGTCTCCTGGCTATATCTTTCTTGGGTGGAGGTACCTTCGGCTATGAACCATCCAATCTAGAAGGGAAAACCTTAGGCTACACTTGAGGTGGAAACCTCGACTTAGGAGTGGATAACTCCAAGTCACGAGCTCTCCTAATAGCCTCATGCAAAGAAGAAGGCCTAAATGCCTTCACAAACCCAGTGAGAGCGTCTGTCAAACATGTTGTGAACAGTGAAATCAACCTCATCTCCGTAACATCAGGTACCATGACTGATAATCTCTGAAAAATGTTTGGTAAATAAAGGTTATATTGTAAAAATGTTTTTTTATGAAAAATGTTGATTTTCAAATGGGAATCAAATTTATCCCATGTTAAAAGAGTTTGAAACATACTACCCTAGGTTTCCATTTTTAAGGGAATTGGAGATAAGAACCATGTATAATTTTGATACAGTGGATAATACCGTTAAGTACTTTTTAGCTCTATCCTATCCATAGCCAAAAGTTTCCCTATATAGATATATGGGTGATCTCGAGAAGACATATCCGTAGAATATTGACCCCATTATACATTGTTACATACTAATATACCATTATTCTTGTGCTACTGATGGATACACCATGTGAATATTTATCTTATACAAATATAATAATTGATTAGTTGTAGTGTGAGTATGTTCTCTTAATCTTCATTATCTTCTCTTATTTATAACATTACTATACCAAAATGAATCGTGTTTATATGGTATTAAATTTTTTCAACAATTTTAGAGATTTATGATTGTCCACAATTTATAAAGTTCACACTCTTTTAGATATTTTGTTCATATACTCTCCACAATATTTAAATTCATAACTTGAAAATTTAGTGATTGTAACTATTCACAATTTTCTGATAAATGTAGATTGTAACTTATTTGTTCTTCACCAAGCATCAAGAAGATGCTCCTTCATCAGTTCTATGTCAAAAACATTTGTAGAAATACTACTTTATCAGGTCAAATACTTGTGGTAACCAAAAATGTTCTTAAGGGTTTTGCTACATGTAACTTTTGCAAGACTTTTTTTGTGCACATAATATGCTTCAGGAAATGTGTGAACTCTTAAATCCTATGCAATGATGCATTTTTTCTCTCTTCTTTGTCCCAATCATAATTACAAATGTATGATCATGTGAATCCTTTTAAAAGGGGTTAGCGTTTAAGGTTGGATTGACCCTAATCACTACCCTATGAGATTAAGTATTGCATATGTACCACTACTTTGAAAAAGGATTGAACTCATATAGTTCTCCCACCTATATTAGCGTGCAGATGAGCAAAATCATGATTAATCTATATGTAGTCTCATATTTGAAATTTAACACATGGAACCATGCAACTTTGACCTCTTTGTGTTTCGATTTGGATTTATGGATTATGTTAGGGATGATCCTTAAAGATTTGAGATGTATATAGACATTTAGAATAATTATTTCTAATATAGTAAGAGTGCCTTAGGTTTTTTCAAGGTATAAAAAGTAAGGGTTCCATAGTAACATTATGGATGATTTGTACATATAAGTGAACTGTTGTTAGTTTCCCTCCATAGCTAACCCATGAAACGTGTCTAGGATGGCCTAGTGTAGATTTTCCAATTTGAAATCAAGTCAGTGAAGGTTTTTCGAAATTTATGATCATGTCAAACACTTGCTATAATTGACATCATCCAACTAGTAGTTTCATCTGATTGCAAATATGAATGTAAACTATGAAGAATGTCTATTTACTTCGAAAGGCATCCTTCAGCTGGGTCGAGGGTGAGCAGCCTCTGACAGAGTGCAGGGGCATCGAAGGGTGAGATAGGAGGGCAGAAGATGTTGAGTACGACTGCTTTCCAGCTGCAAGATGGAGGGGGCAGAAACCCTAGGATAGACAAGAAGGCAGTTCCTCCGAGGTGCAGAGGAGAGAGGGTGCGTATTTCAAGTCAGTGATGACTCACGAGGACAAAGCAGAACCGAGGAGAGCATGTGAGCATGCCCGAAGTGTATTTTGTGGTAGAATGATAGTGGAAATGTAATATATTGCGTGGGGAAGGTGTTAACATTTCATGAATGTGAAATTTCTTGTAAATGGTATTAAGGGTTTGGTATTGTTTTTGCAGGGTGTAAGCAGACGTAGGGATACGTCAGAGGGGAGGAGGCGGCGGTCCGACTGTACGTAGAAGAGGTGGAGTGTTATTCGAAAAAACCAGAAATACAGAAAGGAAGGTTGCGACTAGATTTACGCGCACCTGGCTATAAATATTTGTGTAAAGGTTGGATTTTCTAGATTTTTCCAAGGTGTCGTCGTTGTTCTAGTTTTTGCGTGGATCTGTTGAATGGTGGGTTTTGATTTCTTGTTGCCTTCGTGAATGAAAAAACCGTTTCCAAATAACAGGCTAACCCGGTTATTTATTTTTCTGTCATCAGTTTTAATAGGTTTCTTTGCGTAGTTGAGAGGCTTGTGTGAAGGTGGTGGTGGACATATACCTTCTTGTCGGGGTCTGTTAGGAACTGCATATGCATGCACCGATGTATGTTTTTGTGTTTTTTTTCGTTGCTTTATTCTGGCTTCCGTACTAAGCCAAAGTTTGGATGCTTTTGAAATGGTTTACTTATCTATTTAATTCGCATTTGTTTGCAAACGATTTGGGATTTACCGTGAATAATGGTTATTTTCTATTTTCTGTTATTCTATTCTTCATTCTAACTTCCATTCTTTCTAAATTGTGTGATTATGTTCTTCATTTTAACTGACATCTTACTTTATTATTGATAATGAAATAGTGTTACGCCTCTTTACATGGTTTGACCGTATACTTTTTGGTTGTGGCCTCATTGCTGAAAAATAATTTGGTTACTTTAACGGCTGACAATGTGTCATAACAGGTGCTCGAATAGGATTTCCTTTTTAAATGTATCTAGTTTGTATGTAGTGTTCCTCTTGTGCAGTATGATATACAATATATATTATAAGATGCATCTTTCTTAAAAGAACAAACTCAACAAATGAATCCTCTCTACTGTATATTTCTTAGCACATTAAGGGCTGAAAGAAGCCTGCTCAACTTCATTGTAGAGGCTGAGTTCAATCTTTTTAAAAAATTATAAGGCTTAAGCAAGCTGGGGTCAACCAAAACATTAAGACACACCTTTATTGGTTTTTTTTTGTAAATAAATGAAATCTTGTTTTTCTTATCTTATGTCCAACTCCATATGGATAATAGGAGCCTAATTTCTTCTTTGCGTGACTGTGCAGCAGTTGGTGGGCTGGATTTTTTATAGCTACTTGGAAATGAAGGTTTTTGTCAGAAGCTGCGATAAGCATGCATCTTTGCTCTTTTGCTTGGGGCTTAGGGAATATCCAATTTCAACTTGTTTGTGTTGTTTGTGTTTATTTTTTTTCGTGCTTTCACTGCCGATTAATTAAGCTTTCAAAAACAGTGTGCTTTCTAAACCTGAAATGGCCGATATTTTCCTCATATGGAAAATCTAAGAGTTTACTCATTATGCCAAGGTTTAAAATTTGATGAAGGGGTATCTTATTTTTGTAAAAAAGATCATTTGCAGTTTTAGTTCAAGATTGATAGAAAGTATGCAATTATCAGTAAACAAGCTATATAGGTTTGCTAACTCTGAATATTTATTATATCCCTCTTTCATGTATCTAGACAATAGACTTTGTGCTTCTAATGGAATAAGTAAATTGATTACTCAAGGACCATACGAGCTATATTAATAATTTGGACGTTGAATAAAAAAATGATGTCTACTTACAAGTTTAAGGACCCAGGAATCTAATCACTGTCAATTTGACATAGTTTTATCAAGGAACAAAATAGTAGTGAATTTTTGTTACCGGTGTTATTCAGGCACATAATATGGTTCCTTATCTTAATGTTGCGGGTAAACAGATTGTCTTTGAAGGGATCAGTTTGATGAATATCGAGGCACATGAACCATGTATACTAAGTATTCATTAGTGTCAAATATATGATACATGCTTTTGCAATCTGTCAAGCTATGGAACTTCAGATTTCTGATTACTAGACAAGAGAACGAGTAACACCTCATTTGGTCCACTTTCAATCAAATCAATCTGTCAAATTTGAAATCAGGCATAGTTGTATACATAATAATCTTTAGGTTGTTAGACATGCAGAAATTATAGCCTCATATTTAGGGATTATGTAGTTAGCATTTAGGATTCGTTAGCTAGCATTTAGGGAAGTTATTTTGTAATTGACAACACATTAGATGATATGTGTACGTGCTGGCATATGTTTTCCATCTGTAGGATGAAGAGTAGAGATAGGGTAGTTTGATTTTGAGTTAGAATAAGACTCTATTTACTGTTATTCTATAAAGATTGTATTCTTTGATTTAGCAGAGCACAAGAAAATAAGAATAAGAAATAGATCAAAACCTGTAGTTGCATTTCTATGTTCTGTTTAAGAGTGCTAATAATTTTCATGGTATCAGAGTAGTGTTGGTGAAGTGCTGTTGCAGAGAAGTATTAGAAGTTTAAAGATAGAGATATGGCCACATTTTTTGCACGAGATCCTCACAGGATGGTAGAATGATTTGATGGCGTTTGATTTAATCTCTGGAAGCTCAGAATGAAAATGTTGTTGCTGAACAAGGATCTACTCAATATAGTTGAAGGGATTAAGACTAATCCCACCTAGGATGTAGATCTGATCAATAAGTGGGAGTCAAAGGAAGGTAGGGCTTGTTCCTGTATACTTTTAAGTTTGAGTGATAATGTGCTTTTACATGCAAGTGAGGCAAAATTAGCAAAGGAAGCTTGGGATCAATTAATCAAGTTATATGAATCAAATGATGTTAGCACAAGATTATATCTTAGAAGAAGATTTTTTCAGTTAAAGATGCAGGAAACACAAAAAATATTAGATTTCACAAATCAATTTAAATCTCTCAAAAATCAATTAGCAGCATGTGGATCAGTGATTGCAGAAGAAGATGTTGTTATGTCACTTCTTGGGAGTTTGCCAGAATCCTATTCTGGACTGGTAGTAGCGCTAAGCACCCAATCCAATTTGGATTTTATAAAAGTAATAGCAGCACTACTTCAAGAAGAAATCAGGAGGAAGGATGGGGGCATGAATGATGACAATCCTACAGCATTGTTTTCAGTAGGATATAAGGGCAAAACAAAAAGGAAGAGTGACAACAAATCTCATCCCTCCTAGTCCAATGTCTCAAAGAATGGTCAAGACACAAAGGAGGAGAAAAATAAGGGAAATTTCTTTCATTGTGGAGCTCCTGGGAATTTTAAGAAACAATGCCGAAAGTGGTTAGCATGGGTAGAAGAGGTAAAGAAAAGGAAGGCTGCTAAAGCTAACATGACCTCAAGCGATGACCAAGAAAATTTGTTTGCGGTTGTTACAACCCCAAGTTCTGATGTTTCCAATTGCTGGTATTTAGATTCAGGAGCAACTCAGCATATGACACCTGAGAGAAGTTGGTTTATGGCATATACAGAAGCTCCCAAGAGTAAGACTGTCAATCTTGGAGATGATAGCAAATGTGAGATGATCAAAATTGGAGATATTCCATTGTAAATGCCAGATGGTGGATACAAGAAAATCTAGAATGTATGGTATGTACCTGCTCTAGTAAAATGTCTTTTATCAGTGAGAAAAATTTCCAATGCTGGCATAATTATACAGTTTGACAACAAGGAATGTGTCCTAAAGAATGTTGAACGAGTAATTGTTGCTATGGGAATCAGAGATGGCAATCTATACAAGTTATGTGCAGCAGTACTTGATGTGGTGTTAACAAGAACAAATAATGAAATATCTGATTCAGTTCTCTGGCATCATAGATTCGGACATGCAAATCCTCATTCGCTTCGAATATTAAAATCAGAGTAGCTTATGGAAGATTTTAATTTGCATCTACTAGTTGAGTTGGGAGTGTGCGAAGGTTGTTGTTTAGGAAAGCAAGATAGATTCCCCTTCCCTAAGAAAGGAGCAACACGAGCTAAGGAGCAAATGGAACTTGTACATTTAGATATTTGCGGTGCAATGCAAACAATGTCACATAATGGGGAAAGGTATTTTATTACCTTTATTGATTATTCCTCTAGAATGACCTTTGTTTATTTTATCAAAAGTAAATCATGTGCTTAGAGATGTTTAAGGTTTTTAAAGCATTTGGTGAGAAGCAGTCAGGAAAACCTTTGAAACGACTCAGATGTGATAATGGGGGTGAATATACCTCAAATGCTTTCAAAATTTTATGTGCAAAAGAAGGTATCAAACTTGAGTATATTGTTCCTTATTCACTGCAACAGAATGGTGTCACTGAAAGAAGGAATAGGACTCTTGTTGAAAGTGCTAGATGCATGGTTAAGAGTAGTGGATTATCTAATGTTGTTTGGGCTGAAGTAGTCTCCAGTGCAAAATATATAAAAAACAGGTTGCCAACTGCTGCATTGCATAAGAAGACTCCTTATGAGGCATGGCATGGAAGCAAGCGAATTGTCAATGATTTAAGAATTTTTCGTTGCATAGCATATGCACATATACCAGATGAAGAAAGAAAGAAGCTAGATGACAAAAGAAAGAAGTGTATAATGGTTGGATACAGTTTTAATTCGAAGGGATATCGAATTTATGATCCTATAACACATGAGATTCTAGTCAGAAGAGACGTCATTTTTGACAAAAATTTAGTTTTGCACAAATCAACAGAGATGGAAAATGATAAGGATTAAGAAACAAGGCCTTATGATTTTGGATCTGATGAAGAATCTGAGGATGAGAATTCTACTCCAACAAGACCATTACAAGTTGCAGCCACACAGCCCATAGGAAATTAACAAGGAGAGTAGCAGCTTCGTAGATCAACAAGACTACATAAAATCACTCAAAAGGCATCTGATTCATATGCACTTAGTGTAGAGGTTGATGAACCACTTAGTGTTCAAGAAACACTTCAAAGTATTTATGCAGTAGATTGGAGGAAAGCAATGAATGCTGAATATGAATCGCTCATAAAAAATCAGACATGGGAACTCACGATTCTTCCACATGGAAGGAGAGTGGTTGGATGCAAGTGGTTATTCAAACAAAAGTACAAGTCTGATGGGTCGATAGACTGCTACAAGGCTTGAATGGTGGCAAAAGGATACACCCAAATTGAAGGTTTGGATTATCATGACACCTTTTCTCCTGTTGTCAAGATAACATCCATCAGAATTCTGTTAGCAGTGGCAGCAACCTTGGATCTTCATGTACATCAGCTAGATATAAAAACTACATTTTTAAATGGATTCTTAAAAGAAGAAGTTTATATAGAACAACTAGAAGGCTACATACAAGATGGAAAGGAGTAGTTAGTATGCAAGCTTCAGAAAACATTGTATGGACTGAAACGGTCTTCAAGAACATGGTATGGGTGTATTGATGGGTTTCTCCAAAATTAAGGATATGTAAGTTGCAATGCTGATTCGAATGTCTACATAAAGCATATTGGTGAGTCTCTAGTCATCTTAGCTTTATATGTTGATGACACCATCATTATGAGTAATGATTTTAAGATGTTAGGCATGTTTAAGTCTCAATTAGCTGCAGAATTTGAGATGACTGATCATGGTGACATTCATTATTGTTTGGGCATTCAAATTTTAAGAGATAGGGAGAAGAGAAAAATCCATCTTAGCCAAGAGAGGTACATTAGGAACATTCTCAAGAAGTTTGGGATGGAAAATTGCAAGCCAGTAAGTACTCCAATGGAAGTAGGAAACAAACTTTCACTGGACATGTGTCCCAAAACACAAGAAGAAGAAAGTTATATGAGTATGGTTCCATATCAAAATTTTGTTGGGAGCCTAATGTATGCAATGGTTTCTAGCAGACCTGATATTGCACATGTTGTAAGTATTGTAAGCCAATATTCCAGCAATCCTAGACCACAACATTGGGTAGTAGTTAAAAGAATTTTTAGATATCTACAAGAAACAACTAAACATGGAATAAGATTCAGTGGGAGTTCAGAAAATTCTCTGCAACTTACTGGGTATTGTGATGCAGATTGGGTAGGGGAAGTTGATAGTAAAATATCAACTTCAGGGTTCTGTTTTATCCCTAGTGGAGGTGCAATTTCGTGGGAAAGTAAGAAACAGTGATCTATTTCTCTCTCCAGTGTAGAAGTAGAATATATAGTAGCATGTCAAGCTGCAAAAGAATTGATTTGGTTGAGAAGATTGTTGTAGGACATCGAGGTTACTCAATCCCAACCAACAATATTAAAGTGTGACAGCCAGAGTTGCATAGCCATGACGAAGAATTCGAAGTATCATGGGAGAGTTAAACATATAGGGATACAATACCATTTCATTCTTGAACAAGTTGAGAACAACACTATCAAAATAGAGTACTATGCAACTGAGATGATGGTGGCAGATGCATTGACAAAGGCATTACCAAAAAATAAGTTTGAGCTTTGCAAAGAAGGATTCGATGTGATACAAGCTACTTGACAAATATTTGGCTAAGTGGGAGTGTTAGACATGCATAAATTATAGCCTAATATTTAGGGATTCTGTAGTTAGCATTTAGGATGCTTTAGCTAGCATTTAGGGAAGTTATTTTGTAATTGACAACACATTAGATGATATGTGTACGTGCTGGCATATGTTGTCCATCTGTAGAATGAAGAGTAGAGATAGGGTAGTTTGAGTTTGAGTTACAATAAGACTCTGTTTACTGTTATTCTATAAAGATTATATTCTCTGATTTAGCAGAGCACAAGCAGATAAGAATAAGAAATAGATCAAAACCTGCAGTTGCATTTTTGTGTTCTGTTTAAGAGTGCTAATAATTTTCACAGGTTCTCTAAAATTGGGGAAGCGGATTAGATGAGCCAAAGTCTATCTAAGGCTTACCAGTTGCTATTTTATTTTTATGCAGAACAATTTTAAAATTGGAAATTGCAAGTCTGTACCATCCTCAGCAATTCTATCTTTTTATGATGTCCAAGAAGTTTGCCAAGCCTTCTTATCTACACGTACCAGAGTTTCTAGAACGATAAAATCAGGTTCTCATGCTTTTGACTTGAAAATTGTTAAATTTAGTTAATAGTTAGCTAATTTTTTTTACATATGTAATGATGTCATTTGAATTGTGTTTGTGTATATTAAAAACAACATATACAATAAAGAGCTTTACTATCTGTACTCCAATTGTTTCGCTGAGGATACATAAGAATCACATTTTTTTATTGAATTTTAAATTTAGTGTAAAAATTAGTAACTTTAGAATTTTTTTAATTGACCGAGTAGTTTATGACTAGTCTGAGTCTGAGTTTGAGTCTGTAAACCTATGTCGCAAGGTATGGAAAATGTTATGCAAAAAGTCCAAACTTTGCTTAACTTTATCCGTGCAATTTCTGAACATGAGCTCGAACTTTACCCATTATTTTTACAGAGGAAACTTTTGACTGGAATTCACACACACACATACATATTATATGTATATATATGAACACTTAGCGAAAGCAGAGGATGGAAAATTCTCTCCTCTCTCTCTCTCTGTGACATATTTATGCATTTTCTTAGAAAATTAAAATGATAAAAAATTCATTTGTTTAAACGTTAAGACTTTTTTCTCATCTTCATCCACTGCTGAACTTGAACCAAACTTTATTAACTCAAACCTTGTGACGTAAACAACGCTTATTCGTTAAAAAGGAGAAATTAAGTAACACCGCCTCCAAGACTTTGTTCCCACAAACATCACCTCAGAAGATATAGGCTTCCTCAAAATCTTCGTCGAAGGCCATTTGCATAGACGACTTGAACACGACCATGCGGGTTTGGTCTATTGAGGGGTGAACACTGGCAAATAACTCCATGCGAACATACAATAATGATAACGGCAGCGGCTGTTTCTTTGGCTTCGATTTCGTGGACAACAAAGGTGGGGAAATCCATGTCACTTGTTTCAATGAGACTGCAGAAATGTTTTATGACAAGATAGAAACTAAAAAATTGTACACCATCTCTAACCGGTAGAATTGGAAAATCAAAAGAAAATTTCAACAACCTCAACAACTCGCTGGAAAGTTTCTTGTTGGCAACATCCACTGTTCCCCTTTGCATGTGAACAAGGAAATCATACCTTTGCACCACTTCCACTTTCTCCCCGTCAAATAAATAGCTGGAAGACCTGTTGGTTTTTTTGTCGACATCATTGGGGTTGTTCTTGTTATTTCTCCATGATCCACCATTCGCAGACATGATAGGACAGAAACGGTGAAGAGGACAGTGCAACTTAAATACATGTCGGCATATGGTATTTCCGTAACTTTGTGGGGTCAGCATTTAATTGCTCTTGGTGAAGAGCTAGAAGGCTTCCTCTCCATTCCGCAGAAACCAGTGCTTGCTCTTAAAACTGCACAACATGTTTCCAGCTTCAACGGAACATCTCTTGATACTATATCCACTACAAAATGGTTTGTCAACCTGGTGATCCCTGAAAGTGCCTCGCTGCAAGAATGGGCTACATCTAATGCTTTCAATGTCCCCACACCGTCTATCACAAACAGGGTCCTAGGCCCTCCACCTGCCTTCTCCTATCCGACAATAATAGCTCAGGTTCTGCAAATGGGTAACATAGAAAAAAAATGAATGGGCTGCAGTTACGGAAATAATCACAGACATTGCATTGGACAATTGTTATTACTTGGCTTGCCCTAGCCTACTGTGAAAGATGGTAAACAATGTCAAAAGAAAGTGCAAGAATTGGAAAACGGGACCTGGTTTTGTGGAAATGTAATGTTGTTGTCCAGAAATGTGACTACAGGTATGCACTCCGTGTCACTTTGAAAGTCAGCACAGGGGAACTTCAAACCGTAACTGCATTTGATGAGACCATAGAGAATATAATGTGCGTCAAAGCTAAATACTTGCACTTTTTAAGCATCGATGACGATGTGACATCCGAGATTACAGACCAAATTATAGGCTGAGAATTTCAATTTACACTTTCCATCAAAATTGAAACATACAGCGGGAACAAATAGTTGAAATGTGTCATTATTAATTTGTAGAAGAAGCTACGGCTTCCGATGAATGATGTTGACGTAAAAGTATAGTAGCTTCCATGCGTTGATGTTCTCCCCATATTGACCTCTCTTGGCCTCTTTATGTGCTATCGCCCTTGCAAGGAACTTTATTTCACACGATATTTTTGCTTTGTGTTTGTTTATGGAAGCTCGTCTTTAATGAATATCAATATATATAAATTTTTGGCTTGTGTTTGTTTTGCGGAAACTCTACTTCAATGAATATAAATAATTGAAACTCCTAACTCTTCTCGCTTGAAAAATATTTAGTCGTAATGATCGTTTATATCGTAATGACATGTTATTTCCACGGAACATGCTCCTTCTAGTAAAAAAGTAGAGGGGAAATCTCAGACATGGTTGAACAATTAGGCGCACCGACATTCTTCTTCACTCTTACTGTTGCAGATACTAATTGGCCTGATCTTCATAAATGTGTGCTAGGTGCTCCACCCCTCGATCCTCAATGCTCACAAAGATTCAGAACACTCAACATTATCAACCACCCCCACCGTGTTACTACTTACTTACACTAGAGGTTCACAATATTCCGTGAGGAGGTGCTACAGAAACACCTTGGGGCCAAGGAATATTGGTACAGGTAAAGATATTCAATTTGTGCATTTTCCATTTTGCTTTGTTTCTTCCTTTCTAACAGTTGTCTTCCTTTAGGTAGGAATGACAACATAGAGCGTCGCACATGTTCACAGTATCCTTTAGCTTGAGGGTGCCCCTAATGTTTCCGCAATTAATTAGAATGACGTTATTTCTGTCAACACAACAAAACAATACTTTGATCAGTATGTTTCCACTTAGAACCCTCGAACTTCTAAACACATGCCAAAATCAGTGCACATGAAGCTTGTCACATGCTTCTCAAAATGCCTCTTGTTATGTCCAGCCGTCAAATCATCTATTTGAATGTGAGGAAGAAAATACTCTGGTGCCTTTATGCATCATATTCTCAAGCACAAGAAACAACACAACTTTTTGATGCGTACCTTATCCACCCTCCATCAATGGAGTCCCTTTCCCTTATCCAGATTTCTCGAGATTGGAGTTACAACAAATACATAAAGGATGACAAATGGAAACAACGAACTCCACCAGCAATTTTCTGAGTGTACCCAAGGTTTTCCGTCATTCCACCAGAAAATACAGATGCTTCCCATATTTTCTGTTGGTCTAAACTCTTATTGTACAAATATTTCTGCAAAATTCCTTCAGATATTGGTTCTTCACCAGATATTGTTTTCTCCAATTGGCACCTCTTCAATAATTCGTACAAATCGTGGCATGTTAGAAGAACAGACACAAAACCTGCCGATGTTCAAGATGCCTTGTCCAACTCTGACACAGACACCATGCAAGCAACAAAACACATCTATGAATGTTAGCTTTTGGTGAGACTCTGTCCGGGACAAACAAAAGGTCTTGACCACCTCCATATGCTAGGCCTTCGATAATTTGACTCCCTTCATGATTGGTCATACCATAACATTCTGCTTGAGCTTATCGACATCACACCTTCTTTTATTGAAAGAAATAAGGCTGAATATTGCCCTCCCCATACAAGTCCCTCCACCTCCACCTCACCATCTCCTTTGAGCGATGACCAACAACTAGCTTTTGACACAATTCTCCACCACTTTTCTTCTAAGGAAAACCTGTCACCCATTCATCTCATTATTCAAGGAGCTGCAGGAACAGGAAAGGCATTCCTCATCCACTCTCTCAAATGTACCTTATCCTCCCTCGCAAGCCTGGTCGCTCCACCCCTTCTTTTACTAGCCCCTACTGGAGTGGTTGCTTTTAACATTTCATCATCAATCGTTCATTCCTGCCTCCGAATCCCCATCAGAGAATTGAAACCCCTTGAAGGCAAATATTTGTCCTCCTTCCAAGACTCGTTAAAAGATATCAAATACATTTTTATTGATGAAATGAGTTTCATTGGCCCTAAACTTCTTGCAAAAATTGACTATCGTCTTCGTGGGGCGTTTCTACATTTCCGGACTTCCTCGTTTGGAAATAGATCCATGATTCTGGTTGGATACCTTGGTCAAATTCCACTCATGCTGGACATTCCACTCTATGCCAGCATTTCCTACGGTGCATCCCTTTGACACACATTTCCTAATTCAATATCCTTGAGATCTATATTTAGGCAACAAGGCTCCACTGTAGCTCAGGTTTCCTTTCACAACTTCCTTCATAACATCCGGAATGGTGTTCCCACTCTTCTAGTTTGGGAGATATTGATGTCTTGCACAAATTCCTGCCTCTCGGAATAAGAACTTGAAAACTTCCATAGTGTCCCCCACCTTATTTCGACAAATGTACATGTTGAAAACCACGATTTACAGATGCTGAAGGAAATCAATTCTCCAATTGCCTTGTCCATTACTCTAAATACAAAAAGGAATGACTCCCATGATCTCGATGATGACCAACTTGAACAAAAAGTTATCCTTTGCAAAAACCAAAAAATCATGCTTTTCACTAATTTATGGGTTACTATAGGCCTTGTTAATGGCGCATCTAGCACTATCATTGACATTGTCTATTTACCTTCCTTCGCTCCACCTTCTTTTCCTTCTTTCATTGTTGTCAACTTTGATCGGTATACTAGTCCCCCGTGGGATCCCTCTAATCCCCCCATGTCCCCATTCCCCCCATTTCAAGAGGTTGTCGTAGACAATTGCCTTTAGAAATGGCTTGGGATTTATCTATCCACAAATCTCAATGGCTCACCCTTCCTCGAGCTTTCATTGACATTGGATCCACCAAAATACCTGGACTTATTTTTATTGCATTATCAAGAGTTCCTTCCTTGCGTGACATTCGAATCTCTCCGACTTTATCCTTTGAGTGTTACTCCAAAATGTCCATTTCCCCCCTCCAATTCCGCAGAAGTAAAGAACTCCATCTCCAACCCCTTACTCCCTCCCCCCACCTTGGTGCCTACCTCCTTAGCTTCTATGGCAACCGCCCTCTCCAGCCTTTCCCCGCTCCGCGTCTTCCCCCGTCCCGTGTAATTTCTTTCTTGTGTTTATTTTTTCTTGTGACACCCTCTCACCTTCCATTGGTTCACTACCCTCGTTCATGTATTGAAGGGTTTTAGTTTGTATATATCCCACGCTACAATACAATGGTTCATTATACATCTATATTTTCTTGTAAAAAATAAAAAGGCCGTCTTATGTCCTAGAGTTGTACTGTCACATGTGATATATGGTTCCTTCATATACTGAAGTGTTTTGCTTTCCATATATCTTCTACTGTTATATATAATGGTTTTCATATATTTAAATCTTTTACTGTAACATTTCATACATAATGGTTAGTTCATGTATTTAACAGTTTCACTTTCTATATATATTACCTATATATATAATGCTTCGCTTTATTTTCTATACTCCGCTTCCTTACTCTTTCCCTTCCTTCAAGATAATCAAAAATATACTTACCCCCATTCTCCCTACATCCGCTTCACTTTCGGCGTTCACATCGTACATTTCGCGTTGCGATTGCTAGTTAGGATTCTGATGGCGTGCCTCAAATGAACTTTGATGGCCTGTTTCTGACACGGTGCGAGACATGAACGACAGAGAGTATCAATCAGGTGACGTTGAAGTACGGGTGCATCAGTAGTACATCTGGATATGCAGTGAATTTGAAAAGTTATGAAACAGAGTTTATTTTGTTTTCACTTTCCTAATGTAAACACTAGCGTGCGCCTGCGCGTATACTCGACTGTAAATTTGGGGATTCCCGGAGTTATTTTTGGACTCTGCTGCCGATTCAATTGTCGCAGCCATTGCTAACTTTCTGCTTATTGAACGCCATGTTCCTGTCACAGGTAACTATTATCCTATTTCTCTTAGCTTTGGATTTTAAATCCTAAATATGATCGATGTTAATGTTTCTTGTTGCAGAGGAGGATTTAAATTCGAAAGATAGTGAGGCGAGCAGGGATGGGCTTACGAAGGTCGGGGGTCCTGTGTCATATTGTTTTTCTTCTCTGCAAATGCATACCGATTGGGTGAGTGATGTTTCCTGGGAACCACATTTAGGGATTCCCAAAAGTGTTTTTGAAACCTGTTTCCAAAATAGGAAAATGGTGGCGGGGTATGATCCTAAAATGATATTTCAATGAGTAGATTTGTACATCATTTACGTTTCCTTGCTTCGGATCCTTTGTGTGGTGTGGGAAGCGTGAGGGGTTCCTCGGTGTGGTCTTGCACACGACATCTTTGCTACGTGACATTTCTGATGGGAATCAAATATTTCAATATGAAGTATGGCTTTTTGCCTAGGTTTGTAATTGCGGGTATGTTGCATTAGATTTGAGCAGATCAACATATCTGCTAGGTGTTTAGAAATTAGATCCCTTCTTACCTTTTTGCCCTTTTTTGCCCTTTTTTTTATTGCAAATTTATCTCAAACTTTTTGTGATGCATGATTTGGCAGTTTGTGAGTTGTTTGCTTGATATAGTGCTTAATGGATTTTGGAACTGTCTCGGCTAGATATATTTTCCAAGCTTATACATCTTTGAGTGGCATCCGTGGTTGTTATGAGCCTAACTTTCACGCATGTTCGTGTGGGATCGAACATAAGACCTACAAAATAATAAACAGGTGGCCCACCACTACGCTACAATATTGCTTGTGGTCAGACTTTTCATCCTTAAATCGACCCCCACAAACATACGTGAAGGTTAGGCAAAATGGTAATTTACCATAAGTTTGTGTGGAGCATATTCCATTTTTACCACAATTCGCAAATTTTCATTAAATTGGTAGATATTTCTAGTGTTGTTATTTAATGCACATGAATTCATTGTTAAATTCAGAATATTTTTTTTAGACCTCTAAATAACTATTCATCTTTTTGTAAAATGGTAAATACTCTATCCCAATATGTTATTTAGGGAACAAAGAATGCACTGTGAAGTTAGAATATTATTCCGATTGGAAAATACGTGTGAGGGTAATGTAATCCAATGAATTTCAAAACCACATCCCACGGGTGTTTATCTGGTAAAAAATTGCTATTCGTCTATTTCCACCTTATTGTTTGGCTAGAAAACTTGCTAATTTTCTATTTTAACCATTGTCTTTCTCCATTGCAGATTTATTCATCGTCTGAGGGGTTGTAAAGTATGATAGCATTTCACGAGAAATTGAAAGAGTTGGAGCTATGAGAAATGTTTTTGTACATTTGAGTCGGCTCATATGAAGCCCGTTAACTAGAACTGCATCTATATCAACTTACTTATTTTTCTCAGCTCTGCAATACACAAATTATATTACATATAAATACTCTCATAAGACATAAGAGAATAACAAATTTTGTAAAAAAATTGCCCCGCATGTCGTTGCCAATTCCCTTGGCTATACACTTCGACCTTACCTGATTTGTACTATGCCATGGTAGTGTCATGTTGCGGTACAACTAAAACAATCAATGCATCTTTTAAATTATTAAATAAATAAAAATTATTTAATAGAGATGGATGGGTTGTTTAAAACCTCTAAATGTCATAGATTTTTGGTTGGACGGGTGAGGTCAGCGGTCAAATCTCATCCCTTAACATGACGCCCTTTGCAACTGCATGTGACCAATGTCAACTTTCCTTGAATGGATCAGTGGTGTTGTTTTTCCATGAAAAGACAAGGACAAGACAATTAATAGATACTCTTTCTTGGTTGAATCAAATGAAAATACATGTACTTTGTAGTCTATGACGGAGGCATTTGCATAGCTAGAATTGACTTGCCTTTATGACAACATTTAATTATGTGTAACCAATGTATCTCAGACCATTTTTATGGAAAAAAACATGGCGTATAGGTGACAAAAGTGGGTGGTGGCTGATAGTTTGTAGATGTGCCTTGGGTGTTCTTCTTTCTTGAGTGTAGAGGCAAAGTTAAAGCTTGGATCTTATTAAATTCTCACCAATTTTTATTTTGGCTTAAATGTCCTCCAATCAAAAACCTTTGATGCCATAAAATTAAAAATTTGCAAGGTTGATTGATAGATAAAATCTACCTTTCATTGATATGTCTAATTGTTTGAGGGCTCTAATTATTTATGGTTGTCCGCACACCTCCTATTCTACAGTGGAGCACATACACTAGATGTTATTTGGGTAGGAACAATATGAGTCGTGGATTAGATGTGGAAAATTTTGGGATTTAATTCCCTATTTTAGACTTTCCATTCATTTCTTCGGCTTATCAAAGAAATTAAATGGCGTGCAAGCTGGAAATTGGGGGCTATAAGTTTCTACAAGAAGTAGACATTATGTAACAATAGAGTCTTGAATGCAGAAACTATTTGAATTTCCCTTTATTTATTTTGGCCCCGTAATGCATAAATTTCCCCCATGTGAGTAGTTCGAACAAGCTCAAAACTATAAATTGGAGCATGGATTGTAGACATTTTTTTGGGTTGGAAATATTCGCAATATTGTGGAATAAGTATAGAGCATGCAAGTATTTAATTTCCATCACTTAATTTCCAACATTCTAGTCATGTATTTGCCTTATCTACCAAATCCAACATTGTCCAATTCATGACCTTAAATCCGTAAAAAACCAATATACGTAGGAATTTCTCTCATATGCCCATCTATTGGGCAAGCTCACTTGTCAATAATTATTTGTGCTTCACTTTATTCCTTCCAATTACTCTAACTTCAAAATTAAAGGGGGCCTACAAAATTCTACAAGAAGTTAAAATTGCAAACAATTATTCACATCGGTAGTATTGTTCGACAATTCCTTAATCTCTACAAAACTTTGCCTCTACGTCTTACACAATGCATTTTATCCTTTATTCATTTCGTAGAAATGACATTGCATTGTTCAAGGGTTGAGTCTCACATTTTCCCCTTTTCCTTTGTGTGTCCTTGACTGCTGTTACAGTGCCGGGGTAAATGTTAGGTTTTATCTCTATAACGAAGAGTACTTTTTTCCAATCAATTGTAGTATGTAGCATGTCAAATAGTGTTGAGTGGTCACAGTGCTATCTTTCTAATCCTTAAACTTCAATGATGAGATTTTTTAGAATATGTCATCATTATTTATCAGGTGTCGAGATCAGCTGGAATGAGCTTGGTTACAACCTTGATGTTAGTTAATACTCTATGTGCCTTGTCATTAGCATTACGATAGTGTGAAATGAAAAAATATATTTGTTTGGGTGCTGCTTTACTTGTACAAATGTTCTTGGACGGCCTTGCACTTACATTTGATGCTTGTGAAGTTAGTCTTTGTAAATTCATATATATGCGTGCCATGATATTTTCTGACTTTTGATGTTATGATGAAATAGTCTGGCTATATGATGGGTGTTTCTTCTAGAATGTCAAAAGCATAAGGTCTGAAACAATTATGTGACAAGACAAGGTGTGCTAACTGCTTTCCAAGAGCCATGAACTTGTCCACCACTCTATTCACCTAGGGAAGCAGTCTAAAACTCTAAGAGCTATTATGTCGTTGCATGTACTATGTTACATATTGCATACCTGCTGCAGATCAAGAATTGTACCAGAAAGGAATAGGGTATGTGAGCACTAGCAACTGTAGATCAAGGAACTCTTGTGTCTTTGAAGAAGGTTAAATAAGTGATAGCAAAAACTACTCTACTGTATGTTTTCCAACGCACTGTCTCTTAGTGATCTCTTAGTGATATGAGCTAGGACTAAATATAGAATGTAATGAAAGCAAACTTGTACCATGAATTGGGGGTATATATTGTACATTCAAATAAGGCAACAATCAAATGATATATTTTAGAACTACTTTATCCTATACTTATTAGAAGCTAACGTTGAGAGCATCCAGTTGAGCTGATTGAGCCTACTTTTTCTGATGATGAAGCTGTAAGATGTAATATCTGGCAGACATGTTGTTTCTGGTTGTATCTTAGTAGGTTATATGTACTGTTTTATGTAAATTCTTAGGTGACAACATCATGGTTAATCCAATTAATGCCATGTGAAATGAACTTATGTCCGACATAATACTTTTAGATGGACTTCATTCAAGTAAAGTGTGAGTTTGCTTATTTATAAATCACAAATCTACTTGCTCCTTTGACACTCGCATACAAGTGGTGTGAATATGATGTTTTCCATTCAATGTAAGTGACTAGATAATACCTTAGTAAGGCCATACATGTAGTAGCATTACATAAAAAAAAAAAAAAAAAATTGCACGTGCAAATCAAGAGATGTTATAAACTTGTGAAAAAACCATATTTGTGTTTGCTTTTCTCTGAATCACGAAGGGAAGCAGTCAGGGAGAGGTGCGGGGGTTGTGAATTGGGATGAAATTTATTGTGCCTATCTTGCAATTGCAATTGAGAACGATGAGTCCAACGGTCTTAATGACGATAGCAAGGACATGACTCTGTTCGCTCTGTACATTGTTCTTATATGCAACGTAGAAGTGTAGATGCTTTTCAAAGTTAGATGAAGACTCATGCTAACTACATCAAGTGGTGAAATGAGCAATGGAAAATCCCAATGTCTTCGCTTCTGAAGCGGAATAGAAACAAGGATTGCCCAATGCAAATGATTAATCAATATTTTTCAGGCCATTTCCCCCTCATTTGTGGGAGCAAAACTATAAAATCTGATAGATAACTGTCGTAAATCTCCATTCACTATTCTGATTCACTGGGAGGATATTTGCAAAGGTTGGGCGAATTTAGTTTTACACCTGATGATAACTGTTTTCTTCAAAAAAATTATGCATTTCAAGCAATGGTTGCAATCCAAGAGATCTCATTCCATTTAGACATTTAGTCAAACTTTCGGATCAACGAAGAAGCTGTACATGGCAAAAATATATCTTCTTGAAGATGATGAAAAAATATGGCTACGGTAGCCAAGATCTTGAATGTGGGGAAATATAATCTTCTCTGTCCCATTCTCATACATGCCCTTGTCTTGCTAAATTCTCGGAATTTCTCCAAACCTTTTCTCTAACAAAACACGGGATATTACTTTATTCCAGGGGAATTTCAGAATTCCAAATCAGGCCTGCACCAGTTCACTTCGATTTGAAGAAATTTCATCCACATTGTTTCACGCATACCATATGTGCAAATTATACAGGAAATAGATAGAATCTCGGAGCTTTGCTCAAGTGCAAGCTATTTTATATGTCTATTTTATTTCCCTCTCAACCTTTTCTCCCACATCAGAAGATATTTTAATTTAGTGTTATTTTGGATTCCAAATTGGGCCTACAGCTCTTCCATTGAAACTGAAAAAAAATCTTCCTCGACATTACAAACATATCATTCAAAGATATGCATTGTTTAATTTTTTTTTATTTATTGGATAAAATTTTTCATTTTTGATCTTGGGAAAAGAAATTGCACATACATTCAACGTTATTTGTGAGGACATCTTTTACTTTGCAGTACCCTGATTCAAATCCACTTTCATATCTTTACGCCAAAAGGTGTATACCTTGTTAGTAACCGGAGCACTTTCTGATATTGTGTTAGATCATGTCCATCCACATAGAATCCTGTATCAACAACCTTGCACTATCTCTGGCATCCACGTGTGAATTTTCGATTGATGGAGAAATGGAAGTCCTAATCACCTCACATGATATGATGTTGTTAGCCTTACTGGAGTTGGCAGAAGCCCCTTATAAGACAGCTCTGTAGATAACCATAGCAGTCGTCGCCTTCAAAAACACATTGATGCCCTCTTGTATTTGAATTGACGTTGTATGCATCAAACACTGAGCGCTATTACTTGACAACGAATATGTTGAGCCACTCTGCATAGATTTATCCCCCAAAACACTAAACAATGACAAAAAAGTTACATGATAAAAAGACATTAACGTTGATGCCAAAAATGTCTCGCTCCAGGTTCCGCATATCTCTGTCCACTTCGAAGGTCGCACATTCATCCATTAACCACACCGTAATCTCACCCCCTCCTTCGTCATATTCAAAGAATCCAAAAGAAAAGATTAACCAAATCTATTTACTAGCAACGCGGGAGTTAAGTATCTCGACTTGAATCTAAAAATACGAAGGAAACCACCGACTTGATATAGTAGATCCCTTTAGGATTTTACCATTTTCACAAGGAGGCATAATTGAATCCTCTACGAGGCTAGGGTGAATTGGTTATGCATTGTTGTTTTTGGACAGGTGAGGGATGACGGAGAAAAAAGTTGGTTAAGTGCCAATATCCACAATTTATTGCCCAACTTCAGTGGTGTGACACCAATAATACATAACATATATCACATTATTAAACCAAAGTTATCTTATAAAAATTGAATTTTTTTTATAATAATAATTTGTATCTCGTTATTGGAGAATAGAAAAAATTCTTGTTTGATAATTGACATTTTAATTTCTTTATAATGTCATCGTATTGAAGTTTTTCTTTCAAGAAGAAACTAATAAACAAAGAAATTATTATCTTTTGGGCCTCACACTCTTGTCACGCAATAATATGAAGAACGATATATCTATTGTTCATGTTTTGCTCCTGCTTTGTCTATCTACAAAACTATACACAATTTTTAAGGCTTGTATACTTGCAATAAATGAAAATATGAAAAGATAGGGAAATTTTTATTTTTATTGCATAATATGGACCCCAAACATCGACCATACATTTTGAAGTCCTTAACCTAGGTGGAAGAAATACTGATCGCCCATGTAAACCCACTCCGACTCTATTGTTCGTGTTCCACTTGTCTGTCTATCTACAAAATTATCCCATCATCAAAACATGATTTTTTAAAAGTTTTGTATACTTGCAATAAATGAAAATATCAAAAGAACAGGAAATTTTCTTTTTCTCACACAATATGGACCTCGAACATCGACCCTAAATTTTGAATTCCTTAACCTAAGTGGAAGAAATATTGATCGGCCATGTAAACCCAATCTTTCAAGTTAGCTAGGCACATGGGGAGAAGTAAAAATACATAGGACAAACCATTAGTTTCCCGCAAAACATTTCCTCGATAGCTAAATACCTTTTGGACACCATCTTCAAAATTAGCACATTATACTTGCAGAAATGGATAGGAACTCAACTAACTAGGTGTGATTTCAATGTTACTAGGTCATGTGTCTACAAAACCTTGTAATTTAAACCTTCCTGTGATCATACTATAGATAAATTTTTATCAATGGTGACTATCTTTCCTCTTTGCTAACAGAATCTACAAATGTTTCCTCCTTTCTAAACATGGTCACACTAGATCTTCCTTAAATAGCCACATAACATACAAAGAAATTGGTGACCTTTATTCTTCTTGATCTCTCAAATCAAAGGCCCAATCATCTTCTTTTTTGTCATCAATTATAAATATAGGTACGTACAAAGAGGAGATTCAACAGTTCTTACTTGTACATGGCCATCAAACTCCTTTCACTTTATCATCTTGAACTTGACCTTTAACCAATTAATGAATAGAACAAAGAATGCGTACATTTGATGGATTTTCCAACTTTGTTTCCAGTAGGGCATTTTATGTTCAAACAACCACACATGATATAATCCAACTGCATGAATACACTCTTCATTTGATACAAGAGCCAGGGAACTACTGTATTATTCACGACGTCTATTTTTCTTCACATTTTATCATTTCGTTCTTCACTCCAAATCAACGAGAATTGTGACCACTTCTATCTGCTTGGGTTTCTACTTGCCATGTTTTTGTATGTTATGTCTTCTTGCGTTTCTCCTTAAAAATCGTTAATTTTGCTTTGTGTTAGTTTTGATTGAGTGCCCTAGACATTAATTTGAAATCACAACATTTTATTTTCTCTTCGCCAAACAAAAAACCTTCATGCTAAGAATACCACCCATGCACTTCCGCCTAGAAATTTTGCATACCCTTCCTTGACGTACTTTGTTAAAGCTCAATGTAGTTTCTGAAGAAGGATAAATATATTCTTCACATTCCACACCTTCTCTGTCTATCTACAAAACTATCCCAACATGAAAACACGATCTTCGAAGGCTTGTATACTTTCCACAAATGAAAATATGAAAAGAACATGATTTGTTTCTCCTTATGGAACAATATGGGCCTCAAACATCAACCCTGCATTCTGAAGTCCTTAACCTAGGTGGAAGAAATGTTGATCGCCCATGTAAATCCACTTTCTCAAGTTAGCTACGCATGATCCACACTTTCCACAAATATCTCCTCCAATATTCATGTATACCCATTAAATCCATTACATTTTCATGTTATGTCGTATTCTATCCCAAAACTTACCTTCCACTTTATCCTCCTCTTCTTCCTTGCTTTTTATCCTCCACTCTTTATTCCTATGCCCAATTCCTTTCGGCGTTCACATTGCATTGCTCGTGTGTGATTGTTGGTTCTAAACAAAACTTAAAAATAAAAAACTCTAAAAATAAATTAAATGTATGCATATTTATGTGAAAAGGGTCTTCCCCTCATCCCTCTAACATACACGACAACAATCCACCACCTCTGCAACTGCGTACATCGATGTTCTCTGAGAATTAAGAGCCACTATTGATTTGTTCGAAATAGGCATCCATTTTACTATTTTATTAAGTCACCTATTTCTATTGATAACTAGTCAATAAAATTATCACTACATGTTAATGCTGAAAATTATTAGCACTCTTAAACATAACACAAAAATGCAACTGCAGTAATTGATCTATTTCTTATTCTTATTTTCTTGTGCTCTGCTCAATCAGAGAATACAATATTTATAGAATAACAATCAACAAAGTCTTATTCAAACTCAAACTCAAACTAACCTATCTCTACTCTTCATCCTACAGATGGAAAACATTTGCCAGCACATACATATATCATCTAGTGTGCTGTAAATTACAAAATAACTTCCCTAAATGCTAGCTACAAAATCCCTAAATGCTAGCTACAAAATCCTAAATGCTAGCTACAGAATCCCTAAATATTAGGCTATGATTTATGCATGTCTAACACTCCCACTCAGCCAAATATTTTTCAACCAGCTTGTATCACATCAAATCCTTCTTTGCAAAACTCAAACTTATTTCTTGGTAATGCCTTTTTCAATGCATCTGCCACCATCATCTCAGTTGCACAGTACTCCATTTTGATAGTGTTGTTCTCAATTTGTTCACGGATGAAATGATATTGTATCCCTATATGTTTAACTCTCCCATGATACTTCAAATTCTTCGTCATGGCTATGTAACTTTGGTTGTCACACTTTAATATTGTTGGTTGGGACTGAGTAACCTCGATGTCCTGCAATAATCTTCTCAACCAAATCAATTCTTTTGCAGCTTGACATGCTGCTATGTATTTTGCTTCTGCACTGGAGAGAGAAACAAATCGTTGTTTCTTACTTGCCCACGAAACTACACCTCCACCAAGGATAAAACAGAACCCTGAAGTTGATCTTTTACTATTAACGTCCCCTGCCCAATCTACATCACAATATCCAGTAAGTTGTAGAGAATTTTCTGAACTTCCACTGAATCTTATTCCATGTTTAGTTGTTCCTTGTAGATATCTAAAAATTCTTTTAACTGCTGCCCAATGTTGTGGTCCAGGATTGCTGGAATATTGGCTCACAATACTTACAACATGTGCAATATCAGGTATGCTAGAAACCATTGCATACATTAGGCTCCCAACAACATTCTGATATGGAACCATACTCATATAACTTTCTTCTTCTTGTGTTTTGGGACACATGTCCAGTGAAAGTTTGTTTCCTACTTCCATTGGAGTACTTACTGGCTTGCAATTTTCCATCCCAAATTTCTTGAGAATGTTCCTAATGTACCTTTCTTGACTAAGATGGATTTTCCTCTTCTCCCTATCTCTTAAAATTGGAATTCCCAAGCAATAATGAATCTCACCATGATCATTCATCTGTAGCTAATTGAGACTTGAACATTCCTAACATCTTAAAATCATTACTCATAATGATGGTGTCATCAACATATAAGGCTAAGATAACTAGAGACTCACCAATATGCTTTATGTAGACATTTGAATTAGCATTGCAACTTACATATCCTTCATTTTGGAGAAACCCATCAATACGCTCATACCATGCTCTTGAAGACTGTTTCAGTCCATACAATGTTTTCTGAAGCTTGCATACTAACTGCTCTTTTCCTTCTTGTATGTAGCCTTTTGGTTGTTCCATATAAACTTCTTCCTTTAAGAATCCATTTAAAAATGTAGTTTTTATATCTAGTTGATGTACATGAAGATCCAAGGTTACTGCCACTGCTAACAAAACTCTGATGGATGTTATCTTAACTACAAGAGAAAAGGTGTCATGATAATCCAAACCTACAATTCGGGTGTAACCTTTTGACACCAATGGAGCCTTGTAGCGGTCTATCGACCCATCAAACTTATACTTTTGTTTGAATAACCACTTGCATCCAACCACTCTTCTTCCAGGTGGAAGAATCGTGAGTTCCCATGTCTGATTTTTTATAAGCGATTCATACTCACCATCCATTGCTTGCCACCAATCTGCTGCATAAATACTTTGAAGTGCTTCTTGAACACTGAGGGGTTCATCAACTTCTACACTAAGTGCATATGTTTTCGATGCCTTTTGATTGGGTTTTCGTAGTCTTGTTGATCTACGAAACTACTGCTCTCCTTGTACATCTCCTATGGGCTATGTGGCTGCAACTTGTAATGGTATTGCTGGAGTAGAATTCTCATGCTCAGATTCTTCATCAGATCCGAGATCATAAGGCCTTGTTTCTAAATCCTTAGCATTTTCCATCTCTGCTGATTTGTGCAAAACTGAATTTTCATCAAAAATGACGCCTCTTCTGACTAGAATCTCATGTGTTGTAGGATCATAAACTCGATATCCCTTCAAATTCAAACTATATCCAACCATTATACACTTCTTTCTTTTGTCATCTAGATTCTTTCTTTCTTCATCTGATATATGTGCATATGCTATGCAACAAAAAATTCTTAATTCATTGACACTTGGCTTGCTTCCATGCCATGCCTTGTAAGGTGTCTTCTTATGCAATGCAGTAGTTGGCAACCTGTTTTGTATATATGCTGCACTAGAGACTGCTTCAGCCCAAAAAACATTAGATAATCCACTACTCTTAAGCATGCATCTAGCACTTTCAACAAGAGTCATATTCCTTCTTTCAGCGACACCATTCTTTTGTGGTGAATAAGGAATAATATACTCAAGTTTGATACCTTAGTTTGCACATACAATTTTGAAAGCATTTGACGTATATTCACCCCCATTATCACATCTGAGTCATTTCAAAGGTTTTCCTGACTGCTTCTCACCAAATGCTTTAAAAACCTTAAACATCTCTAATGCACATGATTTATTTTTGATAAAATAAACAAAGGTCATTCTAGAGGAATCGTCAGTGAAGGTAATAAAATACCTTGCCCCGTTGTGTGACATTGTTTGCATTGCACCCCAGATATTTGAATGCACCAGTTCCATTTTCTCCTTAGCTCATGTTGCACCTTTCTTTGGGAAGGGGAATCTATGTGGCTTTCCTAAACAATAGCCTTTACACACTCCCAACTCAACTGGTTGATGCAAATTAAAATCTTCCACAAGCTACTTTGATTTTAACATTTGAAGCGAATGAGGATTTGCATGTCCGAATCTATGATGCCAAAGAACTGAATCAGATATTTCATTATTTGTTACTGTTAACACCACATCAGGTACTACTACACATAACTTGTACAGATTGCCATCTCTGATTCCCGTAGCAACAATTACTCCTTCAACATCCTTTATGACACCTTCCTTGATGTCAAACTGTGTAATTATGCCAGCATCGGTAATTTTTCTCACTGATAAAATAATTTTGACAAGAGCAGGTACATACCATGCGTTTTGGATTTTCTTGTATCCACCATCCGGCATTTGCAATGGAATATCTGCAATTTTGATCATCTCACATTTTCTATCATCTCCAATATTGACAATCTTAGTTTTGGGTGCTTCTGTATATGCCATAAACCAACTTCTCTCAGGTGTCATATGCTGAGTTGCTCCCGAATCTAAATATCAGTAATTTGAAACATCAGAACTTGGGGTTGTGACAACCGAAAACAAATTTTCTTGGTCATTGCTTACGGTCATGTTAGCTTCAGTAGCCTTCCTTTTCTTTACCTCTTCTGCCCATGCTAACCACTTATGGCATTGTTTCTTAAAATGCCCAGGAGCTCCACTAAGAATGAAATTTCCCTTATTTTTCTCCTCCTTTGTGTCTTTACCATTCTTTGAGACATTAGACTGTGAGGTATGTGATTTGTTGTTACTCTTCCTTTTCGCTTTGCCCTTGTATCCTCCTGAAAAAAGTGCTGTAGGATTCTCATCACTCAGGCCCCCATCCTTCCTTCTGATTTCTTCTTGAAGTAGTGCTGCTATTACCTTTGTCAAATCCAAGTTATATTGAGTGCTTAGTGCTACTACCAGTCCAGAATAGGATTCTAACAAACTCCCAAGAAGCAACATAACAACATCTTCTTCTACAATCACTGATCCACATGCTGCCAATTGATTTTTGAGAGACTTAAACTGATTTGTGAAATCTGATATCTTTTTTTGTTCTTGCATCTTTAACTGAAAAAATCTTCTTCTAAGATATAATCTTGTGCTAACATCATTTCATTCATATAACTTGATTAATTGATCCCAAGCTTCCTTTGCTGATTTTGCCTCACTTACATGTAAAAGCACATTATCACTCAAACTTAAAAGTATACAGGAACGAGCCCTACCTTCCTTTGATTCCCACTTACTGATTAGATCTACATCCTGGGTGGGTTTAATCTCAGTCCCTTCAACTATATTGAGTAGATCCTTGTTCAGCAGCAACATCTTCATTCTGAGCTTCTAGAGATTAAATCCAACACCATCAAATCATTCTACCATCCTGTGAGGATATCTTGCAACAAATGTGGCCATATCTCTATCTTTAAACTTTTGAAACTTCTCTGTAGAAGCACTTCACCAACCTCGCTCTGATACCATGAAAATTATTAGCACTCTTAAACAGAACACAGAAATGCAACTGTAGTAATTGATCTATTTCTTATTCTTATTTTCTTGTGCTCTACTCAATCAGAGAATACAATATTTGTATAATAACAATAAACAAATTCTTATTCAAACTCAAACTAAAACTATCCTATCTCTACTCTTTATCCTAGAGACGGAATTTTTTTTCTAGCACATACACATATCATCTAGTGTGCTGTCAATTACAAAATAACTTCCCTAAATGCTAGCTACATAATCCTAAATGCTAGCTACAAAATCCCTAAATATTAGGCTATGATTTCTGCATGTCTAACAAATGCGTGGAGCCTAATATGTTAATGTTACGGACAGTAGTACAAAAAACATGGATTTCCTCAGAAGACAATCACATTGTTCCACCGTATGTAAAAAACAATTCTCTAGATGGATCAATTTACATTTTCCAGCATGCTCCGAGCCTTTTCCAAAAGATATGCTCTAACACATGGTATAGAAATCATTTTAAATCTAAGATGTTGCAAACAAGGAATAGACATCCAGGGTATAGATCATCATTTTAACTCTAAGTTGTTGTCTGAAAACTCTGAATCAGTGTCCAATTTTTCCAGCATGGAGAAGATATTCCTTGTCACGTAAAGGTGAAGAAATATGTAAGACTACTATTGAGTAGTGAAGAAGGAAAAGAGATGAGGAAACATGCACATAAATTGAAGGAAATGGCTACACAATTTGTCGATTTGGGAAGATCTTCAACCTCAAATTTACAAGATTTTGCAAATGAAATGCATGAATTCATGGAGAACCATAATTTTAATAGACATATCGTAAGTGTCTGATATATTTTCTACAACTTACTTCATGTATTGAGATAGTTTTGTGCTACCAAGCATCTTTGGTAATTGTAAAACATATTACTTGCTTTCTTTGTGTGTAATGGAAACTATATTAAACATCTTGACCTTTATTAAGCCTTCACCAAGACATTAATTGAAAACACATCATCTCTTACTTCGAAGGGAAGTGGATGTGTTTAATAAAGGAACAAATTTTGATATACAATAGGTCGAGTTATTTCCTATCAGTGTTGGAGTACACCTTGTTAGTTCCACTGGTATTTGAGTCGTATGGTGCCAATATTTGATATGTAGAGCAGTGATATTTTTCATGTGTCGTGTTGGAGTTATTTAGTTGTTCCATGCATTCACCTACAAGGGTTTGATTATCTCATGCCCATAAACATAGAAACCATGATTTTGGGTCAGCTGCAAAGGTTTAGCTGTGTGAGATGGGTTTTTAGACAATCAAGGTTACATTTTTAATTCATTTTTGTGGAGTTTTAGTGTGAGTACTTGCGCAGAAGGTGTTGATGTGGTAATTGGTTTTCCAACAATAATATCTTTTAAATACATTAAGTAACTACATTGTATTTTCTAGGTGCATAGGTAGATCAAAATACTTGACTTTCTTGAATAATATGTTAGAACTAACTACAATACATTGCAATCAATCCGAAGAAGGAAAAAATATTTTGACTCCATAAATCATACTTGCTAGCACTAATTGCAATTCTAAGGATTTTGAAGGAGCGTATGAAGGTCAAAATACTTACAATGATTGTAAAATACTTGATAAATAGTACTTTCAGATTTAAATTCAATTCCATAGGTAATTGTGATAAAATTCCAGAGAGATACAAAAAGCAAACCTAGGAAAATCAATCCAAACAGAGAATTTTGATGAGATTGATAACGCTCCTTAAGTGGCACAGCTAGGTTTTCTTTTCCTACATGTCTAGACTTGTTTTCACAAAAAAAAAGCTAGAGAGCTACATAAAGCAATCCTGGGAAAATCAACCCTCACAAAGAATTTATACAAGAATGATAAAACTCCTTAAGTGGCACAACTAGGTTTCTTTTGCCTACCTGTCTTGACATGTTTTTTGTTGCCCACTTTTGAGGATTATCTTAAAAAATATCATTACATTTGCATTTTTTTATTCAGATTTATCAAGGATTATTTATTATATGTGTGTATTTAGATAGTCCTATTGGCTTATATTGGTTTATCATAATACTTGCAATGTTTGGAAAGTACTTGAGAAACATAACTCTCAAGAATTAATTGCAATTCTATAAACAATTGTCTTTACTTGTTCAAATAGTGGCAAAGAAGTCAGACAACTACACAAAACAAACTTGCCAAAATCATCAAATATAGAGCATTTTGACTTGAACGTTGTTGCTCATTATCTAGACTTGTTTTTTTGTTGTCTCTTTATGGTTATCTACAAAAATATGATTACATATGCATTTATACCTACTTTATTTTTTAGACTCTACAACTTTGTGATTAAATCTCCGTTAATTTTTAGTCATATTTCTCAAATATTATTTGGCCATTTCAATATTATGATCTTCCTATGCTTTAGCATGGAACAATATCACCATTAAAATAATATAAGATTTCTTATAAAAAGTTTAACATCGTTCAATATAATTTTAGTGTTTCGTTTATAGTAATGTCTTGAACATTTGAGGGATTTAAAGGGAAAACATATTATAGATTTTTGTAATGTATTGAATATTTCAAGGACTTTGACAAAACAACTCTATTTTTAAAAATATTTTTTATTTCATAATTTAAGATTTGTTTATTTTTTTCTCATGGTTATATTTTAAAACAAACCTCATGAAAAATAAAATTCTTATTTTCACAAAAAACATTAAATCCTGATTGCAAGAATGTCTTAAAATAAATTTAAAAAAATGAAACCTGTAGAACATATTTAATGATTTTAAAATATTAGAAAAAAAACATATATTATTTCATGAAAAATACTTAATATGACCATAAAATAATGCATACTTAATCATAACTCTTTAGATAGTCATCACATTTCTATAGATAATTTTCATAAACATACATTAAAGCCATTGTAGATCTAATCATAATTCAAATTTGACCCTTCATATCTCCTCCACTCTTCACTCCTCCACCTAATCCTTTTTTTGGCATTCATATTGCACTCATTGCTAATATATGTGGAAAGGTAAAATACTCTAAATGAATACTTCCAAACGAGAAAAGATAAGAATTAAAGGATATGCATATATGTAAAATATCAATTAAGAAATTTGCGTTAACCTTAACAAATGTAAAGAAAGGTACCTAGAAGACTCTAAAAATATATAACTCTAAAAATAGATTATTGGGAGATAAAGAACTAAAATATAAAGCAAATGCATAGTATATATACAGAGCAGAGTGCATGGTGAATGGCGAAAGAAAAGAAAAGACAAGTTGCAGAGATGGAGGAAGTTAATGCAATCCTATTTTGTTTGTTGAAAGACATGGAGAAGACAATGCACTAGCCCTGTCCGTGTGGAAAGCATGCCAATTCCAATGAGCAGAAGCAACATCATCATCCCCTGTCTATGGAATATGGATATGACTACGTCATCAACAAGATGAGGAAGGAGAGGGAAATTAGGTATTCTTGTGGAAATGGATATTAGATAGTAGCAACCTCTAGAGGAAATGTACATTTACTCCAATAATGAGAACGATCAACTTTAAAATCTCAAATACCAATGTATGAAGGATCAAACAAAAGGAACGAACTCTCAGTGAATAGCATTTGCTAGATTTTATAAAAAAATTCAATTGTTTTCGTGTTACTATACAAGTAGAAGCGTAAAACTTGGATATCTTCTCTAAGACTATCTCCAACCATGACAGACTCCTCTGGTTTGGCTCCAACAAGGTCACAAGCTTTGAGAAAAATGCTTTGTAGTGCCCACATTTTACACACACAATTACAACAGTAAAATACTAGGATCAATTTTTATATTTTTTACTTACATTGCTCACTACACACAACATAGCAAGGGTTCCAAGTACAGAAACTCGACTCGCATACGACAATCACATAAGTCATCGACTCACATAGACACATGAAAAAAACATAGGCATGTCAATGCCACACTTTTCCAAATGAACGAGTTATTAGCATTTGCCCCAACCACAAGAAAGAAGACTCAAGGATATGGCAAACCCACAACACATCTTTTCTTTAATTGTATTTTAGTTACGATTAACATTCCAAGAACATTATTGTGAAACGATAAATTTCTCGTTTGTCCACCGACAGTTTTTTCTTAAGTTCATACCGTGGTTAAATTGTCAGTTCGACCCCTTTTAAATTGGCTTCTTATACTCTTTACAAAAGTTTCCATAACTTGCATACTTATTTGGCGTAGTTCAAAAGCGTACAAAATACTTAATTATCTTGTCCTTAGGTTAACAATCTTCTTCTCGAATCATATATTCAATGTCTACTTTTTTTTACTCTTACAACTCATGTGAATGTGACTTGGTGTCCATATAGCGATACTAGGATTTAACGGAGATTTAGATTGCAAGATAGATTTTTACCACAAAACATTCTTCAACCACGGAAAAGTTATTTTCCTACCATAGTTATTCTAAATCAATGACTTAACGACTTCCTTTTTATATTTATATATCTTTTTTGTTTTCTCGTAGTTTGATCACAACAATGTACAATACATATTCTTAGAAACACATAAAGATATTTAATTGAGTTATAAGGTCTCCAAGAGTGGTAGTATCCCTAACCTCAATTCTCGGTTTTTTTCTTTACTCTTATATGCTTTATTTTTCTGCGTCACATTATGGCCTTATTTTTAGCATTGTCCTGTAAAAGGAGATACGAAGTGCTTTTCCAACCTCTTGAAGACATGATATGATTCAGAAGACTTGATGCTTCACACGGAACCTAAGATAACATCCAAATCAACTGAGTTTTAGATTAATTCCAACTTCACCTAAGGGTCTACCCCTCAACTATAATATGAGATTTTTTTACAGTGAGAGGAAAAATTTATGATAAACCACCTTCAGAAAGCACCAAGGTGTTATGTTGAGAGAAACCAGCGTAACACATTAAGCTGAGTGGAGCTAAGGAGCTCATTAACAAAAGTTTAAGACCTGGGATATCTAAGTCACAACCTCCATCTATGTTGTCTAGATCTAACATGGATTTCATTCGATGAAGAATTTTAATTCTAAATCTATCTTCGGAAGGCAAGGTAATCTGCTAGGCATATGAAGGAGGAGTTTTCTCTACACACTCCAAGAAAAGTTTGACTGTGTCACTCCTATCAGACGGGTTTAAGACAATGTCACTAAACATTCTGACTAAGACGATAAACCCATTCTTGAGCTCTGATTTGCCTCAAATTAGGACGTTCCATTGAGAGCAAAGATTAAGTTCATCCTATGGTTTTTCAATTTCTTCTACGGTAAGGAGTATCACTCATGAAAAACAAGTTATGCTCCGATATTGAACAAGGGTAAAGTGTTTTGATTTAATTCTCTTTATTACATTTACAAAGTATGAATGCACAAGATGACTCATTAATCATTTATTGAACACTAAATATGCACAACAAGATATTAATTCAAATTCATTTACCTTATATAAATATCAAACATTTTTACCAGGTGTACTATAAATCAAAACTGAACTATGATTAAATGCACATTTCCTAGATGTCCTTGAAAGTAGCATATCATACATATCAACAAACTATCAATTATAACCTTCTATAACATGAGACTATATTATACATTTATTCATTTAACAACGAACTATCTAAATTACAATGATAATTAATAAATTACACATCACCTTTTTCATCGTCATTCTTTCATCTTGCAAAACCACATGAGCATGATATCAACGATAATTCACTGGCATGGCATCCACCCTAATCTAACATAATTATCATTTTTCAGTTTCCCATTTAAATATAATAATAATTACAATTTGCAAGCGAAGAGAAAAAAGGTTTAGAGACATGTATTCAATGCATTTCATTTCACTTCATTTTGTAACCCAGGAGAGAGAAAGAGAAGGGAAGAGAGAGAAAACACCATTTTGTCAAAATTTCTATTTCACACAACAGTTACACTATAGAGTTTTAAATAATCATGTACATGTGTCAAAAGTATACACGGTGGTTTGGCAACCCAACGAGGGTCTCGCAGCTTCCTATTTTTATATTTTCTTACTAGCTACAAAACGTTCAAAACGGCTCGGAGGCTAAGAAATTACTTCCAAAATTTATCTCCCAATGAGAACACACACCACGCTTAACTTTCTATGTGTTCCTAGAGATACCAAGAGTTCATAGCAACTGACAAAATTGGGAAAATGCGAACGGTTTGCATTTGGCGGCTAGTTTTATGGGGCTACTGGTCATAGTTGACCCAATTGCAGATGAACAAAGGTTAGCTCGAGGGCCCAGAAAACCACGTCCATAACTGACATTTGATGGATGAGCATGTAATGAGACACTTCCTACAAGTTCCCCTATATTACAAGAATTCACTAGAGTCGATGGAATTGAGAACTAGAAAACCATTTTCAAACGGCAATAAGTTTTCTGGAGCGCCAAGTCAAAATTGGTCTAGTTTGACCTCATCAAACTGCGACCAGAGACCTACAAAATGGCTTTTCCAAACTATCCAGAAAAGTACTTTTCCCTAAACTGAATGTTCCATGAAATTGTCTAGTATAAATACTAGAGGTTTGCTAAGACGGGAAATAATTTTTCTGTCCAGATTTCAAATGGCGGTTCAAAACAAAAGCCAACTTTCTAGATTTAACAGCTTTCTACTATTGTAAACCAGTGTAACAGGGCTCCTATAAGAGCGTAAAAAAGATCACATATGTTTGTTCGGGGTTGATCCAAAGGTAAAGGTGACTCCTCGCATACCAAGGTACACGAATGAAACTTAACATCTCGTTTTTAGGGTTATGAAGAGTACTTAATTAGTCTTTGAAAAAATCAAAAATTAACTTTTTAAACAAGAAGATGGTCAACATTATTTCTGGAAAGTCGATTTCGTTTGGTCAATAAGACAATGTTGTAGCGATCTAATTGGGTAGGAAGTTTTATACATCACCTCAGAATGAGGGTGGAGGTTCATGTTTTAATGCAAATGGGTTATTTTGACTTTGTGAGTTTCCACACGACATTTCATTATTTTTGCAACGAGTTGGAACAAATATTTAATGGTATTAAAATCCTAATATTTTAAAATTCTATTAAATTGCAAAAAGAGAACTAAACACAAGAATTATGAGAGGTAAGGGAAGATGAACCATGCCTAGGAGGAATGGAGTCGGTCAAACCTGCAGGCTTCGGTTCAACATCTCGCATGGCACTTCGTCAACCAGTTCACGAGCCTGGATCAAATCTCCACCACCTCACACAAACTTCCTGATCACTTGAAATTTTCTAACAGAATAAGTAGTTTCTAGTGAGTTTCTACAACCTTTTGAACATATCCATTATGTGCATATCATGAAATCATGGCATTCCATGAGACAACATTTCTTTGAGGCATTCTATCAAACAATTCACACGCCTTTTACACAAATCCATTTTGTGCGTATCATGAGATCATGGCACTCCATGAGACTGCATTTCTTTGAGGCATTCTATTAAACAATTCATGTACGTTCTCAACAAAGGAATAGACATGGTATTCATGGTTGTGAATCACCACTCTTTTTCATAAATTGAGTAGCAAAGGAACTCATCGCGGTGAACACTGATTTGGAATTGTTTTTGCTAGCTTTGTAATATCAGAGAAGGGAAGTATTGTTCAAATGTTATAGGAGTCATGGTGCCCTCATTACAAAGAGGCCACAAAGTCACAGGTAATGCCAAGAAGCTCAGTTTGGAGCTTCCACCCATTATTTTATTTTCCCTCGCAATACTGGCATCCACAGTGGAAATTACTTGCACACATCTACGACTGTATTCTCTCCATTATGATTTCATGGATATCATACCTTGCTCCAAAGCTTCCATTTTGGCACAGGTTGGATGTACGCTGGCAAATGCAAACTGATTGGGTTGGAGGCCTGAAATGGCGCAACCTCATATGCGTCCATCAAAGCATTTACAACTACAACATCTGACAGAACCCCTCTATGCATTGATAGAAGTCCACGCAGTCTAGGGGCTCATTATTTCTGACACAAGTTGGGGAGAATGCTGGCGCAGGGAACTCTACTCTGTCATATCCTTATACAATTCATCCTCGACCTAGTATTTTGTGGCAAATTCTTCACCACGAGTGCAACAGATGGTGCCACTGGTGTCAAACATGATTAGTTCACCTTTACCATTCACACAGTCAGTGCTAGAGGATATTTGACAAGGGTAAGGACGTCCTCTCTAGCAAGGAAACCAGAAACATGTAGAAACAACAAAAAAAATGTCCCAGCCAATAAGAAATGCACACCAAAACTCTTCGCGTGGCAAGCATCAGGAGAAATAATTGTAGGCTACAATCACAAGCCAGGGGGAAATAAGGAGGAACATCGATCCAAAAAAAATAAGATGGACAATGCATTAACAAGTTAGTTTCAGTCTGCATAAAACAAAGCACCAATAAAACAATGGAAATGACCCCCCCCACAAAACCCACGCCATGCCAAGAACATTCCTTCCCCCAATACATGGGCTAAAACTAAGGCGTGAATAAAACATTAAAGGCAGCAGGTCATATTTAATGAGAAGACAACTAGAATGAAAAAACAAGGACAAAATGGCGGCCACCTCCGAACTTGAATTAAGACCAAGCAAGGGTCAACACGTTTTCTCCTTACACAAAAAAAAAAGGTAAAGGAAATTTAGGTCCCCATCCTCCAATGCACTTCCACAACTGACCACAATTAAATAAAACTAAAGTGTGCAGCCCACAAGGAATAAAAGATGGTGAGATGTCAACCAAAGTGGCCAATGTGGGTGAAAGCATTTAAAAATTCTCATTAATTTAGATAGATATATATATATATATATATATATATATATATATATTATATATATATATATATATATATATATATATATATATATATATATATATATATATATATATATATATATATATATATATATATAATACGAGAGGAGAATTTGTCAGCTCAGGTGGTAGCAATATTATTTCACCTTTAAAATGACAAATAAAACGAGTACACAAGCAATCCTGGTCAATCAAGGAGGAACTAGAGAGGAGTTTCGAAAATGAACGCAAGATAAGGACCAACCACAACATCGCCATAGGATACCCTCCTCTTGCGCAAATCGAGGCTCGATCTGTGAAGTGACCAATCCAAACAATAAAATCACTTATCGATAATTAACAATAAAGTTCATAACATATCGACGATTAGAGAATGAAGTTATCGTCGATCGATAATTAAAATAATAACATTATTACTATTTTTATTACTATTATTATTACAACTTAATACTACTTATTAATCACATTACAAAGAACCAACATTTAAGCTTGACCAAAACAATAATAGCATGAATCGACAATTCGAAAGAATAATCATTATTATGTAAGTGTTCCCTCTAGTTGGTCACACCCCGACAACATCAAGTCATCCTTCAACCACCTATCAAATTTGTGAAAGAGAAGTTTTCCTTAACAGGGTAATCGAATAGGCGAAGCCAGCAAGGATCAGCAAGAGCACAACAACGTTAAACACTTAGCAACATGGTCGTCGAAGAAGAAAAAGGAGAATGAGGGATGGGGCATTACATGCTTTTATAGGATTTTTGATGAACCTCCTCTATAAATATAAAATAGATGATTCAGTTTAATTTGGCTTCAGATATCCAAGGGAAGGGTCATAATTACCAGCCAATTGTGAGATACTTAAACTTCAATGTTAAATGTGAACCATGGACAATGCTTATACCCTGGGTTTCAAGAGCCCTTAACCAGATTTGAGCCCTCCATTCAGTCACATCAATATGAAATTCACAAAAAACAAAATCAAAACTAAACAATAAAATCCTGCACAACCAGTCACTTCTTAAAAGTTGACATTTGTAAATTTCCTCTCCTACTTAGCATGCTTTTCAGGTTGGAAAATGTAATGGAAGCTATTAAAATGTAACCGCAAATTAAAAACACAAACAATCCTTTTGTTTTACACCCTAAATTTGAAGAAACCCCATTTCTACTGTCATCCATCCACTCCAACAAAAATGTGAAAAAGGTCCTAATTTTTCATACCCAGTTAGGCAAGATGTCGTATGTTGGCTCCAATTGAATCCTAAAAGACACACAGAACCCAAAATTAAATTTTTGCCACACCTTGTGAAAGTGGGCTATGTATATTCATTGAATGATATAGTTCAATACATTTTCGGTCATACAACATCAACCCCAAGATCAATTATCGCAGATCAGATAAACCCTATAGCAAAATACTATTAAATTTAAGATCTATCCTAAACATAAATATGGGAAAAAACCTAGTAATACTAATGCTTGCTTACCTAAAGATGTTCCCGACGATTTGGGATTTTTTTATAAGGCCCATGGAACTGAACATGCTTGTTGCCCCACCCTTGTGACTCCCTTGGCCCTTTCATGTTAAGGTTTATAAATACCCACTACTCAATAAAACAAGTTTTAACAAATGGCCACAACACCAAAATTGCATAAAACAACAAGTAGAAAATTTTGTAATGTGAAGGAAGATCGGTTGTTGGGAGGAGCCCTCAGATGATAAGAATGGAGAGCTCCAGTTCTGTCTACATGTCCCTTCACAAAATCTTGCTAAATTCACTTTGCCCGCATGGAGAGCGTGAGAGAGATAGTTACAAATACAATTCACAGACCCAATGCCTGCATGTAACAAACAACCATCCAAAAAAAAAAGGAAAAGTTGAAATGTAAATTTTAGATCCGTGAAAATAGCCAGGAAATGCAAAAACGTCAAAATCTCCATCTTAACCATCAATTACACATGTCACATTTTATCGCTTTGAAAAAACATCCAAACGGCTGTCAAATTTAAGCTAGCAGCATGAACGACCGAAAAGGCCTTTCTCATGGGGGGAACGCCTTTGGTGTAACTATAACTAGCAATCACACGTGGGGTGTGCGATGTTAACGCCGAAATCGAAATATTATTAAGGTGGAAAAGTAATTGAAAAACACAACAAAGTAATATGATATTTCTAGGTAGTAAATGAAAAACAAAATGAAGTAGTGAAAAGTGGAGAAGTAGAAAAGATTCAAGTCCAGAAGAAGTGGAGTAGCTTGAAAGGGAAGGCCCACCGTTGAATAAGAAGGGATTGTTAAGAATAGGAAATGAAGACTGGATTCCTCTTATAAGTGTGATTGTAAAATGCTGCTGAGGAAATGTGACATAGAAAATGAGTGGAAAAAGGGGCGAGATTTGATAGGCAGACAAGGTGGGAACAATCAATTTAGTTCTGAAGGAAAGTCGTTGTGTTTCCATGCCCCCAATTTCAATAGTGGTTCTCTTCAAAGTAAAGCCTTGAGTTTTTTGGATTGAAATCAATCAAGCCAAGTGAACTAGTAATTGCTTTCCACGACCTCTGGAAATTATGGTAGTTGGAAATTGGGAGGGGTTTTTCGTAAGGGTCCTGTATATCGATCAAATTAGAAAACGAGTAGTAAAATCAAATATACCCAACAAAAGAAGTTGATGTAAACAATTTCGACGATATAGTTGTGACGTAAACATGCTTTATTCATATGATGTGTGACAGTCACTCTCCAACGACTGCGAGCCACGTGTACGGTAGATTAATGTTTGTGCTTCACCAACCAAATACATCCTAAGCATTGATGTTTATATCAGTTGCCAAAAATGGAGTAGGCTAGTAGCTGTAATTACTTTTCTCGTGATTGCAAGGTAACTCAAGCTAAAGTATATGTCAATTTCATAATGAACGATGATAATATGACTTCCCAAAGAAAAATTAAAAATCCCTAAAATATTTTAGAACAATCATTATTTCTTAGCTAACACAAATTATAATATCAATTCATCTTACTCCATAATTAGTAATTACCATGGCCTTGCATCCATTATGTTGGCCCAACAAGACTAGTTCTAACATCGATCTTGGTAAAGACAGACAATTGATTGTTGTGTTCTTCTCATCCATTAGTTGATGCGTTCAATTTTAAAGATACAAAGTCGGTGTTGGAAGAGCAGAATGTTGAAGGCCTCACAATAGTTTTGGTTATCTGACATGTGACAAGTTGTCTCCAACCACTACGCGCCACGTGTACGACTGATAAATGTGAGTTCTTCGGTAACCAAATAAATTGTAATCGTTCATGTCTCTTTCAGTTGTCAGAGGGGGAGGAGGTTTCCACTTGTGGAAATGCCTTTCAGGATAATAACTCGAGCTTAATAAAAACATGAAAAACATATCATCAACAAAAATATTCAAAATACGATATATAAAACATTATTTATGTTATTATATAAATATATACAAATATAATTTATTATGTATATATTGAATACCATGTGCACTTGTGCTCAATTTTTTCTATATTCATATATCACTCTTGATTCTTAATGTCTTTATAATACAATATAGTCGAGTTTTGGTTAAATGTTGGGGGAAACATTTTCCTTTCGTCCTGTTGCCTCCAAGACCTCTAGTTTTTAGGGGGTACACGTCCCCGCATAACATTGCTTTACGGAAATATTTGTCCATGCATGCATTTAAAGTTCTCTTTAGACAAGTTAGGGAATATATTTGATGGAACGCTAGCATGTGTAGAGGTCTTGGGGGTTTGGTGATATTCCATCATTCGTAGGCAGTTCAAAGTAGCACATATGGTGAGCCCACTAAATAATTACAACAACAAACTTAACGTTGTTATCATCTCTGGTGTAATTTACAACTCATATGCAATTCCTAGCATATATAAAAACAAGAGGTAGATATAATTATTTCAAACTTTTATTAAAAGGCAATTATGAATTTATTTTGTATTTATTGTTTCCAAATTTTTCTTGAATTTATATGTCATTTCACATCAATCCCGAATAAATGATTTTTCCCTTGCAAATGATAATTCTGAAAAATTAAAACTTTAATTTTAAATAGCGATGTTAACGTTGAAACGGAAAATATTGGTGAGTGGAAGAGGAAATTGAAACAAATAAAAAAGCATCCTGTTTGGATCAAAGTTAATGACGAGGAAGCATGACTTTGTGGTTGACCCTGAGAAAAAGTGTAATGTTGTAATTCATTTGTAAGAAGCATATCGAGAGTCAACATGGTCGATTTCTCTTGAAAAGAATTCAACATTCATGTTGCTTAAAAGCACAAGCTCTTGAGTTCATTCCCAGAGTGCAATCGTTCTGACCGGTTCAAATGAAAAAACTCACATAAAGGGTTGTGTTTTTGGATTTAATGCCACCGTCACCATAACGGTTGCCTTAGCTATAGGCCTCGCTACTCCAACTTGAACATCTTCATTTTTGTTTCTCTTTACACAATATGTGCATACTACAGTTTGAGGTGGTTTTGGGATATTCATAAATCGAATGGCTAGAGCCCGCCATTAAACAAGATTTTGATGAGACAGTGCTTAGGTAATTAGCTTTGTTTCTTGCTCCTCATTCTCTTTAGCACACGAACTGCAGCGGATGACAATGTGATTGAGGGGAATGGTTAAGTCCCCGTACGATGATGAGATTCAAAATTGCGACATCGAAGAAGGTGAAAACCTTTCTAGTACTTTAGAGATGGATTCAATTTTTCATGTGCGGGATCTCAACGCAAGGAATCTAGAGATGGAAGAAGGTTCCCTAACGAATATTCTGACATTGATCTTGGTACAGACGAATAATTTTCTGCTATATGACGATCCAGAGCTTCTCCACAACCTTTCTTCTCGTCTATTAGTCGACACGTTCAATTTTACAGATACAAAGTTGGTGTTGGAAGAACAAAATATTGAAGGCCTCACAACAGTTTTGGTCATTTGAAATTCGACAAGTTGTCTCCAACCATTGCGTGCCACGTGTACGAGCACTAAATGTTAGTGCTTCAGTAACCAAAAAAATTTTAATCGTTCATGTCTCTGTGGAAATGCCTTTCAGGATCATAACTCGAGCTTAATAAAAACATGAAAACCATATCAACAAAAATATTCAAAATACAATATACAAAATAGTATGTATGTTATTATATAAATATATGCAAATATAATTATATATATATATAAAATAAATAAATATTTATTAAAAAACTGTAAAAAAAACTAGTAGTAATAACAATATACATATAGAATAAATAAATAAATATATAACAAAAGGTGATATATCAAATAAAAAACGGTCTATGGCCTGTTTGGCAGCGACCATATATATTTGGCTCTAAGAGTAACATTTTCATTGCAAAAAAATCCAAATCCATAAAAACTCATTTGGAGAATTGTTTTGTTAAATCTCTAGAGAAATTTCTAGCTCAATCGCGCAACTCTAAAGGATTTGCCAAGGAATTATCGTTTCCTTACGGAAACGTGACAATGGAAGCAACAAAGAGACTGAATGATGTAATGTAGAGAAAACGATGAATGTTTAATCTAGCTTTGTCAGACGACGTATCGGGAGCTTTGGTTTGAGGCGGTTTTGGGATATTCACAAATCGAACGGCTAGAGCCTGCCACTAAACAAGCCTTGGATGATACAGTGCTCAGTTAATTTTCTTTGTTTATTTCTCTTCATTCTCTTGAGCACACGAACTTGGAGCTGATGAAAATGTCATCAAGTTTGTGCATTGTGCATCTGCGAATCGGTTTATATTGTTGATAACAACACCTAAACTATTGTTTGCTTTTCCCAAAACGTAACAACTTTGTTATTTTTCGAATGCTATTCTCTAATCCAATATATACAATTGGACCAACACATGTTGGCCTCTAATGACATAAGTATGGAGAGATTATTTATAGGATAGCACTATTTTCATCCAATGGACGCTCTCAGGTCCATGCGCAAGCAAGAACATGAGTCTTTAGAGGAACATTGGATAACGAGGTAATAACTTAAAATTTCAAAATAGGAATGTTTATTACACACATTATCGTGCTTGTGTTTTAATGCACATTATTTTCTTGGCCGCAACAAAGGAATATAAAATATTATTTTCGCGACGTAATAACAATGTGCAATTCCGTCACTTATTGTAAAGAAACAAACTGTAGCGCCAGAAAACAAACGCCGACGCTACGACAATGACGCGCCATAAACAACCAAGACGAAAAATTGCGACATAAATTTTTATTTTTTTTTAAATTTTATAAAATGGTTGTGCCCATATATAGGCTCGAACTAAATTAGTCCCATTAATGCTTCGGGAACGATGATGAAAAAATTAAGTCTCATTCGACGTTTCACCAAGAATAAAGGAGGGTCGTCTTTCGAGTTAATTTGTCTGATGTCTGGCAAAATCGTGAAAACAATACATCAGAAGGGTAACCCAAGAGTATGATATAATTTATTTTGAAGTGGCTACATTAACCACTTCAATGTTTATTTTTACTTTATTATTCAGTTACATTACGTTATTTCCAAATTTAATACATTATAAAAGATATATATATATATATATATATATATATATATATATATATATATGTATAATAATTATACATTAAGATGTTTACTTGGCCCCAATTTGCTTTATTTACAAAGCATGACTTTAAGGGTTAGGTATTCAAATCACTATGTTTACATTTAATATAACATCATATAAAAGATAATTCTATGGGTCATACTGCTACTATACTATGTAGTACATAACACTTAGGTAATCCTAAGTAGATATCCGACTAGGCATAAGACCAAAAAAAAGAAGCCAAAAGACAAGAGTCCTTGGCGAGTTTTGCTGTCCAACAATGTTTAATTTTTGTGATTGGGGCGGTCGACAGCTCACCAAAACCAGACATACGCCTTTACTTCTTCCTCCTCTTGCGTGGTGCATGCCACACGGAAACACTGAGCCGCCTAACATTTATTTGACTGGATTTTGTAAATCCTACGCCTCCTCTAGGTCGGTCTGTCAGATTGATCACTGCCCCGGCCGCACCATTTAATATGGTGGTTGAGAAAGAGTCCACGGACAGAGTAGCAGGTGAAAACGCCATCCAATCGCCCAGACCGCGTGGGAAAATACAGGTGAGAAGGGAGGCACCTAAATAAGGAAAAAAACATTACTTTGCATGTCTAAACGCTGTGCAGTCTTTCCTTTGCTGTCCCAGCTGCGTGACGAGGCGAGTGGACTGTTTTTTTTATTTTTCTTCTGTCCTTGGGTGCGGGAAAAGAAACTGGTGCACAGCAGGGTCTATGGCGCGGTCTGCGCAGTAAGACAGGTCGTTCTACGGTGTTGTTATCTGTTCAGTATCGAATGCATTCTCAATTACGGGGTTCGCCTTTAAGAGCGACCCCCATCCTGATCTAATGACCAGTGCGTAGAGAATAATCTCCTAGCGGTGGATTTGTTTCATACCAGGAAAAACAGAGGTGAAAATGGATTTTAATTTTGTAAGTACCCCTCCTACGTAGGTTTGCGCATGTAAAAATGGCAAGGAATAACATTAATACTGTCTAGAATTAGTCTTCAAGATATCAATTCTGTCTCGCAGAAGTACTGCTTCTTACTATTGTGTGTACATCCTCCCAACTGTGACTGAGTCATGTGATTACACTAACTTCACATTTGTTGGGACAGTCGTGAAGCCTGCCATGCAGCTTGATATTTGTGAAGCTAAGACCACTCGCAGTGTCCTAATCTGTACAAAAAATGAAACGTGCAAATCTTTGTAAGCATTGCAACAATTTAAATGTTCGCTGTGACAGTCAGCGCTTTGTGTTTCAAGTTGTCTGTCAGGCATATCTACTGAAACGTATCATCATTTCTTTTTATATTAGTAGTTATTCTCTTAAACATGATTTAGGGTGATTGACTGGTCTTGATTTTTTGAGACTAACTTCACATTTGTTTGGGCAGTGGCGAGGCCTGCTATGCAGCTGGATATTTGTGGAGCTAAGACCACTCGCAGGATCCTAACCTGAATAATAAAAAAAAACGTCCAAAATCTTTGCTAGCATTTTTGCCATTTCAACAACAATATAGAATAAAATATGTTATGATATAAATAATATATACATAAAATATAACTAAAGTGGTATAAAAATTTATCTATACATCAATTATACAATATAGATGTTTTAGGAAGCAAATATAAGATTTATATAAAGGATTAAATAAAACATTCTTAGGAAGCAAAAAGACATGTAAATGAGATGAGGGAAAATTTAAGCTTTTGATGTATATAATTAAGAATAAGTTATAATATTGAAAGGAGTTTTTTTTGTAAATTCCCAACACCCTTCAAGAGGGTTCCAAAATTACTTTCAAAAAGGTTTAAAACAAGAACTACTAACATGTAAATAAGATTAACATACTCATGAGAGGTTCCAAATCAAGAAAGAAAGAGAATAGATAAAAAGTCATCCTTTCAACCTATAATTCCATCTATATTACATGTTTATTATTGGAGTTCAAAAGAACAACTTTCATTCAACATTTGTTACAACACTTTCTACTTCATGTGGAAACAAATTTGCAATAATGGAAGCTAAAGTAGGCAAACAATATTACATTTTTCCTTCACTCAAGGTGGGTAAATACATGATGTTTTTACATTGTCAACAACAAGGTTCTTGTGCTCCAAGGTGTTCTTCATCCATGCTTCAAGTTCCAAGCATTTCCTATCACAACCAAAATAGGGGGAGAGGCAACACTCTCCTCCCAACCAAAACTCAATGGAGAAGAGAAGCAATCTCCTCCATTGACCCCCGAGCCCCAAACACAACACAATGAAGGATGGTCTCCAACTCAAGGCAACAATACTTGCTTCCACAATACAAGTTTCATTCACAACATTCAAGGTAAAAGAGAAAACAACAAGGAAACACAAATAACACAATACTTTGCACAAAAGGCTTTAATCCAAGGCAACAAGAGAAGGAACTATGGGAATGTTTTCCTTATGCCTCCCAATTGAGATGAGATGCCCATCCAAAACCCTCCACAATAAAACACAAGCCCCTATGACTCTTATGCCTCCCTCAAGTACCCCTTTTTCCTCCCATACTCTTATGCCTCCCTCCTCTTATGGCTCCCTCAAAGACAAGGTAGAATGTAAACATTCTTACCCAAGATGGGCATCCCTCTCAAACTCCCTCCACAATATCCTAATCTACTCTTTTGCCTCCCTCATGAGTATTCACATAGACCTCTCCTATACTACACAAAAAGTATTCTATCCATTTTTCACAATACACCAAAGTAAACATGCATTTTTCACAATTTTAGCATAGAAACAACAATAATATGAAAGCAAAACAAAGGAGAGGGTTTCCTACCTCTCCATTGGAGAAGCCTAAACCAAGAAACTTGTCCAAGCTCCTTCCCAAATCAATCCAAGAATGCAAGTCCAAGCACTCTCTTTTTCTCTTTCTCCCAATTCTTTTCTCTCCCAAAAATAACAAAAGAGAACTCTTCAACAAAAACAAAAACAAAACTCCAAAAAACCCCCTCAACAAGAGAGGAATTTTCCATAAATAGACCAAAGGAAAGGGTGAGGGTGATGTGGCTCCATGTAGGATGCCACATCACACATCCTCAAACCACCTCCCAAGGTCAACTCAAATCCCAAAACACCATAAATGGGTGGTTGGGTTGAATGACAACTCTCTTCCACAATCCAACCCTTTCCCATGTGCCTTAAGGCACAATTAAATGCAAAATGAGGAAAGTGCACTCCAAAGTCATATTTCCCTTCCCAAAACAATAAATAATCCCCTTTTTGGATTCCCAACCCATAGATATGGTTGGTAAGGGGTTTTGGGAAGTGTGGGACAAGTTTAACTTGTCCCACAAGTCCCCCAAAATTGCCCTCAATCTCAAATTCGAGATTCTAAGAGTTTGGAGTGGTCAACACTCAATACCAAGCATTCAATACATGAGGAAACACAAGGCTCAAGGAGCCAACCATCAAAATTAATTACACCCACTTGACTTCCCCCAAAGCTTAAAAAAATTAAAACAAGATATTAAATTAATTCTAAACATACTTAGCAAAAGAAATTTTAAAAAGATATCAAAAATAAAATCACCTACTAAAGCAAGTTAAAACAAGTAATAAAATTCTTACCCCCTTGGTCACATTAGAAAATTTCCCCCTCATGGAAATTTTCTTAACACATACAAGAAAAAGGTAACACAATACAATTTACTAGTTGCCTTGACGACCAATGTTGTAACCACCCGACATCCTGTTGTGTTTGGTTCCCAATCCCCCTCATGGTTGTGATCATGCTGTGTTTCCTGCAAAATGTAAAATACCCTCTTCGGCCTTGCGGCCATGTCAAAATATCCAAAATAACCATATGCATGAAATTTATTAACATCTATACGTAATTCAAGCAATCATTATTTCTAGGTCTAAATCACGACTTAATTATGCATTTCATCATTATCCAAATTATAGTAATGTAAATTTAACAACTACATTCTATTCAACATGGCGAAGAAATCCAGTGTTAGAACACATGCAATATATCCATATAAAAATAATATCGGAATCCAATAGTCTGTCCATGAGTCAGTGTAGATCATACTGAAAACAAAATCCAATCATAATCCAAATGCATCTAGTCACAAAACATCATGCTAATCAACATAAGTATAAATCATGTCCATATCCAAAGTCTGCATAGCTCAAAATGGTAATCAACTAAGTGTCGTAGGGAAGTGGACATTACACAAACCTCCATATAAATTAACATTTTGAATTGTCTTTTGAATATCTCTATATTGCCAGCTATATAATTTGATGAATGTATTGACATATACAAATTCTCATACAAAATTTTTTAACATTTTATTTTGCGTATATTTAAAAATACAAATACGCATACAAACTATACAACTATATATTTTGCATATATTTACACACATTATCGTGTGTTTGTTTTAATGCCATATGTGAAAATCTTGTTCCCCCGTACACCGTCAACCAAAGCATCTCGGTCAACGCATAATTTGTTGGTTCCCCTTGCGCTAACGCCTTTTGACGTAATATTGACTGGCGATTTCATTGCTTATTTTCTCGAATGCAGCAAATGAATATTAAATATTAGTTCTCGGCATAATAAACGCTAACATCTTTCGGCGTAATAACAATTGGCAATTCCAAAAAGGTGCAAAAATAGATTTTATGAAAATAAAAAAAATGTTGCCATCAATGCATAGAGCTCGAGAAAATATGCACTTTTAGAGAAAACGACACCTGAAACGGAGCCACAAAATGAAAGTTATGGCACATGCCATAAAAGGAAAGAAACATTCTGTTTGTTCGGTCTGTGCGAGAAGAGGTTGTTTTCGCGAGTTTTTCTCTAGTATTCTTTACGCTTAACATAGAATTTACATCTAATGAAGGATATATCCTGCAATTCTCAATTTGACTACAAAATCCTAGGAGATGGATGTGGAAACAAGTGTGTTGTTGCAAGTGACTTCATGGATCAAAATCAATCTGTAACTCTTCAATAGCCCTATATAGAGATTTGTTGGGAAATCACTTAAACATTTTGGAAGACATAGGGAAAGATCTAGCTATTATTTAAAATAAAATTAGAATAAGAATGAATGAAAAAAAAAAACAAAACAAATGTGAATAAACCCTTAAACCCTTCCGATGAAAAGCTCTTCCCTGCGAACACCATGATCGCCCTGGTTTGCCTTGTAGGGGTGCGACGATGAACTCCATGGTTCGCGCGGTAGGGATGATGCTCGTCGCAGTCCTCTGGAGTATGCCCATGCCATGCTCGAATTGGTTGTTGGCTGTGTGAAGACTGGACGTATAGGAAACAGAAACACTGCCTGCGACAGCAAAGTGTGAGACGTCCACACAACTCCTCGAGTTGGGCCACACGACTACCTCCGTGTCATACAACCTGTGCATCTGTTGAAACCCTCTGCGAATTGCAACGAATTTGCCAAAATTTTGAAGAGCAGCAGCAGGGTAAGATGGTGGGAAGGAGCATGAGCACGTTTGCAGAGAGGCAGGCTGCACTGATTGCACATGTGCTCGGGAGTCTCACCACGGGGCCTGGAAGTTACCTGCATATCCACCAGTGCTCTTGCCCATGCGATCTACTCCTTATACAGCAGGAGCAGCAGCAATTTGATACTACCTGCCCCGAGCCGGTTTTAAACTCAGCTCCTATTGGTGCCTCTGATGTTACAGACGACGTGTGGCCGCAATGCGAATTAACCGAGCCGTCAGGGTTCGAACCCCTGCCGTGTGAGATTGTTGCCATGCCTGCGCACAGGGATGATTTTTTTTGCCCGCCCAGCCTATCTGCATGTTAGACCCAACCTGGGTCTCTTGGACTGCAGCGAATCCCCTGCCAAGCGGCCGAGAAATGGCTTCTTTTATACGGTGGAGGACGTAATGAATAAGCTTCTGCACGGTGCTCCTTTGCGCGGCATGCCAACCGCCTCTAGACTCAACATGGAGCCCCTCCACATTCCTCCGTCGCCGATCAGCCTTCCTTCCTCGCCTCAGTTTTCCTCTGATCTGAGCTTGCCGTGGTGAACCAGCATCTGCTTCCAATGCTGCAAAATAACTGTAAGTTTCCACATGCTTCAGTCGAGCCACAGAGCGTCGCTGCCGGTCACAGGAGAACCAAAATCCGCGAAAAGATTCGATCCTTGGAGAAACTAATCCCCCTGGGTTCGAAACTCGACACTGCCAGAATGTTGGAAGAATCAATCAAATACGCCAAATTCTTGCAAGCTCAAGTTCAGATTTTGGAGAAGGCAGACCTGAAATCAAGCCCTAACAGTCCCAAGGATAACATGAATTTCTGGACTAGGGAAAATGCTACCAGGGGCGGTGGATGGAGCACTTCCCTCACAAATGCTTAAAATTACATGTCCTCTGCGTTAAAGCACAAGTGTCATTAACATGTAGGTATTCTGCTTGAGCTTCACACAGGAAACCGCCCAGGCTTCTAGCAGCAGCAAAAGATTTTAGATATTATCACATTCCAGCTATTTCGCTTGATTTTTGATGCAGAAAAATTAACAAGAATGAATAAAAAGAATGAAATGGATCCGATATCTATTACTTTCCACTCCAAAATCGAAACTGGTCCAACACGATTCCCGTGCAGGTAGGGGGACGAGTGATGATGGCGTGGCAAGGGATTCGAGGTGGAAAAAGCTGACATGGAAGGGATGGCAGGTTGACGTGGCTAGAGAGAACCGTTAGCAATTTCAAACTCACATGTGTAAGGCAGATGACATTCCATACATCATCGACCAAAAGATCATAGACCTGAAGGGAAACGAAACGAGGATCTACGGAAACTGCAGAGTCTACAGAATCTACAGAATCCTTGGACAGCAATAGAAAATAAAATGCAGCGGATTTAAATGATGCAAAGCAGGGGAAAAGGAAAGGGAAGCTACAGAAATTTATAACAACAAAAAGACATAACACTCTTGGCTGCAAATAACACAGATCTGGGCTTCAAATTGCTTGAGCAATACAAATATATTTGTCAATAATGAACAACAGCTACAGCTGCACACAAAACATTCATTCATACATTAACAGCATTGAAAATGAAGAAATTCTTTCAACAAAACCAGTCCAGACTTGAGTTGGAACTGCGCACTTTTTTTCTTCTCCCAAATCTGGTTTTTCTCTCCTTCTTCTGCTTCTTGCTCTTCTTTTCTTCTTTTCTTACTTCTCCCAATAAAACATAATGCATTAATAATAAAACACCTACACAAAAGGCTTGCCTTGCAAGTCAACACAAAATCTCTGACAAGAGATAATTAGGGAGAATAATCAACCAAAAAGTAAATGTGCAGTAGTCATAATTAAATGCAAATCTGATATGTCAAGGAACTAAATATGGGGAAGACAGATATTAGATGCATATTAAATTCTGATTTGAATTTCCAACACTCCCCCTTAATTATGAACTGCTGCAGATCAGTAGAAATATGAATCAAGTTTGTTCAAAAACTGTTGTAGCATTTTCGTAGCTAACTAACAATTTTCCAGAGCTGCTAACTTGTGCAAAGTCACAAACTCCTAAGCCACTTCGTAAGTACTAAAATGTCTCTTTTGCCAGTGCTTTTGTAAATATGTCAGCCAGCTGATCTTCAGACCTACAAAAATCAAGAAAAATTTCTTTGTTGCTTACAAGCTCTCTGATAAAATAATACCTCGTATCAATATGCTTAGTTCTCTTGTGAAACACATGATTTTTAGATAATGTTATGGTTGAACTATTATCACAGAATACTGTAGTGACTTCCTTTTGATCATGCATCAAATCTTTCAACATCCTTCGCATCCAAACAGCTTGACACACAGCACTAGTGGCTGCCACATACTCAGCTTCAGCTGAAGAAAGGGTCACAATGGGTTGTTTCTTCGATGCCTATGACACAACACCTGTACCAAAGTGAAAAGTATACCCAGAAGTACTTTTCCTATCATCTATGTTGCCTCCACAGTCACTATCAGTGTACCCAACAAGACTGAAATCATCTAAAGTGGAGTACAAAATACCAAAATCCTTTGTACCACTTACATACCTCAATATCCTCTTACCGGCCTGCCAATGTGAGTCTTTTGGAGACTCCATAAACCTTGAAATCAGGCTTACACCGTACATAATATCCGGCCTTGTGGCTGTTAAGTACATAAGGCTTCTAACCAGCCTCTTGAACAATGTAGAATCCACACATGCTCCATCATCTTCCTTGCTTAACTTCATCCCTGTCATAACCGGTGTTGGGGATGCCTTGCACCTTGCCATATTAAATATCTTCAATACTTCATTTGCATATTTAGATTGAGAAATAAATATACCATCATTGGATTGATGGACTTCAATCCCCAAGAAATACCTCATAAGACCCAAATCAGTCATTTCAAATTCATTCTTCATTACTGATTTGAAAGAATCTATGTTTAGATCACCGGTAAAGATTAGATCATCCACATACAAGCAAACAATCAAAATGTTACCTTGCTTGTTGACCTTGATTTACAATGTCAGTTCACAACCGCTCCTTTGGAAACCATTTTGAATGAGATAGGATTCAATGCGGCTGTACCAAGCTCTTGGAGCTTGCTTCAATCCATAGAGTGCCTTCTTTAATCTATACACCTTGTCTTCATGACCTGGTATCTCATAGCCTTGTGGCTGTTCCACATACACTTCCTCCTCTAAATAGCCATTTAGAAATGTAGACTTTAAAACAATTTGATATACGGGCCACTTATTGTGGGCAGAAATAGCTAAAACAGTCCTAATTGTATCCAACCGAGCAACCGGAGAAAATGTCTCATTGAAGTCTATACCGGGTTGTTGTGTAAAGCCCCTTGCAACTAGCCTTGCTTTGTGCTTTTGCACTTTCCCATCAGCATCTTGTTTAGTCTTATAAATCCATTTGACACTAATTACATCTTTGCCTTCCGACAAATCAACCAACTCCCATGTTTGGTTCTTTTCAATGGATTCAATCTCCTCATCCATGGCTTTTGCCCATATATCACTACTCAAAGCCTGTTCAAATGTTAATGGATCATCAATATGAGAAAATAAAGCAAAAGCTGAAAATGAATTAGTTGTGTCAACATTATACAACTCACTCAAACTCCTTGTTTTTCGTGGCATCATGCTTGCTAGAGTTGGATCCGGAGATGAAGAACTACTTGGAGTGCTAGATGGTGTTGCTCCAAGGATACCGATTAGATGTAGATGCCGGTGTAGATGCTTGTGAAGTTTGTTGTCTTGTTGGTGTGGACAACAACCTTGAAGATCTCCTTGGTGTGAATGAAGGTGTAGCTTTGAGCTGCAACTTGTGGTACCATCCCGGGATTGGAAGGAGTTGCTGTTGGAGTTATATTTGGCGTTGGAAACAATTCATCCCGCCATATTATCATTTGGGATAGCAATTGCAATTCTGACAGTCCTCTCTATGCTTCCATCCTATGCTTCATCCTCTACAAACTGAACATCATGGCTGATTATAACTTTCCTATTGATAGGATCAAACAACTTATATGCTTTTGTTTCTTCTGAGTAACCAACAAATATACATTTTTGTCCTTTATTATCTAACTTCCTTCTCAACTCATCTGGAATATGCGCATATGCTATGCATCCAAATACCTTCATATGAGAAACATTATGTTTCCTTCTTGTCCAAGCCTCTTGAAGGACTTTGTTTCTTACGCTCTTTGTTGGGCACCTATTCATGATGTAAACAGCAATTACCACTGCCTCAGCCCAATATTCATTTGGTAGATGTTTGGCTGTCATCATGCTACAAGCCATCTCCATAATTGTTCGGTTCTTCCTCTCCGCCACACCATTTTGCTGAGGTGTATAGCGGGCTGTAAATTGCTTGTGTATGCCATGAGATCTGCAAAAATTTATAAATTCATTAGATATAAATTCACCGCCTCTATCTGTCCTTAAAACCTTGATGTAGTGGCCGCTTTGCTTCTCCACAAGTGTCTTGAACTACTGGAAATAAGCAAATGCATCAGATTTGTGTTTTAAGAAATAAACCCATGTTTTTCTTGTGAAATCATCAATAAAAGTAAGAAAATAAGTGCAGCCCTCCTATAGACGGTGTTTGCATTTGCCCACAAATATCTGAATGCACAATCTCAAGTGGAGTTGTAGCTTTATTTGCCTTGCCAATCGGAAATGACTCTCTATGTTGTTTGCCCATAATACATCCTTCACAAACTCTTTCCGTTTTCTCAATTAATGGCAAACCTTTTACCATATTCTTCATATGTAGTAATTTCAGCGCTCCAAAATATAAATGCCCAAATCTAAAATGCCAAAAGCCAAGAATCATCCTTTACCACTGATTGAAACGTTGCTTGAGTTTCTACAGAAACATTTTTTTCCTCTTTGGAGCTGTTCTGGCCATTTCCATAGCTGTCTTGGAAATTTCCATAGATTTCTTGAAAATTTTCATAGATATTTTGAACCTTTTTGTAATTGTTTTGAACATTTCCGCAGCTGTCTTGAGCATTTCCGTAGCGGTCTTTGGCTACTGCTGATTTTGTATCTTCTACCATAAAAGCTGCTCCAGAATTGACAGTATGTGTCTCATGAACAGTTTGAGTTGTTTTTCCTTTCATAGCCGGCCTTATTTTTTAATGGAAACATGCGGTTTGTAGTCATTTGTACCTTGGCAATAAGCATATTGCTTGGAAGCTTGTCCAAAATAACACATTCATTATTTTCCATGTACACTCTATATCCCTTTTGTATCAGCTGTCCAATGCTCATCAAGTTGTGTTTTAGACCAGCAACATAATATACATCAGGCATAAATTTCGGCTCCCCCTTTTTGGTTAGAATATTAACCGTACCTTTACCCAAAACAGTGACTTTGTTGTTGTTACCAAGTGTAACATCAGTTTGAACTAATTCTTCCAAGTTAGAAAACAAATCTTTATTACCTGTCATGTGATTACTGCAGCCCGAATCTAAATACCATATGTCACATGGGCTTTCTTGAACAACATTGCACTCAACTGGAGAGTTTGTAGGGATTGCTTCAGCAATCTTCGTGCATGCAATGAACATGTTGCCTAAGGGAGTGCTACTTGACTGATTTTGACCTTGTTTTTGCTGATCATATTGTTTTTTCTTGCATTCATGAGCATAATGCCCAAACTTCTTACAATAGTGACATTGAATATGTGACTTGTCAAATCTTTGGCCACTTGGGTGACTGAAATTCTGATTTTGACCTCTACCACCAACATTTGCAGAACTGTTACTCCGTCCACTTCTAGGGAGAACTTCTCCCTCTTCCTCTAGGACTAAAACTCCTCCTTACTCTTCCACGATTTACAGAAATCTGAGATGAAAATACGTTTTCAACTGAACTATTTGATCTATTCAGTCTATATTCATGATTGATAAGAGAGGCATGTAGTTCATCAACACTAAATTGACTCAAATCTTTGGTTTCCTCTAGAGCCACAACTACAACATCAAATTTAGAAGGGAGACTTCTAAGTACCTTTTCAACAACCTTCCTATCCTCTATGACCTCTCCATGAGACTTCATTTGATTTATCAAACCAACAACATGAGTAAAGAAAGATTCTACTGAATTTGAGTTTCTCATTGATAAATTTTCAAATTCTCTTCGAAGGAGCTGTAATTTAGCAGTTTTAACTTTGTCCATACCTTGATATGCAATCTGGAGTGTGTCCCATGCTTCTTTGGCTTGCTTTGCTACTGCAACTCTTGGGAGTATGCTCTCATGCATTGTTTGATGGATATAAAACAACGCTTTCTCATCCTTCTTCCTATGTTCCTTCAACACATCCTTTTGAGCTTGTGTAAGAACATTGTATGCTGCCTGGTCTGCTAGTTCTTGGTAACCATTTTCAACCATTTCCCAAATGTCTTGAAACCGAAACAAAGCTTTCATGGTCAAAGACCAATACTCATAGTTTTTTCCTGTGAAAATCGGAGTTTGCACACTAACTAGCGATGCACCAGATGTAGAAGCCATTAATGGCTGCCAAATGAAAAACTAAAAACCCAGAAATGAAATAGAAGAAGGGTTTATCCAAGCTCTGATACCAGATGAAGGGAAACGAAGATCTACGGAAACTGCAGAGTCTACAGAATCTACAGAATCCTTGGACAGCAATAGAAAATAAAATGCAGCGAATTTAAATGATGCAAAATAGGGGAAAAGGAAAGGGAAGCTACAGAAATTTATAACAGCAAAAAAACATAACACTCTTGGCTGCAAATAACACAGATCTGGGCTTCAAATTGCTTGAGCAATACAAATATATTTGTCAATAATGAACAGCAGCTACAGCTGCACACAAAACATTCATTCATACATTAACAACATTGAAAATGAAGAAATTCTTTCAACAAAAACAGTCCAGACTTGAGCTGGAACTGCGCATTTTTTCTTCTTCTCCTTTCTGCTTCTTGCTCTTCTTCTTCTTCTTTTCTTCTTTTCTTACTTCTCCCAATAAAACATAATGCATTAATAATAAACACCTACACAAAAGGCTTGCCTTGCAAGTCAACACAAAATCTCTGACAAGAGATAATTAGGGAGAATAATCAACCAAAAAGTAAATGTGCAGCAGTCATAATTAAATGCAAATCAGATATGTCAAGGAAGCTAAATCTGGGGAAGACAGATATTAGATGCACATTAAATTCTGATTTGAATTTCCAACATCGAGCTTTCTAACTTAGTACATGCCTTTCAGCGTAAATATTTTAATTTTATACTCTATATAAATTGTATTAGGAAGCATTCAATATGTATTCCTCTCTCAGTATTTTTCATTAGGGAAACTGTTTTAGGACTCAATGGCAACATTGATATTTATCTATTTTTCAAATAAAGAACAAATATTTGGTACGGAGTTAGGCCAAGTTTATTTCAATTGAATTTAATAATTAGCAATCGCATGTGTACAATGCAATGTGAACGCCAAACGGTATATGTTATTTGATTTAGAGGGATAGTTATTACTTTTGTAGTTGATGTTGATGAGGGGTGTGATTGATAGTGTTAGGAGTATAGATGAAACATTACATTTAAATATATCTTAGACACTTCATAAATCCTCAGTGTAACCTCCTTGCTATGAATTAATTTCTTCTTCATGCCATCTTCTGATGAGGACTGATTTTTAGCTTTAGAAACCCTTATAACAATCTGCAAGATGGAGTTGTATTATAATCTCTTATAGCTTTAACTATTTTGCATATGGTTGTCTATCTTAGAATTGTAATCCACCTTATTCATCACCGCTTTACCATTACCCTTATCTATGTTGGTGACAACTATATTCATGTTGTCATTAAGCCTCTTTCAGGCAGACCACTCTTGTTTGGAGATATTACTCAGACATTTAGCACACCTAAGTGCCAGCGTGCAGTCTTGCCTTATTTCTTATACTACATCAATGGGGAGAAATCTCACAACATCTTCAATACCAATCAAGAAATTCCACACCCGGATGTGCCTCAAAGTGATTGTAAAGCCTAATCATTCCGAACATAACTTTCTACAAAGGTTATCTAATCATTTATTTGAAGAAACGATAACTAAAAATCTTCTAGCCAGTGGACAAACAAAAGAATTTCTTGGTAAATTTTCCCAAGATGCAGAGGAAAGGGTTCAATAGAAGAGGATATCCTTTGGAAGTCTATCTCAACATATTAACATGACTGATACTAATATTCATGGCTCTTTTGTGCCCCCATACGCCCTTGTTTTTGCCGAGAATTTAGGTACCCCTTGTCCATTAAAGGAAGGAGATAAAATCAGTGAATCGCCCTTTAGGCCCGTGAAAATGGAATCTTGTATTTCCTCACAGCTAAGTGAGACAATGTTCTATCCTTTAGGAAACTCTCTTCTTCATGGAGGAGTACCAGGTGTGAGCAAGTATAGTTCTTTATGTGATTCTCTAGATAGCCCTCAGGTTACCCATATGTATTGAAGAAGGCCAGATCTTGTGTCTGAATGGGTAGTCGATTGTAAATAAGATGTGTTATAGTAAGTGTTCAATAATTGTAATCTAGACAGTTGTTCCATATTTGTTTGATGTATTCTAAGAGTTTTGTGTACAGAAAATTTCAGTTGTGTTAGATTGAAGTTTTTCCCCAGCACCTACTTTCATCGCCACAATAACATATTCTTACCAGTATACCTGATGGCTGTAATAGTTCTTTCCAGATAATTATAATGGCCATTTAAAAATGAAATAAAATTACATGGTGTTAGACAGGAATTTGTTGGTAAATTTTGTTAATACACTGCCCCTAACTCTAACTTCTAGTTCAGATTCTTAGCCTAATTTTCTCTGACAAATCCGTCAATTAGTATTCAATTGTAATTTCCTCTATTAATTGGGCGGTAAGAAACGACCCTCATTTATTGAATTGCTTACTAAAGCTACACATACACCATGTATACTTGTTTAATGTTTTTCAAATACTTGATTTTTATCAACCTTTAGCTTTCAAGATGATATGAAAACTTACCTTTTCAAATATTTTGTCCTTGGAAATGATGTAATTTATACTTCAGTTTACAGTTTGTTTACAAAATTGTGTCACTTTTATTGATTTCCATCAACTTAATGGTTGTTTACAGTCCCAACAGGTATGTAATCTATATTAGTTTTCCAGTCTTGATTCTTTGTGCCATATAGACACTACCCTTATTGGTCAAAGAAAAACTCTGATGATTGTGAACTTCAATAGCGGACTGTGTTTTAAGGAAAGATTGTAGCATTTTCAAGACCCTGCGGAAATAATCCAACCACACTCCACTTATTTTCCACATAATTGTATTCCTTAACCCTTTTCAGTTTAAAACAATATAACCTCCCAAAGACATGTACAAACTGATCGCACTAATCTATATCTCTACATAGATTGTTTACCAGTCTCCATTTTCTCACCTCTGGATTATAAACTTCTACAATGATCTTGTTGCCCACCACAAGAAAATGTCCATCCATAAATGTAGTCTGGCATCTACACTCATCATACTCCATCTCCATGTTTGGAAGAATTTTTCATCTATTGTTTTTCACACTGTAAACTGTTGCCTCGGATAATATTCCACTGTCACGGAGAGATAGATCCATGTCCATGTACACGTGTCCTCCTCCAATGTAGATGTGTGTTTCAGTTTTAGGTGACGTTGAGCAGGAAAAGAAGTTTTTGTAGTATTAGATTTTTTGCGCACTGCTGGCGATTGGCTAGTTGTAGATAAACCGAGTCATAGCTGTAAAAAATGAGAAAATTCCCAAAAAACTGTTAAAAACTCGAAAATGTCCAGACGGCCGTCAAACCGTTAAATTTAACTCAGTTTTAGAAACGTCCGCAAAGACCTTTCCCACAGGGGGGGACGCCTTCGGCGTAATTAGAAAAAAATGTTGTGATAAAAATTCATATAAACTTTGGAAGGAACTTTAGTTTGACCAATTTCTTATGATTCCAAAGGCCATTTTATAATTTTTTTTGAGATAGTAAAACTTAGGAACATAACATATTCTAATCAATTGAAGTTTTCACACTCAATTATTATAAGAGATATTTTATTGTTGTGGGATTTTAAAATTTATTTAAAAACATTTTTTGAGAACCAATTTCTATAACTAGTTTCTTTTACGTGAGGAAAAGGACATAAAATAAATGACTACCCATTGAAATTGGCTACCAAATGAAATGAATTAATAAAGTTAAAGACCCGCAAAAATAAATAATAAATGTGGATTGTGGAAGCACCAATTTAAAAAATGAAAAAGTGTTGGGTTGTGATATTCCACATTCATAACAAATGTGAGACAAGGGAGTAAGTTTTTACATACACATAAAGCTTTTCCAATCTAGAATAGGGTAAAAGTCCCCACATTGATGTGTTGGCACTTTCCTTTTGTCCAATGCAAATAGTCCCTAGGTTGATATTTTGGCATTTTCCTTCGTTTTAGTGCAAACATCGAGTTGCTTGCATGGTTTGTGGGTTCACACGCCTTTTGATTACTAACAAATACATGAGAGGTTTTTAAAAAACAATTTTTCATGAAAATTGGTCATCAAGGAGATGACTTAATATACAGTAAAAATCCTACATTATGTTTTCTCTTGCACTCGTGAAGTGGTGTTGGTCAAAGTTTGTCATAAAACTTTTTGATTGCTCATAATCAAAGCTTGAGGCAATTATTTGTCGTGCTAAATGATTTCCAACTTTCTTGTTTGAATATTTGAAACTTTTATACAATAATTAGAAAGTTTGACATGAAGGAATAAATATGGGAAGTGCACATAATAGGACTTCAACACTAAGAAAGATATTATTCTATCTTACATCCCTTATCCCAAACCAAACATTTAAGAGCTAGAGTGCATTACTAATTTCTGATATACTATATGTAGTAGTTGTTTTTCTATATTTTTAAAGCTCAAAACATTAAACAGATACACAGAAAGTGATTATGCACACAAGATTGGGGAACAAGTATTTTTTGGATTTTAACATTTATCAATATAAATATGTGGAATACGTAGGAGTACAAAATATTTCACAATTAAGAAATAGTTGTAAGCTACAATCTGGTTTGTATTTCAAGCATCTAGTCGTAGGTAGCCCTCTCAAAATCCAAATTATTTTTTGAGCATAAATATAAAAAATAGGAGTGACACACTCAAATGGTTCAGAAATGGCATCTCGTCAAATGGAAAACCTTGTGTTTTCCAAAGAAAGAGGGAGGAATGGACTTAAGAGCTAATGTGCTCGATAACAAAGCCTTGTCAGCAAAGTTATACTAGAGATTGTTGTAGTATCCAGATCAGTTTTGGAGTACCAATATTAGAGCCAAATATACTCAAGGCATGAGGCCTCACGATCTAGCTTGAAATTCTTTACCATCAAGGGGATCACCCATTCTCTCCGTTCTTCGAATAGGTGAAGAAATTAAAAAAAAACACTCATTTTAGAAAATTGGACAAGGAGAACATGCTAACTTTTGGACTGATTCGTGGGATGGTCACCCACCTTTGATTGAACAATATCCACATCTTACACATATTATGAATACTTTACATAGACAAGGAAAGCAAAAGGTGGGTCATTATATACAGCCAACATCTCAAGGTAGAGAATGGATTTCCCCATCCTTGTGGCATCTCAACTTGGATAATGATCAAGTTTAACTTTTTCAATCACTTAAATCTAGAATAGGATCCTCCATATCAATGTTGAATCAGATACCCTGGCATGGGGAATAGAGTCAGACCGAAAGTACTCAGTAACGGATAGTTATAGAGCTTTGATAGCTCCTCAACCATAATCCTGGAAGGATATTTTGTGGTTTTGTTACAACCTCCACTATGGCCTAAGCTGAGATTATTTGTTTGGCTTCTAATTAATAAAAGGGTACTAACATGAGATAATTTGATGAAAAGAGGGATGGTTGGCCCCTTCTAGTTCCCTTTATGCAAAGAAGCATATGAGACCCTTAATAATTTCTTTTTTCAATTACGTTTGACTTCTTCTCTATGGTACACATTGGATGGTTATTTGTCTATTACTTGGAACTCCTCTATGCATCTAATAGAACCTATTCGAGGATGGAAACATTCTGTTAGGGATACCCAGGACTTCTCCAAAGGAATTTGACTAGCTCTCTCTTTTATGTTGTGGAGTGTTTGGAAAGAAAGAAACATACACATCTTCAAATAAGAGAATAGAGATATCTGGTATGTTATGGAACTGATCAAAGTAACATTGGAGAAACTATAATGCACAATCTGAAAATTCCCTCTCCACCACCTCAGAAGTGGAAATTTCTGTTACAAACGCTCAATCTAGGTAATAGGAAACTCCAGACAAGTCTGTCTACTCATCAGAGGATACATTATGATATCAAAATATGGCAACCACCCCCATTTGGATTTTTCAAATTAAACACTGATGGAGCAGCTCGAGGAAACCTAGGTCCAACAAGTATGGAAGGGATAACACATGACTCTTTGGGCACTCCTCTATTTTTCTTTGCTCATCAATTGGGATATTGCACCAATAATGGGGTTGAAATCATGGCTATCCAATATGCTCTTCAGGAAGCATCTACTTGGGGTGTCCTAGGGTTATAGTGGAATCTGACTCCAATGTCATTGTTAATCTTCTACAATATCCTAAGCAACATCCTTCTAATAAATGGATTATTGCCAGAATCTAGGATAATATTAAGTTCATAGCCAGATAGTTTCAAACAATCACATACCAACATGTGCCTTGAGGTCAGAATAAAATGGTAGACACTTTGGCTAGTTGGGTGCTACATCACTCTAATCTAATCAATCATGGCCATGTCCCTTTGAACATGTATTTGGAGAAACACCAACAAATTAAGCAGATCCTTTCTTTGAAATTACATCATGGATAACTTGCAGATATGCTATTCCTCCTCTCTTGTTTTTGGATATCTAAGGATATTTCCTCGAGTATGAGTATAACAACTTAGCATTGTAATTTGTACCTTATACACATTTTAATATAAAAGTGGTGGCTTCTTTTTTAAAAAAATAGGAGTGACACATTCTGTCCATTTTACATTTAGTAATTGAGGAACAATGTTTAAATATGCAATCAAGATCCTATTCCTAAGGAAGTCCTTGGATTTCTTTGGGTTGTCCCTTTTTAAACATTATGATTTTCACCTCTACAATCCTATAGTTGTCTCTTTAATTGGACTCCTCTTACCCTAGTACTTCTCTATTGTAATTAAACATACTCTTCCACTCCCATGGATCTAGAACTTGAACCTGGGATTTCTCATTGATAATGTCAAGCCACTCTACTAGTGAACTACAAGCCTCTCATAATTTTAATGTTTCCATAAGTGTGGACTAACATTTCAACGGTGAGAAGATGCTACATGTTAAGTGTTAATATTCTATGTTTTCCTATTCTTAATGCATCAGATTTTAGCAGCTTATGAACTTCTTAATAGCCTAACAGGAAAGCCTAACCTAATATTGACCCTATAACAATATTTACAAGGTGTCAGTTTGAATTCACTTATATTTTCTTCCATTGGATTTTTTTATTGGGTTGAATTTCACGAAATAGGCGACCAATTTGGAGAATACAACTTCCAAATATATTATAAACAATAGGAAACTAATAGCATTTATTAGAATTTGTATCCATATTGACCTTGAAAGGTTTCAACTGAATAAGATATGGTTAAAAATTTTAGACAATGTTTGGGAAGATATGCTAGATTGTGAAAGTTTGTTGACATTTTAGGTGTTGAGCTTGTCATGAATACAGTTTATTCAAAAAAAATTCCAAAAGTGTGTTTTGTGAGGAAGAAGAAATAGGCATGGCATATGTTGCATAAATAGATCTCTCACCACTCAAAACAATGCAATCTATTAAAACATCTACCACTTCTAATGCATTTGCACACACGTGCACACACACATAGAAAATTGTAGTGTGATTGGTAAGGAAGAGGATTGTAGAGATGGAGCGTTTTGATGAATCATCATTTGATTGTTGAAGAAAATAATGGAGACATTGAAGCATCCCCCATATCTATGTGTAAACATGCCAATGAGTAGTAGCAACAATCCCCATCTATGGATTATACGTATGACTACATGACAAGAAAGTTAATGAAGGAAAGGGAAATTGGGTAATCTCAACCCCCATCTCTATCTCTTGAATATGGCCATGACTACTACAACACCATATTGAAGTAGGACATGGAGACTCTGATTGTCTATTTGAAGGAAAAGTTTGGTCCTAGCTAACAGAAATAAATTTTCTTTTTGGTGTTTTTCAACATTAACAACCTTGTCAAATTTTGTAACTCCTCTCGATGTTGATATTCCTCACATGTTTTTCCCTCCCTTTTAGTAATTTCATTTTCATTTTATTTCTTTTTGTGTTGTTCAAGATTATGCGAGTTGTGTGCTCTTATGAGCAGTAGATCCATCCCATTCATATAAAAAACCATATCTCTTGTCCACAAGTACATGAATGGTGTCCACCACTTGGGTGCCAAGGCACCTTTTCCTTCTCAATTTTTTTCCAATCTAGCTCGAGCATGACCATCAATCATGGAAAATAAAATTTATGAGAGGAGACTGGAGATGTTACATCCAATGTTGTTTATAGCTATACATGGGCCCACTTTTTTAATGCTCATGGCCTATAATTAGTACCCATGAGCTTAAAACTCATAAAAAACCAAATGACATATGGATTTTAATCATAAAATGGGAAGACACACCCACTGATGAATCTCTTCTAAGTTTCACAAGCCAAGATATGAAAAATGAATGGAATTACTTAGACCAGTTTATGATAGGCCTCCATAAAGACAATGAGATCTCCAAGGATTATAGCAATCTTTTGGTAGAGTCGTGCAAGGTAGATATTTTTGAGAGAACAAAGTTTATGTACTATTTAACAGGCACACTGGGTTGCTTGTGACAATATTGGTAATGCATGTTGTACATGTACTAATTCATGAGGTCATCTCGATTCAAGTTCCTTGTGGGGTTTTGATGGGTTCTATTTGGACTAAGAGTGGATGGAGTGGGCATGATTGCAGAGTTATGGGTGGTAAGAGAAGTGATAGAATTATGCAATTAGTTGTAAAGAATGGGTGGACATGGATAAACACTACATGGTGGAAGAGAAATCACAGTGACTTTCACGTTTCCTTTCGTAGTTTGTATTTTGATCAATATCTTCCAGTATGTGGTCTTGTTTACAATCTCATACATATTTTCCTGCTCTCAATATTCCTATAGTTTTGATGGTCTAGCTATGATTCTTGTTTTACATTTTATCCTGTGATGGAAATTGCAAAGATTGATTTGTTTGGGTAGTTTGTTTCTTTGGTTTTGTTTAAGAGAAAGGTTGTTGATAGGATAAGGATATTATAGGCATTATGGTGTTTTGGATTTGGTTTCCTTGTAGATTTCACCTCTATTACTATAATTAGGTGTTCAATGAATATATATTTTCTTTGAAAATGAAGTGTCAGAGGGTCATATTTTGAGGATAAGCAGTAATATTTATGTAAATCAAAACCTTTTTTTGCTATGGGTAGATGGAATAAGACATCATCTATACAGTTAGGCCATAAATTGAACATGTGCCATTGATGCTAAAATTCCTATTTTTTAGCTATGGATCACAATAGATTCGCTTCATATATCATAACTTTTAAGTACAAAATACTCTAGATTTTTTATTATTGAGTCAAAAAAATCATGCTCATACACGGTAATTTATTTCAAGAACAACACAACCAAAAATTTGTACACGTTGAAAATACACACTAAATCAACATGCATAATTTTAAAACTTGGAAAATGTATAGAAGCCTTGTTTATTATTGAATAAAAAAATCATGCTCATACATGGTAATTTATTTGAAGAACAATACTACCACAAATTTGTATACATTCAAAATACACACTAGTTCAACATGCATAAGTTTAAAACTTGGGATATATATATATATATATATATATATATATATATATATATATATAAGCCATCATATTAAGTTTCTACATTCATACATCATACTTTAATCAACGTTTGTTGATGGTTGTAAAATTATTATATTGTTATTACATTGGTTGCTCAAAGAACTAAATTCTCAATCAGATGTCTAAAATTATGCACAATTAAATTGGAATGGTGATTACTAAATGCACAATGAAATGATGACAAGCTATATGGTGGGTAGTTCCTGTATTCACCATCATAGTTGATGTTGGGAGTTCCCTACTTGTATACAAGGGCTGAAAATCTGCAAACCTAAAAACCCATTTCCTGTATTTAGTGAATACTATTATAAATGGCCAGCAGTTACCCTTCACTCATTTTACACCTATGAGTGAAGCAATATACATCATCATCATGACCCATTCCCCCCAACCGCCCAAACTGAAAACATGACATCACCACCAGAAAAGACTTTACACGACATGATGGGTAGTGAGCTGACAAAAATAAAGAAAAGAAAATTTGAATTATTAAAAAACATGCCCCCGCTGATAATGACAAAACCATCATCCACGTCCCTACATCACCTGTACCCAAACCATCATATGCCATCGTGTGCACTAAGTCCCGTAATCACCACTCTACGTGGTAATCTACAGAGTTCATCCCATTCTTGTCTTGCTCACTCAACACAAAAGAATTCATAATTCCTGGGCATGACACAATGTTTACCATTCACGTGAAAGGGGGAGTCATGGGTAAGAAGGGAAAAATGTCTATTTGTAAAAACTCTTCACTATTTTGTTCATTTGGGGGTTCAAGGCTACGATGAGGAGGATCCGATGAGGAATCGGTTTCAAACTAGTTTTAGATGAGGACATGAAATACCCTTTATCCCTTTTCACCAGTAAGTTCCTGCATCGATGTTCATTATGTTTTTACCTTTGCACTCCACCTCAACAACTTTTGGCCCTGGCCCTGTCAAGTTTCTATGTTAATTCGTTTTAACAAACAATTATTTATTTTTACAATTTATGCTATGGACCATTGGAAGATACCCAATGATATAATTTTTTAGTTTTTATATACACCATTGGATTAAGTATGCATGTTCAGTAGTTCCAATATTTGAATACCACCAAAAAATATACTCAACATTTCGGCCCCCTTCTCCCCAAAGTATTATTTAGGTAGATACTCGCAGACCAAGGATCCTGGTATGAAATTTAAAAATATTAAATGAAATCTCCCATATCTCGTCATTTGAGGCTACATATGTGTGTGACTTTGATTTCACATTGATTTGACACTTTTTTTGAACTTGGCCCTATCGGGTCTCATTTCCCTGATCCCCGCTTTCCTTCATTCTCACATCGATCTCACAATACCTTCATGGTCTCGGTGTCTCGGTGAAATTTTTGACAGAATGTCCCTAAACCAATACGGGTTTTAACATATACTGTTAAAATAGGTACAATATTTAAACATATACTATTAAAATTAATGTTTGACAAAATTCCAAGAGATTGTACCCATTCAGTGGCATTCGATGCCACTTCAATGAAATTCAATTTCCTATTTCCTTCATGTGCATCATAGGAATATGACATCACTGTATACGATCCCCTATGAGTTGGATGGTTGAATCCCAAAAGAGCTTGTTATCTACATTATCACAGACTTAAAATAAGGCCCTTCCTCATTTTATGTGACCCATACCACTACAAAGATATTCAAAGTCAAGTCTTGTGGATTTGAAGAAATGCCCTATCACTATTTTACCCACTAAGCTAGGAAATTTTCAGTCTCTACGACAACAGAGAGCATAACTTCCCATATTTCAGTCCTAGTAATATACCAAACCTGTTATCTATGCTCTTACAGATGTAATCAAGAATAGGGTATATTACATTATAATTTGAAGGCATTTAAAAAAATAAAAAAATGAAATTATATTAATATGATCCACAAATAGCCGAATGATTCAGTCATCCTCTTATTGATAAAATGATTCCGTATACTTAGCCCAATGTTGTGATGCAGAAATAGAAGTTCCCCTCTTATTAATAGAATGATTTTTTTACGTGAGATGAGTGTGTATTACTACACATCCTTCCCCTCCCCTCTTATGTAATCTTGATAAAATTCCTCTAAATAAACTCTAAACAACCACAAATAGGAGATATACATTTAATGTTACATGGAATAGATTCTACTGTTGATTTTTTCTTGAGATGCCATGGGAGTAATTTCATCTTCTCTGCAAGATCTTATTGTTTTCACGGATTATCTAATTATATGATTATATAACGAAAGGAAATAGAGATAATTATATAATGAAAGGTAATAAATAACAACAACATTCAAATTATATAAGCTTTGTTTTTGAAAAATGTTAAAAAACACACTGTGTTTTTCAATAACAAAATTAACAAGTATTTATTTTTTCTTATTATAAGATGAACTCATTTATGGGAGTAAATATTATTTAATAGTAATTTCATATGATTAAATAATTGATATTATTTACAACATGTACATTTCAAATGTTATAGGCTTTAAGCTTCTTATATGGCTAAATTATTGAAGTTGTTGCATAATAATACCCTTGAAGAGGCTTTAATACTAGGTGTTATGAACCTCTTGTAAACAAATTAGAAAAATATTGAAATATAGAGAAAATACACTAAACGTATTATATTTTATGATGGAATATTTTGTTTTGCTAACAATAGGCAGTGAAGGAGTTGAAAACATTTATTGTATAACATTTCTTGCAAGGAGTCAAATTACTATATGTGTGTATATGATGATGTTACGTTAATGTGTTTAAGGTTTATGATTTAGTATTGCATTATTGATATATTGAATATGGTTTGAGGCTATGGGTTACATAGAGTTATCCATTTACGTTATGTTTATTCTTGTTATGTGACATTCCATTTACTGTATAAATGATGATGTTGTGTATCTGGTTAATGTATTAATGGGACTATGGATTGTGGATTGTGGTTTATGGTATGTGGTTACATAGTTATGTTATTCTTCCTTGTATGTCTACTTGGGTTTGACGTGTTCAATAATTTATCATAGATAATTCACAATTTTTCTTTCAAATTTGGTGTATTATGGATTACGGTTTGTGGTTTATGGCTACATGGTTGCGTTCTTCATCCATGTATGCATACTTGGGTTTGATGTGCTTACAAAACTTTCGTATATATTTCATCCATGATAATATTTCGTTATGTATAAGTTAAGTGCATTATTTCCTTTTTAATTATGTTTAAATGGTAACAGATAATAATCGATTATTTTAATACAAGTTTATTTAGATGGCAAGACAAAAAAAGACTGGAAACTGCAAGGCTTTGCCAGTGTAAGAACTAGATGATTATGAAACATTCGATAGTGAGACTTATGCGTTCAAAAAGAATGCAAAGATCTCTACAAAAAAAGATGTCAGTGCTACACAAGAAGACGAGCCTTCCCCGTTAGTTTGTATGGAATTAGAAATGAAACTTGTAACAAAGAAGACAAAGATGTATCAAAACTAGTGTGAAAAATTTGCATTGGACAATTTATATTTTACAAAAAAAATAGGGAAATATTGGAATTAATAGAAGAAATTACCTAAAGGAAGATGGAGTTAGAGCTTGAGGTTCAGGAGTTAGAACTGGAAATTAAGAATTGGGAGATAATACATGAAGCAGACAAAAAAGTGTTCGCAAATCAAGTAACAAACTTTAATATTGTTCTTAAAATACATGAAGATCAAAAGGAAGTATGGAAGAATATGCGCATGCACGCCAAGGTGGAAATTAAGGAAAAATACCATGCACTCCCACCCAAGACAACGATAACAAATGAATATACCAATCATACAACCTTTGAGATGAAAATATGCTTGTTAAACACATATTGAACTTATATATTTGAAATCAATGTGTTATTGTACTTTTATATTTCACTTACATATTTGAGAAAATTTACTTATATATTTGACATATATGTATAGATATTGATTATGTGGTATGCAAAAAAATAGTTATATCTAATGAATTTTTCCTTTGTAGCATAATAGATGATATGGATAGACTTATGTGGCTATACTATGATTATTAGATGTATGTGATTTTACAGTAATATGGTTATTTTTTGGTTGATGTTATGATGTGCACACTAATTAGTATTTAGATCATGTATATGAATTGCTATATCTGGTATGCGATGTGATGAATAAGGAAGAGTAATACAAGTGTATATATGTGTGATGAGGTTGTTACTTTAATGTCTTTCACGTTTACGATTTAATATTAAATTCTTGTTAAATTGGATATGGTTTGTGGTTATGTTTATAACACATTAGATGGTTTTAATTCTTGTTATGTCACATTCCATTTATTGTATAAATGATGATGTTTTCACTATGTATATGGTTAATGTATTAATGTGACTATGGATTGTGGATTACGGTATCTGGTATATGGTTAATTAGTTGCGTTCTTCTTCCATGTATGGTATATGGTTACAATTATGTTTGAATGTTAACAAATATTAATTGGTTGTTTAAATACAAGTTTAATTAGATGAAAAGACAAAAGAAGGTTGGAAATCGCAAGGCCTCACCAGTGCCAGAACCATAAGATTATGAAAAATTCTATAGTGTCAATACTAATGTGTTGGGAAAGACTGTAGAGAGCCTTGCAAACAAATATGTCGAAGTTGAACAAGAAGATGAGTCATCCACATCATTTTATATGGAAATAGAAATGAAATTACTTGCAATGAACAAGGTAAAGTTTTATAAAATTGAGAGTGAAAGACTTAGACTGCAATATTTAAAATTTTCAAAAAAATAAGGAATTATTGGACCAATTAATATATGCTTCCTCGAGGACGATGGAGTTGGAGCTTGAGGTTCAAGAGTTAGAATTAGAAATTAAGAATTGGGAGACGATGTGTGAATCAAACAAAAAAGTGTTCAAAAATCAAGTAACAAACATTAATTCTATTGTTAAAACTCCTGAAGGTCACAAATAATTATGGAAGAAGATGTAAATCTTGGCCAAGGTGTCAACTAAGAAAAAAGTACCATTCACTCACACTGAAGACTGTACATTTGACCTTTGACATAAAATATGACTTTGTAATAAAATGACATTGTCCATGTGACCTTTGACATCAAAGGATGTTGGTTAAATGTATATTTTAGTTTTTAAAAGAGTAATAATAATTAAACCATCAAAACATTATAAAATATTAGAAGGTTTGAAAATCAAATAGCAAGATTTAAATTGGAATAAGATTTATAATGTGCAAGTATTGTGAATGTTACTTCTAGTTAATGTGCATATTATAGAGAATTCAAATTTCAAGTATTCATTGAAGCATGTAATTTCAAATTTCAAGTTTCAAACAAATGTTTTGGTTTTCAAGAAGTTTTCAAGAATAATATTGGTTATTTCAATGTAATTCATTATTATCATCCAGTCTTATAAGAGATAATTAGTATTTTCTACGGTTACTATAAATTTGGTGTAAATGTATAAATGGTTTGTCTAATATTATGATTTTATCAAATTGTATCCACTGTAATATGGGCTTCACACATGGGTGTAAATAAATTGGAGTGGAACTTGTGTTATTTTGGTTGTGTTAACATTCATATAAAAACTATTGATTATAAATTAATCATGCATGTTTTATCTACAAATGATATCTCTTATGATTTCATGTTATATCTACAAAGAATATGATTTCATCTTTTCACATTTGTTATGTTTTTCAACGTGTTAGAAAAATCGCTATATTTTTTCATCACTTCGATAAAACCAACCCTTGTCCACCTGATAATTATTTGATATGGATTGCATTATTAAAAAAAGGATGAAATGCATTGCAAGTTGCACCTTGTTATAAACCGAATTACGTTTTTCAAAGTGCTAAAAAACACTGTGCATTTTTCAACGTGTCGAAAAAAACACTCTTTTTTCTAGCACTTTCAAAAAATTCAACCATTGTCGAGAACTGTATATTGCATCGTTATAATAAGGAGGAAATATATCATGGGTGGAGAAAAAAACTACGTATTTCAAAGTGTTGAAAAAGATAGTGTGTTTTTCAATGTGTCAAAAAACTCACTCTACTTTTTCATCATTTTGATAATACCAAACCTTGTCCACGTGATAAGTAGTTGATGTGGATTGCATCATTACAAGGAGGAAAAGCATCACGGGTTTCACCTTTTTGAGAACTGAACAACATTTTTCAAAGTGTTGAAAAACACCGTGTGTTTTTCAACGTGTCAAATTTTTTCTCTATTTTTTCATCGTTTCAGTAAAATCAACCCTTCTCCACCTGATAATTATTTTGTGTGGATTGCATCATTACAAAAAGGAGGAAAAGCATCATGGGTTACACCTTTTGGAGAACCAAACTGCATTTTTCAATGTGTCTTAAAAATTACTCTATTTTTTCATTGAATTGGAAAAATCAACCCTTCTCCACTTGATAATTATTTTGTGTGGATTGCATTGTTTCAAAAAGAAGGAAAAGCATCGTGGGTTGCACCTTTTCGAGAACCGAATTACATTTTTCAAAGTGCTGAAAAGCATTGTGTGTTTTTCAACGTGTCTTAAAACTCACTCCATTTTTTCATCATTTCGATAAAACCAACCCCTGTCCACCTGATAAGTAGTTGATGTGGATTGTATCATTATAAAAAGAATGAAAATCATTGTGGGTTACACCTTTTTGAGAACCAAATTACGTTTTTCAAAGTGCTGAAAAAAATCGTGTGTTTTTGAATGTGTCTTAAAACTCGCTCTATTTTTTAATTGATTTGGAAAAACCAACCTTTTTCCACCTGATAAATAATTGATGTGGATTCAATTTTTCCAATAAGGAAGAAATGCATCGTGGGTTGCACCTTATCAAGAACCGTATTACGTTTTTCAAAGTATTGAAAAACACTGTGTTTTTCAATGTGTCTTTAAAACTTTCTCTTTTTTTAATCAATTTGGAAAAACCAACTCTTGTCTACCTAATAAATAATTTATGTGGATTGCATCATTACACCAAGGAGGAAATTCATCATGGGTTGCATCTTTTCGAGAACCAAATTGTGTTTTTCAAAGTGCTGAAAAACACCGCGTGTTCTTCAACGTGTCTTAAAAATCGCTCTATTTTTTCATCACTTCTAAAAAACCAACCCTTTTCCACCTAAAAAATAATTTATTTGGATTTCATCATTACACCAAGGAGGAAATTCATCGTGGGTTGCAACTTTTTGAGAACCGAATTGCATTTTTCAAAGTTTTGAAAAACACCATGTGTTTTTCAACGTGTCTTAAAACTCGCTCTTTTTTTTAATTGATTTGGAAAAACCAACTCTTTTCCACCTGATAAATAATTTATGTTGATTGAATTGTTACACCAAATAGGAAATTCATCAGGGGTTGCAACTTTTTGAGAACCGAATTGTGTTTTTCAAAGTGCTGAAAAACACCGTGCGTTTTTCAATGTGTCAAAAAACACACTCTATTTTTTCATCATTTTGGAAAACCAAATCTTCTCCACCTGATAATTATTTTATGTTTATTTCATCCTTACAACAAGGAGGAAATGCAACAAGGTTTGCATTTATAAACCGGATTGCTTTTTTCAAAGTGCTGAAAAACACAGTACGTTTTTTAACGTGTCAAAAAAAACCTTTATTTTTCAGCACTTTGAAAAAATTCAACCTTTGTACACCATATAATTACTTGATTTTCTTTACATTTTTACATAAAGGTGGAACAAAATCACGTTTTGTACCTTATGGAAAACAATGGTTCATTTTTTTATAGTGTTGAAAAAGGTTTGTTTTTCAGCACTTTGATAGTAGCAATAAAAATTCGACATGATAATTTGTTACTGTTGATTACATCGTTTCATCATAATTACATCAGATTTCTATTTTTCAAAATATTTTCTACTATCTGTATATTACATAGCGGGTCTAGGCTGGTTAACACCAATAAGCACTTTTTTAAATAATTTAAAAATAATCGAAGAGTAGGTCAGCTGTACATGTTTCATATTTATGTATTTTAAATATACACAATCTACAATCTTATATAAACGAATTTTAAATGTTTACAATTGTAATATAGTCCCACTCAATATGCCATACATTTACTTTCCAAAGCTCAACCTGTTCATTCCGTAAGATACATCTCTCTGCATATCTGTTGCATCTGCAACACAATGCATTAAATATTAGACAAGATATGAAAGTATTTTTACCTTAGATATAATAAATAAATGTATTAAAATTAAGGAAATTCAATACACACCGTGTAGAGATGCTAACTTGCTGAAAGAGAAGTAGTGGTGGGGATATGTTTCATTTTCCTTTGAACGACCTATAAAATAAATGATCAATATGTTAGTCTTTGCATCCACAATTAAAATTTCTTACAAATTCATAATGACACCAATAATTCAATGTTTTAACCTGTAGGTTCCATTTGTGTGGTTTCTCTCCTCTTTGCATGATTTCCATCGGGAAATTGGAAGCATTTGTAGTCTTTAGCGCGATTGTTGAAATCTTCTACAATGACTGGCCTCTTAATCACACTGCGGTGGCATTTTTTAGTCACACTAAACCATGGACTCATGCGGGTGGTGGTTGTCTCATGGACATCTCATTTGAAAGCAACATCCAGCATATTTGATGCTTCTAGGTCTCTCCTAAACCTTTGAACATATTCAAAGAATGTTTTTTTCTGTTCATTTGTACTCAGTCGTGTATCGAAGATTGACTTCAAGAATTTTTAGGATGTGTGTTCCATAAAATGTGAATCACTTTCTATCATCAAACCACCAGCCCCAACTATTTTAGGAGTGCATGTGACATATAAGACATTATAGAAAGTTATTTATTTATACACTATGTTTTTCAAGATCATTATACACATGAATACACAATGCCACCTAATCATAAACATGTGTGACAAACATTATCATTGACATCAATTAATTGATTGAAGGAATTAAAAACTAACCATCAATTGTCAGTGATTGTTGAGGTGGAGAGGAGGGGCCATGCCATTACATGCCATCATTTACCGTGCTTATCTCTACATAGGTATTGGTTGCTTAACAAGAAATGAAAAAACTTTCAACACGATGCTTTTTTCATTACAACTTATTCTTAGAAATCTATATCACTACTTGCCACATACGTTGACATTGAATTACCTTCCACTTCTACTGCTAGATACGACAAGGAGGGGCCATATAGGAATGTGTATTCATTTATCATGCTTGTCTTGGTATAATTACGAGCTCCTGCACATGAAATGAAAATGATTTCAACAGGATGGTTTTTTTGTTACAACTTATGCTTAGCAATCTATATCACTACTTGCCACATATGATGACATTGAATTACCTTCCAATTCTACTGATGGATATGGCGAGGAGGGACCTTCACAGAATGTGTCTTCATTCACCCTGCTTGTCTCCGCATAAGTATTGGCTCCTGCATGTGAAATGAAATGAATTTTTACATTATGCTTATTTCATTATGACTTATGCTTAGCAATATACATCAGTAACATATGGTGGCATTGAATTACTTATCACTTTTGGTGCTTGATACGATGACATCAACACATATTTCTTGAGAAAATCCAACGCCTTTAACGCGTGCTTACATATGTTTCCTCTGATAGCCCAAGCACATTTGCATACGTCCAAGGTTCTACATTGCCTTACCAAATACCATGTGCTTCTAGTTGTTTGGATCCTCATCCACAATTGATTGCAATCAAGTGTAATTATAAGGTAATATGTATTAGGAATACACTTTTCTCTCTCAACCACTATCAATAGTTGTATTTCTTTTTTGAAATTGGTAAAGAAGCCAGATTTTTGTAGTTTCCTCTTGTGTTTTTAAAATGGCTCCACCTTGTACACAAGTGTGTACAATGAAAATTCCATCCGATGAGTACATTTTTTTTGTCTGTCACACAAGTATCTAGTCTTCAAAAAACAATGGTAGGACTTGATGGATGCATTTTATCTTGATTTGCATGGGAGAAGTTTCTAAAATTTGTTGCCCACATAGCTATCAAGTGACACATATTGAAAATCAGTGACACTATAAACCAAGAATTATAATTGATGGTAATTAATAAAGAAACACACAAAGGATCATACTCACTAACACGTTCTTCGCTCTCACACTATGTATTCTTGAAATATTCTAGGAACTTAGTTTCCTCTTTGAATTAATTAAAGAAGTCTTGAATGATTCAAAATGTGTACTCATGCTGCATTTCGGAACCATACATGATAGTACCTAGTCACTCGAAAATCATCCACCTAGACTCCTTGCTACAATACCTATGCATGTTTTTCAACCATGCCCTCTGCATGTGCCATAGGCATAGCCATACACGACAACCAAAAACGCACATGATGGCTTGGATTTCAGCTGACACATCATCTGTAACGAATGCATTAATCTGCTAATCAACATGAAGGTGTTTTCCTCATTTCTAGACTTCCGCTAACCACCCGTAAATGTATTCAATTTTATTCCTTGAAGAAATGGCCCATGCTATGGGCACCCCAACCTCTTGCTCGTCGAAAACAAGCAATGTGCATAATTGGTACTACACGGAATATGACATCAAATGGTAACATGGGGTTTAATAACATAAAGGGAACATTATTAATGATACGTAAATTATACATCATTTCAAAATTCATTCCAATTACTTACGCCATATTTGTTCGTAGAAAATGTCGAGTCCATGGAGATTATGAAATTTTGTGAATGTTGAACCATTCTCTCACATATCCATGGTGTTTGAAGCCCCATAATGAATAGAACAACGGTTCCATTTGGGTGCTGATAGTAGAAAAAAAAGTCTCTTTCCTCCTCATTCCATAAGTTCACACTCATGGCATCATCAGAGTGATTTTGAGACCTTCTGCAATGAACTCTTTTCCATGCGTTCACCACGTCCTTTCTTGTCATGCATTCATCCCTCTTACTCGATATTCCCATGTTGGATGGCTCCTCTATATATTTATCATACACCATGTCCACGGTGACTCCCATCAACAAAAGACTCTCAAAATAAGTTTTGCATTCATTTCATAAGTACTGGGCAACATTCAAACAAGGATCGTTAATGGTATTTTCATTCCTCTCATGACAACACTCACCATTTACATCACAATTAAATGGATTGTTGTATAATATTATGGCCAGTATTGGTCTCCCATAAAAAACCTTCACATTTAAATTACATTAGAAACCCCTTTTAATTATACACCTACTCACATTTTCACTTATTACTGGCTTATTTATATTGTCTTCTGGACTATATGAACACTAATAGTTGCATTAAAAATGGTAACATCAAATACTATACAAATTTTTACGAAAAGAGCATACAAAAAGGAATTTGTTAGCAAAGGTCCGCACCTAGTATATGACTTGGTTGTATGTGGTTTAGAATTCTCTAAATTTGTTGACTTGTGATTTGTAGAGGTGAAGGTATTCACAAAAAATTCATTAGAACCTTCCCCATTTAGAAATGCCTATAGTCTTGCAAGTGGTATGGCAGCACAAATGTCGACGTTTGGCTCATCCCCTATTGGTGTCCATTCTAGGTCATCATATGAAAAGTGACTCTTTTCCTGTGTAATCTCTTGGATGGGAAGATCGATCATGCTCTGTCATTTGGGCTTCCTTCCCATCCTAAAAATTATTACATGCAGTTTTGCATCATTAATGAAACAATTATTTCATACTTTCTGAAATAATATTTGAGTTATGATTGATCATCATCAACATGAATACCATTTTAAATCATTGGAAGCATTTGAATTTTTTTCTAATTCAAAAGCCACGTGTATAAAAGATAGTATTGAAATCCAAGGAAAACAACAATTTATAGGACTGCCTACTGCTTCAAGTGCACAAGCATATCACAATATGATCATCTATAATGTGACAAAGAATGCGACATAATAAATATAATTTTACAAAGATTGTTACAAAATTAATTTTATTTCAAATACACTTATTCAATGTTGAGAGAAACTTCCATAGAAAATATTATAATTAACCTTATAAATATAATTCACATTGTATAATAATATATTTTATGGTGCTTATTTAATTTATTAAATAATATTTATCTAAAACGACATATATAAAATATAAATTATTACATTTAGCTAAAAATAATAAAAATTATTGAAACAAGAACATGTTTATTTAAAACAGAAGTTACAAATAAAATAAAATAAAATATTAACAACATCTTTTATATGTATTTACACACACACACACACACACACACACACACACACACACACACACACACACACACACACACACACACACACACACACACACACACACACACACACACACATTTATGCATGCCAAATCACAATAATTAAACAACAATAAAATAATAATCATCGCAACACCCACATAGCCTTCTTTTTGAAACAAATTGAACTTACAAACTAAAATTGAGTAATAAAGATATTTCAAAATTACATATAATTTATAAATTGTTAATAAATTAAGGACTATTTTTAAGAACTCTTGCAGTTTTCAAACTTTTTTATGCGAACACGCTTCATCTTCAGTTTACCCAGAAGCTCGTAATTTTGTATGTATTCATTTTACAAATAGGATCAGAAGAAATTAGGCTCCTGGTATTCATATTCACTGCACAAAAGAGTAACTAGTACAAAACATAAATATACAATTACTGTTAATATGATACATGGAAAATCAAATATACGTCATCAAATATGATAAAATAAATACAACATGAGAAAGCTAATATGCATGAAAAATTCAAGTATCAATAAATGCCAACAGCTATCCTTCACTCAAAATGCACCCTCCCATAATATCACAACCGTCCCTTACAAAAGGGACGGTTGTGATACTATGGGAGGGTGCATTTATGAGTGGAGGGTCAACGAGTGAATTTAAAACCTCTGCTCAGCACAATATACCACCCAACTATCGATGCAGAATCCTAAGGGGCAAGCCCCTTCATCACTCAATGATAGTTGGACATATCGATGTAGCATCATAAAGGGAAAGCCCCTTCAGCATGCACCAATTTCTGTCTTTGCAGAGGCATTTTCCCCCATTTTCCAAATTGAGAGTGAGAGTATGATATCACATAATTTTTATAGCTTCAACTTTCATCAAATATTCACAACATTACAATTACCAATATTTAACAACTAATTATATATATGATCTCCACATTCGCAATATTTACAACTATAATGCATCCAAGAAATCAAAATTTTCCTAATGTATTTATTTAACACAACTAAGAGCAATGAAATTACAACTAACAACTCGAAGATTGCATGCATATTTAACCAATACCAACATAATATTAACATAATTAACTAGTCTTATACTAGTGCTTACTAAACACAAAGTGTAGAAATTACTGAATCCTCTATCATTTATCAACAAATACGTGAATACAATAATACCATAATAATAAAATAGTTCACAATATTATATAGTGTTTATATACTAAACAAAATATTTGACCACATCATTCATTTTGAAAATATGCTTCCAAACAATTGTTTGATATATTTGTACTTAAGATAAAGTGTCATGTTATAACTATCCATGCGTCTATCAAGAACATATATTTATTCCTATTTACAAAGTATTAGGTAATAAATATTACATCAAATTGCCACCTTTTCTTACAGTTTCAAATATATTAATTAATACTAATAATGAAAACTATAATTATTTTCCAAAGTATAAGGTTTAAGGACTAGGGTTTTGGGATTAGGGTTTAGGGTTTAGGACTTAGGGCTTAGGCCTCAACGTTCAGGGTTTAGGGTATAAGGTTTAGGGATTAGGGGTCAAGGATTAGGGTTTAGAGTTTACAGTTCAAACTTTAGAGATTAAGACTTAGGATTGAGGGCTTAGAATTTAGGGTTTATCATAAATAACATAATCATGAAAACTTAACACTAATATGACACCATAAACAATCAATCGATATCTTAAAAACTAATGTGATATCCTGAACACTAAAATTTTGATATGACATAAAACACTAATGTGTCACCACCAATAATACATTTGGGACACATTACTCACTAATGCGACATCCTAAATGTTGATATGACACCCTAAACACTATAACACGACCCTAAACAAGTTATAGAGTCATGTAGAAACCCTAAAAATTCAAAACCCATACCTTTTCCTAGCCATATCTATCACCTGCACAATGTTCCAAATCAAATCTAGAATACATTTAAAACCAATATCCTCCCACATTCTATTAGGATTCAATATAAGCCCCATACTCCATTTTTTACTATCATTTGAAGAAGAAAAGGGGTTTGATACACATATTGTTGAGGTACTCTACTTTCGAGATATCTCAAAAAGAAAGTCCTTGTTGTTCAATATTCCCAATGTCAATAGTTTCTTTTTACAATGTCAATCCTAGTGTTTTTCAAGTAGTTAGAACACAATAATTTTAAGGTATTTCACTTGCGCATGTCACATGACACTATAGAGTTCAAGACATGTGGAGCAAAATATATCGACATCACATGTTGAGCTGATATAACTTATTTAAACTCACTAACCATAGAAAATGGCTTGTTGGGTTGTTTTGTGGCATCTTTCTAGACCATTATCTTAGGCCATCCTCCACGCATGCCCAAGAAACTATGTAAAAACTTGCCACAAGTGTTTTCTTAGGCCATTCATATGTATATCAGGAAATTAAATTTGTTCCTATTTTCCTAATATTAGGTAATAGATATTTTTCATCGATCTCACTTATTAACATACTAGTGTAATTCCTACTTATTCTTGGAAAAATTAGATGATCACTAACTTCATTTAGATAATATTGTAGATTTTATTTTCATTCTTTCCACATAACAAATCATTCAATTTTTTTTGCATGATTTTCTTTTATATAAAATGAACAATAAATTTAATATTTTTTTATAACATTAACATAACATCTCTACAAGTATTAGCTGAAAGTATTCTAATTATAATGAGGAATGAAAACATAATATTAGCTATAATTATTCTAATTCTATCACCATAAACAATAATAAGTCATGCACATTAAATTAATTTTGGACACTTTAAACACTTATACGACACCTTGAACACTAATTGGTCATCCCACATAAAATAATTGAGATACACTAAACATTAATGTAACACCCTAAACATTTATACAATACCCTAAATAATGACATGATACTCTATGCACTATAATTAGGATAATCTAAACACTAATGAAACACATGGTCTCATACAAAATTATAATCATCACTGTAATACCCTATCAACTCATACGAAACCCTAAACACTAATGTGACACCCTAAAAACTCATATGACATCCTAAACACTCAAAAATTGATGCAAAACCTTGGACACGAATGGGTTACTCTAAACAACATAATTTAGACACAAAAAACACTAACGTTTTACACTAAAAAAATTATAAGACATGATAAACACTAATATGACACACTATACACTATTAGAAGACTATAAACATTAAGGGATCACCATAAATAATATAATTAGGACACCTTAAAGAATAATTTTATATCATAAGCACTCATATTAAACACTAATACACCACCCTAAACATTCAAACATTGATACAAATACCTTAACACTAATGGGTCAACCTAAATAACATAATTGACAATCAAGATACTTTGAACATTAACAAAAAAACCGTAAAATTGATATGAAGCCCTAAAAACTATAATGAGACCTTACAAACTAATGGGTCACTTTATAAAACACAATTATAACGCCCTAAATATTAATGTGTCATCCTAAACAATCATGCGATACCCTAAACACCCAAACATTGATATGATGCCCTAAACACTAACTTGTCATCTTAAATAACACAATTACAACACCCTAAACTATAACGCAACACTTAACATTAATTTAACATGTATTAGGGTTCAATTAGTATAAATGACTCCAAATATAACCCTAATACATGTTTAATTGTCACATTAGGTGTATTAGGGCTCGATCGATGGAAACAAACACAAACTAATACTTGACACTCAAATAGGCCACCTTGAACATGTGGAAAACCGTTGTGTTTTTCAACATACTGAAAAACACAATGTTTTTTTTAGCATGTTGAAAAACATAGCGTGTTTTCCATCTTCATGAAAACACGCTAAGTTTTCCATCTTAACGAAAAAAAAATTATGGACAGTAGACTGTGTTTTCCATCTTAACTAGTGTAATTAATTATTATCCTCTATAGAAAGTTTATAACGTACATGAAATACAAAGGGTAAATAATGGATAGTGGGTTTAATCCTTTATTTTTCACTAAATTGTGGGAAAACGATTTCTCCTAAAAAATGTAACTATGCATTTAGTATGATATGTGGTCCCCTGACTCATGATTGGTGATAACATTTGTTTAATCCAAATATGAATGTTATAACTATATATCTAGATGTAGATGGAAAAAATAAACATTGTCGATCATTGTATATCAAGACATTTATTATTAAGGTTCTTGTTAACAAATATGAATTCAAATATTAAGTTCATACTAATGTGACTTCATAAAATTCAATTTCGTAAATGAAATTGTGTGGAAAACCATCGTGTTTTTCAACATGCTGAAGAACACACTGTGTTTTTCAGCATGTTAAAAAACAAACTGTGTTTTTCACTAAGATGAAGAACACATTGTGATTTCCTCATGTTAATCATTGACCTAATAAATCATGAAAAATCTACTCACCCTTGTATGTAAGATTCATAACATTTATATTAAAATAACATGCCTTGATTCAAGTGTGTCTCTTCCCAAAGAGTGGTAAAATAGTCGTTAAGGTGGTAATATTGTATTTTGTCTTTCCTTTAACCATCACTCTCTCACCCTCTAGCTTGTTGAATGTAATTGCACCATTACTTGGCTTCCAAATAATATCAATTTTTGGAGCTCTCTTTCCCTTTTTTTAGTGATGGTCTCTCTCATTTTCTTTCATCAGTTCATGGCTTCACAATGGCTAAAAGTGATAATAGTTTCAAGTGAGAAAAGAGGATTCTTGGTTAGTTTGTAGAAAAGAAGATAAATTAGGTGAGGAAAAGGAGTCTCAACAAACCTAAGGTTGCATACAATCGAAAAGGACCAGTGTAAGAATGATTATATATTAGTTTTCTTCAACTCCTTATCCCTCTTTTCTAGGGAATTCATCAAGAATATTGACAGGTGAAGAAAACCAGAATGTTGGCTAAAAACATCTTTAGATAAGGACAATACATTATTAACAAAGTATTATTATTTAGCAGGTGTGTTTATTTATCTATGACAAATATAATAGAGATATTAGCGTGAAATTGGGAGGAATAATAAAATTGTAGATAAAAACAATTGAAGGAATATTTTGATTCACAACTGCAAACATTTTTGGTGATGAATTACATTAACCAAATTTAAGAATCGATTGAAAAATTAATAACCATGGTTTTATTTTAAATAAAATTAGTTCTATATCTATATTTAATGTGACAACAGAAAGAAAAATGAAGAAAATTTCCCTTTTCCATGGTTGTATATAAAGAAAAATAATGAAAAAAACCAAATTATATATTCGTTAAGATCCTCTGATTTCCGATGTCAAATCACCTGTGACTAGACTCGACTGTGTGCTGTGGAAAGTGCCTTCCTAACAAATGTGGCCACAAATGTGAAACATATGACTGCTAATTTTTTTGCATATGTCTACCCAATTCGACCTTCCATCTGATGCCTTCCTCTTCTTCCTATGGTCTGCGAAAGTTCTGCGAAAGCTTGTATACATTTAATGTTAAGTGGTTTGGTATATGTTTAATGTTTAAGTGGTTTGGCATTTGATTCTATACCACCCGCGATAATATTTCCAATTTTCGTTGGCCTCCTTAAATGCATTTGACCCCTCGTGAATGATGACACACTGAGAAAAATTGGTAAATTATCCTTCGTACACACGAGCATGATTCCCATGATTTGACTCCCTTCAGTGCCGGGTTTTTCTTGCCAAGTCATGCCTTTACATGCACATGTGATGGGAAGTATGGTCATTTTTATGCAGTCTGCACATACATGGGTGCAAATCAAGTGGAGGGTAGGAATCTCCCTAATGAGGAGCATATGAATAGTAGAAATCTTTAAATCTAATTATGTGCACTAATATTTTATGTATAATGTTGGACGATGAATAAAATCTTTGTAAATATTTGTTCATTTCGAATGTTGTAAGGAGCATGGTTTGGAATAGGTTGATTTATTCCGAACTTGTGTCATATGTAATTTACAGAGGACACAGGCATCCTCACAAAGCATTGACGTTGTTTCACCAAATGCAACCAAAACATGTTTAATCTGATCAGTTTACGTTTTCTATCATGGTATAAGCATGTTCCAAAAAAGGAGCTATGAAACAGGGCATGGACATCTGCTGAAACATTATGCAGAAGGGACTTTCAGCATCCGATGTTTTAGTTGCAATTTCCCTAAGAGATATGTCTACAAAATGTGGAAGCATGTAAACTATTTGACAACATGAATGAAAGAGATATAGTCTCATGGACTACAATGGTTATGGGATATGGAAAATATGGGTTTGTTGAAAATACCTTAGAAGCCCATGCCTAGATTGGAGATTCGAAGTAGGATGTGGACATCTACCAAAACATTATGGAGAAGGGATTTTTATCAGATGTATAACTTATTAGTGCCTTGGTACTTATGCATCTAAAATATAGAACCATGTGAATTGTTCGACAAAATGCATCACAGAATTGTGGCCTCGCAGACTATAATCATTGTAGGATATGAAAAAATGTCTTGTTTGAAAAGGCTTTGGAAACTTTCATGCAAATAGCCTACATATCTATTTCATATCACAAATCAAATTGGGTGGTCAAGGATTGCAGGTACTACGTTTTGTTTATTTTGACTATCTGTATTGTCTTCAATTTATATTACATGGATTTTTGGGTGTGATATTTTTACTAACTGTACTTGGAATGTGGAATTGATTAGGGTTTCTATGGTGGAATATATGGGGCTTACCAGAATATAAAATAAACCTCTTTCACAGGAATAAATATATGTATGTATGGGGCTTACTGGAATATGCTTTTGAGAAAGGAATCACCTTTTTTTATACTGGAGACATATACGGTGTCAACGTCAATGAAATCCTGGTTGGGAAGGTGAGCTTCATTTTTAAGAAAATAATTTTCTTTACATACAATGAGGACTACTTCAAATTTATTTGGGGCCAAAGTGGTTTGTTGGACCTATCAAAGTATCCATATGGAAATTATTTCTATAATGATTATCAGGATTTAGGATTATTAACATTTATAGCCAATATAATTATACAAAAAATAATATGTTTTCTTCTCTACCAAACAAACTCTTTGTTCCCATTGTGTAATTCATTTAAATTATGTACCCCACAAAAATGTTTCGCCAAATATTCGTAAAACATGCACATAAATTCGTTAAATTGATCAAGCTATACATGTTTTAGTAGGGGATTCTATGATTTTCTTTAGAATTCACCCTATGCACATATGTTTCCTATTTCAATTAAAAAATAGTCACCTAAAAAGTTATTATTCCTTAAAAAATACTCCGACAACCACTGATTCCATCTATCAATTTGAATAATATGTTCATATGAATTGGTTCTTATTTTAGCAATCATGATTTTAGTTTTAAGATAAGCTTATAGTATATAAAACTATTTTGGAGTCAACAACCTAAACAAATTGTTTCAGTGGGGATCCAAAAATCCTGACAAAAACATTGTTACCCAGTTGATTTCAGAAGAATTATTTAAATGATGATTGTAGTCATTTTTACACCCATAAAATAACAAGGGAATCCCATGTGCGCCGGCCTATCACCCAATGGCGCTAGGCTCTCACCCGAGGCATGCGCAGGCACTGAGTCTCTCTTTTATGTGAGTGAAGTGGGAATCCTCATATATGATAGGAAATTAAAGAGAGTGAGAGGAAACGAGACATGCAATCATCATAGAGCTTAGAACGGCTTCGAGATCAATGTAGTCATTCCAAATAGAAAGGTACTTAACAAATTATAGGACTGAACCAAAACAAAAAGGAAAATGCATAAGGATTCATACTCATTCCATAAACATACATGAAACTGAACTATGAAGATATATATATGGACCAGAATCATTAATGATCATATTCAAATAGGTCGGTAACCTCATTACATTCATTAGATCCATCACAGAACATCACAGTATGGCAGACTGAAGTCATACATCATAACTGAATGTACATCCCTTAGCTCTCAAAAAGAAAATTTACAATCCCAAGCCCCTTGATGCATCCTTCTCCTATATTTTATCTACCTAACCCAATACAACTCCTCGCAGCATTTTTGTAGAGCTTTTCTCTCTCTTCATCTACTCTCCTTTTCTTCTATGGGCACTTGTATTTATATGCCTCTTGAACTACCAACCAACCTTTCTAAGGCTTCAGATCCATTGACAAATTTCCAAATGTGGTCCTCCATTGGAGCATGCTTCTCCAAGCTTGAGCTCTCCACTCCTTTCCATGATGATCTTCTAGAAGCTTCCATCGCAGGGCATATTCCTTCCTAGGCCAACTTGTTGCCAGGATGGCACCTTATCCACTCCGTATGCGTAGTCGGGTCATGCTTTTCACGTGTCTTGCCCGATATGCCAAATATGACTAAGTGCCAAAATCCTACTTTGTCTTACGTGTGCACCTTGTTCTTTTAAACCTCCATAGAACCCTTTCCTGTGCGCTCTCTCCTTACATGCCCTTCTTTATCCAAGCCTTGCATGCCCATGCACCTTCTTGTACTTGGCCAATAAATAAGGGTCCCACCATCACCCCAAACTACGCATGTTCTCCACCTATGGGAAGACTTCTTTAATGAATAAAGAATTACAATATAATTAACATCTCGGGAAAATAATAAGGGAATGAAGAATTTGGGAAAGAAGAAGGAACAGGTAAGTGTTGGTATTACTGCAACAAGATAGGAAAATATATTTACAAGTCGGCCTCTAACTTTTTCTTGGCATCGAATTCATTTTGTGCTCTCTGGCAGAGGTCATCGACTAGGGTGCTTACCTCCCCAAAACCCATTCCATCTTCTCGAGTGTTTATTGTTTAAAACATTCCTTCCAATTCCTTGCCCATGTCCTCAAGTGCATCCATCCTTCTTGTAATATGTGGGTATAAATCCTTCAACCGATTTTTAATTGAACCTCGTATGGTTTCGATAGCCTCTGACTTCTTCTCAACCTCAACTAGGATCCTCTCTTTCTCCGCTTTGTTTCCTTTTTTTTTCTCCTGGAATTCCTTGAGCTCTACCTCATGAGTGGAAACCAGGATACTTGCCACTCTATCTCTGTTTGCACAATTTTCATACGCATCCCTATCAATATGGGTATCAACCTTCACATCAGCAAGAACCTTGCTATACTTGGAAATGAATGCTACAACCTTCAATTTTTCCTCCTTTTCTAGGTGTGTTGCTACCTCTTCCATGGATTCTAAGGCAATAGGTTGTCTCTCCATGGTGAGGATGCATGTTAAGTCTTCAAGGCACTCAAGGGAGGATCATTACTTTTTCACGGGTGGTGCTAGGTCTGGATGCTTCAAAAAATGGCATCTGTGATGGAATATACTTTCTTGTATGCCTTGTGCACCCTTTCCTTTTCTTCCCTTAGCTCACGCTTTAGCTGCGCACTAATTAGTTCCTCTTTCTTTAAGTCCTTGGTCCTTGCTTCTAGCTCTTCTTCCCTCTTCTCTAACTTTTCCTCTAGAAATTTTACCCTGTCATTCCTCCTGAATAACCTGGCTTCTAGTTCAATAGAGACCTTATTCAATGCGTTATAGACTTGTTCATCTAAAAGTTGTTGGGCGCTCACAAATGGGTTGTCTCCTTTTGACTTAGGTATCTTCATTATTGCCCCTTGGCTTACCTCGAATTCTAGCTCATCGATGTGGGACTCAATTTCCCATGACAACATTTTCCTTATCCGAGGGTTTGCACCTTCCTCATCAAACAACTTCATTTCCAAGAGTTGATCTGTTGGTACTGTGCTTTGGAAGTGCGTGTGAAACACCTTATTTGGATCATCAATATAGCTCATTCTTGGTCTCAGTATCTCCATGTACTATCTTCCTATGCACATGCCCTTAAGAACAGTTACTATTAGATTGTGGCCTTTCGTGCTACCGTGATCTTTTCCTATGCTCTCTTCCTTATCTTCATTCATCACTAAATCAATGTTGAACTCTAACTCTTGTTCTACCAAGGCCTCAATGATTTTCATTGCTTCTCTTTCTTCCACCTTATTTATTTTCTCCTCCGTGAGGCTTGGATTTCTCTGATCCTTCGTGCCAACCTCTTCATTTCCTCCCATGTCCTGGGCACCCTCCTCCTCCTGGCTTCCCTTCCTTCACACAAAGTGATAGTAATTCTTCTCCTCTTTACCTTCTTCTCCCAAGTCGTGCATGCTGAAAAAAAGTGGTTCTCGGTATCCTTCAATTTCATCTTCTTCATCATCATCCCTCTCACCCATTTAGTTATTCAAGCTCTCAGTGTCCTCAGAATCAGCCTCCTTTATCACCTTCTATTTCTTCCTAACTGGGGACTCCAATATAGAGGTTTCAGCTCTTTCTTCTTCCTCCTCTGGTGATTTCTCCTCTACGACAGGATCTTCTTGTTTTGGCACCTCCTCTCTAACTGGGGACCTATTCCTACGCGTGTAAGTACTTGTTCTAGTGCTTGTTCCAGGGTGCCCACCATTTGTGTACCTTCGACACTTGGTGCCTTTTTCTTTATCTCTTCCATATCCTTTTTCTTGGGCGCGGTCCTCTTTATACCTATTGGGTCTTCAGGTATAGATATCATGTTTTCAAGATAAGCGCCCTTTTCAAACTTGGGCCTTATGTGAAGGTATACACACACTGTAGACCTCCTTGCAATGGGTAGAGTCAGGGGTTTCATCATCTGAACTTCGTGCTACATGTACTTTTCCACGTACACACACTTGTTGGGGTATACCAATGTCCTGCGCATCTCCCTGTGGTCCTGATCCATATTTCCAAGGTCAAGCCTCACCTTCTTGAATTCATTGAATCTGTTTACTCCTACTTGGAAGTATTGAGTGGTGAAGGAAAATGGAAGTTTACATCATGGGATCATGTTTTTATCAACCAATTTAAATCTACCAATGCAGTGGTGTTAGTATACTATGAATTCAACTTCTCCCTTGGTGAGCACTAGAAGTTATTATGGGATCCTCCACTCCACCTTGAATGCATTCCTTAAGCGCGTATACCACTTCTCAAGACGTGCCTTGTGAATAGCCATCATGTTATCGCAAGTATATTTTTTGAATCTTTTTTCAGGTGAGGGGTCTTCCTCTGGGTACTCCCAAATGAACTTATCTACCACATTTGGCACTCTGATCACTGAAAAACATAATCAGTAAGAGGATATTGCCAAAAAGTATCTTATCACCCTCTTGCATGTTGCTGATGATCTCATCCGCAATGTACGTGGACAAGTTATAGATGGCACCTTCTGATATCCTCCTGTAAACATTGAGCCATGACTTGTTCACTTACGTCCACCTCTCTTGGTCATTAATTTTGGTTAATAGGCATGAGTCCATTCTCATCATTGGGTCTTGGGTATCCGCAATATCAAAGTACCTTGACCCCTTCTAGTATACATATGCGGCGATGGTCTCTTTGATGGATTCTTTTTTGCATAGGTCGTTCTCTATACTTTCTCCTTCACATATGAGACCTGTGAATTTTGAAATCAGCTGAGGAGTTATGCATATCCTGCGCTCCATGAAGTGAAAGTGGTCTTCATGTACCCATGACATCAGCCACTGATAGAGGCGCTTAGGCTTTCCAAAGTAGGGAAACTCGTAGAGTTGTAATAACCCCGCCTTCTCCAACTTCACTTTTACTTCATCGCTATAAATGGGTAACCCTTCTGGTGTTCTCTTATTTGTCGGGTGTACTAATTCTAGCACCATTTATTTTTTAGTCATGTTTGTGTGATGGTTATAATCACTTCTAGTCATTTTTATTAAATGGGACTCCCACTCCTTTCTAAGCAAAACCCCATCTGGGTATTGCATTTCTGCATACCATTCTTCATTGGTATTTGTGGTAGTTTCTTGTTGTTTTCCCTTTCCCTTGCCCTTCTTAGGTGTTATGGATGGTTTCTTGGGTGCGATTGTGTAGGTTATCTTTGCACTTCAACTTCTCTTACTCTGCTTCTTTACCCTTTCCAAGATTAGATCTCAAACTTGTGAAGAAAATCCTTTTCAACCCATGCCCTAGCTGCAAAATCCTAACTGGAAAATTCATTTCACAAGATGGTGCTTCTCCACAAATCTCTCTATGCCTGTGAACTACTTCCCTTCTAGTTTGCAAATCCAATCTAGTCACTCATAGTTAAATTTTTCCAATTTTTCTTCACATGGATTAACTTTGGAAACCCTAGTTCGCAAGATCTCTTCTTTATTTCTCGTATTCACAATGTCCATAACGAAGTGCTCGACCTTCTATTTATAGTTTTTCCCATTTTTTAACATTAAATGCTGCCTCACCTACCACCGTACTTCAACACTTAATGCATATTTTTCAACAAAACCTTACTTTAGCACCTTAACTCACGTGCCCAACCTTACGTGGAAAATCCCCCATCCTTCTGGCGTGTAACTAATCCATCTTGACAGGAGACTCTTACATTTGTGTCACTAGTGCCAAAGGTACTTCCATCATGATTTTTTCTCTCACCTACCTTGTGTTGCTTTTGTGCTTCTTCCTCTCTTGTACGTGGATCCATAATGTAGTGTTAACCTGACACCAACCATACTTTTTCACCTTTCCTTTAATGCACTTCCTTCCACAGGGCCATTCAACTGGGATTTCTAACGAAATCCTTCATGGCGCTCCACACTTTGCAATTTCTTCCCCACACTAAAACTATGCATGGCCCTCTATGCATTCACAACCTTCTAAAAGAGTAATGAAGTTACCGACATTCAAGGCATGACACAAAACAACAACGAGAAAGGGAAACACAAGAAAAGAAAATGCGGTAAAGGAAATCCTAAACTATCTTGAAATACTACCTTATTAACAACACCAAGAAGACTTATTTATAGTAGGGCTTCAACCTACTCCCATTGAAGTCACCTAGTAACTTCATTCCATCCAACACTTGTAACTAGCATGCACATGAATCAAGGATGTACGAGATGATTTATGGACCCAACTAATGGACCTTTAACTTCCCAGGATGGCACAAAAACTTGGAATCATATAGTAACACCATCTGCCCAACCTCAAACTTTTTGTTCTTAATGTGACGGTCATGCCATGCCTTTTTTTTTACTTTTTCAGTTTTTTGGATCCACCTGACTAATGATTATCTCTCATCCAATTGCATTATTTTTTCTATTATTTCCTCTAGTGCTTGTTCGTCATCTAATCCTCCTATGCACGCTATATGTAGTGTAGCAACATACGCACTAAACACCAATTGAAATGGTGTGGCCCTATTCAACCTCTTGTAGGTTGTCCTATATGCCCAAAGAATGACTGATACTTTTTGATCCCAATCTTGTCTATCAACATCATAAATTTTGGTAAGGGTATGAATTAGTATTTTGTTAAATTCCTCTGTGGTTCCATTTACCTGTGCATGGTAAGGGGTACTCTTGTGATGAGCCACCATGAATTCTGCTAACAGAATCCTTACTGTTTCATTTAAGAAATTTGTACCCCTGTCATTAGTCATACTCAAAGGTTATCCATACCTTGTAATAATTTTTTGCCATAGGAATCTTGCTACAGTAGCTGTTGTACAATCCTTAGTAGGTGTTGCTTCTGCTCACCTTGTCAAGTAATATGTGCAATTGATTATATGTTGTGATCCAGTCCTACATGTGGCTGGTGTAATAGGGCCTACGAAGTCTAAAGCCCACTTTTCGAGTGGCTCGACGCTGTGAATAGGGCACAAAGGAATTTCATCTCTTCACCCTGGTTTTCCCATGTGCTGAAAATGGTCACATGCCTTGCAATATTCTTTGTAGTCTTGATACAGGGTCTCCTACCATAATCCGGCCATTAATATCTTGCATACAGTGGCGTCCCCTTCATATTGTCCACCTACAATACCTCCATGTGCCTCTTCTATTATGGATATGCGCTCATGTTCTAACACACATCGGTGCAAAATCTCATCATGTTCTAATTTATACAAATCCCCATTAATCAACATGTAGGCGAGTGTATAGCTAACCACTTTTTATCCAATGCCTTCATCCCTTTTGTTGCTACACCTATCTTGAGAAATATTGCAATATATTCTAAGTTTGCGGGCGTGCGCCACAACCTAAATAGTTGTGCATCTGGCATGGTATCCTCAATCCTTTGTACGTCCTCCCCTGAATCGATTCTAGACAAATGATCAGGTCCAAAATTACTTTTTCCTTGTTTGACAACCTTCGTGAACTCGAATTGTTGGAATAATAGTACCCACTAACATATGCACCCTGGTAGAATGGGCTTGTTCACTAAATATTTCAATGCCATATGGTCAGTGTAAAATATAAAAGGGGTTTCCAACAAATACTGTCTGAAATTGTGAAATGCATAGATCATTGACAATGCCTCGCACTCAGTTATAATATATTTTTTCTCCGCTAGTGTCTAATTCCTGCTTGCAAAGCACCAAGGATGATCAACAATACCTTCACAAGGTTGTGCAAGTACTACTCCAATGGAGGTTCCTGAGGCATCTACATGAACATGGAAAGTATTATCCCAAGAAGGTAAATGTAGGATGGGCACGGTGACAAGCCTATCCTTTAAAGTGTCAAATTCCTTCTGTTGCACCTCTCCCTAAAGGAAGGCACTCTTGTTTCTAAGTAACTCTTCTAAGGGCATGGAGATCTTGGTGTACCCCTTGATTAACTTCCAATAATGACCCATATGTCCAAGAAATTCGCGCACTGTGATTTGACTAGTAGGCTCCCTCAATCCCACAATTACTGCAACTTTTGCGAGATCTACTAGTAGGCCCTCCTTACATATGATGTGCCCCAATAATGTTCCGAACAGGGTAGCAAAGACACATTTCTTAATGTTGAAGTATATCCTCAACTACCGACACCTTTCAAACATCAGCCTTAATTTGTCACAATGGTCCTTCACTAACCCATATACTGTCCAATCATCCAGGTAGACTTGAAGAAATTTATGGATGAAGTCCTGGAAAGCCTGTACCTATAATGCATGAGAACCAAACAGGTGCATTCTTCAACCCAAAAGGCATGACTGTATAGGAAAAACTTCCCCACTCAGTGGTGAAATTTGTCTTTCTCTGGTCCTCCTTCGTGATCCTTACATGGTGATAGCTCAAGAATCCATCTATGAAAGAGTAGACCTCACGTCTTGCCACTCCCGCTAAGATTTCTTCAGTAAATGGGGTTGGGAAAGGATCAATGATACACACTGCATTCAAGTCTGTGTAATCAACAGAGATCCTTATCCTTCCATCCTTCTTGATGCTAATTACCATTGGACTTATCCACTCTGACTCTTCAATAGTTTCAATGATGCCCGATGTTATCATCTTATCTATTTTTTCCTTGACCTTCACACACAGGTTAGGATTCATTCGGTATGGTCTCTTTCAGACCGGGCATTCACCCTCCTTCAACTTAATTATCATTTCCCCCAAGGAATGGTGAAATCCTTTATGGTCATGATACCCACGTGGGAATAAATCCTCAAACTCATGTAAAATATCAATGATCTTGGAGACTTCCTTCTACGACCAATAGTCTCTAATGATAGATTCTTTAGGGTCTTCTTCTAAGCCGATGTTAACCTTATTTGTCTTTAAAGGTCTAGGATAGGCGCACACCCACTCATCACCACTATCTAACACCTCGCGTGTCCCTACAGAATGGTAAACATCTAGGTTTTTCCCTTCTTCCCCATCAATAATATACACCATCTTCCCTTTTTATTTTTCCATACATGAGTGCTCAAGTTATATCTCTTTCATTTCTTCTTCTTCAAAGCGCACCTCTAGTCCAGGTTCACCTAGTAATTCTTGCATTCTATCCTTTGCCATAGCACTATCTCCCATTGTTAGGCACTTGAAAACCTGCAACACCTTTTGCAATGATGGCTTTGTACTTCGATACTTGAATGTTTAAATGAGATCAGCCATCAATTCTTGCCAATTACAAGTTTAACGATGTGTCTCTAAGTGGATATACCATGCGCATGCACAACCTTGCAGGGTGGAGTACAACTTGTGAACCCATAATGATGGTGAAAGGGCTTCCATGTTTCCCATCTAGGCTATCTCACATGCTTGGATATGGTAAGAAGCGGTCTCTTTACCATGGTAGTATTTTAAAGCCATGGGTGTGTTTCTCCTATAAAACCTTATAGAGAAGGAAATTCTTACCTCGTGCCATTCCAAGAAGTTTCCCCGATGTGTCACTCACCAGTGAGCAACAGTCCCGAGTAGGTTGTAATTAAGAAAATTTCTCTTCTTTCATTTTCATTTCTCTAATGGGCCTCCATTTCTTACAAGAAATCTTCTGAATTATCCCCTCCTGAGTAACTTGGTAGTTTTCCCCATCTTAGGTGCTGGACTGTACGCGTCTTTGTCACCTTGGTTGCTAATCCTATTAAATGTCATCTGATCAACTCATAGGTCCTATGTGCCCACTTGTCACATGCTATGCTTGTGGTATCACTCACAGACTGGGAATCCTAAAATTAGATAACCCCTTATGTAGGGTGAATTATCTTAGGATCCCTGATTAAGCGCACATATATTTTATCAAGGACTTCTTCTCCCAATGGCTCTATGTAGGGCACTGACTTCCTTTCTGTCAAAGGGATGATCACCCATTCTTCCTTGTTTTCAAAACTGATATATCCTTTGTTAAACCTGATGTCAACATTATTCTTGTAACACCATGGGTGCCCAAGCAATGCTGGGAAATTTTCTGCCTCGGCGAGTGCCAAGACCTCAAAGTCCCCTATAAACTTGGCCCCTTGAATGGTGATAGCCGCATATTTTAAGAAACTGATTGGAATTTCCTTCGTCTTGTTCACCATATACAATACATTCAAAGATGGTTGTAATGTGGGCCTCCCCATCTAATGCCAAGCATCTAAGGTAATAACATTCACTTCTACTCCCATGTCGATGAGGATATTGCTCAGGAGCCATCCATCAACAACTACATTGAGAGTAATTTCTTTGTCATACTCAAGGTTGTGTGGAGAAAGGTTTACATGTAAAACCTATCTCTCGTGCTCCACTCTAGCGCACGGTACCTTCTCCCTTAGCCATTCTCCCAGCAAGGGAATAATATTCTCCTACCTTAACATTTTACATACTTCCTTGAATTCATCAAAGTCACTTCTTGGAACCTCATTATCCTTATGCTGCCCCACTTGTCTTGATTTCTCCTTGAGACATTGTATCTCCCCTTACAAACTCTGAATTACATCCATAGTCTCATGGTATACTTATTTCTAATAGGAAGGATTTGAGAACTTTCCATGTGGTACCTCCTCTCTGGAAACTAATTTCCTCGGTTTGGGCATCTCGTTCACACGCACAGCCTCTACACACATTTTCACTAGCACAGATTCTAGCTCTAACTCACGTGCCACTCTCGGAATCCATTGTGGGTCGGCCCTTTTTATGCTTACCATAGCAATGCCCTAATATTTCTAGTGTTGCTTGCTCATATGCTCATAGAGTTCCAAACACTCTTCATACTTGTGCTTCTTCCCGCACCACGAGCATTATAATAGATTGGGACACTCTCATTTATAATGCTTTGTAGATCCACAATTGTACCATGTTTCCCACAGGAACTCACTTCTCCCTCCCCCATGGTTTCCATGACCTTGAAATCCTCCATGAAACCCTCTTCCATGCATGCCTCCATCTGTGTGCTCCTCATAACATCTGTCATTACCCTTAGAACTACTGGCAAGGTTGGTCTGGCACACGCTATGATTAATGGCCTCATGGATCTGATCAATAACCCTAAAATCCTTAGTATCATGGGTTGTGGAAGTGCAGATCTTACAGTAGCAAGATATGTTCTTCTAGATTGTGTGCTGCAATAAGGGACATCTACTCGCATCATGGTCCCCATGAAAAATCTCACAGTATACCACTACAGAACGTAATGATTTCTAGGGGAAGTTATCCTTAGCATGCCCCTCTACTTCACAATCTAGACACCACATTCCACTACGAGTCTCACGAGCTGAATTCATAGATAAATTTTCTAGCTACTCGGCCATAACAATGATTTGAGATTCCAGGAATGGGCTAACACCAGTATCAATACTTCAAACTGCTTCAGCACTCAGAGTAGCCTCTAATGCCTTGCGCGGGTCTGTGAAAGTCTTATGGGGTAAATCTCTTCTAAATGGTGTTTTTAAACCCCCGAAAAACCATTAAGCATGCTGAGAAAGGTGAACATCATATGATAATTTTGACAGGAGAGTTTTAAACTGCACTTCATACTGCCACACACTCTCTGCCATGCCCTGTTGAATCTCCTTAAGAGTGTTGATGCTCTTTTGTTCAAACTCAGGGATGTGTAATTCTGCTAGGAAGGTGTTTTTCAATGCGGTGTAATCTACCACCATCTGATGGGGGTCAAACTTGCTATACCAGCTATGCACGCACCCTTTCAACATTGTTACAAATTGACTTGCCTTTTGTTCTGGGGTTATGATCCCCATTGCATGCCATAGTAGCTCACACTTGTGAACATGCTCTGGAACATATTCAATACCTATGTAATCTGGAAAATGTAAAGACATCTCAAAGAATACTTGAGGAGATGGTTGGGGCCCTTGTCCTTAGGATCCAATCCCTTGACTTCCTCTGGTGTTCCCTCCTCCACCAGATCCACTAGATCCACCAGGTCCTGTGCCCCCAGTCCCACCAGTTCCACCTCCAGATCCTCTTGTGGCCAAAAATGGGCCTAAAGTGGTCGCGCCTAATGTCCCCACTGTCCCTCTAAAGTGTGTGCTAATGGTTTGTGCTATTTTTCCACTACCATGTATGCCCCACACCAATCCCTGACACATTACCCAAATCTTGTGTACTTGTACCTTGTACAAACATTCCTCCAAATACATGAATAGTATGCACAAACACAGAAGCAGGAAATGAAAAATTGTATCTCCTGGGCACTGATCGGTCACCCCCACCAATACCAATTAGGTTAACAATACCTTTCCCTTGATTTGGAAAACCAAGCGCCAAGGTTTGGTCACTAGGTGGCTTCAGATGCATACCAATGACTCTTCTCTCTCTATGTGATGAACTCTCATCATAAGCTAAGGGAGTCTCTCTCCCACACTTTCTAAGATGGGGTAACACAAACTGCTAAGGTTCCACATTCTTTGCGTGAACCTCAACTCCTTCTTGTAGCATCTACCTCCATAGATCCATCACATCTGCAACCTCACATTGTATAGCAATCTCCCACTCATGTGCTTCACTATACTTGAGTCGTCTCTCTTCCATTTCTTTCTTAGTCGTAATGGCTGCCATCTTCCTCCACCCTCGCTTCCTTGGCCAACACCCGGGAAGGTTTAGCCAGTCATCGGAAATGCCTCTAAGCTCAAGGTAATGATCAATATCTTCTTAGCTAGAGGAATAACACATAGAAATGATCCTATGGGCTCTCGCAGAAACTCAAAATCAACAACTTCCATAAAAGAGTACGTGGAAATAGCGTATTCCAGGGTGTATCTAGCCAACACTCCTTTCCACCAATGATCAACAAGATGATTCCACATCAGATTTATATCTTGCAGCCTTTGGTATTCTTCTTGGGTCCACATGTGCAATGTATAATACCAAATTGATCTAGATGCATATGCTAAGAGCCATTCATACATCTCTACTGGGAAGAACTAGAAAAAAAATTCATACAACTCATGGTATATGTTCTCTTCTACCCATCTACGTGCATCAAACTTAGGTCTAGTGTTGAATCTCTGAGAAAATTCATCCTTCATGCTCTTAAACCATGTTTCAACACCTTCTAAGGTTAAATGCTATGTCATCACTCATTGCACAGATCATGATGTATTTTATTTCCCACTACAACTTCGAAAAGAGGTCCTGAAAATGGAACCAATATGTAGTCATTTTTACACCCATACAAGAACAAGGGAATCCCATGCATGTCGTCCTATCACCTAGTGGCATTGGGCACTCACCGAAGGCACGTGCAGGTGCCGAGTCTCTCTTTTATGTGAGTGAAGTGGGAAACATCATCTATGATAGGAACATAAAGAGAGTGAGTGGAAACGAGACATGCAATCATCATAGAGCTCAAAATGGCTTCTAGATCAATGTAGTCATTCTAGGTAGAAAGGTACTTAACAAATTATAGGACTGAACAAAAACAAAAAGGAAAATGCATAAGGATTCATATTCATTCCATAAACATACATGAAACAGAACTATGAAGATATATATATATATATATATATATATATATATATATATATATATATATATATATATACCAGAATCATTAATGATCATATTCAAATAGGTTGATAACCTCATTACATCCATTACATCCATTACAGAACATCACAGTATGGCAGAACAAAGTCATACATCATAACTGGATTAACATCCCTTAGCTCTCAAAAATAAAATTTACAATCCCAAGCCCCTTGATGCATCCTTCTCCGATATTTTATCTACCCAACCCAATACAACTCCTCGTAGCATTTTTGTAGAGCTCTACTCTTTCTAAGGCTTTAGATCCATTACCAAATGTCCAAATGTGGTCCTCCATGGGAGCATGCTTCTCCAGGCTTGAGCTCTCCACTCCTTGTTATGATAGTCTTATAGAAGCTTCCATCACAGGCCATATTCCTTCCTAGGCCAACCTATCACCAGGCTGGCACCTTATCCACTCCGCATGCATATTCGGATCATGCTTTTCATGAGTCCCACCCGATATGTCAAATATGACTAAGTCCCAAAATCCCACTTTTTCTTGCGCACACGTGCCTTGTTCTTTTAAACCTTCCTATAACCCTTTCCTGCGCACTCTCTCCTTATGCGCCATTCTTTATCTAGGTTGCGCGCCCATGCGAATTCATGTACTTAGCTAATAATTTAGTGTCCCAACAATGATTTTTTTAGGCTATCAAGCTCGTATAGGTAGGTAGTTTATACCGATTTGGTGTTGAAAGTATTCATATAATGTCAATGTTTTGTTTTAGTCAATCATTTCAAAGGTTCTCAGTAATTTTGGTTGTTGATTATTTTATTCTCATTAAGAAATGGAATATGTGCACTCTCGAAAGGAATTTGATTTTTTATCAAAGGATTTTGTACTTTATGTTTGTCTTGCCAATAATTAGGGTATAAAGTCTCTCCAAGCCCATTTTTTCATAGTACTCTATCTTCCAATGAATTATAAAGATCATTGGCATAGTACAAGAACTAAATGTAATAGTACTAAAATTTGATCATGGACAGGCCATAAAACAACTTGCAACAAAGTCGGGGATTAAATTTAATGCTGGTGGAAATATGGATGCCAAGGGTACTCCAGATTATGTACAGAAGTGTTGTGAAGCAAGTATTAAGTGTCTTGATGTGGAGTACATTGATCTTTATTATCAACATAGGATAGATACATCAATTCCAATTGAAGAAATAGTAAGTAGAGCCTGCCACTAATTACATTAGTTATTTTCTAAAATGCAATGGAATGCCAAGTATCAAGCTTTTTTTATTGCTTCTTAATGATTCATCTATTTCAGAGTATACTTCATATGTTGGTCCTTTAGATATTTGGGGCAAGCCATCAAGTGCACATGGGTTCATAGGACTTCATTTGTCACATACAGACTCATTACTGATTTTTCTGTGCAAAGCTTGAATGTTACGTTTTTTATGGCAATGTAGATTGGGGAGCTCAAAAAACTTGTGGAAGAGGGAAAGATAATATATAGTGGATTATCAGAAGCCAATGATGACACCATTAGAAGAGCCCATGTAGTGCATCCTATTACAAATATTTAGCTTGAAAGGTCTGTTTGGGTTCGTGACATAGAGGAAGACATAATCCCAATACGCAGGATTTCTCAAACTTGATCAAACATATATTGTTTGAGTTCATTACATGAACCAATAATAATGAATTCAATGTTGATATTGATGACTATTTTATGCTATTAATATAGTTACCATTTCTTTCCCACAAAAGATATATTTGCAGCTTGAAAATTATTGGCTTGGGTATAGGTCAAAGAGGTAGTTCATGGTATACATGAAACCTGTATTTGACACTCTTAAAAATCTTCCAAATGGAAGATAGTTTGAGAAGACATCCTAGGCGTCAGTTTTTTGTCTGCAATTAAGGTTGTTTGACATTTCTTCCATCAAATGCTAAGGAATCATGTAATTATATGTAAGCAACAAGGCAATGCAAGTCAGGAGCTCCCATTACTTAGGTGTTGACAATTTGTAATTGACTTGGATATTCCATTGTACGATTCTTCAACAGAGACATAATTTTTTTTTATATGCTATTTCAATGTAGTTTCCTACCAAAAACTAACATACATAATGCCAAAAAATAATGTGTTACAAATATGGGCTTGCCATTTACATCCTTGATTTCTAGTTGCAACGTGTAGATGCCCTAGGTTCAATGATAAATGACTGAACATACACATATTTTTTGCTTTAGGTTAAGAAGTGTGCTAAAAATCAGCTAACATAGAATTTTTTTTGTTTAATTTCTAGGGATGAAACCAGAATAAAATAAATGAATAGTTGAGAAGTAGATAACACAGAGACTACATCACACAACAAAAAGGACACAAGATATTCCTTAAAAGTACCGAATTTGAAAACCTTCAGCAACTTGAGGTTGTGCTTCCTTATGTCAACTAAAATCAACAAGATTACAGCCAAGGCTCTCCTTGGAGCCATCAAGCCTGTGAGACTATATTAATTCCTTTACCATGCTTCTTCTCACTTTCTATATTCTATAACTTACTCATATACTTCATACTCTTTCCAAGAGGCAACACGAATTTACACATCTGAATATAGAAGAAAGATGCAATTGAAAGAGCTCAATGGGCATTTTTATGCATACATTGGATCAATAAAATGATATAGAAGACCCAAAACTACATATGTTTTAACATTCAAGATGAGGAATGCCATAGCTTCCATTCTAGGTTGTTGATCTTCTTGTATGTTGCATTCATGCTTTGGTGATTGACATATACTAGACAAATTCGATGGTTGTAGAATATGCCTGATACATTCATTGACTATTGAATCTGCCTTATACATTCAATGGTCATAAGATCTGCTTAACAAATTATTTAGCTGAAAAATTTGTGGCCTCAAATTTAGAGATGCTAGATGGGTTTCTGAGGATTTGGACCATATCCTTAAAGCCTCCATCAACTTCATCCAACTTTTTTAAATTTTATTTTCTTGCACCATTCTTTTGAGTCATCAAATTTTTTCATTTGAAGTGTGCATAAATTTTTGAGTGTTTATTTGTTTATATAAGCATCCAACTGCATCACCATTGAATTTAATTATTTCAATCGATCAATTTCTGATCATATCCTCCCAAAATCTCATACTTTAAAATTTGAAGTCCTTCAACCTAATTTATGAGATTTCATGTTTCCTTACCTCTCCATAGTATTGGATTTGATATTACACTTTTGGGAGTCTTGTTTGGCTACAACTACCCTTGAATGTTGAAGCACTTAACCTTTGGAGTTCCACTCTTTCTTAATTGGAGTGTTTCTCTAAGGGAATGCTGGTTTTCTTTTTCGAAGTGATGAGTGCCACTACTCAACTGAGGAAGGAACATATAGGGTGGTCAACAATCTTGCATCAACCAAAAATATGTAGACTGTGTCTCGTGGTGAATTTGTGGTTCAGTTTTAGTGATGCAGTCTGAAATTTGATCCACAGGGATCTAAGTATCAACAAGAAGTTAGTTTCAATCAACAAAGGAGGCTTAATTTGAGTGCCAACTATTTGACGACAAAACTTCCACTTACTCCAGGGTTGTTTGCAAACTTTCCAGCCTACATTAACCAACATGTTTGTAAATTTTGGACTAGGTCAAACAACAGTTTCACCTGTAACAGTTGTGTAGTCAGAGCATTAGTCTAGAACACTTGAGTTTCTCATCTTGAGTGTTTCCAAGAATTTGGGTATTTTTAAAAAGCACTTCGAAAAGAAAAGAAATAGAAGACAATGAGACTTATTCGAAAAAATTCTTATTCAAGGAGAGAGGGAGGAGTAGGGAGTTGAATCAAGTTCATTGAGGGACTGTCATTATATTTTTATTCTCTGTTAATATTTGTAGAACATGTAGTATAGAGAAAGTGTGTTTGTTTAGCTTCTGTAAATTCTTCATCAAAATTGAATAATATTATTGTTCATGGTAGCTAGCCTTGACAACATTTGTATATGTGTATGTATACTTGTATGCATAGATTTGAGATTCAAGGACAAGGTATCCATTAACTTGCCCCGTGTCTTTGACCCCATCAAATGATATCACATCTAGTTTGAATCCAATTTATTTATACCTTGTCTATTTAGGATTGTAAAGAGAAGGATTACAACAATAAGTTGTAATTGACAAAGAGTGTTAAGATGTCCCCCATCCTTGTCCCCATCTAGTCTTGAATGCATTTGTATATGTGTATGTCTAGTCATATGCATCAATCCGAGATTCAAGGAAACAATATCCATTAACTTGGCCCCCCATCCTTGATCCCATTAAATGATATCACAACTAGTTTGAGTCTAGTTTATTTATACCTTTCCTATGTAGTATTGTAAAGAGAAGGATTACAATAGTAAGTTGTAATTGACAAAGAGTTTGAAGATGCATCCAAGAAGAGAAGTTTCCAACATGGCAAGGATACCAAATAAGGTAGTAGGGATGTAGAAAGCAATGGAAGCAATTTGGATGTCATAAAAACATATAAAAGAAGCGGTTTTGTCACACCCCAAAAATTCAATGTGGTCTTGAAGGGATGAGTTGTTAACCACGTGATTTCTGTACTTGACATTTAGTGAGATTCTTAGCTTGTTTAAACTTGTTCTTTGACCCATTGTGAGGAATTACATATGCATGGTCGTTATCATGACCTTTGTTGAGATTGGTGATCGTAAACGATTGTATTAAGGACATTGGAAAGTAAACAACTTGTTGTAATTGATATTCAGAACGTACTTATATCATTGTTATGAGGATGTTATTTCTTATTTGTAACCAATTTGATGGTTTGATAGTCAACTAAGCTTATCTGAATCAACACTTTTTAGAGTTGCAATATGGTTGCCATACCAAACCATGTTCATCTTATCATACACTTCTGGCCTAGAATTTATGACTAAGGTATGGAAACCCTGCTTATATTATTCCAGTATACCTTGGGTCTTGATTAACTAATGAAGGTATAAAGTTTATAACATAAATCAATTCTGATTTGATTATGTTGTTGTATTTTGTTATTATATATAAAACTTGTTCAGGGACACCTTGGACCTATACTATGGGCTAAGGGTTACAATGTTTTAATCCATAATGAAGGGGTCTAATGGTTGACCACCTATAATGCAAACCTAATGAAGTTGAAGCTTAGAATCTTACCTAGAAAAATATAAACCTGGATTTGTCTGATCCTATAATGGGCAAGGCATAAGTTATTGATTCTCCTAATAATTGTGTTGTCTATTTACCAAGTTATTTGGGCCATGATATGTTATTGCTAATACATTAGTTTCTGGTTAAATTATTACTAATTCTAACATATTTAAGGAACTGAGAATTAATGGGATAATATATTATCATCATTAAGACAACCTTAATAAGGTATGAGATTTGGCATTCGAATCAAGTGGGAATTTGACCTTATAATTACAATAGTGTTTGACCATGTAAAAAGGCAATGATAATGGCTTTGTAAAAGCATATGACATGATGTTTTCAGTTGGCTAATGTATTAGCAATTTTTTAAAGCCATGTAAGTCAAGTAATGTAATCATTGTTTCCAACTAAAATAGGGATTTATGCAAAATATAAGGAAGGCGGTGGTGTGAAGATTTAGGCCACCATGTGGCACAAGTCAATTTGTTTGCATTTTTTTTTGGGAAGGAGCCTTGGGAATCCTGAAGCTTCTCCAAGAAGCTACCGAGAAACTCCAATTTCATTCCATTTCACTTCGATTCTTTTGATTTCGATCATTTCCTCAGGACTGTCTCGAAGGTCTGTGCATGTCATTGTTGTACTATTAGTTCGAGGAGGTTTTATAAATTATGAAGTTCTCTATTGCCATTTTTGGGGAAAACTTGTGATGGGTGTGTGGGTATTGGGAGGAAATACATTCTTAGAGGACTCTTGCTCGATGGGAAACGACTGTAGCTGATTTTGTTAGAAATTAGAGGATTCTAATTATTACGAATTTAATCAACCAACGCATTTAAATATTAACATAAACCATAAAACATTAAATGTTAAACATTTTGCAATGTAATAAATAAAATTACATAACATATTAATTAAGTAATACATACCAATAGTAAGAACACAATGACACAATGTTTATAGTGAAAAATCTCAAACAGGGTAAATACCACTCTGAAATAACCTTTTACTTTTCAAGAACTAAACTTACATCCATTAACTTCCACCTCCTCCCTTCAACCCTAATCACAAGGGTAAAACAATATTCACCTTTGATATTTCATTCAAATATATCAAATGGGGACCTATAGTCCTTTTTATATTAAGTGATCAGGTATGTCTCCCGACCCACCTTATCAACCTTATCGGTTGACACATATACATAGGTTTATAATATTTAATATTAAAAATATAATCATTCCATGATATTAAATATTAACCGAAAGTATATACCTAGGTTAGCATATATAATAATAGAGATGTAAATATTTCATATTATTAAGTATTAACCTATATATATTAGTAATGGACCCATATATATTAAGGGTTGACAAGACCACTTAATCATTATGTTCCAACACTCCCCCTTAATGTTAGGTGGGATAAAAAAATTTAATAAATTACCTGCCCGTGGTACACTTAAGATTTACAATCCTTAAACCATAAATTTTTTAGGCTAGCATATCGGGTGAAGGAATTATAACACCTTCATCATACTCAAGTTACTTTTTGGTACAAAAGGATTTGGAATCTCAAAGATCATCCCATGATCAGTGGTTAAGTATGATTTGTGAGTTTTACATGTTCTCACAGGTTCTTATTAAAGGTTACTGAACATAAGAATATAGAAACCTTTTATAACCAAGGAAATCCTTAATATTATTCATGTACTAGATGTTTACTATTAAAATCAATAGTAATAAAGAGCTTACTGAAGACCACCTTTAAGATATTTCTACACTTCTTTCTAAAAAAGAATTCAAGGAGGTATACATGCATGAGGGTATTTTTACATTTCCTTGAAGGTCTTTTACAAGTGCCCAAAATTATTTTTACAAAAACCAAGGTCCAATAGGAGGTGAGATTGTCATGCACACTCCCCCTCATTAGAAATTCTGAAAATCCAAGTTTTTCACGAAAGTGACAAAACTTTGCAGCACTTAGGGGCTTTGTGAAGATGACAGCAACTTTATCTTCAGTCGGCATGAACTCGAGATCTATCTCACCACTTAACACCTTCTCACAGATGAAGTGTATATGTATCTCAATGTGCTTCATCCTCTGATATTGTAGTGGATTATGTGCAAGAGCTATCGTGTTTTGGTTATTACAGAACAAAGGAACACTTCCTGGATCCTTCATCTTTATATCATCAAATAACCTCTTTTGCCATAAATCCTTTTTTGTAGCTTCTATTGCACTTCTATACTCAACTTTTGTTGAAGAGATAGAAACCGTTGACTACTTTTTTTTGTGCCAAGTAATGGCACCTGCACCAAATTTATACATATAACTAGAAATAGAGTTTTTATCCAATACATCACCAACATGATTAGAATCACAAAATTCATATAAGTCAGGATTTTAATTCTTAGTATAATACAACCCATAATTGATTATTCCTTTAATATATCTAAGAATTTTTTTTGCAAGATTTCAATGATCTCTATATTGTTCCTGTATAAACCTAGAATCAATTCCTACTTCATAGGAAATATCTAGTCTAGTTATAGCTAGATAAATCAAACTACCAACTAACTGCCTAAAAGTAGGATCAACTTTTTCACATGCAGAAATAGGATCAATATTTAGTCTAACTTCCATTGAAGTAGAAAATGGTTTACAATCAATTATAATAAAAAATTTCAATACATTGGTTGCATATTGTGTTTTGAAAAAATAACAACAGAATGAAATATGATCATATAAAGAACATGATGTGAGAGATCTAATTCATTCATTTTGAATTACTATTTCAATTTCTGTTTAATCCTAAGGATTAAAGCAGAATTATCACCAGTCATAAGAAAAACATATATGCATATAATGATAATATAAGAGTTTTATTGCTTGATGAATATATTTTTGTCAGAAGAACAATTAGCGAAACCCAATAGTTTAAAGAAGAAAACAATGTTTGCATACCAAACTCTAAGAGCTTATTTTAAACCATACAAGGACTTCTCAACTTACAAACATAGTTTTATTTACCAATTATTTCAAATCCTTTAGGTTGAAACATGTAAAGTTCTTCTTTTAAAACACAATTCAAAAAATTATTTTTCTTATTCATTTAGTGGATTTTCCACCCAAATTGAGTAAAAATTGCTAATAAGGCCCTAACCGTACTCATTTTAGCTATTGGGGTAAATGTCTCAACATAGCCAATACCAGGTTTATGAGAGAAACTTCTAGCAACAAGTCTAGCTTTATATTTTTCAATACTACCATCAACATTATATTTTATTTTATATAGCCACCTAGACCTTATAATACTTCGTGGCTCAGGTTTATACAAGGTAATTAATGCATGGTACATATGGCAAATTTTGGTCATTTTCCTAAGGTTAATAGGATTTGAACTTTCTAACATAGATTGAGCCTAATGTAATTTTATATCTAGGAATATAAGAGTTTCATAAACATTTACAACATCAAAAATTCATCATGACCATTTACTAAATAAGAATCAGAACCATCATTTAGAAACATTTAATGAAGTAACTTCAAGAGAAGAAGACAACACATGTATACCTTTCACTAGATTATATCTAGACATTTCATATAAGTTTCGATAATTAACATGTCATAACCTTTCATGTCATAGTTTTGAATTATTCAAACTTTGAGATATAAAACAAGATGCAGAAGAGAAATCATAAAAAATATAAAGATCATTTCTTTGAATTCCTTCAGCTATTATACTCCCATGACTATCATTGATATACGAAGTATCCTTCATGCATGCATTCTAGTTGTCTATTCCTCTTTCAGAGGTTCGATATTACCAATGTGTAGAATGTACTCATCATTCGCATTGCGTAGAATCATAGAAAGAGCCTCCTATATCCTTTGCAAGAATGCATTCATGTTATCTATAGTTTCTTGATGACCGGTGAGAGAAACCTCAGATCCAAAAACAATCATCTAGAGTTTCCTTGCCATAAATTCTATTTTGACCCAAATGTTGTAGTTGGTTCCATTCAGGATCTGGGTTTTGTCAAGATAGAAATAGCTAAATGTCATTGTTTTCCTGAACCTGTAAAATACACCCCATTATAATATATAATGTACCACAGAGTTATATACATATTTATTGATAATAAAAACAACACCTTTAATGGAATCAGAACTAAATTTTATAGATCTAAAGAAACTATTTGATCATAACTAATTCTATCATTGCAATGCATACTAATTAATCTCCCATGATCAAAATAATAACCCGCAATATAAAGGTCTCTGCATTATACTCCAGATTTATATAAAAAATATTTCTGACAATATAGAAGTGAAGAAGAGACCCCTAAGAATGCATAACAACTTTAAATTTCTAAAAAAATAATATAGACAAAGATTCAGTTATCTTAAATTTTATGTCTAAATGACCGTTATTATAACTTATTTTTGGTCTGTTGTGATAGTCATTTGACTCTCAATTTTAACGCAGTGAAAATTTCCTTGAACCTACGAGTTTAAATTTGACTTCTAAATGACCGTCATACTACCTTATGTTTGGTTTTTCGTGATAATCATTTGATCTTCAAATTTAATGGAGCTAAAACTTATTGTATATTTCCAGAATGTGAATTTCCAGATTTTGTTCTTGTGTATAATATTAGGGAGGTTTTATTTCAGTACATTATAATAATCTATTATAATTTAAAATGTAAAAATATATACAATTTTTTAAAAAGAGGTAAATTGTTTATATAATGTAAATAAAAAACAAGATATAGTTTATAAAAATTATAAACTATAGTATTTTTTTATAAAAAAATATATAACCTTTATTAAAGGGGTTTAACAAACATATATGAGAGTACGGATTAACCTGCATATTTTACAGAGGAGACAAGTAATTACACCTGACCAATAAAATAAATTGAAATCCCTATTTTCATGATTCTTGTCTCCTCCCTTCATTTGCTCTTAATTTTACCCTGCACACATTTGAAACTATGAAAAGATTGAAAAATATTTCATATAATTCCTGTAAGCTAAAAACTTTAAATTTTTTATGTGGTTATAACTACCAATATTTTAATAAATATTTACCACACTTCTCGTGGGCCACCAATAAACTAGCTTTTGTTTTTTAATTCTCCATTTATGCTTGGGGATTCCACATTTATACCTGAGATATTATCCAATTTTATTCTCCAATCCCATGTTTATATAAAAAAAAACCTTGAAATAAGTTTATTTATATAGTTTTATAAACTATGAATGGATCTGCCCCATTACATGGATAATATAAATGGTTAGGGACACATATTAGGTTTATGTTTGAATAATTAGTTTTAAAAACTATAAAATTATAGTTATTTTGTCATACAAATATGTTTTTTTTATAAATTATAAAAGATTACTATAGTTTTAAGATATAGTATTTACATGAATTTATTAAAGGAATAGAAAGGACACTAGTTAAAGGGAGCATGCTAACTATAGATGACTCCTTAGTAAAAATATGTAAAAAAAAAATCAATATTAGAGCAATTGCATTATTTTCCCCCATTTCATGGGTTTTTAACCCCGAGCCAATAGGAAAATTTTAATTTCCTATTCTCAAGGAAGATTGTCTCCCTATGGAAGACTTTGTGATTTGAATTTTTACATGTTTACCCTGGAATTTAACTTTGGCCTGCACATACAATTTTTGTGCAAATACCAATTCTTCACAAAACACACACAATTTTAGTTTGCACAAAAAAAAGGAAAGAAGGTGACCTGATCAATTTGAATACCCTTTCAAATTGGTTGAAAAAACCCATAAAAATTAAATAGATTAAATACAATGACTAAAATCTAACCTATTTAAATAAAACCCTGCTCTCATACCATGTTAGAAATTAGAGGATTCTAATTATTATGAATTTAATCAACCAACACATTTAAATATTAATATAAACTATAAAACATTAAATGTTAAACATTATGCAATGTAATAAATAAAATTACATAACATATTAATTAAGTAATACATACCAAAAGTAAGAACACAATGAAAAAGTGTTTATAGTGGAAAATATCAAATAGGGTAAAAACCACTATGAAATAACATTTTACTTTCCAAGAACCAAACTTACATCCAGTAACTTCCACCTCCTCCTTTCAACTCTAATCACAAGGGTAAAACAATATTCACATTTGATATTTCATTCAAATATATCAAATGAGGACTTATAGTCATTTCTATACTAGGTGACCGGGTATGTCTCCCAACCCACCTTTTCAACCTTATCAGTTGACACATATACCTAGGTTTATAATATTTAATATTAGAAATATAATCATTTCATGATATTAAATATTTAACTAAAAGTATATACCTAGGTTAACATATGTAATAATAGAGATATAAATATTTCATATTATTAAATAGTAACCTATATATATCAGTGATGGACCCATATACATTAAAGGTTGGCGAGGCCACTTAATCATTATGTTCCAACAGATTTTCCGCAGGAAAACTTCAGAGAAGAAATCAAGGGTGTCACAGTACTCTCAAGCAAGAAATAGTTTACTTCTTGCCCTTATTATTTATTGCATTGGAATATTTTTAATGATTGAATTCTCTGCAAATTATCATTCTGGTAAATAACACTTCTTGGGTAAACGAAGGACCTCTATTTTGTAATTTATAAATTACTTCGTGTTAGTATGTGGGGGTAAATAAATAAGGAGAAAAATAGTTCGATAGCTTCGGATTTGACCATGTCTGCCTCTGTCAAGCTTGGTGAATGAATATATGGGTGCATATTTTGTTAATTGTTACATCAAAATATTGAATTTGGGTATACTGAGTTGATACCCATTTCAAGATTTAGTTGAAATTAGATTTCAATTTGAATCCATTTTTTTTCCTCCCCCGTATCGAGCAGCATTGGGGGCCCTATGAATGGCTACTAAATATGCATGCATGCACTTGAGTTAATTCGATATGAATTCTGATTAATACTCGTATGAGATTTAGTTGGTTTATGGGGTTGGATTACCTGGACCTTGGGATTCTTCCTAAAATAGCCATATTATATGTGTGTGTGTGTGTGTGTGTGTGTGTGTGTGTGTGTGTGTGTGTGTGTGTGTGTGTGTACATACACACACACACACACACACACACACACGCGCGCGCGCGCGCACACATACATGTATGTATATGTATGTATGTATGTGTGTATACATTATGTATGTATACACACACACACACATATATATACTGAAACGTGTAGTGAGTGGATAGGGCCTGGTGTCTTTTATGTTCTCATATAAACCCATCTGGGTTGTGTTATATGTATTTGTAAATCTGTATGTGGCATGTATAGTCACCTCCTTGCTTATAAAAATCTTGGCCATCAATTTTTTTGTTGTTAAGTCTGATGTGGAAGCCGAACAATATATCTTCGCATTCTAATAAAAACCCTCTTCTGAGATTTTGTTTTAATGGCCTACATGAGTATAAGTTTATGTTGTTCTCTGTTAAGTATTAGCTTATTATACATGCATATAGTTGGGGAATGGACATAAGAATTCATGTCCTAGGGGTTACATATAATCTTTCAAATCCCTGAAACCTGTATTGTGGCATGATGGCATACTCATTTGGTTTGAATAGGAAAATATCATTGCATATGTGGTAATTAAGGTATTTGATTTGTTAAAGTACTTGTACCATTTTCTTGGCCAAATAGTTTGTTTGAAGGAATAATGTCTATTTACTGATGTATGAAATGGAATATATAAATGAATTTATGCAGTAACTATTAGAGAAATTATCATCTCGTCTTGAAGCAGTACATGATTATTGTTTACTTACATGGAAGCAAGGTAGAAAATTTTGTATGAAGAGTATTAAGAGGTCCTCTTCAAATATGGAAAAAAAATACAGTCTCAATAGTCTTCGAGGGACTAATAAAAAACTTCTAAACAATACCGAAAAATGAAAATCATTTTAGCTGATGACTATAAAATCATGTATGTATTCATAATTTTAATATTTATTGTATAAAATAATAATAAATAGCATAATTTTTTAAGATCTCACATTTGAATATCTTACCACTGAAAAATGCGGAGTTCAATATGGTTGAATGAAAAATATGGAGTAAAACAAAAAATCTTTAAGATTTCACTATATTAGGTAACTATGCTTGGAAGGTATAGGTGGAAAGTAAATAAAATTACGAAGTGGTAAGTATATTAATATTCTATGAGTGTTACTAATTTGAAATCTTTCATTAAAGATATGTTGTTTCTTTGGGAGGCAATAAGAAAGAAAAGAAGTGAATGATGTCAAATCAGGGGAAATGTTATAAAGGTTTACATAGGAATCTATCTTATATTTAGATATAATTATGTTACAAAAATACGTAAATATGTATACGTGATTTCCTCTTGAGATGGTACTTAAATGTATGAAAAAGGAAAGATTCAATAAACTCTTTTATTGATTAAGATATTCTGTTACTACAGAAATTTGATTATTGAAACATTATAGTGCTATATATTATAAGGATAGGCAGAAGAATTTTTCATGTCAGCACTTTGTGACTGACCATGTATACCAATGTTGTTATTCCTTCTAAATTGAGGAATGAAAAGTACTCTAAAGGGAAAATATAGTGACAGGGTCATTTGGAAATGACTACTTTTGTACTGAAACATGCAAAATGAAATATAAACATTTGTACTAGATCAAAGTGAAATATTTCTTTGGAAAATTCTCGAAGGCTAATGAGCCAAATGTAATAATGATTAACATCTGATTAATAAAACTAATTTGATACTTGAGGTTGTGATTTACTTATACTGTTGATTATCCTTTAAAATATTTAATGTGAAATGAATGTCCTAAAATTCCATTATTAATTGAGAATGAGGAATTTATCAAATATACGTGTGAAATCAATGCATAATTGATCACGTTAGACAACATGAGTTTATAAAATTATAGTTGGAATAATATTCGGTCATATATATAGTAGTAATATAATTCATTATTAGGATAATGAATGGTGGAAGATATCCTTGTTGGGAATAAGGGACTATAAACCTTGTATACATTGTTCCTTTTATAGTCTCCCTGTTGGCTATGAATAAGTAATATTTTATAAGATTATTATATAAATGAAGTATCTTTCAGTTGAGCATGGGAAGCTTTGGTGAAATTTTGTTAGTTATCATGTGTTGTATAAGGTAACTTAGGGAGTGCAGGTTACCTAACAAAACAACAAATACCATATAATGGCATAGTGTTGAATGAGAAAGGAAAGTCATGTAGTACCAAGACTCAAAATAAGGGTACTCTATTAATGAAATCGATGGATGGATCATATGCTGAGTAATATGTTGTACTAGTGAGTGAATGAATATAACATATTAGTTAAACAAAATACAAATAAATGTATTACAATTACTAGCTATGGAAATAGTTTAAAATAGATGTTGCTACTGTACTTGGGTGGTTATTTAGTTCAAATAAGAGAACATCTTGGGAATATTACTATGCTGGCAGAGTTATGTAGTAATTAAATTTACATCTGCAATTAGCGGTATAAAGGAATGTGTGGTACATCAATGAACTACAACCAAAATTTTGGGTTATCTTGTGATAGGACCTTAGGTAGGATTCATTTGTTGTGAAAGTATCGTAAGATTTAGGGTAACCTATCGTGATTTAATTAATTACTTTGCAATAATTAAGATACGATATTCCAATTTAAGGCACTCGACGGGCCAATTCACTATGTAACACCCACAAAAATGATGTTTTAGGAACACATTAAATCTTATACGCTTATCTAGAAGGTTGTGAAATTTTTTGTTTTGTTTTAAGTTATAAGGTGGGAAGGGTGTCAATCCCTAAAGTACATTAAATTAATTTTCACCAATAATCACTACTTTACAAAGGATGGACCAGGTATAAGTTAAATGATTAAATAGTCTTAATTTATCTCTATGGTCTATTAATTAAAATCAACTAAGACGGTGCCATAATTTAATTTACTTGGTTAAATGTTTTTCTCCTCCTTAAATTAACATTCATACCCAAAATGATTAACCTTATACTTAGTTACCTTAGTTTCATTATCTTAATAGATTTAAGTCCATTTCGTTAATTTTCTAACACATACTAGGAACTAAATAATGAATTTGCAAACCAAGGTATTTAAATGGCCTCACTCACCCATTTTCACATACCTTTAAATTGATTTAAAACACCCATAATATTCATTCCTACCAAACAATTGTAGGGTTGATCCTTAACCCTTGGATCAATTCAATTATGACCACTAGATCTTAGGGTTCCAAACTAACCCTAAACATCCTTATGAATTCTTATTAAATCATTTTCTTTACCCTAGTCTCCTCATTTGGTTTTTTTTTTTTTTTTTTAATTTGCAGGGTGGAGAAATGGAAGCCATGTGAAAAAGAAAGGAAGAACTATGGAGGAATTTACGAAATCAACATTAGTTTAGATTTAGGTTAAAAGTTTATTGGTGTAATGTCTCCCATTGAATATTGTAGAGGTTTCCACTCCAAATCTGGAGATGTTACAAAATTATTTTAATCTTGAGATCCCTATTTTGGATAAACCCTTCCTCCATTAATATGTATTAGATTGAGCAATTTTAATTATCCATTTGAAGATTTAATTATTTTGAACAATGAAATTTTACCTTGATTTGCTTGCTGGAGGTTTCCTCTTTAATTTTTACAATCTTAAATTTTAGTTAGACTGTTAGGAAATAAGGGATAAAATATGCGGAATAATCCCTCACAGAGTCGCAACAGTAGAAACTAATATGCAGAAATTATTACAGATCTCAAATAAAATTGCAGAATAAAATAACACAACACAAAGAGACAATATTTAACGTGGTTCACCCAATTTGGGCTACGTCCACCAAGAATCACTTGCTCAGATTTTATTACAAGCCACCTCTCTCTCAATAAAATACCCAGATCCGTTTGGAGCTATGCTCAACAAACTCTACAGAATTCACAGCCGAATTCAAAACACATCTACAATACATTTGCTTGTTCCTCTATCATATGCATAAGACCATATAAATAGACAACTGCTTAAGCAGTTTTAAAAAATTGTGGGTATCAAAACCATGGGCAAAACCCGTCCCATAAACCTATGGGTCAAAAAAATCACCCATATGAGAAAAGAACGTTTCCCGATATTTCGAGTGTAATTTTTCGAGGCCAAAAAATTTACGCCTAAATTTATTTTTTTTCGGGGGCTACGCCCCCAAACCCCTGCTACGGCTACCGGCTCGGCCCCAAACCCCGGTGAGGATACATGAAAAGTGTATAGTACTCTTAGTGTATAGTCTTCAACACTTTCACACATGAAAACAGGCTCCACAACCTAACATAGACTAAGTTAAAAATTACATAGGTGCAAATTTGTGTATTTTCACCACCAATGACAGAACTGCCGCCTAAAGTAGGTCAGTGTTCCTGGGACCGCCGCCCCACCTGGGTGACGATTCAAGAACCACCGCCTTGACACAGTGGTGGTTTTGAGACTGCCGCCTTTCCTGAGAGGCGGTTATGAGACTGCCAGTCTACATAGGACAACTGTCATGTTCCTTAGAAATAGAACCTTCAAATTTGAGATTTTTCAAAAAACAAAAATCACTAGAGTGTTTTAAAAGTCATTCTTAACTTAAATTTTGTACCTAAAGTTTCTAGTTGAAAAATTTGATCCATCTATTCATTCCATAGTAAAATTACTCATTTTAAAGTTTTTCATATTTTAATAGTAACAACAACAACTACAAGATCATTTTCATTTCAAGTCCAAAAGTAGAAATGAAACTAAATCTACTTCTAATGTTGTTGTTTTTCCTTACTACAAAATGCAATATTTCAACATAGTAATTTACTTGAAATTTATTACATCTTTCAATTTCCAGTACAACCATTTATTCAAATAACTACTAATAAATTTGTTCCACATTCAAGGTTTCCAAGCATACACTACTAGTATTTTAAAACTTCTATGTTCTTTCTTTCCCTTTTACAATAATATAACTTCAACAATGATAATGAACTTTCTTTTCCTTGAGCATAGCTCATTTCTTTTAATGCAAATAACTTACTTTCTCACAATACAATTTAAACTAAACTTTAAACATGATTTCCATTTTGATTCATTTCTTTACATACTACAATTTGAGGAGAAAGGAAATTTTACAATTCCTCAATGAGATTCCTTCAAAATAATAATACAACTTGGTAAATGAAACTTACAATGTAACATTTCTTTAAAAAAAATACAATACTACAAGTCTTCCACCTTAAGTGGGAATAACAAGAAGGTTTTCTCATAAGGAAGGATTTCTTTTGGACATCAACAAATGCTCCAAGTTTCACATCACCAGCGAGAGCTCCACCATGTCTTCAGTTGATCACAACAACAAAAATGGGGGAGAGGTAACATTCTCCACCCAACCAATAATCCAATGAGGAGAATAAGATATCATCTTCATTGGCCCCCAAGCCCCAACCACAATGCAAAAAATGATGGATCCAACTCATGGAAATAATAAAAATCTCCACATCAAAATACAAATATTTCACAACCATACCAAATCACAATCAACACAAACTACAATAAAAAGAAGGAAACTAACAAAATATACAAGGCTTCAAAAATACATTGCCAAAGGAGCAAGGATCTATGAGGAGATCACTTAAGCCTCCCAATGGGAATTAGGTGCCCACCTTAAAACCCTCTAATATACATAAAAAAAATCCTACACAACTCTTATGCCTCCCTAAAGATCCTCTTATGCCTCCCACATTCTCTTCTGCCTCCCTACTACCTATTATGTCTCCCTCATAGAAACCAAGTAAGAAATGCAAGCATTTTCTTGTCCAAGGTGGGGCACCTAACCCAACGCCCTCCCAAAATGTGAAATAAACTCGTATGCCTCCCTACGTATAATATCCCCATATTCAACTCCTACACCACACTTAGGCAATCTACCGAAGCACCCAACAAGCATACCAAAACACTCAATAACATACACATATTAACAAATAAAAGAAACAATTAATCAAGAGTGTAGCTCTTACCTTTCTATGGTAGATATTGATCTAAGAGTCACACACCAAGTTCCTTCAAGCCCACTCTAACACCAAACAAGCTCCGAAAGAATCCACAAGCACTAAAAAATTCTCCAACTCCAAAATACAAGAGCACCCAATTAATGACGTAACCCCCAAATTAAAAAAAGAACTAGCATACATAGAAAAGGGAGAGAGGAGGGTGAGGTGGATCCCTGTAGGATGCCACATTACTTATCCTCGACTCCACCTCACAATTCAAACCTCAAGCCCAATGCACAATAAATTGGTAGTTGAGAGGAATGAATTACCTCTTACACACACAATCCAAACCCACACCCCTTAAGTACAAAATTTAAAACTCATGTAATAAAAGTGCAATAAATGCCACTTTTGTCTTACAAAACACATAATGGGGTCTATTTTTGACCCCCAATCCAAAGGTAGGGTTGGTATAAGAAATTAAGAGGTGTGGGATTGTCCCAAAAGCCTCCAAAATTGGTTGTTAAGGCCAAATCTGAATTTCCAAGAAGGGGTGGAGTGTACAACACTCAGGGCCACATACACTCAACTTAAAACACAAAGACCAAAGACCCAACTAATCCATTAAATGATTCCCTTTGTGACATCTACAAAATTAGTTTAGTAATATGATTAATTAAATTAATTAAGACACATAAAACAATTAATGATAAAAGGGAAATACACCACAATTTAAATCACCTATACCAAAAATTAATTAAAAGAAAATAAGAAACTACACATAAACCATTGGTCACAGTTAGAGGTAATTTCCCCCCCATGGGGACCGCTCAAAAACAATTCAAACAAACACAACATAACACATGTTGCCATGGTGAACATTGTTGAATCCATCTAACATTCTGATATGGTTGGTCTCCAATTCCCCTTTGATTGTTGTGATATAACACCTAAAAAACACACAATACCTCCTTCGGCTTCATGACTGCATCAAAACATCCAAGATAAAATATATAAATATAAATTGACAATCATCCACATATAAATTAAATCATTATCTAGACAAGTAATGTTATTATTTTCAATTTCTTACAAGATCTCAATTATACATTTCATCAATACCAATAAGAACACTAGATTATTTCAACTATTAAAGCCTACTCAATATGATAAGAATGCCAAATGTCATATTATATAAATATGTCAATAACACATCATCATCAATATAAAATGTTTCTAATAATCCACACACATCATACTATGAATCGAAATCCAATAATCGTCCAAGTATCTCTATCATATAACATCATGCTATGTCAAAACGATACAATTATATCCATACATATAGTCAACAACATCGAAATCAAATATAATAAATGTCAAAGGGAAGTGGGCATTACTTACCCCTCCCCTTAGACTCGACTTCCTCCTGGAAGTCACTGGAATAGGTGTGGAAATTGGACTCATAGAAATGTAGCATCGTCCCATGTAGTAACAGTCTCATCATACGTGTCTGACTGGAATCGAACCTAGTCAATCTCTCTACCTCAAAGGCCCAAGGTCATGCACTCTAGAATACAGACGAGCTAAACTATCATCTTCCCTTGATCCTGCACCTGCAATGCAGTCTAATCTAATACATGAGAAGGATCGGAAATGTATCTTTTAAGTAAAGAAATATGAAAAACATCGTGGATGTGAGACAAGCTAGGTGACAATGCTAGATGGTAGGTAAAAGGACCGATACACTCCAAGATCTAAAAGGGACCCAAAAATATAACAGCGTGCTTAGAGCCTTTTCCATAACAGATAGGGCTCTTATGGGGCTTGACATGAAGAAATACCTTCGTGCCCACCTCAAAACTACGATCTGTCATATACTGATCCGCATACTTCTTCTTCCTATCTTGTGCCTCCTGTAATCTCTGCCTGATCATGACAACCTATTGCACCATATCCTATAATAAAGCTTTCCTAAGAGAAACCCTGTCCTCCAACCTGTCCCAACTAAGAGTGTCCTACACTCTCTACCATACAATGCCTAGAAAGGAGCCATGCCTATCAAACTTTGAAAACTATTGTTGTAAGAAAAATCTACCAGATACAAGTACTCCTCCCACCTCAATTGATAGTCCATGACTTACATCCTAAGAATGTAATCCAATATATGATTCACCCGCTTGGTCTATCCATCTGTCTCAAGGTGATAGGATTTACTGAAATTGATCTTCATCTCAAGAGCATACTGCATCGTAGTCCAGAAGTGGGAAGTGTACAAAGGATCATGGTCACAAATGATCTTATGTGGAATCCTGTGAAATCTGACAATTTCATTAAGATATACATGTGCCACTACACTAGTTATGTAGGTGGTATTCACCAGAGAAAAATGAACCACTTTCGTCAATTTATCCACTGTGACCATGATGGCATCATGGTGGTATCTCGACGTCGGTAACCCAACTATAAAATCCATTAAAATGGTGTCCCATTTCCACTCTGGTATGACATGAGGGAAGATACGGCAAGCTGAATGTTGATGCTTAGATTTCACCTTCTGACACTCTAAACAACGTGACATGAACTTAGCCATGTCTCTCCATAGTCCCCTCCAATTGTATAATTTTCTCAAGGTGGTGTGCATCTTCTTCACCCCGGGATGGGTTGAATAAAGTGCACGATGAGCCTCTTTCAAAATGTCCTGTCTCAAGTCTTCGTCTTAGGAACATATATCCGAATTTTTTTCTTGAGAAGTCCACTTGTCTCTAATAAAAATCCATCAAATCTCCCCTCAAGGGGTATTTAAGACTCAATCTCTGCTCTGGCTGCAAGGTAGAAACTATCATGAGGAAGCTACTACAAAATCTTACTCCACAAATTTGTACCCACTAAAGTATCCATAGCCACATATCTCCGTCTACTCAGGGCATCTGCAACCACGTTCTCCTTCCCCTTCACATGCTCTATCTCCATGTCGTACTCACAAAGTAACTCCATCCAACACTGCTGACGAGTGTTGAGATTGGGCTATGTGAAGAAGTGGCGAAGAATCAAGTGATCTGTCCTATGTGTAAATATTTGGCCAAGAAGGTAGTATATCCACTGCACCAAGGCATGCACAACTGCTACAAACTCAAGATCATGAGTCTAATAATTGAGCTCATAATATTTGAGTTTGCGAGAGTCAAATGCAACTACTCTTCCCTCCTGCATCAACACACCTCCAAGTCCTGCCAAAGAAGCATTTATGCAAGTAAAGAACTCATTCTAAGGGTCTAGTACTGCAAGAATAGGTGTTTTTGTGAGGCATTCCTTCAATGTCTTGAAGGCTTTCTCACATCTATTTGACCATACAAACTTATTCCCTTTCCACTGAGGGAAGTGATGGGGTACGCAACCCGAGAAATTTTTTTGTACAAATCACTTTTAGTATCCTACCAAACCCATAAAAATGCACACCTTGGTCACACTAGTGGGTGCTCACAATCCATAATATCTCAAATCTTGGAAGGATCAACCGTGGTACCTTCCCTAGAAATGATGTGGCCTAAATGCTACACCTTTGTCTGAAATAACACACACTTCTTCAGGTTCGCATAAAGCTGTTGCTCACGAAGACACTGAAGAACTTGGCGAAGGTGCCCCTTGTGCTCATCATGCATAAGTGAGTATATCAGAATGTCATCATCGAAGATGAGCATGAAGTGATACAAAAATGTCCTAAATACCTCATTCATCAAGCTCATGAACACTGTAGGGGAATTTTCCAGACCAAAAGGAACCACTGTGAACTCGTAGTGGCCATATCTCATACGAAAGGCGTTCTTATGAATATCTTCCTCTATGATCATCAACTGATGATACCCTGACTTAAGATCTATCTTGGAGAATACTGTGGCCCCCTTCATCTGATAAAATAAATCATCAATGTGTGGGAGGGGGTAACCATTCTTGATCATTACTTTGTTCAGTTAGCGGTAATCAATACACAAATGCAGAGATTTGATCTTATTCTTTACAAAAGAAATTGGTGCACCCCAAGGGGATACACTAGGATGGATTAGGCCTTTCTCCAAAAGGTCTTCAAGCTGCAACTTGAGCTCACAGATCTCAGGGGTAGTCATCCAATAAGGTGCTCATGAGATAGGCTCTACACCCAAAACCAAATCTATGTGAAAATCTATCTCACGTGGGGGAGGTAACCCCGGTAGTTCCCCTGGAAATACATAAGAAAACTCTCTCAATATGTGATGGTCATTAATAGATGGCCCACTGGACCCATCCTTAGATCTATCACTAACCGTAACAACATACATCTGGTAACCTCGTCGCACACATCGCTTAAGGTGCATAGCAGAGATGGTGCAGATGGAAACTATCCTCCTTACTCCTGCTATCAACGACTCAACTCCTATATCATCTGTACATGAAATATTCTTATGGTAACAATCCACTCTAGCTCTATGTGTAAACAACCAGTCCATGTACGAGATGACTCCATATGAAACCAACAGAAGGATACGAAGATCCGAGGTAGTGGTGAAGGGTCCCAAATCCACTACACACTCCTTAACTAAGGATTTTACAGAAATGTTGGCTCCAGAAGCCATCATTACATCCAAACTAAGCCCCTACCTAACTTCCACCATCATGTAACGATATACTAAAGATGGTGCAATAAATGAATCAGATGAACAATAATAAAACAATATAGAGGTGGGAGTACCGAAAATGCTACCTATAGTCTCTATCGTGGTATTCTGGTTCTTAGCCTAGTGGTTCTCGATCGCTATGTAGATCCGATGGCTATGTCCCATGTCTCTAACCATAGGATTTGAAATTTGTGCCTTACCCTTATTACTAGGGTTTTGTGGGCACTCTCTCCAATGATGTCCAACAATGCCACAACTATACCAGCTTCTTGGTCCTCTCCAATGAGATGTTGCTCCGACCGGTACTCTAAAGGTCTATGTTGTGGATCCTGATGATCTGGCTATGGACTGGTGAGGTCTCTGTTGACAAGCTCCTGCTGACTGAGCTCTTGGTGTACCCTGTGTCCTAATGGGACCCCTAGGAGGAGGCCCCATACTCCATCCCCTTTAATCGTCAAATCTCTGAGAAGGTCTGAATTGTGGACAAGTCTACTACTACTGAGGTGGATGTTGTGGTGGCTTGAATGACAACTTTGTAGAACTATGTCCACCATGAGGAGGAGGAGATGACCCCCTCGACCTGTTATCCTGGATCTATTGGTTATGGCTCTGCACTCTATCCCTGGCCTGCTACGTCTTCCCCTGTGTCTCCTCTACAATATAGACCTTCTCCATGGCCTCTGCTAAGGTCTGTGAGCAGTGAATGTGCACCGCACCACCCAAATCCAAATTCAGGCCCTTGATGAACCTGTGAATCTAGACTTGCTCGTCCTACATATAGTTGACATACTGGAGTAGGTCCATAAATCAACTCTCATACTCAGCTAAAGTCATAGATTCCTAACAGAGGTCGTGGAATTCATCTATCCTCTGTTGAATAAACCTCTTGGATAAATACCTATTCCTGAACTGATCCTCAAAGATCTCCCAGGTAACTGTCTCTGAGTTAACATGGAGCTTCTGCTCCTTGCTCCTCCACTAGACATCTACTCCATCCCTCAGAAGATGGATCACAACATGAAATTTTGTGTTACTAGTACAAGTGAAGAGCTTGAAGCATCCGTTCAAGCTCACCAACCAGGCATCTACCTAAAAACCACTTGTATCTCTAGAATAGTGAGACAGACATAGCTTTAGGATCTCCCTGATATGGTCTACAGCTAATAAATGATGACCCCTAGGTCTCTTTGCATGGTCCTCCCTATGCCTAGGGCTCCTAGATATGTCCATGTGTCTTGAAATCCTATCTCCATGTCCCCTCTATGGTGACTCTACCCTTGTTGACTCTACGTGGGAGTTCTCTTCTCTATGCTCCTCACTGTGCCGAGGGGATGCACGAGTGTCAACTGATGGCTCCCTATCCTATCTAGCAAGTTGTCCACCTAAGGACCCTCCATGTATAGTGGCATTAACGTCCTGAATCATTTGTAATATTTGAGGTAGAATGGCCGCTACCACCTGATTTGAAGGTGGAAAGTCTAGATCTATGTGTAAGAACCACTCATTTAGTCCGCATCTCCTATAAAGACCAAGGTAAGAGTTAGTTCACCATTCTAGGTTTTTGTTGCAGTTTTCTAGGATTTCTATATTATAAAATTATCAGACAATGTTGTTTTCTAGGTCTAAAAATATATATTTGTGCTAGGTTAAATGTTCATGTCTTGTTTTTTCCAGTGTGCCCATGGATCCAAGATTTCAACCCATGGCTTTGATACCAAGTGTAACACCGAAAAAATGATGTTCTAGGAACACATTAAATCTTATACACTTATCCAAAAGGTTGCGACACTTTTTTTTTTTTTTTTAAAAGTTATAAGGTTGTAAGGGTGTCAACCCCAAGTGTATGTTAAATTAATTTTCACCAATAATCACTACTTTACAAAGGATAGACCAGGTCTAAGTTAAATGATTAAATATTCTTAATTTATCTCTAAGATCTATTAATTAAAATCAACTAGGAAGGTGCCATAATTTAATTTACTTGGTTAAATTTTTTTCTCCTCCTTAAATTAACATTCATACCCAAAATGATTAACCTTATACTCAGTTACTTTAGTTCCATTATCTTAATAGATTTAATGTCCATTTCGTTAATTTTCTAACACATACTAGGAACTAAATAATTACTTTTCACACCAACGTATTTAAATGGCCCCATTCACCCATTTGCACATACCTTTAAATTGATTTAAAACACCCATAATAGTCATTCCTACCAAAAAATTGTAGGGTTGATCCTTAACCCTTGGATCAATTCAATTATGACCACTAGATCTTAGGGTTCCAAACTAACCCTAAACATCCTTATGAATTCTTATTAAATCATTTTCTTTACCCTAGTCTCCTCATTTGGTTTTTTTTTTTTTTTAATTTGCAGGGTGGAGAAATGGAAGCCATGGGAATAAGAAATAAAAAACTATAGAGGAATTTACAAAATCAAGCTTAGTTTAAATTTGGGTTCAAGGTTTATTGGTGTAATGTCTCCCATTGAATATTGTAGAGGTTTCCACTCCAAATCTGGAGATGTTACAAAATTATTTTTATCTTGAGATCCCTATTTGGGCTAAACCCTACCTCCATTAATATGTATGAGATTGAACAGTTGTAATTATCCATTTGAATATTTACTTGCTTTGAAAAATGAAATTTTACCTTCATTTTCTTGTTGGAGGTTTCCTCTTTAATTTTTAAAAGCTTAAATTTTAGTTAGACCAAGTTAAAAATCACACAGGCGTGGATTTGCATTTTTCTACCACTAGTGACAAAATTTCCGCTCAAAGCAAGTCGATGGTCATTTTCCTTAGAAACATAACCTTCAAATCCAAGATGTTTCAAAAAACAAAAATCACTAGAGTTTTTTAAAATTCATTCTGAACTTAAATTTATGAACCTAAAGTTTCCAGTTGAAAATTTTAATCTATCTATTTATTCCATAGTAAAATTACTCATTTTAAAGTTTTTCCTATTTCAATAACAACAACAACAACAACAACATCATTTTCATTTCTTTTAACATTTTTTCTTTCAATTCCAAAACTAGAAATGAAACTAAATCTACTTCTAATGTTGTTGTTTTTCCTTACTAAAAAATGCAATATTTCAACATAATAATTTACTTGAAATTTATTGCATCTTTCCATTTCCACTAAACTTTTTGTTCAAATAACTACTAACAAATTTGTTCCACATTCAAGGTTTCCAAGCATACACTATTTGTATTTTACAACTTCTATGTTATTTTTTTCCCTTTTACAATAATATAACTTGAATAATGATAATGAACTTTCTTTTCCTTATACATAGCTCATTTCTTTTAATGAAAAGAACTTAGTTTCTCACAATACAATTTTAACTAAAATTTTAAACATGATTTCTATTTTGATTCATTTATTTACATACTACAATTTGAGGAGAATGGAAATTTTACAATTCCTCAATGAGCATCCTTCAAAATAATAATACAACTTGGTAAATGAAACTTACAATGTAACATTTATTAAAAAAAATACAATACTACAAGTCTTCCACCTTAAGTGGGAATAACAAGAAGGTTTTCTCACAAGGAAGGATTCCTTTTGGACATCAACAAATGCTGCAATTTTCACATTACCAATGAGAGCTCCACCATGTCTTCACTTGATCACAACAAAAAAAATGGGGGAGAGGCAACACTCTCCACCCAACCAATAATCCAATGAGGAGATTAAGCTATCATCTTTGTTGGCCCCCGAGCCCCAACCACAATTCAATAAAACATGGATCCAACTCATGGCAACAATACAAAGATTCCATATCACAATACAAATATTTCACAACCATACCAAAACACAATCAACACAAACTACAATCACAAGAAGGAAACTAACAAAATATATAAGGCTTAAAAATGCAAAGCCAAAAAAGCAAGGATCTATGGGTAGATCACTTAAGCCTCCGAATGGGATTTAGGGTCCCACCTTAAAACCCTCCAATATAAATCTCAAAACCACTAAATAACTCTTATTCCTCCCAAATTCTATTATGCCTCCCTATCATCTCTTATGTCTCCCTCATAGAAACCAAGTAAGAAATGTAAGAATTATCTTGTCCAAGGTGAGGCACCCAGCCCAACTCCCTCCAAAAATATGAAATAAAATATTATGCCTCCCTACATATAATATCTCCATAGTCCCATCCTACACCACACTTAGGAAATCTACCCAACCACCCAACAATCATACCTAAACACTCATTAACATAAACATATTGACAAATAAAAGAAACAATTACACAAGAGTGTAGCTCTTACCTTTCCATGGTAGATCTTGATCCAAGAGTCACACACCAAGCTCCTTCAAGCCCACTCCAACATCAAACAAGCTCCAAAAAAAAATCCACAAGCACTCCAAAATTTTCCAACTCCAAAATACAAGAGCACCAAATGAATGAAGTAACCCCCAAACAAACAAAAGAACTAGCATAAATAGAAAAGGAGAGATCTGGTGAGGTGTCTCCATGTAGGATGCCACATCACTTATCCTCAACTCCACCTCACAAGTCAAACCTCAACCCCAATGCACAATAAATTGGTTGTTGATAGGAATTACAAACCTATTACACACACAATCCAAACCCATACCCCATAAGGACAAAATTTAAAACCCATGTAAGAAAAGTGCAATAAATGCCACTTTTGTATTACAAAACACATAATGTGGTCTATTTTTAACCTCCAATCCATAGGCAGGGTTGGTATAAGAAAATAGGAGGTGTGGGACAAGTTTAACTTGTCCCACAAGCCTCCAAAATTGGCTCTTCAGGCCAAATCTGAATTTCCAAGAAGGGGTAGAGTGTACAACACTCAAGGCCACATACAATCAACTTGAAACACAATGACCAAAAACCCAACTACTCCATTAAATGTCTCCATTTTTCACATCTACAAAATTACCATAATAATATGATTAATTAAATTAATTAAGACACATAAACCAATTAATGATAAAAGGGAAATACACCATAATTTAAATCACCTATATAAAATATTAAATAAAAGAAAAGAAGAAACTAGACATAAACTATTGGTCACAATTGGAGGTAATTTTCCCCCCATGAGGACCCCCTAACAACAATTCAAATGCACACAACATAACACATGTTGTCATGGTGACCATTGTTGAATTCATCTAGCATTTCGATATGATTGGTCTTCAATCCCCCTTTGATTGTTGTGATATAATGCCTCCAAAACACACAATACCTCTTTCGGCCTCATGGCCACGTCAAAACAACCAAGATAAAATATATAAATATAAATCAACAATCATACACATATAAATTAAATCATCATCTAGACAAGTAACATTATTATTTTCAATTTCTAACAACATCTCAATTCTACATTTCATCAATATCAATAAGAACACCAGATTCGTTCAACTGTTAAAGCCTACTCAATATGAAAATAATGTTGAATGTCAAAATATATAACACATCATCATCAATATAAAATGTCTCTAAGAATCCACACACATCATACTATGAATCAAACTCCAACAATAGTCCAAGTATCTTTATCATATAACATCATGCTATGTCAAAATGATACAATAATATCCATACATATAGTCAACAACATCGAAATCAAATATAATAAGTGTCAAAGGGAAGTGTGCACTACACACTATGGCGGCTACCTAGTCATATCCATTTAATGATGATGGTCGTTAATTGGATATTGTTGGTTAGCATCTATATTGAGTTGCCTCGTCAAGTCCCTCAAATTGTGACAATCGTAATGCATTTAAGAACAAGCTTCATTAGAGTTGTAAAGTTGAATTGAATTGCACATATATGTACCCCAATGCCACCGTATGATGGCTACGGGAAGGGAAGCGGTCCAGTAATGATGTAAATCATTATGGAGACACTTACCTTCCCATAAACAACCTAAGTTGACATAGTGGTACGTCCTCATGCAGGTTAACCTGATTTTTTACCTTGAATGAGACTTGTAACTATTCATAACACCACTAACTAGTCCTAATCCAGATAACATAAATTAATATGGTGGAATTCAAGTTCCTAATGATGAGTGTGCCGTCACGGATCCGAGCATGGTATACATGTCTCAAAAACTATGGCCGGACTAGTGTAAGTTGCTAATTACAATATCATGATTTCACCAAGATCTAAATGTAGGATGCTAGATGGGATTCGATGATGAATACCTATGTATAATATTAGAATGTAATATTTGACTATCTTTGATAGATTAAATAAATCATTAGTATACTTTTTATACACACTCGCAAAAAGTAATCTATGAGGGGAGGGTTACTAACTGACTCATGAAACTACACATGGTTTATGACTGTTATAGGATGGATTGACTAAGATGATGTTAGTTCTAAATCATGAGAATTTAGAAAAAGGAAACATAATATAGGAACTTAAGATTTATGTTGGATTTAAATCAATGCAACATGAAATTAAATAATACAAAAATCCTAGAAATGAAGTGAAAAAAGAGGTTGTTATGGGTTTTCCACCAAGAGATTATGTGAGTGACACTTAATAAGAGCTAAGAATATAAGAAGAACCACAAAACCAAGGAAGTGAGCATTATCTAGATGCATATGAAGGTAGGATCATTAGAGCTATCTCAAGAATTGAAAAATGAACCAAGGTGGAAGTTCCTAGCTTCTTAGGAACTTTGAATCCCTAGGAATTAATAGATTGGCTTATAAATATTTTAAAATAGTTTGAGTTTGATGATGTGGATGCCATAAGGAGAGTGAAAATGGATCAAGAAAGGTTGAAATATCATGCGGCTCTATGGTGGAAGGAAGTAGAAAATGAGAGAAATAGAATGGTTAAAGAGAATGTAATACAATGGGATATAATGGTTGGTAAGTTGAAGGGAAAGTTTTTACTTGAAAATTACTAATTGAAATTGTTGAAGTAGCTACAAAACTTAAATTTTTTTGCAATGAAACAAAAATAAAAAAATCAACAGTTGAGAAGTAGAGAAAACATACTACATCAAACAACAAAAAGATATGTTGCTAGGAAATGGGTAAGGGTAGGATACACAGATACATCGATTTAAAAAAACCCTTGGGTACGATATTTCTTAGATATGTCCATACATATCTATTAAAAATTGTGTGTGTGTGTGTAATTCTACTCATTTTTTAGTCGTAAGAAATACAAAACTTCAAAATTATAGTAGGAGCAACGTTAAAAACATTCAATATACTTAAGACTTTACATTTTCATTGATCAAGTAGTTTTCATACATATGATATACAAATATCATGTCAACGTGAATACAAACAAATCTTGAAAAATATACTAGGATCAATGTTCCAAACATACAATATACTTAAGATTGTACATTTCATTGATAATGTGGTTGACATACATATGATTTATGAATATCATGTCAACATGAATAAAAATAAATTTAGAATATATCATCTGGATTTTCCTTAAAATCAAATTCTTGCATGTCACTCGTGCGAGCTCCACTCTCATTAGTTCGGTTATTCACTCATTGTTTGAATGCCATCTTCGCCATCAAATATTGAAAGTTGCATAGGAGTGCATCCAAAGGCATCTAGGTCTCTGGTCTTTGGAATAAAATACCAAATTTTGCGAGGAATTCTAACATAGTCCTCATATTTGTGTGACAAGAGGTGCAAATTGGAATGCACAATTACCAAATCCTCAACTTTTTTAGATGTAACTTGTTTCATTTAACGAATTGGATAAAGGTATAAGTACTCCAATTCCACTATTTGTAAGAATTACTAGCCACATATTACTAAAATAACATATGAAATATCAAATTAGTAACATACCAAGAATGCATGAAAAAATATCCGAATACATAAAATTTAAAAAATTTAATGATTGAAAATTTATCAATGTTATACATGTGAAATAATTTTTATGGGAATCGATCATAAGTACTTGGCATCATGGCCATGTACACACCACCATTTGGTTGGGGTCATGGTTTACTTGTTGAAAAGATCCTCAATCTCTCTCATGTTGCCTTCTAAAGATACAAACATGCCCATTTCGTTTTGGACCACATTGACTATAGATGGATCAAGAAAAAGTATTCTAAATGTTGACATGGTTCCATTTTTTACTTCGAAGTCAAAGGATGGTGATTAACTGTTAGGTAGCCAAAGTATTTCAGAGCTATAATACTTGGGTTTCAGTGCATAAACAAAGATATGTAATGGGGTGGTCATTATATTCCACCTCTTCATGACCACATTGTTGACCACATTGTAGAAGGTCTCCTCTAGATCTTGCTAGTTTGTTTGTAGGACCTCTCTCACACTTGTAAGCATAGAATCCATTCCATCATATATCTCTCACATGCATGTTACATAAATATCTATGTATCTAATTATGGAAAGAATGGGCTCTATAAAACTGAGCAATTACTTAACCTTGGCCCATTACTCATCATCAAGGACTAATGATTTTACCTTTGTAGCTTTATCTTTTTTTGACTGCCTCCATATTGTCCAAATATTGTTAATCACCAAACTGCTTAAATACTCTTTCACCTTCACAAGTTGTCTCATAAAGAGTGTCTGAGAGGAAAATCTTGTTTCTACAACCTTCAACAAATCTAACCTAGAGAATCTCCTGAATATGGCTTGTGGCATATGATATTTTCTTTATAAACATCTGAATGTCATTTGCATTGGTGTAAATTATCTCAATCTACGGTATTTCCCAAATCTTTTAGAGAATCAAATTAAGGGAGTGGAAAACATAAAGGGTCCAAAATATGTTATCGTACTACTCTTTATAATCAATCATGTTACTTTACATTTTTTAACATTTTCCATGATGACTTGGAAAACATTTTGGGGGTCCACCGACTCAATAGCTTCTATCAAAATGTCAGAAATAAATTGTGCATCTTTGACTTTCCCTCCACAGTCAATGGCTTTTAGGAACATATTGCAACAAAATTTATTAGGGGTCTATTTCTAGCATATTTACATCCATTTGAAATGATAGAAACCCCTACAAACTTCCATGAAACTCTAATTGGATGTAGAGAGATGTGAATGTGTTCCACTCCCTTTTCCAAGAGTGAGGTTTGAAACTTTTCCATTTTTACCCTTGTGAAGCTTCATTGATAGCCTTTACCATTTGCTGCCAATATGGAGACCTCAATCCATTAAAGGGCATCCCACACGCATAAATGCATTGTTTAGTACCTCATTAGAAATATCCCTCTTTTCATTATTAATTGTTTTTTCAATACTCTTTTTGGATTTTTTCGTGAGGTCTCTTGACTCTCTTCATCAAAATAGGTATCAAGTGGATGAATTTGAGTTTGAAGGCCTTCTTTGCAATGGAATTATTTTAGATCAATGTATTTCACATTATCTATCAATCTCCTCTTGCTCTCTCAGGTACTTTGTCATTCGTCTTTTGATATTTTGGGGCACTTCTTTATCCCCACATGTCCAACCCCAGTCAAATGGATTTTCAGTCAACTATATGAGTATTTATATTGAGCATGACAACCATGAAATATCCAAATCTAACCCCCACCACCAAGGTATTCTACCACTTTCACATGTCTCCAAAGAGGAGAATGAGGATCATGTTTCACAATAGCTGATGTGTTTTCAAAAGCTTGTGGGCCTTGCAATCCAACTAAAGAAAAAAAATTTGCCATCTTAATATGTTTTTGATTGCCAAGATCACCTTAACGACATGAGGTGAGGTCCTACACAAAGTTAGGATATTAAAAAAAATTAAAACATTTTACCTTAACAAAAATAATAAATTAAAAAACAATGACTTATTAATTTCTAAGTGATGTCATCCTAATCTATTTTTGACCACCAAGATCACCATAAAGGTGCAAGGTGAGAGCATACATAGAGTTAGGTTGTTTAAAAAATTAAAAACATTTTGCATTTTCATAAATAAATTATTTATGTTATCCTAATCTATTTTTGATCAGCAAGATCACCATAACGGTGCGAGGTGTGAACATACACAAAATTCAAAAGTTAAAAAGATTTTTTTTCCTTTTTACATAAAATTTAAAAAATAAAATAAAATTAAAAAAACTTTCCAATTATTAATTCAAATTTTTCTAAGTGATGTCATCCTAATCTATTTTTTATCACCATTTTCACGATAAAGGTGCGAGGTAAGAACATACTCTGAGTTAGGAAGTTAAATTTTTTTATTAAAAAATTCCTTTACATAAATCAAATGATAAATGCTATAATATTAATTATTAATATTGAACAATGCATTTAAAAATTGAAAATAACAATATTTAGTAATTATTAATTTAGAATTTTCTAACCATGCCATCCTAATATGTTTTTTTTATCACCAAGATTACTACTTTTCACATCTGGGACAAAATGATTCGAACCTTCGCAATAAGAGGACCAAAACTTGATGCTTTTGTTGTTCTACCTCGTCCTAGAAGGAGGGACAAAGATCACCACAAAGGTGCGAGGTGAGAACATACAAATATTTAGGATGTGTTTAAACCGTAGCTTTTAAAAAACATGCTACAAAATAAATTTTAAATACTATAAAAAAAATAAAAGGCTAAATTAAATAAAAATACATGTAAGTGTAGACAAGGGTAGCAAGTAAACAATGTTGCCTCTAAATGTAGATCATTGTTGTAATATAATTCTAACAAACGTTGCGTCCAAACGTGATGTCTCCGCCAAATGTGACGTATCCTCTTTTGAATGAACAATGAAACTGTCTTCCTCTCAATGATTGCTTCCTCTAAACAAACTTGAACTCCTTGCAATGGTTGGCTGCAAAAAAATCCTCCTTCCAATGTTTTTCTCCTCTTCGATTTCTCTTTGGCTATTTGCTCATACACTTGCAAAAATCAATAATGAATTGTTTGTGTGACTTGAAATAAATGGTTGAGTACTTTTTATAGCTTTTTGAGGAGTTTCGGGTTTAATATTTTATTAGTTTAAGTGTTAGGGTTTTATTTTTGGTCGTTGACCAAGTCAAAAAAAACTTTTTTGGGCCCCCCACCATCTAAATCTATGAATTCACTTTGGATATGACATTGTATGTCTCAAGCACACCAAAACATACCTGAGACGTATCTTGTCATATCCACAAATAATTTGTACCTGTACATGCACGTATCCATACCGAATATGTATCAAGTAGGGTATGGGAGGCTACAGGACGAACCTTGGCAACATAGACAAAAAGGACACAGGATATTCCTTTAAAAAAACCAATGTGAAAAACCTTTAGCAAATTGAGGATGTGCTTCCTTATGTCAATTGAATCAACAAGATTGCAACCAAGGCTCTCCTTAGATCAATCAGGATTGTGGGACTGTATCAATTCCTTTACCATGCTTCTTCTCACTTTCTTTATTCTACAACTTACTCAATATACTTCATCATCTCTCCCAGAGGCATTATGAATGTACACATCTAAATATATAAAGAATACGTAATTGAAAGAGCTCAATGGGCATTTATAAGCATACATTAAATCAATAAAATAATATAGAAGATTCAAAACTCCATATATCTTGACATTCGAGATGTGGAACACCATAGCCTCCATTCAAGGTTGTTGGTCTTCTTATATGTTACATTCATGCTTTGGTGGTTTACACATACTAGACACATTTGATGGCCGTGGAATATACTAGATACATTCAACAAATTTTGAATCTTCCTTATACATTTGATGGCGAATAGATTTACTTTACAAAATTTTAAGCTAAATAATGTGCAGCCTCAAATTCAGAGATGCTAGAGGGGTTTTTGAGGATTTGGACCATATCCTTAAATCCTCCATCAACTTCATCCAACATTATTTAAATTTCATTTTCTTGCATCATTGTTTTGAGTCATCAATTTTTTTCGATTGAATGGTGCATATATTTTTAAGTGTCTATTTGGTTATACAAAACATCCAATTAAATCACCTCTGAATTTAATTATTTCACTTGATCAATTTATAATCATATCCCCCCAAAAGCTCATACATTGAAAATTCGGTCATACCTTCTACCTACTATATGAGATTTCATTTTTTCTTACCTCTCCATAGAATTACATTTGATATTACTAATTTGGGAGTCTTGTTTGGCTAAAACTACGCTTGAATGTTGAAGCAGTTTACCTTTGGATTTCTACTCTTTCTTAATTGGAGTGTCTCTCTACAAGCATTTTGTTTTTCCTTTTCGAAGTGATGAATTCCACTACTCAACTGATGGAGGAACATACAGGGTGGTCAACAATCTTGTATCAACCAAAAACATGTGGAGTGTGTTGTGGAAAATTTGTGGTTGGTTTTTAGTGTTGCAGTATGAAAGTTGATCAATAGGGACCTAAGGAAAATAACAGGTCATCAACCAGATACGAGGACCATCAAGAAGTCAATTTCATTTAGAAAATGAGGCTAAATAGGAGGATCAGAATTCCTTTCTACCTCATTTCTTTTCTAGAAGGATCGATTAAATATTATCATTTGGAAAAAATGGATGGCTCCATCCCTTAAGAAATTATTATGCTATTGTACATTAGAGTCAAAGAATGTTTACTTATGATATTATTCCTGAGGTCACTATAAAAGAAAAAGGTAATATGGAATCTATAAACATGGATAAATGGAAGGGGCATGATAGAGTGGTCTTCAAAATACTTAAAGAAAGTTGCCAATGCAATACTGCTTGGTCAAACCCTCTTTAGATCGTCAAAAATACAAATAACATGATAATATTAGAGGAGATACCCTATCTAATATCACTCAATAAGAAAATATACAAGTATATTTTTTTATTAGGGACATTTTACGTGGGGAAATATCCCTAAGAAAAATAGAGAGGATCGTACGGAGATAGAAATAAATAAGAGAATTAAGGGAGAGTTGGATGAGTTCCCAAGAAAAATATGTAGATGATGGAAGCCAATGCTAAAATCCAGCATAACATCATGAAGTGTCTCCAAGTAGGTAATTAGAATATAAATCTTAAAATTCAACAAGATGTTGATGAAGAGAAAACAAAATACATTCCTATATAGATAAATTACAAAATGAAATGGCTTAACTTTAAAAAAATATTGAAGTGGTGGAAAGAGAGCAGGAAAAAGAGATAAAAGATACCCATAGACTCATAGAAATCAGTAGATCAGTTGTTAAGAACAGCACTATGAGAATTTTCATGCAGAGAGATACTTTTAATATGAGGACCGACAAATTCATAGAGGAAACAAAAAAATAAAATGAAGAAGAGCATTAAGAGGTGAGGTCCTACGGATAATAAGGATAATGGAAAGATTGACGAGTGCCTAAAATTTCCCTGTAGTGAATGGGAGGATACGGTGAAATGTTTTCAGAGTTAGCTTGTTTTTCTGAAGGTTGTTACAAGTTTATTTATTGTCGTCTGAAAACATTCAACCTATTTCATTATGGAATGTTTCATGTGATTTTGGTTTCTCTTTGTGAAAAATTGTCTATATTGTTGGGTATGATGTGAAAGGGTTAGGAACCTTCCTAGAACCATACCTTCACCCTTATAAAACTAGCAATCGCATGTGTACAATGCAATATGAACGCCGAACAATATATGTTATTTGATTTAGAGGGATAGTTATTACTTTTGTTGTTGATGTTGATAAGTGGTGTGATTGATTTTGTAAGTGTAGAAATATAGATGAACCACTTCATTTAAAGGTTCTCTCTACATTTCAGACTTGTTACAAATTCCTACATATACATTTACAATTCTCATATCATGAGTGGTAGCATTTTGCTGACTATATTATTTGAGCTTAACATGAATACATGAAGAGTTCCATGCATTTGCAGATTTTATATCATGAGTGGTAGCCGTTTGCGGCCAATTTTTTCTCTCTAAACATGGATACATTTGATACCGTTTTGGATAGTTAATTTCTTTTTGTAGTTGATGTGGTTTGTATTATTTTCAGGGTAATTGTGTTAGTGTTGCATCGGTTGTTTGGTTGGTCATTTGTTGAAAAAATCTTTTTTGTATAGTCGATAAGGGGTGTGATTGATAGTGGTAGTGTAGGAATATAGATTAAACATTACATTGATTTTTTATATGTGTACATTTAAATTTGTTACAAATTTGTACATATAGAGTTGCAAATCTTATATCATGACATTTGAACTAAACATGTATACATGAAGACCTATGTACATTTGCAGATTTTATATCATGAATGGTAACCTTTTGTGGCCAATTTTATTTTCACTAAACATGAGTACATTTTATACCCCTTGAACAGAAAATTTCGCTTTGGATACAAGAAGTGTCGAGTAAAGTAGTGGTGGACGTGCTATCAAAGTAGAGGGTAGTTTTCAATGAACCATAAAATAAAGTAGAATAATAGAAGGGAAAAAAAGGGCTCACCCCAACATGGAGAATGTGACAAAATAGATAAATATTACACTTTACAAAAATAACAGTTTAGGTTTCTACATGATAATATATTTAATACAAAAAATTGTTTATCTAACTTAAGTCATTTGATATTATAAATTCAAGGTATGAAAAACATTAGAAACATGGGAGTGAAAGGATTTGTCAATTTAAATACCTCTCTACCAGTTCTCCTAGAATCGACATGGTCTCTTCCTGAAATTATCTCCATTATAAGTACTCCAAAAATGTACACGTCGCTTCTCTCATTCAACATTCCTGTGTTGGCATACTCATGTGCCACATACCTGGATAGGAAAGACCAACCACCAAAAAAATTCCATCAAGAGAGATCCCAAATGCCCAACATCCCAATCAAATTTTTTCCATGGTCTGATGGTAGGTTGGGATGCCCAATAAGCCACTTCAATTTTTGCATTAAAATTCTTTTGATGGAAAGTGATTTTCCATCCCAACATTCCAATCAAAGTTTTTCCATGGTCTGATAATAAGGTTGGGATGCCCAATGAGCCACTTGATTTTATGTGTTGGAATTCTTCTCATGGAAAGAAATTTTCCATGCTACTAGTTTTATGATTTAGCACATTTACAAAGGTGAGGGATTTGAATTACAGAATTAGCCATAAATCAGGATGGGGATAAGTACTCACCCAAAATTCCACATTATCCTAGTTGTAACATAGCTCTTCTCAGTTCCTAGAAGCTTGGCCAACCCAAAATCAGAAACTTTGGCATTTCATTGTTTGTCCAGAAGAATGTTTCTTGATTTTATCTCTCTGTGAACCACCTTGGGCTCTAACCCCTAATGTAGATATGCTAGCCTGTAACAACATTCATGATCATAAATAAGATGGATTTCCCACATTGTTGTCAACAACATACATTGCTGCAAATGTGAAGCCTTATGTTGATATGTGTACTACAAATACAAATCCTATATATTATTATTGTGATGGATTACCCTTTGGCTGTTCCAAGAATAATTCTCATTCAGATCTCCCACGTGAGAGGACTGAAAGGTCCCACATCTCCATGAAGCCACTTCTCTAAGTTGCCATTTTCAACGAACTCGTACACAAACATCTTGTGAGTGTTCATCAAGTAACAATCATTAGGTATGTTGTCGCCCTCAAAATTCCCCTCATTTTCCGAGTCTAAATTGAAAATTTTGAGTTAGTTCCTTTGAGAAATGATTAAACAAAGTAAGAGGTCTGAAAAGATGGAGGAATTTGTGCTTTGAAGTTGTTAAAATTATCCAGTCTATGTGATTTGATAAATTTTCCGTTTCCCGTCTAGACGCGTGAAAATTTTATTGTTTCCTTCACTTGAACGAAATTGCCAATATTTTCTTTGGCCAAGGATCGTCATGCCTTTTATTGTTCACAAATTCTTTGTTCGTGAAAGAAATTTGAAAATTGGGTGTAAAATTGTGGATTTTTCCTCTTCTCTGCATTTTTCCATAGTCGTGGATGATGGGCGTATCCTCCCCGTCAAATTTTTGCCCCAGAATGCATGGGTACGTGGAAATATGTAATTGGTTGTGGGTGGATGGGTTCTTTTGCGAACTTATCATTTTTGTTATTTTTGCAAAAGTGTTACATTGGCCCTACGGCCTTGGAAGATTCTGATTGGCTATTTGGAGATATGAAGCAGCGGGTCCTTTTGTGAACTTATCTTTTTTTGGTTATTTTTGCAAAAGTGGCAGATTGACCCCGCGGCTCTGTAGGTCCTTGATTGATTATTTGGCTTGAGGCGGAGAGGTGGCCGGCCCCTTTTCATGTTTTGAGGCATTGTGGTGAAAAGAATTTAAGTTGTAAAAAATGAAGCACAGACCCACTTACGCTCGGGTGATGCCACGTGTCGATGCCTACGTTGAAAAGTCAAAGAATTGGAGAGGCATGTTGTTGGAACACTTTAAGAATTTTGAATTCATTTCCAAAAAGGATTAAAGTTATAAATTCACCCACTGCCTCGTTCATGACCGTTGAAAATTCAAATGTTTAGGCCACGTATTGAGTCAAAGTAGGGAAGTGGGGAAGTGGGCCATTGGAGCACTTTTGGAAATTTGGTTTTATTTCCAAAAAATGAAGTAAAAGTTATAAAATGATCCATAGTTCCACTGGAGTCTTGAACCCGCCTTTGAAAAGTCAAAATGGAGATGCGGGTCAGCAGAGAAATTTGAGTTTTTGAGGTTTTTGCTTAAAATTTAAAAATTGTAAAAATGAGTCACGACTCCGTCGCCACTCAAATGATGCCACGTGTCATGCCTATATCAGAAGCGAAAGGGCGGGCCGAAATGCTCTAAAATTCCTTTCCTCAAAAAGGTCATAAAATATAAAAGTTTTCCCCGAGCCCCCTTTAGCTAAATCTCTTTCTCGTGGATGGCTCATATTTAAAGTTTACAAAAGCAAGATGAGTGGCTCAAATTCAAAGTTACAAAACAGTTGCAATGGCCTTGGTGCAATGCATCTATTTTTTCCACCATGAGCGCTCCTCCATGAACCAAAAATCCAAACAGCTGCGATATAATGTACTTTTTCTACCATTATTGATCTTTTGATAAGGAAGAAGTTGCACAAGCTAATGATGAAAAGAATGCTACCAAAAAAGCAACGAGTGGATATGATTGAAAGGAATGATCATTTGTACACCTATCGGCTCTCGAGTGCAAATTTGTTAGATGTCACTTTCTTCGAACACATCTGTAACAAACAAAGTATTCCCTGCATATTCTTTTCTTGGGGCGAAAGTTTGGATGTAAAGTGAATGTTATAAAGGCATGTTTCGATCATGCCACAAAGGGGGGGGGGAACCATATTGGACCTAAATTTGTGATTTTTCATGTCAACATGACCTCGATCCATTTGATAAATCTGAGAATGACAAAACAAACATTAATTATACTAATGGAAAACAAAGCTCAGGAGTTATATCATTCTTGATACCTACACTAATTGAAGTTGTGGCAAGCTAAAAAGAATTTTCCGTCACTCTGCAAACCAAAACAAATTTATGAAAGGTTAAAACTTGGAAGCCTTCCCCCTATTTGGTTATTTATGATGTTCAACCAGTAAACTTGTTCAAGATTTCCAATTGACATCGGTATCTTCCCACTCATTTTATTTGAGTTCAATGCTCTGACAAAACAGATACAACATTATAAGGTATTTTTTGGCCAAAGAAGATTCTTTAGAAAGATTATGTGGGGGAGGAAATTACAATAATTATCTTACAGAAAGGATAGATTTCCACACTAGAGTAACTATCTTACAGAAATGTCAGATTTCACAAATTGCTTAACTCGTTGGGAATGGATCCCATAAAAGCACACCCATCAAGATCCTGAACAGAATGTCGATCAGATGTGTTTCTCAATTTTGAAGTGAGATGTTAAACACATGTAGAAAGACTAAATTTTATAGGCTTACATTGTATCGAGGTGAAGTAATTGACCGATGGAGTTTGGGATCTGGCCAGTTAACTCTTTGTTGTAGGATAAATCTTTGTGTCACAAAACACAATAGATAATAATACTCATAAAAATTTAAACAATGCTAAATATAGGAAACAAATTTTCTAGGATAGATCATAATCTGTATTATATGTAGGAGAGACTATGATTTTTAACAAAGACACTGACAAGTTGATACCAATAAATCACATATACAAAGAATTAAAAAAAATGAAGAATTAATTATGGCTTAATCCTTTTGATGTTGTGTTGAATGACAAAAATACAAAGGATAAAGAAATACCAATCAACTCCATTGCAAGATATGAAGGGTACACAATAACTATGGTAACATGGTCAAGAGACATACTGAAATTCATTTGTATGCTCCAGCTTTCGACTTCCTTGAATTGCAGAATGCTTGTCTTTCACCTCATAGAGGAGTGAGCTTTCTTGAGGAACTTTTTTTTGCAATTTACGTAGTGATGCAACCACAACTTGGCATACCTAGGTCAATGGATTGCCTCCACGTTTATGTGTTGCCTTATCTAGGAGAGGAGGATTAAACCTGTCTCACATTAATTTGATGTAATCATTATACTTCTCACATTTGCATGCTTATTTTTATACACCATTTTATGGATATCCTTTTTGCATCTAGGGGTATTTGATTCCGGATCACTCTCTTATAAGTACCCCACCATTGGTGTGTAATCCTTGGACCTATTTGGTTGGTATGTTTGGGTTAACCAAGGTTCTTGATAAAACACCATTGGTAGTTGGGGAAAATACCATCTTCTCTAGAGGATCACTTAAAATCCTTTACCGTAGTAAATTAGTGGGAGAGATTAATGTATCAAGTTGTTTATGTTTTATTTAGTAATGACTAATTCTTCACTTCAATCATGAAATTTATTGGAGGATGGAGATCAATTGTGTCATTTCTCATTAATTGCTTGTTGTCTTCACTTCATAGAACATCATGAACAAATTTAGGTCAAGTCAAAAATGGAATCAGGATTTGGAATTGAGACTAGGGCACTCTGAAGTAGACAAGGGAAGGGCATTGACCATCATGCAGAACATTGGGTTAAGAAATGTTATAGTTGTTGAAGATGATGATGATCCTATTCATATGTTGTCATCATCATTCTCCATTCATCACGGAGTTGAGTCAACATCTTCAACAATGGTTTTACAAGTATGTCTTACTCACTCCTCTCTCACTATGCATTTTAACATTACTACTAACCGTTGCACTCGATTATAATCATTTAAAGCCTTATATGTGTTAAAAGTGAGATATTGAAATTGATTTCTCAGGAATAGGTTAAATGACCATAGTGATTAGCTATGTATCATGTTTTTGTTTGTATTTATGATTAGGAGTTATTTCTAAAAGGTAGTATAGCTTCTATCTATTTAACAGGAATAGGTTACTTGTTTGAAACTTCCTAAGAATTTTCTTTAGGTTATAGAATGTAATAATACCTCGCTAATTTATTTTTTGGTGTGCAAATATACAGCTTTTGATCCATTAAAAATAATATTGGGTGGAACATTACAAGACATAATGTTGGATACTTGAATCAACCTTGCCATCCTTTTGTCAAGAATTTCTCTGTAATGTTTTGATTCACAGATGGATGCCTTCCCATGTCAAGATGGGATGCCCTAAACTTATTTTTTAGGAAAACAGGGTAAGTTCTTAAGTGATTTTCAGACCAGTTATCTTTGCAAGATTATTCTTTTATTGCTCAATTTGTAAGATGTTATTTGATATGAATATGCGACTATAGGGTTGTGGTGTAATTCGGTTGAATGCTTTGAATAGAAGGAATTATCAAATGGTGTTATCGGAGGACCTTGGGACACAAGGAATGCTTACTTTTTTATGAAGTATATTGTTGATCATGGTTTCTAGATAAATGCATGGCAAATAGGTGAGCTATAAGTGAGGAATATTTAGAGCTTCGACTTGCAATTGGAGGTGCGTTCATGGACCTTGATATGTTAGAGATAAGTTTACAAAGAAATTTGAAATTCCTTATTGAATTACAAAATGTGATATACAATTTGTCAGCTAGAGTAAAGATGTTATAGTTGGAGAATATAAATACTTTCATAAGGAATATTGAGGTATAAACTTCACAAATTTCTATGGATTGAAATTTTTAACAAAATATAACATTAGAAGATAGAAGCACTCTTGAGGCATAAAATGTTCTACCCTATTTTACAACTTTGAAAGAAAGGTTTTAGACAAAATGAAAACAACTTAGAAATTTGAATTGAACCTATATGATATTATCCCAAACTCCTCAATCATCTCTAACTAATCCGTAACTATCCTCTAATAGTTCATTTATTCTTTAAACTGAGTTCAATTAATTTTGACAAACTGAATCTGACTCTTGTGTGCATGGACTTGATTGAATCTTAACTCGGTGTTTGACTTATCAACTCATTTATTATAGCATGTTGGCTTATTGGCCTATTCTATGCACAACCGATGATTACTCCAGTCCTGCTGCTAGTGGACTAGTCTGATTTAGTGTTGCAACACACCCATATTTAAAATTGACAGTAGTGCCTATGCTTATGCATCATGGGTAGTATTGATGTAACAGGGCATGCCAACAGATTATCAATTAGAACCTATTTCCTAGTGATGTGCTCAACTACCTCACGTATAAACGAGAGGTTTATTGTATGGTTCAAGTAGTGAAACATTGGAGGCATAATATGAGAGGGAAAGAGACTCGTCCACTGCAATCAAAAATCATTTCAATTCCTATAATCGCGTCATAATCCAAGTTGTGATAAAGTCAATATTTTACCTTTATTATGTGGAAATAGATGTTTAATTTTAAACCTGCTGGAAAGAGCAGCTATAATCTAAAATTTACAGAGAAAGTGGACCAGAACAGACCAGTCCAAGCATTCTAATTCATTTCAATTTGTCAAAGAAAGTATTAGATTTTTGCGCACTATTTGCGATTGGCAAAAAACAAAAAAAATGTTTAAAATAGTAGAAAAAAAGAGAAAACGCCAAAAAACTGTTAAAAACGCAAAAACGTCCAGACAGCTGTCAAACCGTTAAATTTTACTCAATCACAGAAACATCCACAAAGGCCTTTCCCATAGGGGGAACGCCTTCGGCATAATAATAGCATGTTGCCAATTTGACTTAAAAAATTAAATATAATGTCAGGACATTATTGATCAAATAGATAAAATAGTAAATAAACAAGATCGCTTAAAGGAAACACAAACAAGAGTGATATATAGGATTTAATGAATGGCTAGGATTGTAGCTATATGTCTGGACTAATTTTGGGCCAGTGAATGATCTGGAATAGCTAATCCTAGACTATGTAAGCTTTTTGTCTAAAATTATGATCTAGAAACTAACATTACTGAACTGCCTGGAATGGGACATAGGTGCCCAGGAACTAGTGCATGTTTTGGGTACTAACATCTGTGGAATATCCCAAGGTATGGTTATTTATGTGTTGCTTAATTTCACTCCTTTTTCGTTGTAGATCACATTAGATTCATTATGATGCACTTGTACATGTAAAATAAACTTATCTACCTACACAATACTCAAGCACACATTAGATGAATAAAAATGCATATTCTTCAGTTGCACTAACCTCGGTGGTCACCCCAATGTGATTTTCATCAAGAGTTACACTATATTTTAGACTCAGTGTAGTTCGTTTGTGTGTGTGTGTGTGTGTGATTGGATTAGTGTCCCTTGAGATAGTTTTCCCTAGTTTCAATTACACAAATAATAATGGGCTATAACTAATTCATCCCAATGGAAATGTGTGGTATGAAATTTAGAATAGTTCCCCCTAAGTAGTGAATAACATAGACCAAAATGCAGTCCTTGAAGTAGTAGATAAAAAATATTATCTCCTTATAAATGTATGTGTTTCTTGAATGCTTTCCCCCTAATGAGGTTAAATAAGACATATATATGATTTCTTTTCTTAAGTTTTGTCATTAAAAAGTGAAAGGTTGACCAAGGGTGAAAAAAGAAGACAAGAAAGAATTAACATTCGAAAGATAAAAAAAAGAGACAGCAGATAGAGGCTCCCATATCAGACAATATGATCCAGGCGTTCATGTCCCTAATGGTAGGTCCTGTACAGGGTGATCAAAAGATCATATAATGAAATCAGAACTGAGTAGGTTGTTGGATGGTATGTAAAACTATAAATTTTCATTCAAAAACAATAAGCAATAAAGATGGAAAGGATAAAATCAATTTCAAAGCAAAGTAAAGGCGTGTTAATGAGTAATTCAATTTCTCAGGAATCATGCATATATATGCAATATTTATAGGTTAGATGTACATAATAAGTATGTGATTTAGTGAATACATTTTTGCCCACTTTAGGATAGTGAATAAGGATTTAGTAGCATAAAGTAGAAAAGAAAAACATACCTTGGGGAGTCGAGATAATATTGTTCCTAGTAGCATGCTGAATGAGTGTTGTAGCATGTCGAATGGAAAAGTTCAAAATTTTTACCATGGAAATCTAAGGAGAGGGAAGGATAAGGATCTTAGGGGTGACCTTTTTATGTGTGGAGTGATAATTATGTGTGCATAGTTCCTTGAAATTTCATCTTTTTCAGAGCGTGCTTTGAGATTCAATTGATGTTTCCTTATGTGCTTTTCCTTCATTTGGATAAGATAGGACCTTCAAAAAGAAAACAAGTGTATTCAATGCTCTAGGTAAGCGTGATTGAACTTTAACCTAAAAATTATGTAAAAATGGAAATGTGTAATCGAAAATATAAACCAAGGGGCTATAGTACACCTAGAATGCAGAAAGAGAAAGGGATAGAAGTTTGTTCCTGTTTATAGACATAATGCCCAGAAGGTGGTTGGAATAACACAAAGGATTTGGATGTCATTTTGCAAAACTATACATTTGTGATTCTTGACACTAAAATTCATATTTAGGCATCTAATAACAACTAAGGAAAATTTTATTGTGATACCGGTTCATTTTTCCCTCCAACCGTTAACGCTTCGTACTGGATAAGTGCTAATGAAGATGACACCAAACCTAATTTGTAACCTACCTCAGGTGACACATTGTTCTAGGAATATCATTTTCCTACATATACCCTATGTTTAAATCTCTTATTTAGTTCCTGGTTTCATTTCTGAGTAAGTAGTTAGTTCTTGTTAGTAACTAACTGTAATATGAAAATATTGAAACTAGAGAAGACTATAACTGTGCAACTGTTGTAATTGTTATGTAACTATTTTTCCCCAGGACAGGATCACCTAGGTGGGATAATAGTTCCCATCGTTCATGTCTACCTTGGGTTCTTATGCCCATGCTATGAATTTTATCCAAGTCTAGATCTGGCCTTGTTTTGTAACTGATGTTTTTCCTGATCATGTTGTCTGTGTTTCTATAAATACTATCTATAACTGTTGGGAGAGTTAAAAAGGTTCACCCAATGTTTTCCTCCACTTGTTTAGGGTGTGTGAGATGAAAAAAAGAGAACATATCCCAAATGATAAAGGATGAAACTTATGTGTAAATCTGATATAGGAATCCTACATGGGGAATAGGGATTACACATGATAGTTACCATGGTGCAAGAAAAAAAATGGGAAAATGATAACATACAAGTGTTAGTGATAAATAAGAAATGAAAAAAAAATAACAAATAAGGACACGATGAGTAATTGGCTACATATATGGAACACCACTCAGGATGTCAAAAAAATCAAATCTGTCAAGGCTTGTGTAAACAAGGTAACAAGAAAACATAGGGCATAGCCCGCAAACAATGGCAAGAAAGGTACAAGAAAATCATGCAACCATGATTGGAAGGAGTCATGCAAGGAAAATTCTATACATGAAACACTTGTTAGCATGTTAGGAAAGATAAAATTATACAACAATGTAATATCTAAATATAGGAATGGAAATGTGCAATATTAAAATGATATAGCCTGATAGTAAGTGAGAAAAGGTAGATTCTGTCAGCAACCTTAATGGTATTGGTAATGGATAGGAACAAACATCATACATACTGGAACAACCTATAAGTGGCTTGCATTAACCTCAAGATACCATTTGAATGCACATGTGTGTTTGAGAAATAATAAAGCATACTATGAACCATAGTAACATTATAAACAATGGTGCAACATATAGTACTATAAGGAAGCAATAGTACATCTAAATGTGTGAAAGAGAGCAATGAGAAGGGAGGAATAAGGATGCCCCTTACTGTGTGTGTTCAAATTGAGGTCCATATAAATAAACCCTTATCAGTCAAGTATGAACCAAGAACAAGAGTGCGTCATCAGGTGGTATGGGGGAATTTGGATGCCACCAAATGCGAATGCCAAAAGGATCTGTGTGAGATCATCTAAACTTGTAAAAAATCCAAAAGTGGTTGGCTAAGATGCATGATATTCAAATCATTTGATTTTACCTTTGTAGACACAAAATCACACACTTTGGGTATCTATCTAGTCTTGATCGCATACTACTATTCATATGATTCCTATGTAAGAAAAGTACTAATTAACCCATGTCTTTAGCCGTATTTTCTTTTTTTTAGTTTCTCTTTGTGGTCTTACACTCTTCCTATCCCAGTCTATCTTTTCATACTTTGGAATTTCTCACTTTGAACACCAATGCCTAGCCAAGACGCTAGTGCCAGGTGCCCTTGACCGCTTTATAAATTTCTCATATTTTTTTGATCGTTTCTAGCCATTTGGGCATCTTATATTTTTGTTAGTCGGTATTTTCGGAGTTAATTACAAAATTCAAACAAAGGAATAATATAAATATAAAGTTATGCTGTCAGAATAAAGGACCAAGCACTAAGCATTAGCTATCACCACCTAAGGTTACATCCAAAAAGCATCTAAGATCTCCATTGCACCCATTTAGCTCCATCCAAGGGACAAGGGCTGATTATTCAACATACACTTCATAGGAAGGGAATTTTATTCTTTCATGCACACATCTATTTACATCTCTTACATCTAGCTATTTGCTCTCTATCAAGTGCGACACACACAAGAGCCACCTAGGATACAATTCCACACACACGCACACACAAAACTACATTGGGTCTAAAAATTCATGCAAAGCTCAATCATAAAATCACTTGTTTTATATTTGAGGACAATTTAACACCTCATTTACATTATTTTCCTTTTGGGATTTGATGCACTTTTAAGGGTTTTATAGGTCACTTCTTATTGTAGGTAATCAACAACATCAGAGATCATTGTGTGGCATACTAGCAAAAAGAAGCAAATAACGATGAGTACCTTACGGCCCTATAAATCTAGTTTTCGCAACTTCTGAGCAATAATGAGAGCCCATAATAGGTCTTTTCTGCCCCAAGATCCCCTGACCCTCTATAAACATTGTGGTCCTATCATTCCTGACACTTCTACAATTTCCTGAGGCTTTGTGCGACATCTTCCCTTCTCTGTTCATTAATGTGGCACTTCGACACAATCTAGATTTAATTGCAAAACAACTAAGTTTTTTCTATGTCCTCTTTACACTTAGGGTTTCATAATTTTTAGCTTAATTTGTTTGGGTCTATTTTGTAATTAGATTTAGGCATTTATTTATTTCCAATATTTTCTTAATCATTTGATGATCTCATCTCTAGAGTCCACCTTTTCTCCTTCTTTCTTAGGATCTTATCACCATGGAGGTCTCCATCCATGATTTCTTGTAGGACCATCCTGATTGTCTCGATAAACTCAGGTCATATTTAGCAAACACTTACATCCATCCCCATACCTCACCAAAGTATGTGTATCATAATTTTACGTCCACTTTATCTCTCAATGAAGTTCAAATCACTTTCACATTCGATCAGTTACTGTATGGATAAAAATTGACACATGACCTTCAACCACACTCGAATCCATGAGTTCGTGTCGAGGAAGCCGATGTGGAAAATAGGGATCGCCAACTATATGAGAATTACGGACTAAGATCTGGTAGTGTGAATTCATAATAGTTGGATTGGCCAAAGGAGAATAGAGGCTAAGTGTGGGTAGCGTAATATCCCTATTGTTTACTTGATTTATCTACCTACTTGAAAGGAAAATAATTACATAAAAGAGAAAATAAAACAATACAAAACAACTACTCTAATAAAATAATTTTTTTTTTCTTTTCTAGAATTTAGAAGAAATAAAGAAATAAAAAGCTTCTACTCTAATTAACAAATCCTAAAACAAACAAACAATTGGGTGTAGTTGTTTGTATATGCAGAGAAATCTATTTTATTTTAAATAATCAATGCTTCACTAATATATGGAAATAAATTAAACCCTCTACTTTTCCTAAGAAGCACAAGAAGAAATCAAAGCTTCCTAGAAGATTTTCTTCCCTGCAACTTCCCCAACAAGAGTAAAGAAGACTTCTATTGATTATTTCCTATGTGAAGTAATTTACTATAACTATTGAATGATTGTAGCAATGGAAATGCTTATTTTATACTCTATTTTATATAAGTGTATGCGCATGACTTAGAAATAACAATGTGAAGAAATGAGGAAACCGATATCAACCCCAACCTGGAAGCATAGAGTAATGTCAAATCTAGTTGTGTTGTTATTTTTCCACTCATCTTGTATTTTTTATCTCTTGTATTCACGTGATTCCAAGGGATTTTGAATGCAGTAGAAACAATAGTGAGAAGGAACTAAAGCAATGACAAGTTGAATAACAATCTAGTAGAAATGTAGGTGGAAGAGAGATAACACAAGTGAACAGAGCTTGGCTATGTAATTTCCAACAAGAATGTGACAACTCAATAATATAAGAATGCATAAAATAATCTCCAGCCATTTTCTTGAGAACAAGCGATGAATTTATATAAGGTAGGCTGGGAAATGATACAAGCCATTTGGCATCCATGGAGTGCCACATCAACAATGAAGTGGCAGTTTGAATAGTAAATCACACATTATAAGTGGAAGAGGAGATTACCACATGGCCACCAAGCTTAACATTAGCTAAAACGGTTCACAAATGTGGACTCAAATTTATCTGGAGTGGAGAAACAAGTGTCTTAAATCACATTGGAAGGTTCTAGAAATTTCACACAAGACCGCCACCCTGTGCAAAGTGGAAGTTACAGGACCGCCTCCCATCCAAGGGTGGCAATTGCAAAACCGTTGCCCTGCTTGGGTGGCGGTTACAGGAATGCCACCTAGGTAGGGCAGCAATTTTGTTCCTGAAAGCTAAAACAATGGAAAAATGATGCGGGAAGCTAAGGAAAAGCATGCAAAGGCTAAGTAAGGTAATTTAGACTACAAATACAAGATGCAAGGATGTTTAGGAGCTCAAACACCTTTGAAAAAGACACGAATCATCGTTGGGGACCTTTTGTAACCATTTTCTGATAATGTAGCACATGTAAATTTGGGTGCATACATATTGCCCCCTCGGAGAAGCATTTTATCCCAAGTATGGTGTTCCTGAAATGGGGAGTTAGAAGATATAACTTATACGCCTATGTGTCGAAATGTCATCATCCAAGCTCCCATTACCTACAAGAAGAAACAAAGACTCAAGTGCATATAGATATGATATCGAAAATGAATACTAAAACAAAATGACAAGATGATTTACCATCTGTGTGGAGATAAAAGTATACCTGCGCCAACGCTCCATCCCTGTAACGTACATACACTCAAAAAAAAGTTAAAACAAAACATATATATAACAAAAACACTTATTTTCAAATTCATTTGTACTTTCCCTCATGGAAAATTTGGATATTTGGACTACTTGCGACCGTTCTGAGTAAGAAGTATAGTTAAATTGGAGAGAATTTGGAAATGATGGTGTCGGACCCAATGGAAGTAGAAGGGGCTCATAAAATGGGTTAGATATGAGAGACTTGGTATTTTGTGTTAGACCTTAGAGTTTGACCTTTGAGTGTTTTTGGAAAGAACTTATGGGAAATTTTTAACTGAAACAATTGAAGAGGGTCCTCAAAGATGCGGATAGACAGAATATCTTTATTGCTTAATATAATTTTTTGTGAGGCATATATATGATTTTTTATTTGGATTTTTGGCCCATTGCGAGCATTTTGACCACACCCGGTGTGTGATGGCATTGTGCTCAGACTTTAGTTATTATGATATATATATATATATATATATATATATATATATATATATATATATATATATATATATGTACACACACACACACACACACACACACACACACATTGATCAGGCTACCCTTTGCATTAGAGTTGACTTCATTTGCGGTTTTATTTGCATGTGTACTCTAGATGTTTAGAATTTTTTATTTTTTATGCTTTTCATAATGTATGCAATGGATGATGAATGCTAACAAAATGATTTATTTTTATTTTTTTGCAATGCTGATATGTGATGATTATGTAGACACAATGTAATTTTGAACAATAGTTTTTCAAGTAATGTTTAGTACTTATTTTTGTTTTACAAATATGTGATGAATAATGATCTGATAATAAAATGAACTCACTCCACTCCTAACCCCACACAACCAGTAAGATATGAGAGCTCAACACCGAGAGCCAGGAGGGAGGCAAATTGTATGATTTTGATAGAGATGGAAATGGTGAGAGAAAGACAAGGTTTTGACATAAACCCAATTAGGAACCTACAACTTAACTTTGCATATAGTTTACTACATATCCTAGAATGTGATTTCTTTCAATTTTATCTAGACTTAGATCTGTAGATGGCCTCCTAATTGAAAAAATGTGGTTTTAAGGTTTTAACTCTATTTTGTAACATGCACATCTAATTCATTTTTCTTGGGATTTTAAGATTCTCAAAGAACTTTTTATTGAATGAATTTGATAAAACTTTTTTATTTATTTGTAGATATCCCCTACACCTTGCTCCATGCTACCAGTAGGAATTATGGGCTCATCACCAAGGACAAGGCATAGGAAAGTAAGGGTACTTCCCTCCTTTCCCAGCCTCATGCCACTTATAACAGGCATGGGGTCAACACAAAAGGTAGGTGAGGCAAGGAAGTGTGCAAATAAAAAATTATGTATTAATTTTGGCTTTGACATATATACTTTTTAAATTTAATTTAAAACTTTGAATTGTGCTTTTGGGAGGGAGAAATTTCTCCTAGCCTCAACCCCACACAACTAGTAAGATGCAAGGGCTCAACACTGAAGGCTGAGATAGGTGAAAAAGTGATATGGGTAAAAATATTTAGAATGCTTTTACTACAAAAGATGTTTTTATGGGGAAAAATATGACATCATGAAGCTTTTAGAATAGACTATGGGAAAATACACCTGTGCTAGAAGAAAGCTATAGGCAGAACCAAATATGCATGCCTTGGTAGGATTAGTGTAAAAATTTGTCTTATTCTATTAGAATTGATGAAATGATAAAAAATATTGATGATAATATTATGAATGTTTGAAGAGATGTGATTTGAATGATTGCCAATGTTTTTAGAAGTTTTTGGAAGTTACTTGAAAATAAGTTTCTTGATTAAATTTTTTACAGAATGATCTAACATATGAAATGCAATGCAAATGCAATAGTGTACATGTGGAAGTGCAAATGGAATACATGCAGAAATGTCTAGGGTGAAGAGAGTTGAAAGATGTAAACTTACTTACCCCCAAGAGTACACATTGAAGAAACACGATCTTTGAAATTTATGTTCTCTTGACAAAGATTTACTATTCGGGGTTTAGACCTACAACCCCTACCCATGATTATGTATTTATTTTTATTCAATTTTTCTATTTGGAGGAGATATTTGAGAACCTCTATCGTGTTTTGAAACATTGTGTGTAAGTGAGAATGACTATGTTGCTCAGCTTGGTGAAGCATAGTGACTTCATGTGACCTTTGTTGTGCTATGGGATCACATCCTATGGAGATGACATACTTTATTTCTGACACGTTCATATCTAAATCAAGGTTTGGAATATAAAAATACCTAAGGATGGCTTTGATGGGTACCATATTTATTTCATCCCTCTCTTCTTCCTTTGTTAATTATATCATATTTATACCTAGGCCAAGACCATCGGTGGGAAGAGAGGCCATACCAAGAAGGCCACCCATGCCTTGTGGTTAAAATGGGAGGAAGACCAACTCATCACTCTCCAGGAGTTTAATGATTTCTATTGTGGTTTAAGTGCACATGGTTTCCACATATATTTCTCTACTTTTATCAATTTTGGAAACCTCGAATGTTTTTGGATCAACAACTTCATCCTTTGGAACACTCGAGGTGGTTATGACCAATTGGTTTGATGGAGGCAATTTGTTTAACTGGTTTGTAGGGAGATCATATTCTGAATGGACTCTTCTTTTCTTCTTGAGGTTTTCTAAGTGTATATCAAAGGGCTCAAGATCCCCTTGGGCAATGAATACTTTTCCCAAAGGGAGTAATCTAACTTCCTAGAACAAGGTAGAAGGAATAGCCTTCATTCGATGAATCCAAGGTATCCCAATGATAATTTTATATTTTTATTCCCCTTCAATGATGTAAAACTCCATCAAGATGGTTTTTGGCCCAAGAGTGATAGGAAGAACTATGGTTCCAATTGAAGTTTCCTTTAAACTATCATACCATCTTAACGTCTTTCTTATGGAGGAGCAATTGTCTCTCCATATCCTAACTTCTACAAGAAAGATAAAGGAACCAAAGTTACAGCAGCCCCATCATCGATCATGGCTCTCTTAATACAATTGTTATAAACTCAAACCTGTAAATATAGGGCAAGATCGCCTCTTTCATCTATTTCAACATCAAATGACATCTTGTCTATATCAAAGACAAACCTAATATCCCTATCATTCTATCCCAGAGGATGTATGTTAAATTCATTATGATTTATTTGAGCCCTAGGAGGGGGTGTAACATGGATTAGATGACCAAGACCTAGTGCATCGAGCAATGCAGAACGATGCACAGGGAAATTATTTAGAAACTCTAGTAATGAGATGTGAGAGAAGGTCTTGTTCAAATATGATATTAAATCATAGGATCCTACTAGATTTGAGATTATAGTAACATCATCCTACAAGAAAGAATGAGTGGGTAGGGGTTTTGGAAACTATTCCTTCACTTGAGTTATTACATCAATTTATGGTTCAACTTCTAACTCAACCAATCCCAAGATCACCGTATTATTGTTTGAGCCAAGATTATGAACAACTTGAGAGTTATCAGAACTTGAGGCTTCACGGTTGTTATTCCCTATAGTAATTCCTTTGTTTACATTATAAGGATTTTATTTGGAATCCTCAAGATGTTTAGGGAATAGATCCCTAAATATGCTTAGGTTTTCTTTCTAAGGTGCGATGGGTCTGTGTGATCAAAATGTGGATTTGTTTCAGGATTTAGTAATAACATATCTACAAAGAGCTACCTTTTGTTTCTGGGAATTCTTTGTAGAAACTTGTTGCAATTGCGGAAAGTTATATCATCGTGACCTTGAAACTTATGAAAAACACAATATAGGTTAGGATTGTAATTTATTGGCCTTTGATAATAATCTTGCAGTTGTTGATTATAACCTTGATTGTAGTTTTGAGATTGTTTTTTATAACCACATGATTCGTTGCCCCTTGGCCGGAGTTTTGGTACTGGTTCAGGCCTTTGGTTTGAATTTTCTTTTGAGGGGGAAGGTTCACATCAACCATTTTGATTTAGGTGATAGTGTTAGGGCCTATTTGATTGCACATGTTTTGGTTATTGTTATGGTTGTTAGTGTTACCATTGTTCATAAAACCAACGTTCTTGGCTTGATCAACAACTCCATTCATGGTAGGACCATGATTGCGATTCACACCCTTAGGTCCTTGGTTGTTGGACCCAGTTTTTTGATAATTTTCATTATTTTGGTTAACAAATGCCAATTTCCCATTGATACCATAGGTCTTATGCCAATTATCGATAGCAGCTTGGTTGATTCAAAGCGTGCCTTCCAAAACTTCCTCATAACTACGGAAAGGAAAATTTTATACTTCTTCTTTAGTCTCTCGATTGAGTGAACGAAGAAATAGATCACAAAGTTCCATCTGGTCAATGTTGGGTGTACTTGTAGAGGAGTAAAAAACTTTATGCCATCTCTGGATAAAATGGGTGAAGGATTCATTTTTATCCTTCCTAATGTGCAGAAATTCCCTAAACCCTGTACGTAACAAATTTTTCATTTCAAAAGATTTGATGAATTCCAAAACAAGTCGTTTAAAGGAATTTATGGAAGCTTATAGAATTTGATAGTACTAGTCTAATGCGATTACTTCAAGAGTTTTTGGGAAGATTTTAGCTATTACGACCTCCCAAGGAAGCAATTCCTTGATACCAGTAACATAAACATAGATATGAGTATTTGGGTATCCTTCTCCCTTAAATTTAGGAAGATCAAGCAATGGGTGTGGAGGCATAACACCACGCATAGTGAAGTCAAGTGGTTCCTTTAATTACTCAACGTAGGTACCCATTATGTAGGATTCCCCCATCGAAGATCCTTGATGAGGAGGTGGAGGAGGAAGAGTCATATAACCAGCATTATAGGTATTGATTGGAATGTATGGAGCTCCTTGATATGGTTCATAAGGAGAAGGGATGACATGTGGGTCCATCTAGGGGGACTTTGAATACATATGCAAGTAAGGTGGGATGATACCAGGATATGGACTAATGGGCATAAAACCAAGGAACATCAAATTTTCTAATGGAGCGACATTCGAGAATGCACTTCTGGCCAGACCTTACATAGGATAAGTTTGAGAAGGATGAAGTCCCATCCCTATTGTGTTATATATTGTGATAAGATCACCCAGATTTGATTGAACTAGATAACCTTGTTGTACAGGATGTTGTATTGGTTGTTCATTGGTAGGAATGTATCCCTTGTTGTCAACTAGATATCCCATTTTCTTTCCTACTTCATGATTTGGTTGGGATGGTTGGAAACTCTCTAGTTCTCTAATCCTCCCTACTAAAGTATAAATTTAATCTTTGGGAGAGGATTGAGTACCTTTTTGGGGTTCGTGTAGCATAGGGTTTAATTGAGAAGGCTCATGATACCATGTTATGAATTATTCGGTGTTATAATTATTGTCTTAGAAATAAGAATCATAGGATATTTATTTGACATTTATAATTATTGTCTTCCTTAGAAATAAGAATCATAGGATATTTATTTGACATCTAAGAGGTCGTAACCATCATTCTATCTAAACACTCGTATATTTGATGAAGAGAAGTAGCTATTCGTGTAAAAATGCCATCTTCTGTTGGTTGCATGGTAATGTGAGGTCTTGACAAGAATCTAGGGTAACAACTTGTTCTACTTGTAATAGTCACATGGTTTGCATTGGGTTGAATGTATCACATGTTTAACGGTTGATCAACCTCCTCCATACTTACATAGCTAATAGGGTTCAAAGTGTAACTAGGGAAGGTCTGCACGTTGCTTGTGTAATTGTCAGCCCATCTAGAAAGGGAAGGGGACTATTGTGGTTGAACATTTGTATAATATCTATCAGAGCCAAATGGCCCACCAATCTCTCTACTAGATGTATTTTTAGGAGGTATTAAATACCTACCAAAATAGGGAAAAATGGAGAGGTGAGGTAATAACAATGAAATAAAGAACATGAGAAGAGACTAGCTCTTCACGTTGGGTTCACCAATTTATACGGATGAAAAGCAACACGTGACCTTCAACCGCACTCAAATCCTCAGGGTCATGCTAAGGTAGCCAATGTGGAAAATAGTTTTGGCTAATTATAGGAGAATCAGGGACTAATATCTGGTAGTGTGAATTCCTAGTAGTTGGATTTGTCAAAGGAGAATTAGAGGCTAAGTGTGGGTAACGTAATCTCACTATTGTTTACCTGATTTATCTACCTACTTGAAAGGAAAATAATTACATAAAATATAAAATAAAACAACTACTCTAAAAAAATAAACATTTTTGTTCTTTTTTGGAATTTAATAGAAATAAAGAAATAAAAAGCTTCTACTCTAATTAACAAATCCTAAAACAAACAAACAATCAGGTGTAGTTGCTTGTTTTTATAGAGAAATATATTTTATTTTAAATAATTAAAGCTTCACTAACCTATGGAAATAAATTAAACCCTCTACTTTGCCTTAGAAGCACAAGAATAAAGCAAAGATTCCCAGAAGCTTTTATTCCTTGCAACTTCCCCGACAAGAGTAAATAAGACTTTTATTGAGGATTTCCTATGTGAATTAAATTACTGTAACTATTGAATGATTGCAACAATGAAAATGCTTATTTTATACTCTATTTTATATAAATGTATGTGTATGGCTCAAAAATAATAATGTGAAGAGATGAGGAAACCAATATCAACCCCAACCTAGAAGCATAGAGTAATCACAAATTTAGTTGTGTTGTTCTTTTCCCCCTCATCTTGTCTTTTCTATATCCTATGTTCACATGAGTCCATGGGATCGGGAATGCAGTAGAAGCAACAGTGAGAAGGCGCTGGAGAAATGACAACTTGAATAACAATATGGTAGTTATGCAGGTGGAAGAGAGATATCACAAGTGAACAGATCTTGGCTATGTAATTTCCAACAAGAATGTGGTAGCTCAACAATACAAGAATGCACAAAATGATCATTTTCTTGAGAACAAGCAATGAATTTATAGAAGGTAAATAGGGTAATGTTCCAATCCACTTGGCAGCCATGGGGTTCCACATCAACAGTAAAGGGGCAGTTTAAACAATCAATCACACATTACAAGTGGAAGAGGAGATTTCCATATGGAAATCAAACTTAAAATCAGCTAACACGGTTTGCAAACGTGCACTCAAAGTGAACTAGAGTGAAGAAATACACATCTTAAATCATGTTGGAAGGTTCTAGAAATTTCAGACATGACCAACACCCTGTGTAGAGTCGTGGTTACAAGACCATTGCCCTGCTAAGGGAGGTAGTTACAAAACCGTCACCTTGCCTGGGCAGAGGTTACATGACCGCTACCTAGGTAGGGCAACAATTTTGTTTCTGAAAACTAAAACAATGGAAAAATGATGTGATAAGCTAAGGAAAATCATACAAAGGATAAGTAAGGTAATCTAGGCTATAAGTATACGCTGCAAGGAGGTTTAGGAGCTCGAACACCTTTGGAAAATACATGAATCATCATTGGGGACCTTTTGTAACCATTTTCTGATAATGTAGCACATGAAAATTTGGGTTCATATTGGTACCTTCCCAAGCAATGTTAAAACATGACCCCCCCCTTGTACGTTAAATTTTGCAACAATAATATTGGGGTCAAGCGTCCTTTAGTTGAAAATGGTTCGAGACTCAATATTTTTAATATTGCTTTTCTCCATCAATTGGGTCTATCTGAATCTTCTTTGGCTCCTTCCTCTATCTCTATTCATGGATTTGACAATTTACCCAAGCATGTTTTAAGGGCTATCATACTACCTGTCATTATTGCACCATGTACATTTCCCATTCTATGTCATGTCATGCCCATAAACCTTAATTATAACATTCTTCTTGGGCGGCCTTGGATTCATCTTATGCATGCAGTCCCCTCCACTTTACATACATGACTTAAATGCCATTATCAGGGAGTTGTCTATGAAATTCAGACAAATGCATCCCCGTTTGCATATTGCAATTATATTGAGCATACTATTGACACTCCTAGTTCATTTTCTCCATATTTTTATAAATATGATCTTGGATATCAATATTTAGTTCATTATGGTTTATCCGGTAATGGCCTAGGCCAAAAATGACAATGCATGATAGAGTCATAGGCTATACTCACTCAATCTAGAAAATGTGGTTTGGGATACCATCCTCCATCTCTAACTTCCTCAGAAGCTTATACTATGTTGCATACTTCTTTACTTCAGTTTGTATATCCAGACCTCATCAGTGATTGAACTTCTATTGCTTGGGATAATTTATATGCTTTCACCACTAATGAATCCCTTATGGAATACATGGGATTTTACCACCACTTCCCTTCCTTTCATCATAAGAAGCATTCTCCATTGATTCTTAATGCTACTACTTTCTTTGGAGAGTGTGTTACACTTATAGATAATATTGATCCTCTTGACACAATTCATACTGACCCATACATTCAGGATCCATATACTCTTCTCAATGAGGATACCATACAATATAACCTTGGAACTTATGATAACACACAAATCATTTTGTTAGCCACTTCTCTCACACCCAATGTAGAACAGGATATCCAACAAGTAATTTAGGAAATTTAAGACATTTTATCCTATGACTATAGTAATATGCCTAGAATTGGTCCATCTATCAACATGCATAAAATCTTTCTCCACCCTGGTGTAAAACCTGTTCAACATAAAATCCATAAGAATGCACCCGAAGGTCGCACTCCTTGTTAAAGAATAAAATAAATTCTCCTTGATGTTGGATTTATTTGTGTCATCGATTACCCCAGATGGGTGTCTAATATTATACCTGTCATGAAACTAGATGGCCGTGTATGTTGTTGGACAAATTTTCATGATCTTAAAAAGGCTTGTCCCAAAGATAGTTTCCCTTTATCCCACATCGATGCCATTGTTGATTCCATGGTTGGGTACAATATTCTTTCCTTTATGGATTGATTCCCTGGTTATAACCAAATTAAAGCAATCCCGAGGATCAAGAAAAAACTTCTTTTACTATGCTATGGGGAACATTTTTCTACACGGTCATGCCCTTTGGTCTTTTAAAACATCAGGGACACATACCAATGCATAATAAAACACATATTTCATGATTACATCCACAATGTTCTCGAACACTATGTTAATGATATATTTATAAAATCATGTCACCATTCTACACACGCTCAAGACCTTCGCACATTCTTTGAACGATTATGACATATGTTTAAATCCCAAAAATGTGTTTTTGGAGTCACAACCGGAAATCTCTTTGGATACATTATCTCACAACTTGGCATCAAAATAGACCCAAATAAAATCAAGTAAATTTTTGACATGCCTCCACCCCAAAATTTACATCAACTGTGCTCATTACAAGGGAAAAATCAAGTTATTCGAAGGTTTATTACGCAGATCATTGATAAAACCCATCCATTTATGTGCTTGATGAAGAAGGATACTAAATTTGTCTTGGATGATCACTTCCAACAAGCCTTTGATGCCATAAAATCATATCTTTTAAATCCACCTGTCTTAGTTCCCCCCATGGCTGACCATCATTTCTTGTTATATATTTCCACCACATTTCATGCCTTAGGGGCCCTGCTTACACAAACTATGATTCTCAACATGAATGTGCAATCTATTATATCATTCAGACATTGCTCTCTTACAAATGCAACTATAGTTATGTTGAAAATATGTCTCAACCTTGTCTTTGTAGCAGAAAATTATGCCATTACCTACTTAATAACAAAGTAAATATAATTACCAAAGTAGATTCATTACGATACCTCTTATCCCGCATGCATCTCTCAGTATGTCTACCACGTTTGTTCATGCTAATTACCAAATTCAAATTCAAATTCATCCCACTTAAAGCCATTAAATGATAGGTCATTACAGATCAACTAGCCGAGTCACCTCTGCATGATGCATCTCATGTTTATGATTCCTATCGTGATGATTTCACTACTTACGCCATCGATTAGAATACTTAGACCATGTATTTTGATAGATCTCATTGTTGCTTTGACACTAGGGCTAGGATAGTCTTCATAACTTTGTATGGCGATCCTCTCCCCTTCGCATATTACTTATGGTTTTCCTATAACAATAAAATCATTGAGTATGAATCCCTCACTCTCAACCTTCTCACTACTCACAAGTTGTTTATACAAAATATCTGCATACGTGGATATTCAAAGCTCGTTATTAATCAAGTTAATGATGTATATATCACACAAAATAAAAGAACTTAATCCCATATAATACACATTTCAAGGATATCTTAGCTACGTTTGAGTCTTACTCTATTACCATTATCCCCCGTAAGGAAGACCATCATGCAGATGTTATGGCTAGTGTGACATCGCTTATCCCTAAGGACATAAATGATAAGTAATCCATGATTTTTTTTAGCACTTGCGACATCCTTCCACTTTTACTATACCCATAGTAGCTTGTGCCATCACATTTAGTCATGAAAATCTTGAATTGTTCACTCCAATTTACAACTTTCTATACCAAAAAACCATTCCTAATGGTCTACAACCTCATGAAGCTCATCGCTTGTGACATGCGGCCACCCATTACATCATCATAGGGGTAGAATTATTTAAACGTGCACTTGACGGTCAACTACTACGATGTATAAGACTCGCTGACATCCCCACCGTTATCTCTTAGATATATGAAAACATGTGTGGTGGCCACTTCTCTAGAAAATCTATGACACAAAATTTGTTACGTTGGGGATATTACTGGCCTACCATGGAGCAATATTGTCTTGAATACACTACACACTACAATAAATTCCAAAATCATAGTAATGTGCACCATGCATCTGCATATGATCTCCAATGGATTACTCCAAATTGGCCATTTTCTCTACGGGGTTTTGATATTATCAGGATGATAAATCTTGAATCGGGTGAGGGCCACAAGTTTATTAGTCTTACCACATAATATTTCACAAAATGGGTAGAAGGAACACCACTGCAAACTACAACATGCACTAACATTTGCAGATTCATCACTACTCACATCATTACATGTTTTGGCATTCCCTCTGCCATTATCACTGATAATGAATCTTCCTTAAAAAATAATGATATTAATTTTTTTTGCACAAAATTCAAAATTAAGAAATAATTTTGTACTCCTTATTACCCATAGAGAAATGGCCAAGCTAAGGCCACCAATAACACTATTGTCAAAATATTATGCAAGAATGTTGCTACTAATGGTGATGACTGGCATAATCAAATCTTCTACGCTCTTTAGGCTTACCGCATTAGTGTGCATATCCCTAATAATACCACTCCTTTTTCACTAGTCTATGGTACTGAAGTTGTTATCCCACTAGAACTCTAGATACCCTCATTACGTGTTTCACTCAAAGGCATACATAAATACAATGGTTATCATGAAAAATTATTAGATGAGATGGAAATGTTATACTTTCGCCATGTCGAAGCACTTGAAAATTTACATGCACATCAGTCTCACATTTCTCAGGCATACAATTGTAAAAATCATCCTCACAAATTCAACGTAAGTGATCTGTTGTTAAAAGAAAAATAGAAAAGCACAAACACAAAAATTACTCTCAAAGGAAAATTAGAGCCCAATTAACTTGGTAATTATATTATTACTAAAAATCTTGGCTGCGGTGTCTATTGCCTTGCCACTCTTTTGGGTAAGCTACTAACAAACCCACTCAAATTTATACACCTTAAGATATATTACACATAAAACAACACCCATTACCCGATGATGCACTCTCATGCTTTGGTTCACACTTGACTATTGAAGGCATCCTATATACATGAACCTTACACACTACTCACTACACACTTTGCACATCGCGTATTCATGACATATTTTTCTCATAACTTCTATCACGCACTATGCACCACCTCATGCATACTACACATTCCACACTATACACTTCACACATCACGCTTTCATTACATCTCTTTCCTACATAATCTATTATACACTCTACACATTCACAACATATTTTTTCTTATCTACTTCTACGCACTGCACTCATTATCCTATGACGCACTCTAGTCCCATGGTTCATACTCAACTACTAAGGGTATACATCTCAAATGAACCTTACCACACTCACATAATCACTCATTCACTTCCACTCTCTACACTCTACTCTTTGACGATCACATTTTTATAGTGCACCATTCAAACCATTTCCTAATGGCGCACTCTTGTTCTATGGTTCATTCTTGATTGCTTAGGGGGTATGTATAAATGAACCTCAATTCATGCATACTCATTCAAACTCACTCGGGGGAGACGATAATCCTATCACACTCACTCTGCATTCCATTCCATCTCATCCACAACATACTGCATATATTGGTCGTATTTATTCTTCCTTACATATGCTTATATGTTCACTTTCTTACACATGCTAAATATATATTGTATGTCATTATCTTTCCATATACGCATGCACATTCACTTGTCTTCTATTTGTGATCATATAATCTACACAGATCGATACACATAGCATGGATGCTTTGTGCAGTACCTCATACCAATCCCACAAAGGTTCCTGGGGGCATCCAAATTCATACACTACAGGTGCTATTGTTTCATTTTTCATAGAAAATTACTATATGGGAGTATACATGCTTTGACATAAATTTATCATTCTAACATGCTAATGGGTGTTACATGTGTAACATTTTCTTTATAGGTCTATTTACTTCCATGGTTGTCTATTACATTGCTTTCTCTTTGTCTACATTTATTTGTGGGCTTTACCATTTTTATTTTGTGCATACTATCTACTTTTGGCTTCATCAACCTTTAATTTCTTGCGACATAGTGAGTGACGTACCATGTTTTTAATGCACTCTTCGTTTTCTACATTGTCTTCTTGAGTATTGTCTTCTTGCGTCTTAAATTAAACATTGTCTTTTTATTTGCTAGCTTACATATTGTCTTCTACATGTGTGTTTTTCTTTGTTTGCACTAAGACTTATCTCCTAAAAAATTTGTTTATGTGTTCCTTGGTTTCTACCAGGCACACTCCTTCCCCCCTGGACGACACAATTTCAACACAATGGTCGTTCCTTCTTTGGGCCGCATACTCCTTCAACAACGTTGCATGCATCTCAAATGAGGGGCTCATCATTTGGTTGAATTAGTAACCCCATACAGTAGTCTACACTCACAATTCAACCTAACACGGTACTTATACAACACACTCATCAGTCACAATAACAACCCAGATCCTAACTTGGGTCCTTAGCACAACACATACACTAACTGTAGTCACAAAACCATGCACTTTAGATACTATTTATCATGGTTTCATGCTAATATTTAGATGGTTCTTGAGTGAAGAAAGTACTAATCAAACCTTGTATTTTGAGCATCTTATTTAATTTCATTTCACCATTCCCGACCTTTTACACCCACAGGTCCAATCAAATTTTGTCACATGGTGTTATATTAGCCTCAATTGGGGTGTCCAGATTAGTACTGGGGCACCCATGGGCGCCCTAGTCCCACCATGGGTTTCCCACCACTTTTTGAGATCTTTTCGGTTGTTTATCCTTCTTATCTTTTTGGTGGTCATCCATTTCAGGGTTAATTATGAAATCAGATTAAGAGAATCCTATAAATATAAAGTTATGAGACCATAATGAGGGACATAGCATTAGTCATTACTATCATCCATCTAGATTTGCATGCATCTATTACATTGGATATCACTTGCATCCACATAGCTCCATCATCAAGGCACAAGGTTAGGACATCTACATCACACTTCATAGAGGGAGGGATTCTATTCTATCCCATGAACACATGCTATTACATTTTATACATTTATTTATTACTCTCTACTTCATAAAGTGTGACTAGAACACGAGCACCTAGGGCACATTATGCACACACTCACCAGAAATACATTTGGCTGTGAAATGTACTGCACCGCTAAGTTAGTAAGCCCACTATTGTGGCATCTGACGTCAGTATGACCCATTCATTTACATTTTTATTTTTTAGGGCTTGATGTTGTTTTATGGTTTTGCAGGTATTTTTATGCATCTTGGATTATTTCTGACATCTGGTATGGGGCAAAAAAATATTATGTGACACACAATGATGGTTTCAGACCACCTCCCATCCATGTGAGACTCATTTCTGAATCTTTTGTACAGACCAGGGAACCCAATTTACAGACCAAAGCACCCATAAGTGCCCTAGTCCCTCTTCAAGTGCCATAGTATAGCCATATATTCCATATCCATCCTTTTTCGGGGATTCTACATAGTCGTTCATGCTTCCATATTTTACAATCACCTTTGTGACACAGTGTTGGGAGTGTACTTTATTCAGCTGAGTTCTTTCCTCTTCCCTCTTGCACATTAGGGTTAGCATTTCCTTTTACATAGTTTTTTAGGTCATTTACATACTTCTTTACTATAATTATTTATTTTATTTACATTTTTTCATAGCTTAGATTAAATATAGATATAACCCCATTCTCTGCATCTTTATTTAATCACTAATGCCTAGATCAAGAAAGTAGCAACTGGGAACCCTTTACCCTTCCTAGACACCTATGACCAAGGGCAATAACACCACATTCACCGGTTTAACACAGTCTACATCATTTCACACAAATTTTGATAGGAAAGATAGTCATTTAGCTCTCGTCATGCATGCATTACATTTCTTTTTTATTTTTGCATTGGATCGGAATTGTTCAAACTAGATCAAATTTTTACACACCATCTGTAGTAGTTTTCATATTTCAGGAAGTAGTTAAATGTTAGAGGATGACACAAAAAAATTTCTCCCTACACTTCTCTTCCATTTTTGGCACGAGATCACCAAAAAAACTCACATATAGTGTAACTGGCATGAGATCACCTGAAAACTCATTCTTCTACATCATCTTCAGGATCCTTCCTACACCCTTCTCTCATCATGGATCAGGCGCACATGTTCCTTTTTCACATTTTTACTTAATCTTTACAATAAAGATCACACACTTTGATCATATACACGTGTTTTTGACTACTTGGTCATTCTTCTCTTTTACAGGTTCCATCCTTATGAGAAGAGGTAGTCAACTATCATCCTACATCAACAAAAATCATCAATCAACAACAATCCTACTACAATCTACATCGATGATAGGTCCATATCCCATGACATCGAAAACATATGCTCTCACCCTAGGGTAATCATTCATCATCACTTATTTTCCACTTCCTCCTCTTTAGCATCCATACTTCACATTTTTATCACTTCCATGATTTTCCTTGTCTCTCAGACACACTTTTCGCCATCAATCTACATGGTTATGAGGTGTTCATCTCTTATCTACTTTATTTTATTGAACATTTTCTCAAAAACATAAAGTGGGGGGAAATGTAAACACAAAATTACTGCATTTTGGGTATTTATCTACTCCCGATCACAGTACTATTATTTATATGATTCCTAAGTAATAAAAGTACTAATTAACCCATGTCTTTGACCACCTTTCTATTGCTTTTAGTATTACTCAATTTTGGTCTTACACTCTTGATTTCCCATTCTGTCCTTTTCATACTTTTGGATTTTCTCATCCTTAGACACTAATACCCAACCAAGACATCATTGTCAGGCGCCCCCATGCCCTCTAGGTACCCCTGATATCTTTTTACTTTGCTCACATCATTGTAGGTCCTTTCTAGCCATTTGGGCATCTTATATTTTTGGTAGTTAGACCTTTTCAGGGTTAATTACAAAATTAAAGCAAGGGAATCATATAAATATAAAGTTATGTGACCATAATAAACTACCAAGCATTAAGCATTATCTATCAACCCCCTACGGTTGCATTTACAAGGCTATCTAAGGGCATTCATTGCATCTATTCTAGCATCCATTTAAGGGACAATGGGATGCATTATTCTACATAAATTTTATAGGAGGGGAATTCTATTCTACACCTATGCACACATATATTTACATTTATTTACATCTATCTACTTGATCATTATCAAGTGAAACACACACAAGAGCCAAGTAGGGAAATAATTCTACACACACATAGCATAGAACTACATTGAGTTTCGAAATGTAGTGCAGCACTCAATTGTAAGTTCACTTATTTGACAGTTGAGGACAGTCCAACCCCTCATTTTCATTTTTTTCTTTTTGGTGATTTGATGCACTTGTGAGGGTTTTGTTTTGGTCAATATCTTTATTGTAGGTTATCAACGACCTCAGTGATCATTGTGTGAAATACTAGAGATCAACATTTGAAGGACAAAGATACACCTTGCGACCAATGCAGAGATGTTTTTTTATAGCTTTTGAGCAATCACAAGATGCCCAGAGCAGGTTCTAGGGATCACCACAGGCACGTCCATGTCCCTTTCCATAGATCATCCCAATCCAAAAATATCCTGTTAGTTTTGTACACTTTTCTCAGGCTCTGTGTGACAACGTCCTCCCTATCTTTGTTTATCAATGCGGATCATTTCGGCATAGTCCAAATTTAATTATGAAACAACTAAGTATCATTCTATCTCCTTCTTTAAAATTATGGTTTCATACTTTTTATATTAATTAGCTTGGGTCTATTTTGTACTTTAGTGTTTATTTATTTACTGCTACATTTCAATCAGATTTAGGCATTTATTAATTTCCAATATTTTCTTGATAAAATTTTGAAAAATCCTGAGATACGGAGATCATACATGCCCATACCATATTCCTCATTAGTGAATGGTCTACCAGGGAACTTGAGTACATTCTAGCATGTCACATTAGAAGAATAATTAGGGAGTGAATTATTTCCAATAGTAATTACTTAGAAGTGATTGGAAAAGTGAGAAGAGTATTATGTCAATCAATACTACCACTAATGTAGTGAAGCCAAGAGTTCTTGAGAGTGTGGGGAGAAGGATGATGGTCAAGTGCAAAAAAAACTTTCATTTAGAAGATACTTGGGACTAGAGATGCAAGGAGGAAGATATATCTTTATATTAAGGGTGAGGCACAAACAAATGGGTGATATCAGTAGGAGTAAATCCTAACTAGGTGAGGCCTTCATATGTGCAAACATTTTCAGAACAATTAGGATCATAAGGAACATGATTCCAATACTTTTGATCAATGTATCATGTGCAATTAAAGTAATCACAATGAGGTAATGAAATAGGAGAAGAGATAATAGTAACATGTGACTAGGACTATTGTATGAGGAAGGAAGCACAAGGGGGAAATAGGCTCTAAAGCATGTATGATATTATAATAAGGAATCATAGAAGTAGTAGTGGGTTGACTGATGGGATATTTGACTTAATATTCACTAGGACCAATAACAATATAGTGAGTATGAAATAGAGACTCATCAAAATCCATGGGAGTGAATTCTAAAGAATGTAAGAAATCATCAGTGAGCTCTACATTATCAACATTATTATCATCAAAATAATTAGTCTCTACGTGGGAGTATTTTTTATAATTTTATAGGGTCTTAGAATAAGACGTGGAAGGGGAATGAGAGGATATGACAAGAGATATGATATTGGTAGTAGGATTTTGAATAGAGGAAGTAACAAAAGGTGGAAGAGGCAAAGTATAATTGCTAGATTCCCCAACAACATATGTATTAAGACATTGCAAGGAGATATGTTCATCCATGGGAATCATGATTTAATAAAAATAGATATTAAATATGATTTGAAAGTAACTAATAATGTGTAAATTTGATAAAATATAGTGAAATACAAATGCTATATGCTCATGCAATGCAAGACTATAAGAAAATGGAATAGATGAGTGACTTAGCTGATTTTTTATGTCTTCTGTAGATGGACGGGACTGTGTATATGTTGAATCTGGCTGAGAATGATGTCACAAGAAGCTCACAAAGAGTTATGGGGCTCTATACCGATCTAGATAGGGGCACCCAATGGAGAAAAAGTTATGTGGATGTTGGTGTCTAATTTTGGGTGTTGGTGATTGTGCGGATGCTTAGGATATGTTTCTTTTCTAGATATGAGGAGTGTCACTTTAATCTCTACTTTATCGCATTACCTTTTCTATTAAGGTTTCAATCACACATGTAACCTGCAAAATAAACCCTAGATACCTACAAAAACTCGCAAACATATCAAATTTGAATAAAATATGAAAAATGTGAAGTCGGAATGACCCCTATGGTCACTCAAAGAGTGAACCTATTACCGAGCATAGCACTACATTCCAAAATCCATGTATTTTTGTGTGCTTGTGTTTGAAATAGTGTCTTTAGGTTTCCCTCGTGCCTATGACACCAAGATAGTGGGCTATAACTAGATTATATGTAAATGTGTGGTATGAAATTTAGCACTTCCCCTTCCTATGCAATGTATGTAACCTAAAAATGTTGTCCCTTTGATGGTAGTGATAGTATGTATATTTGATTTCCCTTTAGAATTTCCAGACAAAATAATAGTGCTATATATATATATATAGCACTATTATTTTGTCTGGAAATTCTAAATAAGACAATTTAATAGTGCTATATATATAGCACTATTATTTTGTCTGGAAATTCTAAAGGGAAATCAAATATACATACTATCAGGAAATCAAATATACATACTATCACTACCATCAAAGGGACAACATTATATATATATATATGGATCTCTTGTTTGAATTTAAAAACTAGAGACATGAAAGGTCGTCTATGACCGCAGGATAAAGACAAAATAGGCGAAAATGATGACAAAAATGTCAAAATCTATAAAACGAACAAAGAGGACAAAAGCGCACAGAATGGACACATGCACCTGGGAACTACTGTTTAGAGTGGGCACTAGTGTCTTATAATAAATAACGAAATATGTGAAATGATAGACATATACAAATCATTGTGACTTGACCAGAAGTGGATAAAAAAATGATAGATGTGGAAGAGAAACACAATAAAAAAGAAATAATATACATAGATGGACAAGAGCTAATGTCACCACTGAATACTTTTCTTGCTTAAGATCCAAGCATATGAACAACATGCTGATTGTTATCACTTCCCCAAAAAATTGTAGTTTAAAAAAAAATTTAGTTAGGTGATCCCTTTGAATTGATTTATATGCCTTTGTGAAGTCTGAGGAGTGAAAATATTCTAACAATTAGTTTATTTTAGTCATTTTGGGTCATTTGAGTGTCTTGCAGTAATTACAGACTTTTAAGGAAATATAGGAATAAGTACCCCTAGGCCTCTATTTCCCCGCATCCCCATTCTAACCGCAATATATTTGGTTCCAACATTGTTCATATTTTTCACTCCCCAAAGGAACTTGTTCCTATTGGGCCTCAGTTCTCTGCATCACGTTTTTCCCCATACTATACTCTGAACCCAAAAATCTTTGTTCATTAGTTATGCGGGAATCCTTTAATCCGATGGAGATATTCCCCAAAGCCCTTTTTTATCTACAGCCTTCACTCTCCCATAGAAAAATTCAATTCCTTTGTATTGTAGATGATGCAGATGTTTTTGGAACTCATGACACTTGTTCCTTTGGGCCCTTGGTTCCCTGTGCACCCAGTTTCTTCACATTTCTCTAATTACTTTGTATTACAGACGATGCAAATGTTTTTTTGGAACTCACGACACTTGTTCCATCTATATCTTGGTTCCCCACATCTCACAGTTCCCTGCATTTCTCCCTAACTCATAAACCTTTGTTTTCATTGTTATGCAAAGATTGTTGCGTTGGGAGGAACTGTTCCATCAAGCATCTCGTAATATAGACACTTTGACAATATTCCACAATCTATTGTATCCCTATGTAATACAGACACTTTGACAATCTTTGGAACCCAAGGAATTTCTTACTTTGGGCATTTTTGTTCCCCACATTTCCGCCATGCCCACATTGTAAAGGAAATTGATTAAATAAGTTCTCCAAAGCTTATCGGCACCCACATTCCAATAAACTGCTCAAATTAACCCTATTTTCAAACTATTTTGCTATAAAGGGTAAATATTTGTCATTTTTCACCATTCCAAATTGAGGATTTGACTGTGCACTTTTCACCTCGATCCCATGCCTTAGGAAAGACCTTTTTGTCTATATCTTGCTCATTTTTGGTCCAAATTCAAAAATTCAAAATGCATCAAAACTGTTATCAAGGCGTCATTATTTTCACACTAGAGTAACCATGGTATATATGAATAAAGAAAAAGAAAAAGAGGTGGAGAATATTGATGAAACACATGAGAAGGAATTAGAGCAAGAGAAAACTCAAGAATCAGATGAATATTTTTGTTGTTCCTATGCTACAATTTCCTAATATTTGTCTTTCTAATTTCTATAATTTGAGGTTAGATTTATCATTTTGAAAATAGAATTCTAAATAAAGCCAACTTATGTAATTAACCAATTACATTTTTAGTACTTAATTAAAAGATGATTAGTTAGAAAAGTAGTTGCACCCTCCCCTCAACCTATATAATCCTTCTCTCTCATTTGTAAAAAGGTTGGATTTCCCATACAAATTGTTTATTCTTCTTCCAAAACCCTACTCCCTATCGGTATTTTGTATTGATAATATGGGATCATTCAATACACTAATATCTTCATTGAGATTTGATTATTTTTTACATTTGTATATATTTATCTTCTCAAGTTTTTGGTGGAATAACGGAACCTCTCCATGAAGAGGAGGTGTTGTTGTCCCCTAAATTGTTGATTGCCTTTAAATGAAAAAAAATTCAACCAACAATTTTTTGGCACTCATCGTGGGGCATGTACTGTGTTTCCCACCGGGTAATCTTTAGAATAAATCATCAATTTCAACACAATAGATGAATGAAGATATACCCAAGGAAAAAGATATCAAGGCATAGAGGATCATTCTTATGAGTTTCAACAACAATAAATATTTTAGCCATCCCCAGAGAAATGGAGTAGAAATAGAAGTTCAATAAGCACACCTCCTACCAAAGGAAGAGTTGGTTCATCTTCTTAGGAAACTATTACAGCTCAGGATTTAGTCTTAGCAGGTGTTATTGTTCCTTTGAATTTTTTTTCCCACAATGGCTCCACCAATACCTTAGGGCCAATAAGTTGGACCTCTAGTTTTTACACAACCTCTGCATGATTTTCCTAAGGGGAATTGAAATAATTTTCCCACGTTCATAGGTGATAGAAAAGTGCATCCAGATGAATAAATTACAACCTCTATTGTTGCATGTGGGTTATTTGGAGTTGAGGCATGAGGAAGTGTCTATTAGATTGTTTGTTGAGACTCTGCAAGACAATGTTACAGAATGGTTATATCATCTTCCGCTTGGTACTATCACCAATTAGAACACCATGAAAAATCAGTTAGAGAACAAGTTCAAGTTTGCAGAAGATTCTCATACACTTATGATCCTACTCTCCCAGATGAAGAAAGGGCCTTGTGATCCTATGTAGGAATTCGTTGCTAAATTCAACAAACTAGTTAATAAGATTCCAACTGATGCTCATCCTACTAATAAAAATCTGAAGTGTTTCTTTATTAATGCCTTGTTTTTAGAGGTGATTTACACACTAAGGAGAGAAAACCTTTCCAATGTGGATTTAGATAAAATTTCGCCATAATGTTGGGGGTTAGAACACTTTTTTTGTGTAAATATATATAGTTAGATCTAAGCATACAAGAAATAAATACGGAAATAAACCAGAAGAAAATACATAAGATATAATGTGGTTCACCCAATGTGGGCTACGTCCACCAAGAAACAACCAATCTATTAATCAAAGCTTCACCGAGGATATACAATGAAGATTTATAATCTTCCACACCTTCTTTGGATGTACAATACTTTATTCCTCAAAAGCTTCTCTTTTTCTCTCTCCGAGAAATCCTTTTTATAATATTCTTAATTCTTAATTAATTTTTTTTAACTTATAACCCTAGATTTCTAGCTTATATAAGCATATACAAACTTAGGGCTCTTTAGCTATGTAATTACAACCATTAGATCACCTTTTAATCAAAGGTTAGATATAATATCATGACTTAAATAAAAACATTTCACACATATGAGACTGATGCTGTATGAAGTGATATCTCAACTAAACGTGTTTTGTTCTTGAATGAAACACTGAGTTATTTTCCATATGAATCGTAATTTGAATATAACTGTGTAATCTAATATCCTCTTTATCATTTCCCAACTCTTCCATGAACATTCTCATTCATATCATCTCTTTTCTAGCCTCTGTAGCCGCAACATACTCGGCCTCTGTAGTAGACAAGGCCACGACCTTCTGCAATCTAGAAATATAGCTAAGTGTCATCCCACCTACTGTGAATACATATCCAACGGTGCTTCTCCTACCATCCAAACCACCAACCATATCTGAATAAACATAGCCACATAAATAAATATCTAACCCTCCATAGCATAACTGCATGTCGGATGTCCCTCTCAAATACCTGAGAATACATTGGACTTCTTTCCAAAGCTCTTTACCTATATTGGCCATAAATATTCTCACAACTCCCACTTCCTGTGCAATGTCTAGTCTGGTACAAACCATATCATACATGAGACTTCCAACTGCTGGAGCATATAGAACTTGTGCCATGTACTTGACCTCCTCATGTGATGTAGGACACTGATCTTTGCTCAATTTGAAGTGTCCAGCCATAGGTGTACTTACAAGTTTTGAATTCTGCATATTAAACCTTTCCAACACCTTATTGATATAATGCTTCTTGAGACAAATACGATCTATTGTTCTTCTTGTCTCTATGAATTGGTATGCCAAGGATTTTCTTTGCAACTCCCAAATGCTTCAATGTGAATGTATGAGATAAATAATAAATACGTTTAAATAAACCAGAAGAACACACCATTTATACATATATATTATTCAGATCTAAGCATATCATCCACATACAGTAAATACGGAAATAATACTAGAAGAACAATACACAAGATATAATGTGAAATTCACCCAGTGGTGGGGTTCACATCTCACCAAGAAACAACCTCATGCATTCAAATCTTTAACAGAGGATATACAATGACTAGCTACATTCTTCCAAACCTCTCCTGGCATGCTACAATACTTTCTTCTTCACAAAATTCTCTTTTCAACTCTGCCGACAATTTCTCTCTTTATAATTCTCAATTCTTAATGAGTTCATCACACTTCTAACCCTAGCTTGTCTAGCTTATATATCTCATCCTACAAACTTACGGGAACTTTAGCTATGCAATTACAACCATTAGACATCAAGCTAGATTCTAAGGTGTAGATCTAATTCCTATGTGTTAAATAAACTCAATCACGCAAAAGTAACCGATGTCAGTTACCCTAAGCGATGTTGGTTCCTCCTTGCTTTGACCGATATCGGTCACCCAAGTGACCGACACCGGTTACTGTGTATATGCAACAAGTTACCATAAAGCCATGCCTAATGTGAAGTAGTTAAGCTCTGCAACTCAACAATATCCTTGACCCTAAAAATGGTCTTCCATTTGATGAAGATATAATATGGTTTGACCTATCGTAAAAACTTAACCAAATCCCATGTCTAGTTCTGTTCTAAGGAGTCCATCTCCTCATCCATGTCAGGCTCCCACTTCATGTGGGTATCATCCTACATCACTTCTTCAAAACTCTCTGGTTCAAAACTATCATTCAATAACAAATACCATAAAGAGGGAGAAAATATTTTTGGATATTTACTTACCCTTTGTGAACATCTCACCTTAATTATGACTTGTTTTATTATACAACTCTGTATACTTTTGAATCCTCGTTGTATATTGAAAAAACACATCTTTCTCCTTTATCATCTAATTTCCGGTCCTCCTTTTATCTTACAGGCATGAGTATCATGCTACACAACTAAAAAATCGATAAGTGATAAACTGATGGGTTGTTTTAATTCAATCTGATGCCTCTTGTAGGAGCTTATTCCACACTGATACTCTTTATAGGACATATATTTGGAAGATCTAATTGTGTAATCTACTATTTCACTTACACTAATATTGATATGCAACCATGTTTTTCCTTCATTGTGTTTTTGGTCATTGATCCATAATTACTTCTATCTTTTCCTTCGATTGCCACATTGTTTAGTTGAGATCCTAACAATCTTGCCATGAACTATTTCTTAATCCCAACACACACACACATCACGACACATCACACACAGCACACACACACACACACACACATTACATCACACACACACAGCACACACACACTCACCTCCTCTAAATGTTATGAACATTTTTATGGAGAGTCCTCCTTATATTTTGTCCCAAATTATTTAAGACTACAAGAAATATACAAAAGCTTCTCCATTCTATGTTTCAAGAAGTATACCCACCATCTTTTGCACTTGAACAACCATCAAGTAAATGTAAATGAAACTATAGGCTGTCCCCCAATACTAGGGAGTTTTTCATATGTCCAAAACTGCAAGTATTAATGCAACATGCATCCTCAAGATGAGATCTTTCTCTATATGATTTTCCAATAGAAAATACCTCTCTATGTTGCTTCTCTCTAGAATATGCCCTTCACAAACTGTGGTGTTCTAGGAATTGCTCTATTAAGGTAATTCCTTTTACCATGTTCTTCTTATACAATAATCATTGAAAGCCTTGCTAAAAATTAAATAACCATACATAATATGCAACAATCATAAATGACCTTTAATTATAAATGCTTTATTAAGAAATAAACAAGGTCATTTTTGTATTTTTGAGAAAGTATCAAATAATCTTTGATCGTTGAAAATTGATACAAGTAAACCCATACCTTTCTTGTGGTACTTTATCAAGAATCAAACATGTTCCATTCTCAAAATATTGGAATCCTCAATGATCAGCTTTTTGGGTTAGATACCCACATATTAATAATACCGTGTTTAATGATGAGGATTTTGAATTCCCATTCCAAGCCCCATTTGTTTCCACTGTTACCTTTTATTGAAATCTGACTATTAGCTTTTACTTGTCCAAATAATACTTTTGTTGACTTAAATCAGAGAGTTGCATCTGTGCATAAATATTGGTTATATTTTATCTTTTGTATGATTTCTTGAATTTATTGATATACATTTGATTTTTGTGCTAATCAAATGTGAATGTAAGAACCCGCATAAGTGCTAACGCAGGACCCGCATAAGCCTAGCATATGAACGCAGATAAGCCTAGTGTAGGACTCACACAAAGGAGTGCAATAATCACACAGCGGATCATAGGAATCACTTATGTTCAGTACAATATTTCCTCATAACTACAACAAGAGACCACCTAATTAACATCAATTCCATTTGGGAACTTGGTTTGTTTAGGTGGAAACCACCTGCTTTAGACATAAAGATTCATTCAAATTTAACATGGTTTAGGTTTTGCATTAAATTTATAACTTGAAGGCTTTGCATAGTGCCTTACATTTGTTGAATCATCCAATATGTGAGGAGTTTCCATTACTTGCAGTTCATCTAGACTCTAAAGATCTCCATTTCAATTGAGTGTTCTTTGCAAGAGCTCCATCATCTCCATTCATAAACATGAGTTCAACCAACAATCTACGTGCATGATTGCACATCAATTTCTAATAATTACCAGTTATTATTGTTATTCAAATATAAATATATCTCAGTTAACTACTACATCTTTTGACTTCTATTCTTGTAATCTAAGGAGATAACAAGCTCATCTTGGAATTACCTCTAGAGATAGCAACATTTGCACATAATATATGAGAGGTTATCATCATGGAATAAGGGTGGTATCTTTATTCTTAGAAATTAAACCAGTGCAATTGTAAAATCATTGATAAATAAAAAGGCCATGATTCTATCCATGAGTCCAGACAATGTAATTCCTACACCTAGGGAAGAAGAAAGAGCCACTTGATCCAGAACAATGATTTCCAAACAGTTATTTTTGGAAGTCCCGAAAATCTATCCTTTTAGCAGTTTTCAATAGCTTTCTAGTATTTTGCAATTTTTAGGATCTCCTGGAGCGTTTTTGGAGTTCTCAACTGTACTTGATGATGAGATAAAGTGTACTCATTGTTAGAGATTGTACAAATCCAAATCATCATTTTTGCTCTTTCCAACACTTATTTTGGGTCAGCAAAATGTTGTCATTACGGGCTAATAACCATATGACCCCGAAAAGGGGGCTAGTCCCAACTATCTAGATAATAGCACAAGGATAAATTTAGTGATTTTTCCAATTCTATATTTTCAAAACCATCCCTAAGATGGATATGAATTGGTCTCCATATACACCAGATAATCCTTTAAATGGTTCCCATACTAGAACCCTTCATATTCTATTTTTAGCAAGTTCTGTTCATATTCTCCTTCAAATAGATTTATTAGAAGTAGCTTGGTTTTTGATATAAATTAGCTATAGATCTCATCAGGCTATATCATGGTTTTTGCTTATGGTAGTTTTCCAATTTGCCATCAAATGCTGGAATTACAATTAATAATTATTCGATGTTCATATCTCTTTTTGTTGTGAATTTTTCATTGTTATAACACATTAAGCACCATTGTTAGGTGTTGCCTTTTCACATTAGGTTTTCACCTTTAATCCAGATCACCACTCCTCCCCAATGACATGAATTCCAAAGTTTTGTTTATTCGGTGTTCATCTATTGGATATGTTTGTTGTAAATTTTGAAGCATTTACTATGTTAGAAAATTTCACTATTTAAACTTATTATTTTAGTGTTCTGCATGTTAAATCAGTTCCTTATACGTCCCTAGGAGTATTTGTACTTGTTGCCACTCTAAAAATTCCCTCCTTTTTCAAAGAAAAATTTACCAAAATTTTGAGTTAGTCATTGGCTTTGGAAGTCGGCTTCACTGGTAAAGGAAGAAGTTCCAAGAAGTTCTGAGCCCTCTTTTCACTTCTTTACCGAGTCATTCTTGCAGTGCCTTGTATATCAACTATAGTCGGATATTTTTGTCCCATGTGTCCCAAGTGCCGCTCGAGCCTTCTAGTTCACCAATTTTCTGCAATTTACATCCACCACTTACCTTGTATATTGGCTAAATTGGCTCCACACATCCCATGTGTCCCAAGTATTTTCGGACCTCTTTTTTCTTTGATTTACTGACTTACCTGCACTGTCTCTCTATATCAGCTATAGTCAGAGATTTTTGTCCCACGCTTGTCCCCAGTGTTGCCCAAGCCCTCTTGTTCACCGATTTTCCAACTTTACCCACACTACCTTGCTATATCAGCTAAACCGGCCCCACACGTCTCTACATGTCCCTTGGACCGTTCCGAGCTCTCTATTTACCGATTTGCCAACTTTTTCCACACTGCCTTCTTATGATTTGGTATATCAGCTCTACACACATCCCGCATGTCCCGTGAACCATCTTGGTCCAAGTTTTTCTGACTTTCCTGCATATCACCTTTTTGATTCAGTGCATAGGGTTATTTATTGCACATTCATTATTTTATCTCTCAATTCATTCCAATTCATGGCTATTTAAAGAGAGGTAACCATTCATTCATTTTCACACTTTCTCACTCATTCCCTCTCAGCTCCATGTTTGTGCAAACCAAGACATTTCCCGCATCTATGCTTTTATATTTTCTCTTGCAGGGATTATTTTGGGATTGTGATATACTCCATTGAAGGTTATCTTCTCTTTACCTCTGTTACGATGAAGATGCAATACCAAGGGCACAAACACCTCTCCTCATTGGAAACCTCTGTACCTGACATCGGTGACAGTGAAGCTCGACATCTAGACCTTGATGATTTTTGGAGCAGACTTGGATGTGATAACCCTACTCCCATCACTCAAATGATAAAAAAATAGTGGGATTGACATTTTTAGGTGGTTTTCCTATCTCTGTTTAGTGTGATGATACTTGTGCTTGCTTGTGGGGCTTGTTTCAATCCAGAATCCAAAGAGATCATTGATGTACATGGTGAAGTAGTTACACGACTAGATTCCGAAGCTATCTGTATTTCCCTGTGCATCCCAATAGTGGAAGGGTCCAATACTCTCACTCTTGCTCAAGCACAAACACTATTTGACCAAGATAGTGAGAGATATAAGGCTAGGGTAGCTAAATCATGGTTGAAGAACCCTAAAAAGGGAGCATCCTAACTTTTGAAATCATTGTTCAGGGTTAATTTCAATGAAGAACTTTCAGACATCATCACTCTTTTGGCTAGAATCATGGGAACACCTTCTACAAATGAATTTCATTTTTGGATGTGTCCCTATATCAACATTATTTGTGAGGGGAAGCAAAATTTGAATTGGGGTGAGATAATCTGTGAAAACCTAACAGAGCAGCTGGTTAACGTTCAGAGAACAAAGACCTTCTACATGTATTCTTATCTTATGTACACTATTGCAACATCCAGGGAATGGCTTGGTTTCTATTTCGTTGAGGATAAGAAGGATGCTCCTATATATGAGTATTGTCCCTAATTCACTCTCAAAGTCAACAATCATCATTTCAGGAGAGCCAATGATGCCTTCACCATGTACATTGTGAGGCTCTTAGAAGGAAATACCACTCAGAGATTTTTTGAGGAAGCAAAGACTTTGATATCTGAATATGGGAGTTTCTTCACTCAATTTAGAAAGTTTTCATATCTCAGGCTGGTTGGTTTTGACGGTTCCCCTCTAAATCTTCCTATGTTTTGTAATGATAAAATGGCCCTGGTTGAAATTTATAGGCAGTTGGAAAAACTTCATCAGACTTGCAAAGATAAAAATATTGTTGGCATTCGTTTCCCTATCACCTTGGGAAATTATACATGCAGAACAACCCTCGATGCTCAAAACATTGATAGAACCATTGCTCCTCTTACTCTTCATCATTTCAAATCTCGAACTTTCTTTGATATCAAGGGATATATTGCTAAGAATCTTATATTAGGTTTCATTCACTTTGCCGATATTGAAGATTATTGGGCTGATTGTGTGGATGACTTTGAGGCCAGGAGAAGGTATTTTGGTAGATTTTCTCTTCAACAAATTATAGATTTCAATCTCTACAAAGTACCTACAAAACTCCATGATGATGAAGAAGACCTACAATCTATTGAATATGAGAGGTCCATCAAACACTCTCCTCTTGAAACCATTGATTGGTTTGTAAAGGAGCAGGATGATTTGAAAGAAGTGATCAACGTGATTTTTGTGAGAACCAAGCTCTGGTTTGATAAAAAGATGTAAATTTTAGGATGAACAGAGCTAGGTCTTCTTCACAAGAAACTTCCTCTCCTAGGAAAGAAGAACCTACACTTAATGTTGAGATGCCCGAGAAATATACTCCATCCTCCTCAATAAAGGTATACATGAAGAAAGGTAAAACCATCAAACAAGAGCATTGATTGAAGAAGAAGTTATCTTTAGAGTAGTCCACAGGTCCCTGCATAGGGCTAGAAGATATTGTTGTTTTAAGTGAGGATGACAATGAAGAGATGAAGGAGGAAGAAGAAACCCCTATCATTACTACTAAGATAGAAACTGAAGGTCAAATGTCTGAACCTCTAGGTTTGATGGATCTTCTTCTAAGGACATTCCTCAAAATCATGCCAACTTCCCCATTAGAGACATATAGTAGTGCAAACATTGAGTGCGATGAGTTCACTTGCACTTGGACCCATTGTTCCTTTTGCCTCTTCCTCCTCCTTTTGCTTGGGTTGAACCTTTCGTTGATAGTAGGAAAAGGAAGTCCACCTCTCAAATTATGGTTCCCAAGTTTGATGTTGTGGCATCCTTGCTCGGTACTACTCCCCCTCCTCCAGCAAAGAAAGCAAAAGATCACCTCAAGGATGGTGTCAGATTCACAAGGTCAACAATTCATGGAGATTGCAAAGCCCAAGGTGGATAAAGAAGAGAGAGATATTTTGGTGTCTGATTTGGAACTCACAAGGATTCCACTTGGAGAATCAATGCCTGAAAGTGAGGTTCATAACCTCAAAGAAACTGTCACTCGAGTCATTGAATGAGTGGATAAGGGAAAACAAACTTTGGAGCAATTGGAAGAACAAAATCAAGATCCTTTCAGAGTTTTATAAAATCCTTATTGGAAAAAGATAAGGTCTTGGATCCTACTCCATTGAATACTCTTCCACCTCCTCTAGGTTCTAGCAAGGATGAAGTTCAGACCATCAAGGATATTCATAAACATGTCACCTATGGAAAGGCCATCAAATCACTAGTTGATGATATGACAATGGCTGGATTAAAATTCATTGAGGAGGCCTTCAAGTCACATGAGAAGGTATCCAAATTACAGTTTAAATTTAGCACAACACTCATTGGCTTGGAGAAAGAGCTAAAGCTATGGTGTGAATGCATTCAAGATATTCATTTGATGAGCAAGACAGATGAGACAGATTTTATTGGCAAGAAAAGTATTTGATAAAGCCAAGAACAATCTATCAAGATCTGGGTTTTTCAGTATTGATTGGAAGATCAAGGTTTTGGAGGAAGCAATGGGAGAGCTAAAAAATATGTGGTAGAAAGGAGAAGCTTTCAAGACTTGTGTTATGTCTTCATTTCTAAGATATTCATTGTCAAATCCAGAATGAAGCCACAGGTAATCAATTTTCCATACAGGAAATCAAGGCCTAGTTAAACACCTTCATCAAAGAGGATATTTTCAAGGAAGATTCAATGTCAAAAGATAAGATGAAAGATGTCTGCTCTCTCCAACTAGTTATCACTAAGGCAAACGAAAAAATTTCTGGAAAACACAGAGTTTGAGAAGGATATGGAGAAGTTTCTTGGCATGTGGACTCATGCCACTTCCAACACTACCATCCCAAAGTTCATGGAGATAGCTGAAGCATTGAAAGAGTTAGACATGAGATTATTAAGACAGTTGGTCCCTCTAAACCTCCTTCGGATGTTTCTGATCCTGAGTCCTAAGTCACTTCTTTTATTTTGGGGTTTTAAAAACCCATGATGTAATACTTGATTAAAGACATTCTATTAATGTATTTTTTAAGTAGTCTTCAATATTTAGATTAAAATAAGTTGCAACTAAATGTAACTATCTTTGTAAGGTATTTAATGCGCTCTTCATGCCATTATTAAGGGGTTTGTACCCTGATACTCTTGAAATGTATTGGAATTGAAAGTAAATCAATACATAATATTTTCCCTTATCTCTCATTCTCATCTATTGTCCTTTCTATTCTTGTTTGAAGCTTATGAATCATCAATATTTTGTGTTAAGAAACTTTGTGTTCTTGTGATATGATTGCTAGAACTTTGTGTCTATGGAATAATATCAGATGTTGTCAATGTGAATGATTTTATTCTATGTTACTTTTGCTAAGTACATGTAAGGTTATATTCTGCTATCTATATTTCTTGAAAGTACCGTTGTATTCTTTCCTTTCAGTTTCTTTGTTCTTCTTTTCTTAAGTATTGATAATCTATGTTAGTATGAAACATTTCAAAGTATCCGGAATCCTCATCAATATGAACATTGTATATTTGTATATAAGCTTTGTTGTTTTTCAATAAGGGAACCTCTCCCATAAAGAGGAGGGACTTGTTGTCCCCTGACTATTGATTACTACAAAGTACTATTTTAAAAACCAACACACAGAACGGTAACTATAGATCTTTATAATACAGATAATCTTCCACCTGCATCTTCCATAATTTATAACTATGGACGTCAAATTTCTCAACTCTATATTTTAAATCTTCTTCCATTGTTTTAGCTCCCACTCAATAATAAATCCCTCTATGAGTATATATGTCAACACACACAACCCTCAAATAAAAAATCCATGATACCAGTTGTTGGGGGTTAACACACTCTTTTTGTATATATATATATATATATATATATATATATATATATATACATAAGCAATACACAAGCAATAAATACGGAAATAAACCAGAATAAAATATACAAGATATAATGTGGTTCACCCAGTGTGGGTTGCATCCACCAAGAAATAACCAATCTATTATTCAAAGCTTCATAAATGATATACAATGAAGATCTGTAATCTTCCACACCTTCTTTGGATGTGCAATACTTTCTTCCTCACAAGCTTCTCTTTTTCTCTCTCCAACAATTCCTTTTTACAATATTCTCAATTCTTAATTAATTTTTTAAACTTCTAACCCTATATTTCTAGCTTATATAAGAAAATACAAACTTAGGGAACTTTAGCTATGTGATTATGACCATTAGATCACCTTTTAATAAAAGGTTAGATCTGATCCCGTGACTTAAATAAAAACATTTCACACACAAGAGATCTACGCCAGTTACCCTAACCGATATTAGTTACTGTGTAAACTTGAAATTTGTCTAACATGCTATCTGTGAAGCAATTATGATCCACAACTCAACACATAAGTGTAGAAGACAACCTGATTATGTCATGAAATCTGAGTAAAGATCCACCCAAGGATAAACCTTCTACCTCTAGTTCTTCCAGCTCTATCTAATTGGTCCAAAGGTTATCCAATGAAATGATTGTTATCAAGAAAAATTTGGCTCAAAATGAGCTCTATAAGGAAATTGCAAGAAGGAACTTCTAGCCAATGAACCGTTTTCTCACTGTCTAACCAAATCTAGCCATTGAAGCTCCTCCTGTGAAGGTTCCAGTTAATGCAGCATGTGAAGTGAAAGAAGTTAACGATGAGATAGAAGCATAAGAAAGTAAGGATCCTAAAGAAGAGTTGGAAGAAGTCCCTAAAGATGTCAATGGCTCTCATTTTTAATATATTGTATATGAATCTAGAGCAGAAGCATATAATGAAGACTATGATGATATAGTTATAGACATGAATAATGATTCATATGTTGTCATGACTAGAGCGCATTTGAATAAGAATAAATAAATCATGCAACTCGAGAAGAAAGAGAAAGATAAAGGAGTTTCAAAATTTATCCCAGTGGTTACAAGAAGAGTAGCACCCATCCCTACCACTACTAAGAAAGTAAGTATTGTTACCCCTTCTATTACTCCTTCTGTACCTAAGGTAATAACTCCTACCCTTGTGTCTAAAACACCTTCAGCCCCAAAAATTGATAATCCTAAAGTCCATGTTTTTTCTAGCTAATAAGCTCCATTAACTTCAAGGTCTTTTGATATTATTGATCATATCAAAAATACTAAAATTCAGATCTTTAAAGCTGAATTTTACCAAACTCACCTAGAGGCCTTCACCCAAGTAGTAAAATTTGTCAATTCTAAGCCTAGTCAATGTTCCACAACCTCAAAAGGCCTCTCTCCTACCTCTAATTATACATCTCTAAAAAATTTAATGGCTTCCACACCTTCCACTTCTGAAAAAGTTGAACGCTTTTGCGTAACATTGTTGATATCTAGTTGTAAACTCAAAAATTATGTCATTGAATCTGGAGCATTAGACAATGTTATGCCTGATAAAGTTTCCCATACAATTGGTCTCAGTATGACTCAAAATTTTGGTTCATTTTATTCAATGAAGTCCAAGGAGGTTCCCCTAGTCATAATGATAAAAGATGCTCAAGTGCATTTTGTTGCTTTCCCTGAAAATTGAGTCAAGGCCACAATTATGATTGCTGACATTACTTTATCCTATGGTATGCTATTGAGAAAAAACAATTGTAGAGAATTTGGAGGTGAAATTTAGATGGACTGTTCTCATGCACTTATTCCCATCAATAGAAATATGAAGAAATTATTGCCAGAAAGTCACAATGAGTACATTGTTTAGAAGACAGATGATCGTAGATCTTGTATGAGGACATGGGACATGGAAACTACATGGTGATGTCTGATTCCAAGTTCAAGACTCCCAAGGTTGTTTAATAATATTTGAATGAAAATGGACTCTCAATTTTGATGGGAATTATTCTATAATAGGTTCCGGAACAAGGATTATGTTATATCACCTGATGGTAAACTCCACCCATTATCCTATAAGCTCTAATTTTACAATACCAACAATACTTTTGAGTATTAGGCCCTTCTTCTCAGTCTCGAAACAAGAAAGGAGATGGGGATAAATAACCTTTGTGCATAAAGTGATGCTAAGCTCATTGTCAAGCAGGTCTGGGGTACATTTCAGGTGAAGAATGAGAGGTTGAATAACTATCGAAAAAAGGCATGGGATTCTATTGAATTTTTAGATGTCTTTTCAGTCAATGCTGTGTCGAAAGACAACAACACTAGAGTAGATGTTCTAGCAGTTTCTTGATCCCTTCTCACCCCTCATCCATATCTTAGTCAAGATAGTATTACAGTAGATATAATTTTCAAACACAATGTTCTTGACAATGAAGACAACTGGAAAGTCTTCAATGACGACCAACATTTGATTTCCTTCCTTGAATTAAGTGATAATTTCAGTCAACTATATTTTGAAGGAATTGGGGCTAGTTATCGATAATCCACTACCTCTTTTGTGCCTGAGGAAGGAGTTGAGGAGGAATTTTATCATGATGGATGCATAAAACTCAAAGGTAATAAGATACCTAGAGATATTGTGCATTTAGAATAATTTTTTGATAAATATGATAGGTATGTAAAAGAAAAAGTTTCACAAGATGATAGTCAATCATCTGAGTTTGAAAAGGTTAATTTAGGAAGTGACGAGGAGCCAAAATTTGTCAACATTGGGAAATGTTTCTCTGGTGAAGAGAAGAGAAAGATGGTTGAATTGTTGAAGAAATATATATATGTGCTAGATTATTCCTATGATGATTTGAAAACATTTAAGCCAAGGGAAATGCAACACTATAATCCCCTAAAACTAGTTATTCAACCATTCCACCAAAAGGAAAGACAATATAATCTGAAAATTACAAGTACTATCCATGAAGAGATCCAAAAACTGCTAAATGCTAGGATAATATTTCCTATCCATCATTCATCCTTGATTATCAATATTGTACCTGTGAGGAAGAAAAGTGGAGAAATTTAGATTTGTGTTGATTTTATAAATTTGAACCAAGGTTCTCTTAGAGACAATTACGCACTTCCTCTAAAGGATTAGATTCTGCTGGTTGTGACTGGCTCACAAATTTTTTCCGTGTTCGATGGATTTTCAGGATATAACTAGATTGAAGTAGATGTGCAAGATCAACATCCTTCAAAAATCCCTGGGGAATGTTTTCTTATTAAATATTTCCTTTCTTCTTGATCAATGTAGAGGCAACATTTTAGAGGTAAATGGAATTGGAATTTGGGGATCTGAAGAATAAATACATAGTATTGTACTTGGATGATATTACTATCTTCTCCAAGAAGAGGGAAGATCTTTTTCAGCACCTGCAATGAATTCTTCAATGATGCATAGACCATGGCATCTCACTGAATCTAAATAAATTTGTCTTTAGTGTAAAGGAAGGAAAGCTTCTCAGGCACATTATGTCCAAGGATGGGATAAATATTGATTTAGAGCATGTTCAGGATATTAGAAGATATCTCTTCCAATGATCACGAAATGTGTTCACTCCTTCATAAAGATAAATTTCCTTAGAATATTTTTTCCTTATTTTGCAGATTTGAAAAGAAGAATATCTCAGATGGTGGAGGAAAATCAATCTTTTCATTGAAGTTTCAAAGGGAAGAGATATTTTGATGACATAAAGAAGGCTATTACTAAGACACCTATCCTTGCTTCCCCGGATTTTGATAAGTATTTCTTAATTTATTGCTATTCCTCTTAGCATACTTTGTCATCCATTTTAGTGTAAAATAACTTTCAAGGATGTGAAGTCCCTATTGCATTTATGAGTTATGTGTTGAAGGATCATGAGTTAAAGTACCCCCAATTGGAGAAACATGCATTTTTTGTGGTGAAAGTTGTGAAACAATTTTGTTTCTATATTCTAAACTCACATTCCACTATGTTTGTACCTGATATAACAATGAAATATATCCTCATATAGTAGGAGTTTGGTTCAAAACGAGGCAATCGGGTGGAAAAATTCTAGGAGTAATATCTCGATATTAAGACAAAAATCTTGTTCAATACAATGGCATGTGTGAATTGATTGTTGAAGGTTTGAAGAATGATTCATGTGAAACAAATATTGTTGATATTCCTACTGTAATTTTCCTAAGTTTAAATGATGATTGGTACTCTAATATCACTCATTTCCTCACATACAGAGAATGTCCAGCACATCTAAGTGCCACATAAAAAAGAGCGATCAAGTTCAGAGTTGCAAAATATGCTCTCTTGGACAACTCTTTATTCAAGAAAGGAATTAATGCTCGTTTCCTTAGATGTGTGGACATGGAACAACTCAAGAGATTACAGAGAGATTTCCATGATCAGGCTTGTGGAGGAAATTTTTCTTCCTTAGTGACAACTCACAAAATTATCCTTGTAGGGTACTACTAGAAACCTTTGTTTAAGGATGAAAAAAATGGGTTTCAAAATGTGAATCATGTCAAAATTTTGTTGGTAGACCCAAGTTGGCCACTTTTCCTCTGAAACCAGTTGTCATTTAAGAACCCTTCCAACAGTGGGATTAGATTTAATTGAAACTATCAATCCAAATTCAATTTCAGGTCATACATACATTCTAATTGTCATTGATTACTTAAAGAAGTGGGTTGAATAAATTCTAGTCAAAAGAACCACTTATGAATTTTTTTGTGACTTTATCAAGGAAAACATATTGGTTAGATTCGATGTCCCAAAAACATTGTGGCAAATAATGCCCCTAACTTCTCTTCTCATGAACTATTTTTTTTTGTTATGGGTATGGGATTTCCCTTGCACATTCCTCATATTATTATCCACAAGGGAATAGATAGGTTGAGTCAACCAATAAGAACTTGGTAACCATTATCAGGAAACTACTGGATGAGTCATAGAGGAACTGACATAAGAAGTTGTATGATGGTATTTGTGCTGATAGAATCACACCAAAAAGAGCTACCTGGATGTCTCCATTTCAGCTGGTCTACAAAATGGAAGCTTAGTTTCCAATCACTGTGGAATTTCCTGCATTACACCTTGCTAAAGCCATTGAAGATGAGTAGTTCAAAGATGTCTTGGAGAAGAGGATAATGTACTTGTAAAGTTTTATGAAGAAAGGCTACAGGTTGTGGATAGAATCTCTACACACTAGCAAAGAGTCAAGTAATCTTTGATAAAAAGGACAAATTCTGAGAATTCCAAGTTTGAGATATTATCTTACTCTGAGACAAAAGGTGAGAACCTCATGGAAGTCACAGTAATTTTGATTCACTTTGGCTTGGTCCTTATAAATTTGGCAGTTTGCAAGTGAGAATTCATATTATTTAAGCTATATGGATAGAACTTCCCTTCCATTGTTATATAGCGTCTAGTATATAAAGTTGTTTAATTCATAAGTGGATGTTATTCCTTTGTATATAGTCATGTACATAGTCTTGTATAGTCTTTGTTTTGGTCTGTGTCTTGTGTCTTTGTGTCTTGTTTCCTTCTGTTTGGTCTTGTTCTGTATGTATTTTCCTAATGGATGTATGCAATGGTATTGTAACCATGAGATTATGAGGTTCTTTTCTTTTTCTTGCCTTTTCTCTGTGTCAAGTCAAGTCAAGCCCCAGAAAGAGCTAGTTGTTGTCACTTCCCCAAAAAAAGTGCAATTTTTAAAAATATCGACATTTTTGGTTAAGTGACCTATTTTCCTTGATTTATATGCTTTTTTGGAATCTAAGGAGTGAAAAAATTATAATATTTAGTTTATTTTAGTCATTGTGTGTGATTTGGGTGTCTTACAACAATTCTGTACTTTTATGGAACTAGAGGAATAAGCTCCCATGGGCCTCCAGTTCCTCATAATCGTGTTCCACCCATAATGCATTTTGTTCCAACATTGTGTGGATTTTTGCCTCCCCAAAGAAACTTGTTCCTATTGGGCCTTAGTTCTCCACATCATGTTGTTACCCGCACTATACTTTGAACCCACAAAACGTTGTTCATTAGTTATGTGGGAATCCTTTAATCGGGTGGAACTATTATCGAGATCCATTTGTTCTCCACATATTTCACTCTCTCATAGACCATTTGAAGTCCTTTGTATTGCAGATAATGAAAATGTTTTTGGAACTCACGACACTTGTTCCTTTGGGCCCTTGGTTCTCCATGCACTCGTTTTATCCACATTTCCCTAACTCCTTTGTATTGTGTATGATGAAGATGTTTTTTGGAACTCGCGAAACTTTTCCAGTCTAGATCTTCGTTCCCCACACCTCACATTTACCTGTATTTCTCCCTAATGTGCATACCTTTTTCTCATTTTTGTGTAGAGATATGTTCCATCGAGTGGATTTTTTCCCTCAAGCAACCCATTCCCCGCAGCCTTGAATCTTCCACAATCCATTGTATCTCTATGTTAATACAGACACTTCAGTAATATTTGGAACCCAAGGAAATTTTTTCTTCGGGCCTTTTATTCCCTACATTCCCAACATGACCGCATTGTAAAGGAAATTGATTAAATAATTTCACCAAATCTTGTTACCACCCGCATTCCAATAAATTTCTCAAATTAACCCTATTTTCAAACTATTTTGCTATAAAGGCTAAATCTTAGTCATTTTTCACCATTCCAATTGAGGATTTGATTGTGCACTATTCACCCTAATCCCACACCTTAGGAAAGACCTTTTTTTCTATATATTTCTCATTTTTGGTCCAAATCAAGGCATAATTATTTTCATATTGGAGGAACCAAGGTATATATGAAGAAAGAAACAGCAAAAGAGGTGGATAAGATTGATGAAACACGTGAGAAGGAAGTAGAGCAAGAGAAAACTCAAGAATTAGATGAAGATTTTTGTTGTTCCTATGCTACAAGTTCCTAATATTTTTCTTTCTAATTTCTATTTTTTGAGGTTGGATTTATCATTTTGAAAATAGAATTTTAAATAAAGCAAACTTATTTAATCAACCAATTAAGTGTTTAACACTTAATTAAAACACAATTAGTTAGAAAATTAGTTACATCCTCCTCTTAACCTATATAAGGCTTCTCTCTCATTTGTAAAAAGGTTGGATGTTTGACATTGGTGTTCTTAAATGTAAATACAAATTTGTTATCAATACAGAAGAAGACTTCTTTCCCTCTCATCTATGTTCGTTCTAATTTATTTTCCTGTAATCTATGAATTTTGTTGTTCGATATATGTGAATTGATAAACTTTGTGTTAAATCTATGTATTATGATGTGAAGAACTTTGTGTCTTTTTTCATTTATATTATATGATTCTTCATATACATTGGCTCACATGTTCTTCAGATCTTTTGCATGCATTAGTAAGATATAACTCTACAGTCTTTTATCTGAAAGTGTTGCCTTCTTCTCTTTTTGTCTTACAGTAGAGATAAATCTTGTAAAACCAAGGAGGATACTTGTATCCTCGAAAAATGAATTAGTCAAAACTTTGCTTCCCTAATTAATACTTCTTGCCCATACAAACTGTTGTTTTTTCCTGCAAAACCTTACTCCCCGTCAGTATTCTATATTGATAATATGGGATCATTCATTACAACAATATCTTCATTCAGATTTAATTAGTTTTTACATTTTTATATATTTATATTCTCAATTTTTTGGTGAAATAAGGGAACCTCTACATAAAGAGAAGGTATTATTGTCCCCTGAACTATTGATTTCCTTCCAATTATTTTTTTCAACCAACACTGACGACATAGTAAAATAGTAATATGTGTGTGATTTTATGTCTACATTTCCTCTATTATGTTATTGTAATGAAATTCAATTAGTGCAAAGGAAGTAAGGAACATACTTATATAAAGTCCAGAGAATCCATATTACAAAGCGCATGTAGAATGTTGAAATTTGTAGCGTGGAAAACCATGGATTAGTGATTTGACCCATATGATGTAAGTGGAGATAGTAAATCATCGTAAGGAACACTTGGAGAAACAGTTGTGATGTCGTTAGAGATATTGTATTGTTTGTCAAAGGTGATAGAGGTGGTAGGGAATGATCAATTCCTAACCTGATTTATTTGAAAATGGGAGGATTTGGCCATCCTATCACTAAAGGAAGATATTTGGGGAGAGAGGTATAGTTTTACTCTCCATCCATGACTACATCCCCAAAAGGTCCAACTGCTCTAAACGGATAGAGACAAAATTTAGTTCCGATTAGTTTCGATTGAAAAATTATTTGTTCTGATCGATGAACCCATACGTGAGCACTATAGAAAAGGAAATGAAGTATCATTTCTACCAATCCTATAGTAACGGGTGTTATGATTGAATAGTGCTAGATGGATTCTAAGTTAGGTCATCTAAGAATTATAGTAATGTAATGTGAATACCAAGTTAGGTAATCTAGGAGATATAGTAAATGTGCTTATTGTACCAATTGATATATTTGATTTGAGTTATACAATATTTTTCTTGAAATAATATTTACTTAGTAGATTACTCAAGGAGATGTTTTTGTTTTCCCCTAGATTAGGTCATTTGGGGAGTAGATTTATGATGATATAAAGTATTGACTATTGTATAGAATGATTGTACCTTTGTTTGAGTGAGTTCAGAGAAAAGTGTGATAGTAATGTGCTAGGTATGTCGATTGAATTTCGTTGTATCCTAAGAGGGATTATAATATGATCCTGATTGTATGCCCCCCTTTTATAAAAAGGGGGAAGGAAATAAAAATGAGCATTAATCCTAAATAAAGACATTAGATTTTGTAATAGTAAATGAGAAATAATATGAGAGTAGTAATATTATTATCAAAGTATGAGTAGAAATTGATTAGTATGTATGCCATATTTGAATAAGAGATGTTGAAATTTGTATCTTATGATGCTAGAGGAGGTTATGATCCATATGGCATGAATGGGGAGAAAAATAGAGTAATGAGACTCAATATATGATAAAAATAATATGATGTGTATTAGTTAAAAAATGTTTACAAACCATACCCATAGTATATGTTAAATTATAATTACTACATATAGTAATGGTAGAAAGATGAATAGTAATTTCATTTTTACCGATAGTGTTTTATATTTGAGCTCTAATCTATGAGAATATTGCACGTTAGAGAAAAGATTTTTATGAGATTTGAGATAGTGGCAGTGATCGTGGCTTCATAGATGACCGAGGAGTTGGTATGCATGATTATTTTAAAATTTTTTTGTCAAATATGTATATTTGTATCGTTTTTAGTAAAATTGGCATTTTTTTAGTTGTAGGTATTTCTAACCAAGACGAATGCACATAGGGCATTTCTGTCCTTGAGGACACTAGCACCTAGTTCCTGGTGTAAGTGAACTATTTCTAGATGTCAGTGACCTACTTTATCTCAGGGTAGGTTTTTGGCACTGTTTTGTGAAATACATGTATTCTAATTAATTTTATGCTATGATGAGGTATTTTAAGTAGGTATTGTGTGCTAATATCATAATTTCATTTCTTTTTGTGATGTGCATAGGGATATACACTCCAGAGAGTTTTGGGTGGGTTGTCACTTGAGTACACTACTTACTTTTGGGTTGTTATATGTTGAGTGTGATATACTGAACTGTGTCGGCTTACAACACATTGTTAGATTGGGGGAGATACCCCATAATATGCCTATGTTGACAATGTTATGTGAGAGATACTGTTTAGTTACTTGCACATTCTAGCTGTCAAAGGGCAAGATGATAGTGACCTTAGAGGATGTATATAGGATATTGTGGTTGCATATAGTAGGAGAAAGAGTACAAATTATTACAATATTGGATTCTCATAGTCAGATGAGGGCAACACGATAATATTTAAATGGAAACATGTACAGGATGAGACACATATTAGTTTGGATGCAATTTAGATATCTAGTGGTCCGTGATTACATAAATTTATTGCAGTGATTATAGATTCATCGGTGGCATTAGAGGGTAGTGGAGTGGGGATTTTGTATCGGATGCATGATAATTTTCACAACATAGAGGAACATGGTACTAGATATACCTTGGAATGATATATATTGTACCATTTATACAGAGATCTATATAAATTTACTTAGGAGGATGATGGAGGTGGATTAGGAGTCACTACTTTGTTACATGTATGACATATGAGCATATTGCTATATTTAGACCACTTAGTGGGCCATGGGCTGATTGGGCTCGACCCAAGATATTTGCAATGAGATGGGTAGGTACCCATAATAGGAGGATGGGCACAACCACATATAGGTCGATGATAGATTAGATGGACCCTAGGGCTATTATGTGGAGGGCATATATATATTATGGAGGATGGTGTGGAGTTATGGTGCATTTGGTGCATTTGGTGCACCATGTTGTTAGAGGATCGATTATCAAGGGTGACTTAGTTTTTCTAGGGTGATCGAGTATCTAGGAATTTTAGAATTGCTTAGGATGTTCCCCCGGATCCATATATATATAGTGTCAATATATGAAAATGGTAAGATGACCAGAGGCATGACTGGGCCTGTCGACATTAAAATTTTCCTCTGTAATTTCTATTTTATTATGTATGTATTAGGAATAGGATATTGTTAAGTATAATTAGTAGTGGCGTCTGATAGAAGATAACGGTGCCATCAGTACAGTGCCACCAATAAAGTAGAGTATGGTAATAGTCAAAGTACAATAGGAATGTTGTGGTCAAAAGTAAATATTTGTCGTAAGTGGTCCGGTAATGTTAAAATGTCAAAGTTGGGGTAAGTAGAGAAGTAGGGTCTACATGATTAGGAATTAGAAATATTATATTTGTAATAAGGACAAAGAGTGATGTCATAAGTATTTTGTGTATTTTATTTGTGGAAAAGTCTAAAAAGGTGGAACCCATGTGAGATGATAAGGTTTATCTTATCTTAGAAGATAAGCCTACATGTAAAGGCAAGAGTTTAGGCATGGAATATGATTGTCCAGAAGAAATTTCCTATCCTATCTTAGAGATAGGATGGATAATCCTGAATTCCTATAAATAAAGAGGCCACCCCCCTCATTTAGCATAGAGAGAGAAGTAGTGAGAAATATTGTATGAGTAAGGGTGTAAAGGAAGCCATCATTTAGAAGGTGTGTTAAAGAATCCATTGTGAAGTTTCTCCCATAGTTATTGTTGGAAGGCAAGTGAAGTTAGTAACACTTGAAGTACCTCATGGGTGAGATTGTAACAATTTCATGTTGATATTATAATTTACACTTATATTTCAGATTTGTCATCATTCCTTCGTATCATAGTCTATGGTATTCTTGTGTTATGTTTGTTGTTGTGTTTCCAGATTACATCCACCAAACTAAAGGATGTGCATTAGTAAATAATCATAGCATGAGGAATTCCCAATGGAGAATTATCATAGTGCCGGATTGGTGATGACAGGCCCAACAGGAGCACAACTAGTACATTTAGGTACATATGAGGAGGATGCGGCCATAGAGACTATACATGTGGATGGTGTGGGGTATACTCAGGAATATATACAATGATGGGTGACACACAAATAGGTGTTGTTATTTCCCATAGTGGTGGATGCGGTTGGTGGACTAGTAATTGGAGGAACAGAGGGTCAAGCACATGCCTTTGATGTAGATGATGTAGCACCAAAGAGAGCATAACGTAAGTACTATTTAGTGTTGTGTGTTATTTTTTTTATTGTTTTTTGATTGATATATTGTATGAAGGAAAATATGTGTAAAAACTAATGTTTGATGTGTGATGACAAGAGATGTGTATTGTTCATTGATTGTGGAAACTTACATACACACATTGACTTGAAACGTGCCCATATATGTGCTCATGAAAGGAGGTATGATAGAGTGGGTTGATGTTATTGCAGGTAAGCATGCCCATGTTTTTGAGCCATTGGCTATAGCACTAGCTACATGCACATTTTTGATGAGTGAGTGTGATGAGGCTCGTGCAGAGGTAGAGCCAGCGAGATAGGTTATAGGAGGAGGCCTTGTAGACACCTATAGTTTGATCAAAGCACTATTACTCTTAATATTACACTAACTATCCTCCTCTTCACAAATTGATGACATATTGTGAGTTAGACCTATCTAACTCCCCTCTTACGACACTCTTTCGGTCATGTTCCTCTTATAAGTCAATCAAAAAGACTAATATAGGCCTCTTCTTGACTAAATCCTCTGCTTATCCTCTTCTAGACTAATTCCTTTAGTTTCCTAGACTATCAATCCATTTCATTGGATTGATTAGACCTCTCAAAACTCTTTCAAAACCTTAATTTCTCTCTAAGAGTGAGATTAAATAGCCTAACCTAGGTTAATTAGCCCTAACTATGGTCAACTTCTTCTAAAAACTAGTCAAATCTTACTTTAACTTGATAAAGTGCTTTTTGGGCTTTTTCATTTTCCCAACATGCACCTAAATCTCCCACTTTCCCAAATGGAAAACTATAAATAACCCATTACCCCCCTCTCATTTACAAGAACACTTCTTCTCTTTAACATAAACTATATTATTATTGCTAGGATTAGGATTTTTATTTCATTTTATTGAGTTATTTGCTTTATCCTTTGCAACACACCACTCACCATGGAGTAAATGGTAAGAACCATTGGCCTTGAAGCCATTAATGGTGAGCTCCCATTCTCTTAAGCAAAAACTAATTGCTTAGATCCTTATTAGGCTCACTTATTTAAGCTCTCAAGAATAGAGGGTAATTATATTTGTTAAATTTTCTTGTTTGCTTCAAAGTTAATGTATGAAAAATAGGAATCCTTATTTACTTCTTATCTGATGGTCCATTGATTGCTTTTTCACAAAGCTTTGGGGTCTCTTGAGTGTTCTTACCCCATTCCATAGCGTTTGCAACCTTTCTTTGAACACAAGCATATCTCAAGATATTTTTGTGTGATATGTGGAGCTACAGGGTCCATATATGAGGAAGATGGTGGAGCTTACCATGGCATGGATCCATTTCAAGAGATACAGAGGCCAAGATCAATGATGTAGAGTGAGCGGTGAATCCTCTAGTTCTATAGATATCATGATTTTATATAGTGATAGGATGTATTGATGTATGGGGGCTTGCCCCCCAATGATTGTATTTTGAAACTTATGATTTTGGATTTTATATATATATATATATATCGGAATGTTGATGTTGCATTTTATACTATGTGATGAATATTATTTGTTCTTGGTAGTGATTGTATAGTTCATTGTTGAAATGTGCTATGATGTGGAAAGAATAACCAAGTAATGGACTAGATAAAGAATGCATGGAAAGAAGAATGTGATGCAGAAACATCTTGTAAATAATCAATTTTTGATTTCCTACATGTTTATGGGTTTATTGGGTCTATTTTGAGGTCTATGTGATGTAACTAGTCCATTTGGACTCCATAAGCATGTAATAAGTGGTGTTTGTGAGTTTCCCTCCAAAACCACAAGCTTAAATATTTGAATTAGTTCATAGGTGTGTATAGGGTTAGAAGTTATTTTAGGTGTAATAAATTATGTAAAGGGGTCACAAGATATGTTCAACACTAATACATGAATTTTTTGGCCCTAACTAGGGTGTAAAGCTCTTTAGGTTATTGTTGTCGCCAAATCACTGCACCCTCCGAATGGCCAGGATGTGAATAGGACGTTAGGTGTGATTGGGACACATGGGATCACCTCTCAAGTTGTGGGACTTGGGCTCGAGGTGAACCTCCGGTGAAGGCCGGCTTCCTCTTCCTAAACTAGGTGTTGTACTACTCCCAGTGTAACAAAAATGATTATCTAATCCTATGCTACATTTTCATGGGGTTTTAGGGAAAGAGATTTACAGAAATGAAACTATACTAGGGATGGTGATGCACCAAATAAAGGGTGTTTCCAGACTCAGGAAGGGTTAATTTGAAGAGGGTGTGTGCACCACAAGTCAACTTCACCTACTGCAACTTAGAGAGGGTACAAGATACCACAAACTAAGAGACACGCGTTCCCTTTGTTAAACTTTATCAGACCGAGAACTACACCAGTTTCCCAGTGAAGAAGGATGAACTCAAGAAGGGTGAATAGACACCACAACTCAACTACATGCAATATTCCACCACTCGATAAGCACAGAACTCCAAGAACCTGCAATAGAAACCTAAACTTGCACAGTGTACCTGCAAGTACGAGAAAGCCACAAAGAATCATAGAAGGATGAAAGGATCGAGATTATTCACAAAACACACATTTTTATTGCTTCAATAACATGTACAATGCATCATACATTTAGAAGAGGCAATAGTTGCCATTACAGTCTTGAAGAGGAGGCTTGAAAGTTCTCTCAACACACAAGAACAACTTGTAGAAGAGAGAGGATTCTTGAAAAGTATACACTCGCCTGAGATATCTAACTGTACAACTTGTCTGAACTGTTGGAACCCTTTGAAATGAGCTTCCAACTTACATTTATAGAACAATATGTGAGAAAGAAGAGGAAATGGTCATAATTACATTCCTAAAATGAAGGCCCATGATGTATTTACTACATTTAGTTGAACCACCTGAGAAGGTTCCATCATGGGTCATTAATTGCCTGATAACCTAGTCTTCTCAATTAATTAAAAGAATATTTAAATAATAATAATAAATATTATTATTAAAATATTTAAATAAAAATATTAATTTAATTAACATAATGTCGGGACCCCCCGTTGACCCGTTTGACTGGAAGAGGAGGGGGGTCCATGTAGATAGATTCTGCACAAATCCCAACTCGGTGAGTTTCGAATCCTCTAACTCAGTGTTGCAATCGATTTTGAACCCCACACTAACTCTTTCCTTGCATTGGCAATCGTGCTCTTTTGCATTGTGTCCTTTGAATGGTGAGCTATCAAACTCGATTCTCATCATTTTCCTTGGTTAACTTGAGGCCATTTATGCATTCCACGTTCAAAATTCATGAAACAACACCATGATCTCCCTGCGAAGTCACCGAGCTCTTCATCCAGCAAACGATCTTACCTTTCCTGGCTTCAAACTCACTTGAATACCGAGCTTAACCCAACATTTCTAAAAAAGAATGGTTTTACCACAATGCTCAAGATTCTTCCTCATCATATAACACTTGTAGTAAAAAATTTTTGGCTTTGCCATAATAAGCACAATTGTACCTTCCAAACGATGAGAAAATTCCATTACCAATAAAGACCTAATGCTGCCATGATGATGACCCAGGTTCATGCCTATAACATGTCGATAGACACCCTTAAGACTGATTTTTGGTCAAAGAGCCCTTCAAAAAATACATTGAACAACTAGGGCAACCAAGAGGACCTTGGAAAAATGTACAAGTAACAACCATATGAATTTTTTCTTAGTCGTGGATCAAAGCTAATAGAAATAAAGCTAGATAAAATTAGCTTGAAACTACAGTATAATCGTCCATTTGTAAAAAACAAGTTTCTCTGAACCTGGTAAAGGAATACTTTTTATTGTCTGATTGGATGTATAAATATTGCCTATTACCCTCAGAGTTTCTCAAAGAGACCATTTACGAGTAGCAAGGATGTAGCATGCAAAACGGCCAACTAGGTATTTTTAGAGCCGACCTTCACATTCAATTCATTTCTAGGAGAAAACATGCTAAGCAATATGAATCGTTTCATTCTGCACCGTAATAAACCTTCATCTCCTGATTCAGGGAAATTTTATGAAGCCTTGAATAGCGTGACTCCAATCCATCGTACATGGCAATGAATATTTGTTTCATGCAGCTGCTATTTGATTTGAGTTCAGAATAAGGATAAGCCTACGAATTTGAGGATGCATTCGATACTGAACAGATAACAACATAGTTGGACAACCTGCTTGTTGGCAGCATTCAAAAGGCTTCTACTAAACTGCAACATGTCAACTACCTGGTGCGTGGGAGTTTCTCTCGCATCCTTTCCATCTGGACGAGTTTTTAGCATTGCTTTCCCGTCAAACTCTTCGCATATGAGCCACGACTGAGCCATTAACGCATCGCCTTGGTTGGGTCTACCTGTAGCCTCCGCTGAAATTGGTATCATGTCACGTTTTTTAACCCATGACCCGCTCCAATTCACAACTGTCCTATTAATCCTCCCGATGACTCACACAAAGACTCGGACCACTCCAAGCTGTGCGGAATTCTGTTTACACTTCCTGTGCAGAAGTCTCATGATGGATCGCCATCGTATGATCTCCACTTGACAATTTGATCCGATTTCTCCCATTCACAGAAGTTTGATCATGGTTTTCCATCCCAAAATTTCCACTTGGCGGTGTATTCCCTGAGTTCCCCTATTCATACCTTAGCGCGGGATTAACAACTTGGCCTGCCATCATCAAATTTCCGACCTCGACATACTAGCTCCAAATCCCCACGTAACGGCTCAGCCACATAGCCGAGTTGACAGGTTCTGCATGGAAAAAGTAGTTTGAATTGCCTTGGTTCAACTGACTTGAATATCCCCGTTCCATGCCAAATCCTCCTTTTTCCAAGTCAAATTGGCATGGCGTTTGCATCAAGGAAGTCCGCAGGATATGTGTGGGGATCTCGGACTTATGAATCCATTTTGCCATACATTTCCTTGGCAGGTCGGTTCCCAATTTCCGCTTCTTGACTTGGTCATACCGCCCCAAATCTCCCCCGTGTGGAATTCCTTCTTTGGCTTGCCATCCATGAAAACCCACTTGGCATTAGGCTTCCCGGATTCTCATTTTAAGCAAATAACTCACGAATACCTTAGTGCGGGGTTGAGGCATTATTTATTTATTTTTTTATCTGACTAGGCAAAGAGCTGAAAATATCCCACGAGCAGAACTTTCATGTTGGCGCTCCACCATAGCACTTCCACCTGGAAATCGGTGTTCATTTCTCCAATTCGTGGAAATCCGATTATGGTTTGCCACGGTTTTATCACACTTGGCAATGTTTTCTAAAATTTCCACGTTCTTGGCAAGATGAAACTCGGGGGCCCCCTTTGCGCGGAGACCTTGTGTTGGTTTTCCATTAACTGAAACCCACTTAGAGATCATCATGAACTTTTCCCATGTGTGGAAATATCATATTGGTTTGCCACAACATAATCTCCATCACGGCTTCAAAGGCCTGAAACTCCCTCTTATCATGGAAACCTTGTCTTGGTTTTTCATTTCAACATTTACCTTGGAAAACTTATTTGAATATCCCATATTGAAGACTGACCCGTGGAACCTAGACATCATTTGGCCAGTTCGACCAGTAAGAAACAAAAATATTCCCGAGAGATCCCAAGGTTCCACGAAAATGTTTAGCTTGAGCAGGTGCACTAAACTCACTGACTTCCTTGATAGCTTGTTACATGCCAACTTTGAGTGAGTTGACCTTGCCTAGAAACTGTCTTTAATGCATCCACACGAAACGAGTTGCCTTGAATTATCCATTATGCTCGATGAGTCCCATCGATAGGGCTCCATCACGTATCTCTATTTACGCAACGATATCCATTCATTTTATGGCACTCTTGATGCCTTGGCTTGTGTTTGAATCACCCTAGCTATGTGGAACGTGTCCTAAAAGAAGCTCACCACATGATCTCCAAAATGAACGAGTCGCTAAGATGAGTCAAATTCCTTATTTCTGCCTTCGCTTCCGCCGATGGCTTGAGCCTTTCCAATTTGTTGAGACGTTATTGATAGCTCGAACTTTGACTCTCCCTGGCTCGGCTTTCACTTCCGCCTGCATTGATCTCTACCGAGATCCTTATAGAGTTCCCTTCATTCATCAATTTTCAACGAGCTATATTTTGCATTAACAAGACCTCATCGATCTTTTAAAACTGAGAGTCTCTACCGAGATGACTATCAATTTGACACTAGGTTCTCTATCAACTCGACCCCGAACTCCTTACTGAGTTGAGATCAACTGGGTGCCTTTCGATGCTAGGTGATCTCTTCATATGCAATTTAGGAATTATTTTTTAATTATTGCATCTCGATAATAACCGGAGATGGGTTCTTGGGACTATTATTTCATTTTGAACATGATAGGACCCCATTATCCAATCTTGCCATGTGTGCAAAATTGGATAACAGTTATACTAATCATAGTTGTGGTTAGTTGAGTTAAAACCCTAACCACCTCATTTCCACACATTTGATATAGATGTATTAGAATGAGGGCATAAGGGAGAGATCGGAAGGAATAAAATATAGGTGCATACTTTTTTTATCATATCCATGAAATCTTAGGGATCCAAGTTTGTATTATGTAGATATCAATAAAAGGAGTTCTTGAGCATTACGTGCAAACTGTGATGATTGTTTATGAATGAATGAATGATATAATTATATTATGAAATTGTATTTTTTGTTTACAAATGGTTTTACATAGGTGAATTAGCACTCTTATTTTTTGAGGATACAAGGAGATAATATTTTTTCAATTGAAGCCAAAACATGTATGATCCTTTGAGCATTCTAGAGAAAGACAAATTTCAAACTGGTAAAATGCATTTTCTTAAAGTTATGGGAATATTTAAGAGCTTAAATTTGGTGGAGACATGTAAGAGGATATTACAGAAAATTTCCAAGTTATTTAAGGTCTTAAAACTATTTTATTCAAAATTTATTTATTTTTGAGTGCTTGTTGTCAGCATAGTTCAAGAACTAAAGCAAGATTTCTAATATGTAGATTGTGGGAGTTTTATAAATTCTCAAGGTCTGAAATTTTGTGATAAGGTGATGTTAGAAATTTAAAATTATATCCTAAAATTTAAATGTAAATTATCAAGTTTTTCTAGGATAAAACTAAAAAATCAGTCAGATTGTGTAGTAAAACTCAGATTCAGAGGGTCTAGTGAGTGAAAAACAATTATAAATTTCATTCTAGTCATATTTAAAGCTTGATAATTTTTATAAAGTTATTTTTGGGTATTATGAGTGTGTTGTAAAATATAAAATAATAAATATTGTGTTTTGGTAGGTAAAAACGTGATCAGATCAGTAAGACTATACACTAATACCATGTTTTGAGGGTTTCAAGAGGTGAAAAGTTAATAAAAATTACATTGTGATGATTGTTAAGAGATAAAAATTTGGGAGAATATTAATGAGAATAAATGGTATTGAAAAATGTTTTAATATTGTTTTGGGTCATTGTATTTTAGTCTCAAAACTAACTCACCATTGGCATGTTCTTAAGAAGCTAGTTTTGAGGTCTATATGGAGTTTGGTGAAAATTAATTTCTTGAAACTCTTTGAGGTGTCTTGAAATAATTAGTTGATTATATTGAACATTTATAGGGCCTTTGAATCTTTTGGTTCAGGTTTTTTAGCATTTTTGGTGATTATAAGCCAATTTAGGCTTCTTGAAGTAAGGTAAAATTGCTAGATTTTGGTGTTTTTGAGAAGTAATAATTCTAACGTTTTGGGTGATTGAATTGTTATTTTTTTGGGCCCACCATGGAATATGCATCAGAATGTATGGTATATCATGTGATAATTATGAATGTATGTATGATTTGTAACATTGTAGATAAGTGAAAGTGGTAATGTGATTTAGATATTATAAGAGAGTAAAAGAATGATGCGTCGATAATTGTATAATGAGAAGACAAAGAACCATGTTTGTGATTTTGTATGATAAGAATGAAAAGAGGGGGTAATAATAGTTATGCCCCCTAATATGAGAAAGAGGTTCATTTTAGTAACGACTCCCTCAACAGTCATTTATGAACCTTAAGAACACTAGTGCCTCATCGGGTAATGAGATGGAAAATGAATGTCATCTACGAGAGATGAAGGATCCTAGAAGGCATGTAGTGAACATGTGAAGCAAAAAAAGTGTGACAATAAGTTCCAAATTGGATTTTAGAGTAAATAGAGCCAATGATAGGAGATGTGGCGATAGAAAGTGCATAAGCAGATTTCTTAGGAACCCAATGAGATGTGGTAGCAATGTGTGAGGGATGAGAGGATGTAACTATAGGTGTATTAGTTGGAAGATGAGGATGGATTATGAAATTAGGGGGTGGGTGGATAATAACCTTAGGAGAAGGTGAATGAGAAAAGTGAATAGTTGCAAAAGGTGACGTTTGTGGAATAGGAGAGAGAGAGAGAGAGAGAGCGCTCACAAGAGCGAGAGCAGAAAGAAATAACACCTTTTCCTTCTAATTGTTTTAGTCAATCATGGAGAGCATAACATTCATTGTCACAGACCACGGTGGCCATTTATGTGGTGAATATTTCAAAAGGGACAGTCACGATGGAAATGCAACTGATGAAGTGGATGATTTTGGTTAGACGGTAGATGGATTATCTGCATATCAGGTAAATTTCACAAGACATTATGTGGTTTAGCATTATGTACAAAGTGCAATGGTTCATGGGTGGGAGGTGGAGAAGGATTAAGTGAATGTTGATGTGGTGGTCAGGAAGAAGGATGGCTATGTTGGGAAGGGGATGGTGATTGAGAGGGAGGTATAATATATGTAAGAGGAGAAGACTTAATAGGAAAAGGAGGAATATAGAAGAAGTAGAAGAGGTTGCTATGACATTATCCACAATTGAGTATTTTTATAAATCAATAAATTTGTAGCATTAAAGAGTAAATGATTCACATGTATCATCTAAGATATTTTCTTTTAATGGAGGAATTAAACCCTGAAAAAATTTCAATTGCATTTATAATTGTTTAGGATGAAATAATAATTGACACATAAACGAATTTAAGAATAAATGTAATCTAAAATTGGTTCTTTCTTTCCTTGATACAACTAAGGCAAGCGTTAATATGTTACTTTAGGACCATTTTTATAAATAAATCATTTGAGAAAAGCATCCACCAAATCATAACAAGTACTAATAGATCCATTAGGAGAATGAATGTACCATTGGAGTGCATGATTAACAAGGATATTATGAAAGGATTTTAGTAACAAATGAAATTAGAGTAAGAATTCATGACCAATCAATAATGCTTAAGGTGAAAATAAGGATTTCTTGTGCCATCAAAAAAGGAGAAAGTATGCATGATGAAACCTTTAGGGAAAGAAAAATTGTGAATTTTCTTGGGAATAGGATTTCCAGGAGGGGAATTATTATTAATAGAAGCATAATAGGATTTATCCTCAAGGGTAAGGGTATGAACTTGATATTAAAAATTACCAACAACATGCATTAGGGATAGGATATTGTGTGAAGGAATGGTTGGAGAAGTGATAGGCACATTGAGGGGTTAGATCTTTCCATTGTGAGTAATCATGGGAACTTGAGAAGAAAGGGTGGATGTGGAAGGAGGGGAAGGAGGTGAAAGAGGAGGTAAGAAGTATGGAGGCTCTATGAGGATGCTAGGTGTAGGTTCATGAGAAAAAATAAGAGATGTATTAAGGTAGAAGTGGAATCATCATGGGAAATATTGGAAATAACTTCAAAAGTAGAAGGAGGAGTAGTAAATTCACATTCAACAATCTTAATAGAAACAACTATAGACACCTAAAAATTATCACACTTCATCGTCCCCTCTCAAATAACCTAATATCCTAGCCATATTCTCCTTCTATACACTGGATAAATTTAATTATCCATAACCCACTTCTCTATTGAATTCCACCCTTAACCATGACCCCTCAATTGAACTTAACAATTTAATTAAATTCAACTAAGTAAATTGACCTAATCCACCTCACCTTGCGACTTTCCTATCCACCTCACCTATCCACCTCACCTAACCACTTGCCCATCCACCTCACCGTTCCACCCACAACTCCACATCACCATTCTACTTCCCCACCTTTCCCATACCTTGCTAATACCCGGGACACACTTCTTCCACAAGTGTAAATAGTGGCCAACCCACCCACATGACTCCATTTTCATCTTATTATCCATAAGAGGTGAGTAATCCATATGTGGAACCAATTGATTCTAAATGGAGAAAGCACATTCCCCACATTCTCTTAAACTAAGTTATCTTGACCTAACCAATGTCGGTCACCCATAAATCATTGTCAGTTAGGTGGGATCGATGTCAGCTCTTATAAATACACGTTCTCAGCTCTTCTCAAATGGTTAGTTGGAAGGTTGGAGCTTGGGTTTTGGATTGAGAACTGGTTTGAACATATCTAGAGACTCACAATCTCATTTGCAAGACCATTAGAGATGTAACGACGAACAACAACGAAGCTCTTCCCAACCAATAAGGAGAGAAGCTAGGAGAGCTCAAGTAGGATCATTACAACCACCAACCAATCTCCACCAACATTCTCACCTCTCCTCATCATCAACTTGCCTTCTACACATGCTAGATAACAAGTAAGCTCATACTCACTCTATTACTTTTTCTAATAGTTATAGTCTACATTTCATTCTATTTTATTCACTTAGATCTCCCCTACACAACTCCATCTATCCAACACTCTCCCATTCATCTCTATAACCCCTATGGGATATAGTTGACTACACTCTGAGCCCCTATCCCTATCTAGCACCTTACCTAAGTCCCCTAACTCTCTGAGAAACCATAAAGAGAACCCAAAACCAGTTCTACAATACCTTACAATTCTTCACAATTACTGACATCAGTTACCAATAATTGTGGCCAGTCTTCCCTATACTGGCATCGGTTCATATAACCAGTACCAGTCACTATGATTATCACCTTCACCCATTCCTTATCCCTTAGCTTACCCAAAACCTCCCCTAAATCTCACCAAACCCCATCTACACTTCCTACCCCAACTACAACATCTCAAAAGGCCTTCCCAACTCTTTGTGAAAACACAGAGTGATCCTAAACCCCTCTTTTCAAGACTCTTTCATTTCCCACAGTGACTGATAGCGGTCATCACAGACCATCATCAGTCATACCTGAACTGACATTGGTCACCCTAACCGGCATCGATCTCTATGCATTATTATACCACCTTGAACCAGTAAGCCCTCAAACCCAACTAGAACTTACCATACCTCTTCCAAACTCGTATAAACCCAAAACCACTCACTTGACCGTCAGATTTGATCATAGCCTTGCATTCTAGATTAGATTTTCTTATTGTATTTGTATGAGATGCTTAAATCATATCAACTACAGTAGGATGTTATTTTCTTATGTAATTTCTTGCATTAATTTTTTTTAAAATAGTGGATTGACAACCATTTAGGAAGTATCACACTTCCCGGATCTATCGTACACTAGGAAGTCCACTATCATATACTATTTAACTTCTTCTTGTGGTCTTGTTTTCTATTACAGGTAGTTCCTCCTAGCCAAAAGGAAGCTCTCGCGGTCAACCTAGATCAGGAGTCAGATACGTGCGCACCTTACCTTCTACCTTCATCATGAAAAGGTAAACCTCCTGCACCCACACCCTATCTGTTTCATTAAATCTATCTAGAATCTAGTTAAACAACAACATCATCACAAATATGTTTATGATCAAAAGCATAATCATAATCACTATCAATCATATTTTCAGAAGAAAGGATTTCATTAAGAGTATCATCAACATATAAAGAAATTATAGGAGTAATAACATCAAATATATCATTACAATCTTTGAAAATAATTTCAAAATTAGGGAGAAGAGGAGATAGATATTTTTCATTCATCTTGACTACTAATAGAAACATCATTATTCACATTTACATTCTCATTATCAGAAGTAGAAATATTAGCATCTATATTTTCACATGTAAGAACCTCATCATGCAAAGAATCTGTATTAATGTTATAAATTTATATAAGACAAAGAGAAGATGATCAAGTGGAATTGGTGACTATGGTGGATGAGGGAGAACATGAAGAATTTTTTTGATTAGAGGAGATTATAGAAAATCAGGGGATTCAAAACCAACAAGAAAGGTTTTTTATAAGTCAAGGATTTATTGGAGGATTATGGTATCATATGGGGATTGTGCATGAGGTCACGAAATTCAGATTCTTCAAAGGTATTGGAAAAAAAAATAGGTTACATATGTGTATAGGTCATGTCATGCTTGGGAGATGGGAACCTATTTTTAGCCCTGAGGGATTTGGGATCCTAGGGAAAGGAGTTCAAATAGGACCGAGTTCACCAAATGATTTAATAAAAACAACTATTACATATGATTTTAGAGTAACTAATAATGTGTGAATATGATAAAATATAGTTAAATACAAATTTTCTATGATCAAGCAATGCAAGACTATAATAAAATGGAAGATATGAGTGACTTAGATGATTTTTTGTGTGATCTGTAGATGGTCAGGACCATGTATATGTTAATTCTAGTAGGGAGTGATGTAACAAGAAGATCACTAGGATTTATGGGGCTTTGCACCGATATGGATAGGGCCTCCCAATGGAGGACTAAGGCACCTGGATGCTAGTATATGATTCAGGGTGTTGTTGACTGTGTCAAGAATGGGACAAGGTTGTCTAAGCACTGGTGTTTATTTGGGGAATTGACATCTATGGAATAGCTTTAGGTCTAGTTCTTTCTATGTCATTTAATATCCCTCCTTGTTTGTTGTATGTTGCATCAAACTTTTTGTGTTACACTTGTACCTGAAAAAAAACCCTATCTACCTACAAAATACAAAAGTACACATTAGATGAATAAATAATGTATATGCTTGAGTTGAAATGACCTCAGTGGTCACCCCAATCAGATTATCACCAATCACTGCACAACATTTAAAATTTTATGTAGTTCTAGTGTTTGATTGGAATAATGTCCCTTGATCTAGTTTTCCCTAGTGCCAGTCACACAAGGCATAGTGGGCTACAAATACTTTGTCCTAATGAAAATGTGTGCTATGGAATTTAGAATAGATCCCCTTATGCAGTGAATAATGTAGTCCAAAATTAATTCCTTGATGTAGTGGATAGAAAATATTAGCTCCTTGTAGATGTATCTTCCTCTTGAATGGTTTCCCCTAATGAGGTTAAATAAGATGTATATATGATTCCTTTTCTCAAGTCTCATCATTAACAAGTGAAAGGCCGACCAAGGGTGATAAAAGAAGACATGAAATATGTAACACTTGAAAGATTAGAAAAATATGTAAAGAGGAAAGAGGCACCCAGAGGGGACAATAGCGTGCATGAGCTCCTATCCCTAATGGGTGGTCTTGAGCATGAGCCTCAAAAGTTTAGAAAATGAAATTGAAGCTAAGTAGGATGTCAGTTGTTATGCAAAACAATACGTTTTCAATAATAAATAACAAGAAATAAATATGGAAAGGATAAAAGAAATGTAAAAGTAAAGTAAAGGGGTGTTAATCAATAATACACCTACTTATGAATCATGCATATAAATGCATAGTTAGAGGCTAGTTGTACATAGTAAGTATGAAATTTAGTGACTAAAAAATCACCGAACCACCAGAGGTGGTATCACACATGACTATAGTCCTTATTCAATATTTTCCAATGTCTATATGCAAAGTAATGCATAAAAATTCCCTCTTCCATGTATTAAGTGGCATATTGTTTTGGTTTTTTGCTACCATTGCCATTCACAATTACGTCCTACAATTCAATACTAAATCAATTTCAAACATCATGGTGTCACCATAAGAAATTGAGGTTATTGTATTTGAATTGACTTCCAAAATTCTAGCAAGGATGCCTTCCTGCTACAATTTAGTCACCCCAGGTTCAAGTTGTGACATGAATCCTTGCATGAACCTGCTTTTCCACAATAAAAATTTGCAAATATATATTTTTTAAATATTCAAAATTTCCCAAAAACTTGTAAAATTTTCAAAATATCAAAAATATAAAATCACTTCCTAGCCATAGATGTTCTTTCCCTACTTTCTAATAAATATATTATTCATCAATCATTTAAACTAGTATTCCATTTATATTTTTATATTTTTGTTTTTTGTTTTTTAGTTTCTCTATAACTTATTCTGAATAAAAATAATTTTATTTTCTTATGGATACTAATTTCCCATCCTTCCATCATCCTAATAAATTATTTATTGAGAAAACATTCTAAATCACAAAATTAATTATATTTGGTTCACTCTTTCATTATCAATTCATGCAAATTCCATACCATGGTTTGCATAATTTCTCTACATGAGATATCACCATCTTGTTGGCATGCATTATGAGTCAATATGCCTATAATACTATTTTGTCATTTTTATGTAACTTCATCTCGTGAATTTAAGAACACTTTTTCTCAAATAAGATTAAATCACTATTACACATTTAAAAACTTGTTGTGAAGGTCACAATGCATGCATACATATATTAACCAATGTCGATTCACATAGACATTAAAAATGTCTACATCTATCCAATGGTTATTCTTATTCCCCCTCAAAATAAATTTAAGAGAAAAATATTTCCCAAAAAAATAAAAATTAAACCCAAAAGAAAAATCTATATCAAAATATCTCTGTGGATGTTTCAAGTATGACTAAATTGACAATTATTGTAAGGGTGGTTACAAAGCTACCAATCTACATTAATCAACGGATTCATAACTAATGGACTATGTCAAGAAGCAATTTCACCCGTGAAATTTGTGTAGTCAGAGAAACAATCTAGAACACTTGATTTCCTCATCTTGAGTGTTTCTAAGAATCTAAGTATTTTGAAGAGGCACTTAAAAAGGAAGAGAAATAGAAGAGACTAAGACTTATTCAGAGAAGTGTTTGTTCAAGGAGATAGAGAGTAGGGAGTTGAATTGATTCCATTGAAGGAAAATCTATATATTATTCTTCTCTGTAAACCTTTGTAGAACATATAGTATAGAGGAAGTGTGTTTCTTTAGCTTGTGTAATTTCTTTATCAAAATTGAAGAACATTGTTGTTCATGGCCTCTAGTCTTGATTGTATTTGTATATGTGTGTGTTTCTAGTTGTATGCATCAATTCGAGATTCAAGGAAAAGGAAGCCGTTAAAATTTTCCGCCATCCTTGAATATTTAAAATGATATCAGAGCTAGTTTGTATCCAATTTATGTATACCTTTCCTATGTAGGATTGTAAAGAGAAAGATTACAATAGTAAGTTGTGATTGATAAAAAGTGTCAAGATGCCTCCTATAATAGTAGTTACAAACATCATAACATGATAGGGAGATCAACTGAGATAGTAGGAATGTTGAGAGAAATGGAATCAAGAATGGATGTCATGGAAGAATATAAAAGAAGAGTTTTTGCACCAAGTGATAATGTGAGTGACATTGAAAAAATGGCTAAGAATAGAATAAGAAACACGAAAACAAGCAAATGAGCATTAGCTAGGTGTATATGAAGGTATGCTCATGATATCTATCTCAAGGATTGAAAAATGATCTGAGATGGAAGTTCTCATATTTTTGAGAACTTTGAATCCCCAGGAGTTGATATACTGGATTATAAAGATTTAATAATAATTTGAATTTGATGATGTGAATGACCCAAGTGGAGTGAAAATGGATCAAATCAATTTAAAAGGTCATACGAGCCTTTGCTGGAAGGAAGTAGAAATTGAGACGAATATAAGGGGTAAATAGAATGTTACCTAATGGGATAAAATGGTTGGCATGTTGAAAGAAAAGTTTTTACTTGCATATTAATAGTTTGGACTTGTTGAAGTAGCTACAAAACTTAAGAAAAAGAAAGCTCAATGTGAAATATAACACCAAGCAGTTGTACAAGATAACCATATGGTATTCTCTCCATATGAATGATCATGAAAAGGTTAAAAGATATATAAATGAATTGAGAATCAATGTACAAGATGTGTTGAGTATGTCATATTATGTACCGTGTAATATGCTTATCAAATTGTAGTGAAATCCAAAGAGAAGTTTTCATCAAGTCAAAAAAATACAACAATAGGTAGAGGATAATTTTCAATGGGATGAGGTCAACAAAATTTTGAATGACGTTATCATATTCATGAGGGAGAATCTATAACTTCTCACAATTATAATCTTGTACTTAGAGGGAAACCATAACGTCTAAGAGGAAGAGGACATTATGGTAGAGGAAAAATATTCTTAGGCCATTCCCCCAAATTCATAAAGGTGTCATTATTTCCATTAGGCCATCAAATCTTGGTAAATTAACAATGTTTAGTCAATTTTCATATTGGATCTTGAATACATGAATTGTGGTGAGATAACTTGCTCACGGATGTATGTAATGTGTTATTATGTAGACTGTTACAGTTTATTTGGAAAACCATACACAATGGTAGGGAAAATACCTACACACTTGAGAAGAATGGAAAAAAATACACCTTGAGCCCATTGAGGGAAAAATAGGAGGAAGTGAACATCAGTCCTAAATTTATGATTAATCCAAAAATAATTTTTGAAAGTTGAAAAAAAGAGAGCATGTTTTTCATTCATTCCCAAACCTATACAAGTTGTAACCACGAAAAATACAAGAGAAATGCCAAGGGAATTGAGAGATTTATTAGATGAATATGTTGAGATTATTTTCAGTGAATTACCATATGGTTTTCCACCCATGAGGAGAATCAACCATCACATGGATTTGGTTCTTGGAGCTAGTTTGACAAAGGCAACATACATGTAAACACCCAAAGATAATTAAGAGGTGAATAGACAAGTGCAATAGTTGTTGGAAAGAGGTTTGACATGGAAAAAGTTGAGTCCATGCATAGTTTATAGTAGTGTTAGCACTCAAGAAAAATGGAGAATGGTATATGTGCACGGATTCTAGAGACATAAACAAGATGAATGCATATTTGCATTACCTTGAATGGATAATTTATGGACTATTTGAGTGGAGAAAAATACTTCACAAGAATGATTCGAAAGAACATGTATAGCGATTCAGAATTCGGGAAGGTGATGAATGAAAGACTGCATTCAAGAAAAAGGAAGGTTGTTATGACTAGATAGTTATGAAATTTGATTTGAAAAATGCATTGAGTACACTCACAATACTTACGAAGTGTTGAAGCCTTATTTATTAAATAAAGTGATTTCATATAAATCTATATTTTTCAATTCACCTTATAACATAGTGAAACTATTATATCTGTTATTAAAGTGTTTAAATATTTCCTTTAACCCTGAATTTCTATATTATGTTGGGGCTTTTAAAAAAATAATGTATGTTTCAAATATAACACAGGTCATAAATTGGAACTCTTTACAAGTTCAGGATCTGGGAATTTTCGTGGTGGAACCAATTAGAGTGTTGGAAACCCATAGATTGTAACTCAAAAATAAAGATATTGCTCAATGCAAGGTCCAATGGGACTAATATTATGAAGATAGCTCAACCTAGGAGAATTTTGATGATATGAAAAGAACTTTTCCTTATATGTTTCAGTGATAAACATACTTATTTGATTATTTTATATTGATACATTAATTATTATTTGATAATTTTTCATATTGGAATGGAAAAATGTTGCCATATTGTTGACTGTTAGACAATTTTTATTGTTGAGAGGTTGTTGCAACCAAGAATTGTGACTATGAATTAACTAAAATTTTGGAAAATTTCACATTTTTTATGAAGTATGAGCTATTTTTCCTTTAACACTGATGTTAAGATTATTTTTTGACATCGGGACGATGATTCTTTAAGAGGGAAGCATGCCACACCCCGCACTCATATTTGGTTGTGTTGCTGAAACTAATTGTGGATTATAAAATATCTAATGGATGTTAGTTGGTCACTCTATATATATTGTTAGTTATATAAATATATATGTATTTTTAGAATTGAAATCTATACATACATGTGTGTAGATGTATACCAAACACTATATTCGTACTCACCAACCAATGTTTGTTAGCCTTGTTTGATGATCGTGATATTTTTTACTTCGTTGTAACTGTTTGGGTAGCTGGAAACCGTCATTGTTTGTTGTAATTTATGATTTCTTTGTTCAATAATGTATCTGAACAGTTTACATTAATTTGTATTATATTAGATGTCAGGAATTCATTTAGTGCTACACATGTTTGGTATTTTACATATGGTTTCATATTTACCGTATGGTAAATTAGTCTTTGTGTTATGTAATTATAAATTATAGTTGTTAGTATGTTGGTTTTTTATACCCAATATTTCGGGTTAATTGTTGTAATACCTCCCTATTTTTTTAGGAGGCTGTTTAGCTATGTAAATGGCTATATATTAGCCATGTATTGAATATGTGAATATAGTAAATATATTACTTTTATATTGTGTTCATCTACTCTCTGTTACATATAATCTCATTAAATTTTATATTTGGTATCGGAGCTAGGTTAATATGGAGAATCGGCAGGAAAAGGGGGCAGGAGAATTGAGCTTTGTAATTTGTGAAGAATTAAAGACTATTAAAAGCATCAATTTTGCATCATGAAGGAGTTTGCAACAAGATTCAAATAGTCATTAGTGGAATTATTTTGATTGGTTCTGTATTCATTTCCCCAGATTAATCTTTACCTTGTCATGGGCTTTAAGATTTGGAATATTTCCATCGGGCATAGTGCATAGTGCATGCATCTGTTCCTTATAACGTGTGCATTGAAAATCTCACTGTTATTTTCAATGCACTCCCATTTGCAGTTGGATTGGCTAAAATAAAGGTATTGAATGATTTTTTCTACATCAGATCAATATTCAGTTTGGCGTGGTGATAACAATCTTGGTTTAAGGTCGCATGCTGCAAGCGATATATCAAAAGTTGTGCTTATAAAATTTGTACACCACACTATATTCAATTCTCAATGACCTTGCCATTACACTCCAGATCTAGTGTTGTAATTGGAAGACATCAGAAAACTGAATTTAGTCTGTTTAATGTTCAACGAATCTCGTATTGATTAAGGAGTTGTTTTGAAAGGCAGTGTTGGTGACATCGGGTTTGGCAGATGCTAACTTAGCAAACTGAATTTACATGTCTTTATGCAAGTGATAATCTTCTCATTCGTGGTCAGTGGATGTCAATTTAATACACCGATCCTCAAGAAACATTTGAATGCAGCACAACAATATTTATATTCATGCATCAATTTTTTCTGTCTACGTATGGAAGACACTCATGGGCGGTGATTGCACAAGATATGAGTGTTGACCGATCCAACTCCCCCTCACACACCTAACATCAACGTTTGTTCCATTCAATTTTGTAGTTATGTGTAAAGGAGTATATAAGTATACAATTCTTATTTCGGTGAATGATGTGAAGATTCGTCCTCATCAATTCAAATCATAAAGTTATTTAGGTTAGAAATTCGATTTCATTCATTTAATGCATAACATAGAGTTAAAAATATGACTCTTCAATAACTTGAATATATAGTCTATACATTAGGTGGTTATTTTAAGGGGTCAACATTTTTTAGTTAATGTTATTTTTTACATTAAGTATTCTATTAGTCATAGTTTTTGTTTAATGTTAAATTTTATTACACGTTATTAGATTTGTCAAAGACATATATAAAAAAAGATTAAGTGTGTACACGTCATATGGCTATGTCAAATTTGTGAGTCATTATCATTTGTCATGTCGAAATTATCATTTGTCATTAAAAGAGTTAGAAGTCGTCAAGTTATTTTGTCAAGAGTTGAAGTCAAATATTTGTAAAAAAAATTGCCTTACGGACACATTTTCAGCGGTATCTGATGTCCGACTGAGGTATGAAAAATTGAGCTTCATGATTGAATCCAATTGAACTAACAGCATCACATTGGAGGAAGGAGGCAACGGTGGATGGAGGATAAACAATGTCCTCTCGTTAGTCACCTACGACAGGGCCACATCACTAGTTTAGTGACATGTGTGTGTGTGTGTGATTTTTGTTTTCAGCACAGTGTGTTGATTTTAGTTTTCTTTGTGTTGTGTTATGGAAACTTCACATTTTGTGGGGAAATAACACATTGTTTTTGTTTTTTATGGGTGATATATAAATGAATTATGATGGATTTTTATATGTAATCTTATGAAGAGCAGCAATGATGAGTGGTGAGCAATGTACTGTAGCATCATGATATTATGGTTGTTGGTAGTCCACTGGAAAACCATCTACAATTGTGGTTATTAGTAATCCACTGGGAAAACTATCTATAGTATTGGTTGTTGGTACACCACTGGGAAAACCATCCAAAGGTTGTTGGTATTGTCTTTGAAAGCATCCAAATCACGAGCAGGCTATGTAGTGGCACATTGCAGTACACGGGCGTGTTTTTCTTATTTTAACACTAGGGGGAATGTTAGGAATTCATTTAGTGCTACATATGCTTGGTATGCTGAAAGGAACGATAATAATATTGTTTCAAGCCGCGATCTCAGATGATAATAGCTAACCACATTAGATTTGCAAAGCAAAAGAGCTAAAATACCATATATGGAAATCCATCATAATCCATAATGCTCAATTCATTACAATAGAATAACTTGAATTATTCAATAAGAAAGATGAACATATATGAGGAGGGAAGTGCAACTGCTACCTAAATCAATGGTGAAGAACTCCCACTAACTGATACTGGTAGTTAAGTTAACTCCAAAAGACTAGTAAGCTAACTTGACATAACTGAGAAGCTAACTCCACACAACTAGTATACCTAAGCAAGCTAACCCAACAAGTGTAGGGCTAACACAAGTGTAAGAATTATCCTAATAAATAAATAAAAGGATAAATAATAACCTACACTAACACCCTCTTGTAAGCATAACTTAGGTGGGTGGAAATGAAGGTGGGTCCCGACAACAAGGCCTGATGAGGTACCCACATACAACAATTGGGAAAAATAGACACCACAAGGTACCCAAAACCAGTAATAACAAAGTACAAAGAGAAAAATCCTGCTGCAATATATCCTAAGAATCTCATCTCCAAAAACTTGTACAATGTTGAAGAAGTGTATTGTGCACTGTGGTATGAATCCACTGCTCGATCATAGAACTCAAAAACAACTAACACTGGGCTTCACCAGAATAGCTTCATGCAAGGAGACTATCAATGGAGTGATGTCGAAAGTGCAAAACAAACACCAAACATAATTTGATCAACTGCTACAAATAGGTGTGCCACAATCCAAGAACAACCAAGGAAACAAGGCAATGACATGAGATCCAAATAAATAGGAGTGCCACGATCCAAGAAAATCCATGGTAACAAGGCAAGGACATGAAACCCGAAGAAGCAGTGTCAACACGTAAGAAGGTAAGGACACGAAATCCAAAGAATCAATATCAACACCATACCCTCCCATACTATTGAATGGGTAGAGTGACACCATAGATCTGTATGAGTTTCCAAAATCAACTACTCGAACACTGACAAACTAACACTGGGCTCCACCAAAATAGCTCCCCCGCAAGAGAGACTGTCAACATGCCAAAAGTGTCAAAAATATAGATCCAGAATATCTCAACAAACAAGAGAGATATAAATGTATACACCCATAGATACAAGAATGCAATACCCAAAATTTTAAGACGTCGGGCTCAACCGAAAATGCATCCACAAGTGATCACAACACCCTCCCGAATTTGGAACTTTATAATTGAGTGCATGTAATTATTACAATGAGTAACAATATCTTTTACATTTGAAATATGTGTATAAAAATATCACCAATGTGTAGATCTCGAAAAAATACACAATTTCAAAAAAACGATCACCTTAATCCGAGCTACGGATCAAAAGTTATGAGCTCTACAAGGTTTTGCTATTAAAATAATATTTTAATGCTGATCTTTTTAAAAGGTACACGTGACACCCAAATGTCCAAAGGGTAAAAGAGTGCATCCACACGATACATGCTTGTGACCAAAGGATAAAATCCTGTGCTCAAAACCTAAAATGTCTAGAGAGTAAATCATTGCGTCCAGAGGGTACACACTTATATCCAATGGATAAAAGAATGCACCCAGAGGGTATAGATCTGCGTCCAGTGGATAAAAGACTACATCCAAAACCAAAATACGAAAAGGGTAAAAGAATGCATCCAGAAGGTACACGCTTATATCTAGTGGATAAAAGAATGTACCCAGAGGGTACAGATCTGCGTACAGTGGATAAAAGACTACATTCAAAACTGAAATACCCAGAGGGTAAAAGAATGCATCTGGAAGGTACACTCTTATATCCAATGGATAAAAGAATGCACCCATATGGTACAGATCTACGTCCAGTGGATAAAAGACTGCATCCAAAACTAAAAGACCCAAACGGTAAAAGAATGCATCCAGAAGGTACACGCTTATATCCAATGGATAAAAGAATGCATCCAGAGGGTACAGATCTATGTCCAGTGGATAAAAGACTGCATCCAAAACCGAAATACACAGAGGGTAAAAGAATGCATCCAGAAGGTACACGCTTATATCTAATGGATAAAAGAATGCACCCATATTTGACTGTCTCAAAATATGGTCAAGTTTATAGTCAATTCTAGGGTTTTGGCACCTTCCAAATCCAATGGCGCACTCCGTTTTGCATAAAAATGCATGCTGCAGAAAAGTGCTAACAAAATCTGAATACATGAAAAAATAAACTCTTACTTGCAAAGAAAAAACTTACAGATGGATTTCTACATCATCTATAGCTATGATACCATGAAAATAATGAAAATAAGATTGTTCCAAGCCGCGATCTTAGATGATAATAGCTCACCACATTAGATTTGCAAAGCAGAAGAGCTAAAATACCATATATGGAAATCCATCATAATCCATAATGTTCAATACATTACAATAGAATGAATTAAATTATTCAATAAGAAAGATGTACATATATGAGGAGGCAAGTGCAACTACTATCTAAATCAATGGTGAAGAACTCCCACTAATTGATGCTGGTAGTTAAGTTAACTCCAAAAGACTAGTAAGCTAACTCGACATAACTGAGAAGCTAACTCCACACAACTAGTACACCTAAGCAAGCTAACCCAACAAGTGTAGGGCTAACACAAGTGTAAGAATTATCCTAATAAATAAATAAAAGGATAAATAATAACCTACACTAACATATTTTACATATGGTTTCATATTTACCATATGGTAAATTAGTCTTTGTGTTATGTAATTATAAATTAGTTGTTAGTATGTTGGATTGTTATACCTATGAATAATATTTTGGGTAAATTTTTGTAACACCTCCCTATTTTCTAGGATGTTGTTTAGCTATGTAAATGGATATATATTAGCCATGTATTGAGTGTGTGAATATAGTGAATATATTACTTTTATATTGTGTTTATTTGGCTCTCTACTGTATAAAATCTGATCAAATTGCATATTAAAGGTTTGAAATAAATGAATGGTGTTCATCAGTGATGTAGACACCTTGTATACAATCTTAGATCACCCAGAAAAGTTTCTTAGAGTGACACAAACAACATTAACATTAACTTTCCTCAATAGTTCAAACCTTGCTAAAAGTTACTCAAAATGCCAAAAAGCATGAAAACATTATACTAAGACTGAAAACCACTTCAAACATGCTTAATATCCCTATTTAAACTTGTTCAAACCATCAAATTGATTTCACATATTCATCTTTCACCATTTCCCTTGATTACCCTCACTAGTCCTTCTAGCCCTGAAAATGGGAAAATTCTGACAAATTTCACAAAATACTAACTTTATAACCTGATTGGTAAGCTTTTTAGGATCCCAATCTCCTCAATAAGGTACATTTCAAATTTCAAATCTTAACTCACTTTTAGTGAAAATTTATGCCACTTTTTGCAATTTTGTCTTTCTAGGCAATTAGCCCTCCTACACTATAAACCTTAAAGTTTAGTACAACCTACAAACAACCAATCAAAATGGATTTCATTTTTATACACCCTTTATCTTGCTCTAGCTTTTCACCATGGGTTTTTTTTTATCAAATCATCTTCTATCTCTCTCTATTATCAAACCCTCATTTTTAGGCTCTACCTAGGGTTTCATGGAAAATTCTTGATTTCCGACCTTTCTATACTTGTTTGACTTCACAATCATTCTTCATTTATTCAATCTAGCTATTTTTAAATTTTTCTCTTTCTTGTCTATGCTAGGGTTTTAATGCAATGGTCTAGGGTTTGTAATTTATTCAATGCGACACCATCTTTGTTTAATCACCTTTTCACAATCTTATACACCTTGATTCTCATTTTAATTCACTGTTATTGATGCCCTTGATATCCTATTATATCATTAATAATTATCACTCAAAACCGCCATAAAATAATTATCAATTTTATCTTGAATCAAACCTCTTAAGTTCTACCATTGGACTGTACCAGAATAGTCATCATTTATCATATAGTATAGGTTTATTAAGACTTCTCAATCATCCTAAAGACCAAACAAGTTTTTTACTATTCTCTAAACATATTAGTTACCCCTTATTCTCATACAAGTCTTCAATGAAGCCATTGATTCAAATATGAAGCTACGACTATCATAGTTTACTTCAAAAATGTGTATTTATTCCTTCAAATTTCAACACTCAGGATCTGATTTTTTTTTTTTGCACAATATTTTCAAAGTTTCATCTTATTCTTATTATTTTTCCCTCTTTCACTAAACTTGATTATTAGAGTGACTACACAGAATTCTCTCTCTAGCTCACTAAACTAGGCATACTCTGTTCTTAACTGAATAGTCCCTTAAGAAATTCTTCCTTCTTTCTTCCTAGGTAGATTTTATTACCATCTTCACTCATTAGTAGACACTGAATTCAATTATCATACTTTTCTAGAGTCTCCATTAACCCTTGACTGCGAGTGAGGTACATCATGCTAAAATTCTTCTCAAAATCACTAAATCTGGGCATGTACATTCTTGTTTCTTCTTGACTCTATCTCTGACCTCAGTGAGGTTTATGAACTCTTGACCATTTGATAATCACTATTCAAGTTGATTTGATATTTCAAGGCTTCTCCAAATAGGGATTAAGCTTCTTTCACTGGTTTTTTCTTTCTTTCACCTAACTTTCACTATTATGCACAGTCCTCATATTTGTATAAAGGGACACCTTTCCAAGTATCATGACCTAACCTTTACTCCATGTCCCCATTTACCAACTTATTACTCTTTCCAAAACCTAGTTTGAGAGTTATTTCAAAGTTTCTAGTAAGGATTTCTTCACTAACTTCTTAGAACAGAGAATACTCAGACTGTGACAAGTTTCTTCAGTGTGTAATGAACCTTTCTTCTGACCTAACCCCTTTTTGTCTTGTGTCATGAAGATGAACCACAAATACAATATTTACACAAATAACTATTCTTCCAATGCCACACACATCTTACCATAGTATGATAATACACTCCTAACTGTCAAGCTCAAAGAATCTCAGTTACAAATACATAGTTTGGGGTTATTTTGTTTATCAGATCACTTTACCTTTAAACATGGACTTAATTTTCTTTATCATTCCCTTAAATTTATCTCAGATTCTCTTTCTATGATAAGTTTATAGATATTCATAAATTTGTTTAGAATCCATAAACAACCTTTTACCTTTTCCATAGTTAATGTTCATCCACTCTATCTCATGCGAAGAACCTCCTTATAATTGACATTTATGTAGCTTTGTTCATGATCTCAAAAGGGATTTTCCAATCCATATGCCTGTATAGGCATTCATTTATCAACAAATACACCAAGATTCATAAGATTCATGGCTAACTTCTCAAAATATAATACATTTCATTCCTAAGTACAGACCAACACAAATTTACACAATAAATAAGATTTATTTGATAAACCTTGATTATATACAAGCTTCATGATCCCTTATAGGCCCTCTCACAGAGATATTATTCCTCCATATTTTTCTCTCTAGTAAGTCTTTTTCACCTTGCTAAGTCTCACTTAGGTTTATTTTCTTACCTAGTCTTTTTACTTCTTTCACTATCCCCACTATCTCTTCTTTTTCTTCACTTCTCAGAGGATAAACCTAACATTTCTCTCATATCTACCTCACAACAAGACAACCATCAATTTCAACAGCTCAAAAAATTAAACTACATTCATCACAAAAACTATTTACAATGCCTTCTTAGCAAAAAATAACTTTTACCTTCAAATATAATGCTCAAACTTCTTCAATTTCCTTTTTTTGATACTAAATGCGATGTATTCAAGATCATCAATTCATCATTCTTACAAGTTAAAAAAAATTACCAATTCAACTACCTTATCAAACTTTTCTATAGAAGGATCATTTCCAATGCTTAAAGTGCTTAAATATGGTTTTAGCTAACTCAATTCACTAGAATTGGTTTAACTAGTCTCATTCTTCCATTCATTTATCTCAATAGCAATTTATATATACCCTTTTAGTGAATCTTAATCAAGAAGAACAAATAACTTACACTTATTCCCCAAAACTTCCCCTTAACACTCTTTTCTATATCCTTTTCTTAAACATGCATTTTTATTTTTGAGCCTCATTCAACATCTTCAAATCTTCAACCTAGTTATACCACTTCAATAATTGTTAGACCAATCAAGAACTTGATTTCATAAAGATCCATAGATCAATATTTGCCTAACTTTCTCTAAGATTGCCCTATATAGTTCTCAAGCCAAATTTATTTCTCCACTAGCACAACCAAGGATATGGCTAGATCCCCAAATTACTATCACCTCCAATATCTACATTTTAACCCCTATAACATGCTTGCAAAAACTCAAGACTTCACTCTTCTTCACAAACCTTGTAGGTCTCTTTTGTAAATCTTGCTTTCAAACCCTTAAGAGAATGAATCATTCACAAACTATGTTCCTAGATTTCAATAACTACTCAAAATGGATAACAAGGTTCATTAGATCACATATACCAACCCCATAATTCTCCTAACATTTCATCTGCCAACTCCTTCTATATCATTCTCAATTTCACTTTTTGTACTCTTGCTTCTAAACCTTGATTAGGTTTGTCTACACACTTTGTCAGGATTATATGTGGTTCTATGGAGTGTCATTGCACAAGAAATTGGTTTCAGATACCCAATTAAGGGACTCCAAATGCATATAAATTTTTAGGGTCAGGTTGTAAGGGAAACTACTCCTTTCCTTTTGTAAATCACCTCTCAAACTAACCCTGTTGACTGTGTTTTAACTTCCCTAGAAAAAAAGTCATGAATATATCCAAAACCATCCAAAGGAAAAATAAATTCTATATGAAACTCTTAGGATACCTCTTTAACACCATTAATACCAAATTCAAGAAATAAATTCATTGATTTGTGCTGTCAATTTGCGATCCCTAGCCAAGACTGTACTATGCACTTTAAATAGCCCGAGAACCTTCAATTTTCTTATATCTTTTTCTTTCCTTATTTTAAAAGTCTAAAATTTTGGCTTAAGGTTTATATGCTCTCATTAAACATTTCTATGCCATTATTGGGTCTCTACTATACCTTCATGAAAGTATTTGAACCATTCTTTCATTGTTCTGACTTGTAGGGCGGGGTTTGGTATTTACAAACCCTCATCTTCACAAAGAATATATTAGGACATATTCTCATGTAATTTTTCTCTGTAATAAGACTCCTTACTCTTAATTCATTTCATAAGCAATTTTTAAATATATTCCACACCATTACTTAGCAAAATAAGTAATTAAATACACTCTCCACTGTACAAGTCTAACACAGTGAGATTTCTTGTAGTTTCTAGGTTTCTCATTGAAGTAAAAACCATTAAAAATTAAGTATCAAACCATTTACTCCGATGTCATGAGGATTACCAAACATATAATATTATCATGAGGATTTCAAGATTCTTAGTTTCAAAACTTTCCATACACAGAGTTTGGGCATTACACAGTCAGTAGAATACAAGGTCCAAGATTTTTAAACACATGCAAAATCAAATAATCACCATACTTATGCCATCATGGGTGTATGAATAACTTATTTCAAACTAGATGTAGTTTTCAAAAGAATACATCCTCAGATCAAGGTCTTTTACACTCAAAAATTTTGAGTTATTCCTTTAAACTATGACCATTATACACTCCTAGAATAGAGTATAAATAAATTGAAGTTTTAAACCAATATTCCCAAGATGTCATGCAATGAACAAGAAAAACCATTGATTTAGAATAAAAACTCATAAAAATGCTCTTAAAGAGGCCAAAACAAGATGTATAAACTAAGTTTATATGTAAATCCATTCATTCTTTCATACAAAATTACATGGTTCTCCTTCATTACCTTCCTCTATCCTTCTCCTTCATGAGGAATTTTTACTCTCTCTTCCCTCCGCACCCCCTCCTAGAGGATAACTAACTAAACCAAAACTGGACTAATATATAATGATGCTCCTACATCAATTGGCCTTAGACCACCATTCAAAGTAATTATTTTTTCTAACACTTGTTGAATTGGTCATAAACCACTTCGCACGGTAATAATAATGTAAGGTTATTGTTTAAATCATAGCCGAATTAAAGGTTAGGAGTGCCCAAGGCAGTAACTGAAGTGGACACCCTTCTTACAATTTTAATTTAGAAATTTTCCCATCAAATAAATAAATAAAAGCTACAAACCTCATTTTATTTAAAAAAGGATAATAATAAATCACTAATTTATACAAATTGATATACAAAAGAAATAAAAAATATTCTATAAAATTTTCAAATAAGTCAAAGTAATCAGCCATAACTTGATAGAATTAATCATAGGAGGTGCTCAGAATGCAACAAATATAATTTTTTATACAAGGCTTGTTACTCATCTTATTTACCAATGTCAAGTAGGTGATGAGACTCAAAACTAAACAAAGAACCACTTATTTGCAAACCATTAAAAATACGTAGGAGGATCCTATGGTTTTGTGAAGAGTGGTATTTGGACCAAGCCTACAAATTCCTCCATAAATAAGAGACATTTCCCTCAAAACATTAAGAACAAAGAATTAAATCATTATTTCTTTCAATTATACTTGCATCTACTAGCTACACCAATGAAATTATAAAAAATATGTGAACCTTTTCTAAGAAAAAATTTGCACCTGAATTATCCAGAGCTACATTAGAGAAAGAGTAAAAATACCAAAAAAGTTGAATAAGCTTAAACATATACATATTTATTTTTACTTGCAAAAATATTATAATACCTTTTTATGTGTATGCATGAAATTGATACTAGTTTATAATATTATCAGTAAAATTAAGGTAAATAATCGTAATGTTAAGTTCTAACAATAACAAAAAATAATGAAAATTTTTAGATTTAGGTGCCCCCTAACTGTTGGTGCCCTAGGCAATTGCCTAGTCTTCCTAGGGCTTAATACCCCCTAGTTTAAATGTTCTAACTCTCCTTTATAGCATTGCAAACTTGGTTATAGACTATAAAGGCATTAAAATCATAAGTAATGTTGTTTCTTGAATAAGGGTCTTGGACCATCATCAAGGTAAAGGATTTTTTTTGGGTCTTAGACCACATTAGGAGCATTGGAAAAGTTTATTAAGTTTTTTTATTATTGATACATTTCTATATGGTCATTGACCATAGCTAAGAAAATAATAGATGGTCGTTTAGTAGGTCTTGGACGATGATGGAAATCAAATTATATGATAAAAACCACGGTCATAGACCATGTTAATTGGAAAAGGAAAGGTTAATGTTTATTGTTTTGTTTGAATTTTCAATGACCACATGCAAGGTAGACTGGTAGAGTTTATTTTCTCATAATAATGATCTTCAATAGTTCAAAATCCATGCAATTTTTTGGGGGGTAAAGTACAGTGGGAGTTTACCAAAGCCACTAGGTGACACTATTAGTTCATTTATGAAATTTATGAAGGAAGGCACAAATTTATTAGAAATTGAAAGCTTTCTATAAAAGATAAAACATTCTCTCTCTCTCTCTCTCATCCTCTCCTCCTCTCTCATCCTCTCCTCTCTCACTCATCTCTCTCTCATCTCTCTCTCACTCTCGTCTCCTCCGCTCTCCTCCTCTCTCTCTCTCTCTCATTTTTGCTTGGTTTGATTGTTGGGTTGCATGGAAGGTTATGGTGGTAAATATGGGAAATCTATTTAGATGTTTTCCCAAACTTGCCTGAAGTTTTGTGGCTGATATTATTGGAAATATGGTGCATGATTTTTGAAGTTTTGTTTAAATGGAATTTTTTTGGGTTTTTTGTTGTTGTAAAGTTCTTGGAAGTTATTTTTTGGCATTGAAGGTTTCAAGAATTCGAGGAAGAAAAGAAAGGAAAAATCAAATTGCATGCGTGAATATCTTCTCTAAACTTGTTATTTTATTTTGAAATAAAGAAATACAATACTATTTTCTTACTTGGTTTATAAATATGGAATGATTTTTAAGCTCGATCAAAATATTTGATGGAAAAATGGAGTAGAAAGATAAATAGATAATGGGTTTTTGGGGAAAATATAGAATATTGTTTTCTTCATTGTTGCATTTCTGGATCTACATTTTTGCATACAAATTAATTTTGTTGTTTGCATTTAAATTCTTCTATTGGTAGTGATGGAGTTTGACCTTTAAAAGTTATGGGTTTTTGATGGATCGGTTATCTTGTAATAATATATATATGAATTAGTTTATTTTCTTCTGCACTTTGCGTATACCTTAGTGGTAGTCAATTTGTATGTGAAAATTATTTTATTGTTGTTAAACTTTACTATATGGAAATGTGAAATGGTTTCCTATAACTATAAAATATGAAATGATACTAAGTTTTGTTAACAACTCGTGAGGGAAAATGTAGGGAAAAATAATAGAATAATTGGGTATTTGGAGGAATATAAGAATACTAATTTTGTGATTGCTAATTTTCTAGGTATTCGTTTCTTTGATCTTTTTATTTGGTTGATGGGATATTGTAAATGATTATAGCTTTATCTCGTTTTGGGATTATATATTTAAAAAATTTCCTACTCATTTTGATTTTGTCTATGTCGATAGATATCTCATTATTTTTATAATAAGCTCTTAAGGAGATGAGTCACTAATATTGTTGTTTGGGAACATTTATATTAAGTTTCTAATTGGAAAAGTTTGGTTCTGCAACTCGATGAAGTCCATTTCTCAAGAGAATAAATTTTTTTCCTTTACTTAATAATGAGCTTGACTGCTGTTAGTTAATGATTTGATCACTTTTCTAAGTGTTAAGTCATTGTGATAATCATGAAGGTTAAACAATTTGCATAAGAAGTGTGTGAATGATGAGTTTCACATGGATCCTTTATCTTTCATTAAGTGTAGCCAAAAAAGGAGGAAGGTCTTTAAAAGTGTATGAATTCTTGTTGTGGTGATGTTATTCAATATTCTTGCATTGGTTACGAGAACACCAATATTTTTAAAGAACCTATTAAATTGTCTTTTAGGTGACAACATATTATTTAGTTAATCAATGTAATTGATTAGTTATGTAAAGGATAATTATGGGATAAACATGTTCATTAGTTAAAATCCATTTGTTGTACCCAAATGAAAATAAAAAAATGATATTATTTTTGTGTCATACTTTATGGATTGACTATTGTTGAGATAAGGTTTTGATCTTGTTTATTGTTAAAATAAACAACATTATCAACTATTTAATTTAACAAGTCGGTATGACAATACTTTCAATTAGACTTTTGGTTTTTTGGAAACATGGTTTACACTACATAGTACTACTTCATTTGACTAATGATAGTATTACACCGTTTATGAGTTAGCATATAAGATAACGTTATCATAATCATTTTTTTAGTTTAAAACAACATGAATATAAGTGGATAATTCATGTCAGTTCATAGAATTGACCATGTAAACAAATTTATATTTTTTATAATGTGTAGGATGGAGTGACATTATGAAGTAATATTTTGGACTGATTACGCATGATTCATCATGTTATGATTGTTTGCAATCTATTTTGGATTGATGTATTATTTTTGTGAGATCTAGAAATCATTGATAATAAGAAAGTACTGAAACAAAAACTTATACCTCCTTTCATGTCTCTCCTTCACAAACCTTAGAATGTGAAATGATTTAGATGGGCCCAGAATGCTTGAAGTGTAGGTGCTTTCTTCAACATGAGAAAGACCTTTGTTATGACAATGATCAATTCACAAAATTTTCACTAAATTATGTGAGTATTATGGATTTAGGATGGGAAAAATGGACTCATGGAAAGTGGAAAGGATTCTCTATGCAGCAAGAATGCAAGAGCTCTAACAGGATTTTTGATTTTGTGAAGAGGAGGGATTAATGTTCTATTTATAGCCTGAAATTGGGATTAACTGGGAGGTTTTGGGTAATCATGGTTTGGAAAATTAAGCATGATTAAGTGAGTGGGGGACATGAGTAATGGAAAATAATTAAACATGAATATTTAATTCGCAAGTGGGAGGACATGAGGAATATTTGACATGCGAGGATGATTAATTGGAAATTGACAAGGTTTTATTAATTGATTGATGTCAATTAATTTATCATGTATTTTTATGGGAAATGGAATGGGAAAATTAATTACTTTAGGAGAGGTAAAAAATTGTGATGTCTACATTTGACCCTATTTGGAAGGGAACTGCGAAGGTAGTGTCCTTTTAAAGAAAGTAGATGAAATGAATGAATATTCCCCAGGTGGTGGGTTTTAAGGTTTTGAAGAGATTCTTCTTACATAAGGTGTTCCTTCGATAATAAGTTATTAGAGAAAGAAAAGAGAAAGCATTCTCAAATAAAAAAGTAAAACAGACTTTTTCTCATGAGAATGGGGGAAGAATTCAATCTACTTTCTCTAAGAAAAAAGTAGAGCAAATGTTTTTTTGTGAGAATAGAAGGTAGTAGATGATGGATTTTATGGTATCATCCAAGACAAAAACACTATGGAAATATGTGATTAGATATGGATGTGATGATGCCACCTCTAGAGGGCTAACTAGAATGGAAGTGACAACAGAGCTATCAAAAAGAGGAAACGTCAATGCTATGGAGAGGAGGATGAGAATGGTGTGTAAGAGAATGGAACAACTACGGTGAAAAAATGGGGAAATATTTTAACTGGCCTTGAATGTTATGTATGAAGATGTGTTGAAGGAAGTAACAATTGAGAGTGGAAAGAGAGAAAAAGAAATGGATAGGAGTAGTGGTTGATTATGAGTAGGTGAAAACAGAGGTGAAGGAGACAAGGGTATGGAATAGAGTGGACAACGATAAAGGAGGATAAAAAGGGAATGAAAGAGGTGGAAGAGGATAAGAGAGAGGGATGTTAAGGAAGAAAGGAATTAGGAAGGATGAACAAGAAGGAGAAGATGAGACGAGAGAAGATGATAGAGTAGAGAGTGAATTTAGGAAAAAGGGAGAGAAAGATGCAAAATGAAGGTAGTGGAATATAAAAGATAAAGGGAGAGAAATGAAAAAAAATTAAGAATATGAAGAATATGAAGAATTTAAAGAAGGAAAAAGATAATATAGAATAAAGAAAAGGAAGAAACTATAAGAGAACAGGAGAGGTCATAACTATGGAGAGGAGGACAACAATTATGTGTAAGAGAATGGAATAGTTGTGGTGAAAAAAAGGGGAAATGGTTTAATTGGCCTTGAATGCTAGGTAGGAAGATTTATTGAAGGATGTAACACTTGAGAGTGGAAAGAGATGAAAAGGAATGGACAGGAGTAGTGGTTGATTATGAGTAGGTGAAAATAGAGGTGAAGGAGACAAGGGTATGGAATAGAGTGGACAAAGACAAAGGAGGATAAAAAGGGAATGAAAGAGGTGGAAGATGATAAGAGAGAGAGGGATGTTAAGGAATAAATGAATTAAGAAGGATGAACAAGAAGGAGAATACAATACGAGAAAAGATGATAGAGTAGAGGGTGAATTAAGTAAAAAGGGAGAGAAAGATGAAAAATTAAGGTAGTGGAATATAAAAGATAAAGGGAGAGAAATGACAGAAAAATTAAGGATATGATGAAGATGAAGAATTTAAAGAAGGCGAAAGATAATATAGAATAGAGAAAAGGAAGAAACTATAAGAGAACATGAAGATGTGGAGAAGATTATAGAAAGGAAGAGAAACTAGTATAAAATGGATGAAAAGTGTTGGGGTGGTACATAAAAAAAGGGGAGAGGAGGAGGAAGGTGAAAATGCTCGGAGAAGAAAATATGATAGTGCAGATACATGGAGAAGATATAAGTGACCAAGGTGTTATATCATGTAGGGAATATGAAACATACCACATGGAGATGCATGTGGAAGGTGAAAGGATAAAAAATATGGGATGATGAGACACATGGGGAGCCAACGCTTGTTCGAGCCTCCCTTTTTGGATTACACTTTAGAGAAGTTTCGTGCTGACACATGGCTTTCTCCGCTAGCTCCTCCATACTTAGTCGATTTTTGGACTCATTTTGAGCTGTTTTGAGCCCGAAGACCTAGAATCTTCACCAGTTTTTCTCTTTCTTTCTCTTGGCTTCTCTATGAAACTGCTTCTCCTTCTCTGACCCTATCATTCCATTTTTTAACCTGCTTATAATTTGTTTAATGGTTTTAAGGAACGGATTCGTTTGACAGAGCTATTTTTAAAAAAAAATTCTTACACAAGGTCATTTGATCTTTTGCAAGTCCTGTCACTCCATTGTAGAGTCCCTTTGCAACCTATTTGTAGGATTCAAACGTGATTTCTCTGGTTCTTTCCTAGTGTGGTCATGGCTGATCCAATATTTTGCTAGGGGAAAAAATATGGATAGCAAGAAGATGCATATTCCATCAGTGATAATACAATTATTGCCTATGATAATTGATCCCATGGCACCTAAGAAATGGTTGGGAATGAGGTAAGGATCGTAGCTACACATATACGTAGACTGTGTTGTGTTAGGCATTTAGGCAACAACCTTGTACCTCAGTACACTGGTGAAGGAAACCTTGAGGTATTCGTGTAAGCCATGGAATTATAGTGGAAGGATTAGGTGGACAAAAGGAACATGTTATTTTATACCCTGCGTAGGACAACAACGTGTTGGTGGGTGGTTCATAGGGATAACCTCATAGAATGGTGAGAAGTGATAATTTCCCTATCAGCAAGGTTTCTCAGAGATAATACACCTGCTCAGATCTATGAATATCATGGTAATAGTCTTGTTTAGCACCATGTTTAGTAGTGTGAGAGACTTTAAATAGTGGGATAGGATGCCTTACCACCTTCATTGTGGGTGCACAAGCTTTATTTCACCTTGTGAGGCTACATGCATGTATGGTATGTTTATGCAAAGTTGAATAGAGAGACTGGAAATTGGAAAAACTTGACCACTTGTATGATCTAGAATTTTGACTACTTCTCCACTAAACCTCCAGTGAATGAGGCCTTACATGTTATGAAGCACTTGACTATAGGAGATAGTAAAAAAGCTAAAGAAATCATTCAGGAGTTACTTGGTGAATCATACCTAGAAGCACATTTTGAGGAAGTAGAAGAGACAGATGCAAAACTTCTTGAGCGCATTTTCCTAGAGAAGGAAAAATAGAAGATGGTCTACATGGTAGTTGATGAAGAAGTAGAAAATTTAGACATATATCATTTAGAGGGTATGCGTGAGGTTTTAGACTGTGCGGATGAGAAGGCATGCACCTACCATGAACTTATGAAGATAAATAAAGTAAACATTTGGATGGACGCCGAACCAAAAGAGGCCATCATTGGGGATTACTGGTCTAACTCTGAAGTGGCTAAGATAACTTAGTTTTTGCATGACTTTCAGGACTTATTTACTAGAGGCTACCATGAGTTAAAAGGAGCACATAAATATTTGGGGGAGATGAAAATTAAGTTAAAGGAAGGTGTGCACCTAGTTAGGAAGAGACCATACGAGATGAACCCTAACATGCGCATAATTTAGTTATAGAAGAAATTGACAAAATGTTAAAATTTGGCATCATTGAGCCCATAGAGGAATCAGAGTGGGTTAGCCCGATGGTAATCATTATAAATAAATATGGAAGGATTAGGATTTGTGTGGAATACAGAGAGCTAAACGATGCTTGTGTGATTGATCTCTTCCCTACTCCATTTACTGAACAAATATTAGAAGGCATTGTAGGGCACAAGATTTACTCCTTTACATATGGATTTTTAGGATATCATCAAGTAAGGATTACTAAATATGATCAAGAGAAAAAAAATTCACCACTGAATGGGGAAAATTACATACACAGTGATGCCCTTTGGTTTAAAGAATGCACCTGCAATATTTTCACGCATTGTTGTTCAAGCATTCCAGGACTTTATTCACAAATTCTTGCAGGTTTACTTGGATGATTTGACCGTATATGGGCTTGTTAAGGATTATTGTGAAAATTTGAGGTTATTGTTTGAGAGGTGTAGACAGTTAAACATCTCTCTAAATATTAAGAAGTGTGTATTTTCTACACTATTTGGGACTCTGTTAGGGCATATCATCTACAAGGAGGGTTTTTAGTCAATCCAGCTAAGATTGCAATCATTTTAGGATTGGAAGATCCTACTAGTCAGAGGGAGGTGTGTGGATTCTTGGGCCACATAGGGTATTATAAAAAAATTATCAAAGGTTATACTAAGATTTTTGTGCCTCTGGAGGAATTATTAAATGGAAAATGCAAGTTTTATTAGGGATAACTGCAACAACACGCATTTGAAGCACTGAAGGAAAGGATTACTATGGTGCCTATATTTTGTTTTCCTTCATGGGATATACCTTTTCATGTACATTTGGACGCTTATGGCAATCCCATTGGCACAGTTCTAGCTCATCATGGAGAAGGTATTGTAGATCATCCTATTTTTTTTGCTAACAGAAATTTGAATCCTACATAATAGAATGATACAACGAAGGAGTGCAAAGCTTTATCAATTATCTACGTGCTACATAAGTTTAGACAATAATTTCTCACAATACCTTTTGTGCTATATACAGATCACATGGCACTAAAATACTTGGTGAACAAACCCATTTTACAAGGGCACATATGCCGATGGGTTCTATTATTTCAGGAGTTTGACTTTATAGTTTTGGTGAAGCCAGGTAAAAGCAATTATGGCCCAGATCATTTATCAAGGATACAATCAGGAGAGGACATGCAGAGTATTGAAGATACAATACTAGACGCCTAATTATACAGGCTAAACCATGTGCCAATAGACTTAAAGGATCTTGTTGTGTTTTTACGCACAGGTATGGCACGTGATGGGATGAAGGCCTTGGAAAAGAAACACTTGCAATTCCAACTACACCTTTCATGTTGATCAGTGGTGACTTGTAAAAACTAGGTTGGGATGAAGTATTGTTTTGGTTTGTACTAGAGCAGAATCATACAACAATTATGGATGAGGCTCATGAAGGTATTGTAGGTGGACACTATACAGGAGACGCTACCGCATGCAAGATCCTACTAGCTAGTTTATGGTGGGATACCTTGTACAAGGATTGTAAATAATATTTCAAGGTGTGTTATCACTGTTAGTGCCTTGGAAAACTTGGGAAAGGAGATGCAATGCCCTTGATTCCTATTACTAGTGCAGTACCTTTTGAGAAATGAGAAATTGACTTTGTGGGCCCTATTTCCCCATCCATGCGTAGAACTGGATCATGGTACATCATCACTTGTAAAAATTATCTTATAAGGTGGGCATAAGCGGCACCTACAAAGTATTATACAGTGGATTTAGCAATAAGGTTCTTATGGGTAAAATATTCTTACTAGATATTGATGTCATTTAAGTTTGAAAAGTGATAGGGGAACTCATTTCCTTAATGAGACCATCAAGATATTATTGGATGAATTAATCCCTGTTGGATCTCCTTTAGAGTGTTGATGCTCTTCTGCTCAAACTCATGGATATGGAACTCTACTAGGAAGGTGTTCTTCAATGCAGTGTAGTCTACCACCGTCTGATGGGGGTCATACTTTCTATACCAACTATGTGTGTGCCCTTGTAATTTTGTTGCAAACTGACTTGTCTTTTGCTTCGGGGTAGTGATTCCTTTCGTGTTCCATAGTAATTCACACTTTTGCACATGATCTACAACATCTTCAATACCCCTATAGTCTGGTAAGTGCAAAGACATCTCAAAGAATACATGTGGAGGTGGTTGGGTCCCTTTTCTTCCTTGTCTAGAGCCTTTGTTTCCTCCAGTGTTTCCTCCTCCTCTAGGTCTTGTTCCTCTTGACCCACTAGGTCCACCTCCCGTAGTTGGAAAAGGGCCTAAAGTGGTCACACCTAGTGTTCCCAATGTCCCACTGAACTACATGCCAATGGTTTGTGATACTATTCCACTACCAGTTATGTGTCCCGTGTCACTCCTAGATGCAATACCCAAACCTTACATACTCATTCCTTTTCTAAAAATTCCTCCAAATAATGGAATAGATTACACAACCATGAATGTTCCAAACAAGAAAATATATCTCCTGGGTGCAGATCGGTTACTCCCACCAATACCAAATGGATTAACAATACTTCTCCCTTGATCTAGAAAATGAAGCACCAGGGGTTGGTTGTCAGGTGGGTTCATATGCACGCCAATGGCTCTTCTTTGTCCATGTGATGAAATCTCATTGGAATTTGAAGGGGCTTATCTCCCATGCTTGCCAAGATGGGGTAACACAAACTGATCAGGTTCCACATCCTTTGCGTGAACCTCAACTCCTTCCCACAACTTCTACCTCCATATATCCATCACACTTACAACCTCACGTTGTCTAGTCATATCCCTTTCACAAGATTAATTATACTTGAGTCATCTCTCCTCCCTTTCCTTCTCAGCCTCAATGTCTGCCATCTTCCTCCACCCTAGCTTCCACTCCCAGTGCTCAAAGAAGCTTAGCTGGCCATGGGGAATGCCTCTAAAATCAAGGTAATGACCAAGATCTTCATAGCTAGAGGAACAACAAGAAAAAATGATCCTTTAGGCTCCCTCAGAAACTCAAACTCAACAACTTCTAGGTAAGAATATGTAGAAATGGCATATTCTAAAGTATAACTGGTCAACACTCTCTTCCACCAGTGATCAACAACACGCGTCCAAGTCATATTTGCATCTTGCAACCTCTGATAGTCATCTTGGGTCCACACATGTGGTCTGTAGTACCATCTTGATCTGGATACATATGATGAAAGCCATTCATATATTTACACTAGGAAACAACAAAATAATGTCTCATACAACTCATGGTACATGTTCTCTTCTAACCATCTATGTGCATTGAACTCAGGTCCAGTGTTGAATCTTTGAGCAAACTCATCCTCTGTGCTCTTGAACCGTGTTTTAACACTTTCCAAATTTAGAAGTTCTGTCATCACGCATCATAGGAACAAAGATGCATGTCATTTCTCACAACAACTTTGAAAAAAGGTCCCGAAAATGGAACCAAGATGTAGTCAATTTTTATACCCTTAGACCAATAATATAATCCCATGCACACCAACCTATCACCCAATGGGTGCTGGGCACTAACCTAAGGCACGCGCGAGTGCCGAGTCTCTCCCTTATGTGATTATTTTGAGAATACATAATATTATGACAGATATTCAAGTGCAAGTGAATAGAAAAGAACCATGCATCATTCTGAGAACCTAGGGTAATTTGTCATTTTAATGCATCTAGAAAAGAGAAATAACAAGCAGCATATATAACTGATTCATACATAAAGAAAATGCATAAGGATTGTACTTATGAACACATATATGATTCAGAACAAATCCTTATATTCATATCAACATTTTCAATAACCACATTACAATCCTTTGAAGTCTTAACAAAACCTCATATACCGGTGGAGAGCCAAGTCATGCATAAGAACTACACTATGTTCATCATATTACAAAGAAGAATGCAGACCCATCCCTCTAAGTGTGCCATCACTCCTAAATTTTCCTATTCCCAACCCATAGAATCATCCATGATATCTCTACAGAGCTTCACCTCTTTTCCAACGCACTACTCTCTTAGGATGACCCCATGTATATGCCTCTATCTCTTCACACTCTCTAGTTCTTGCTTCTATATCCTTTTCTTGCTACCTACACACCTCAATATATAGCTTCCTTGCCTTCACCGCCATGCCTTATGAGGTAACAGATCGGCTACCAAGTGTCCAAGTGGTCCTCTAATGGGGCATGCCTCCTTTGATCCGATCTCTCCACTCTGTGCAATGATGTTCTTCTGGAACCTTCCATCGCATACATGGAATATTCCCTTTTTGATCTTACAGTTGCAAGGCCGGCACCTTATCCACAAGGGTCACACTTTTCTCATGTGTTTCCTAGGATGCCAAATATGGCTAATTCCAAAACCTGTCTTGCCTTGCGTGCGTGCCATGTGTTCTATAAAACCCTGCTAGAACCCTTCCCTGTGCACCTTCAACCCTGTGCACCCTTCTTTAACTAGGTCTTGCATGCCCACACACCTTCTTATCCTTATCCAATATTTTGGGGCCCAACACAGTGTCATTGAAATACGTGATGTGGATTTCCCCTCCTTCTTGATCCACAAAATAAAACCCAAACATGGAACAAACTACCTTTATATTATGATATTTGCAAAGGGGTTTTTTTCTAGGGCAAGGTCCTCTATAGACCACATGCATATACATGTATTTAATCCACTTATTAATATATATTTTACTTATTATTTTATATATAATTTTTAAATTATTTTATTTTGTGTATATATATATATAAACATACATACATATACACACACACATATATATTATATATATACATACATATATATGTACATATATATTATAAAGATAAGAGTATTATGTAAGGGAATATTATTTTTTATTAAAACATATAATTATAAATCAATAATAGCTTGGAGAGAGAGATAGAGAGAGAGAGAGAGAGAATTTCTCTCATTGATCTTGGTTTGCTTTCTTTAACCAAGTCTCAATTTCTTTTTCTATAGACACCTAAATTTGGTATTTGACACTTTGATAAATTTCAACTTTGGAATACTCTGACACATTTTGGTAATTCACATATTCAACTCTTGAACACACTTTCCCTTATCAGTTTACCCATCTATTATCTTAGCCACATATGCTCACCAGTTATACACATTTTTGATCCTCTTATTTTATAACACCTTTAAAATCCTAAATAGGCATTCTTCATACTTTACATTCATATTCACAATCATATGACGCTACTTGTGAATTTGGATGTTATCAATTATATAAAGTGTTTGAAAAGATCAAAAATTTCGAAGAGCCTTCATCAACTTGTTTTCAAATTGGAAAATCCACATAGGGTCATCCTAGACATGTTTCGTACGTTAGCTATGGAGGGAAACTAATGAAAATTCACTTATATGTACAAATCATCCCTAAGGTTACTATGGACCCCTTACTTTTTATACCTTGAAAAAACCTAAGGCACTCTCACTATATCAGAAAACATTATTCTAAAGGTATATATACATCTCAAATCTTCTAGGAGCATCCTTAAAGTAATCCATAAACCCAAATCAGAACACAAATCTAAGTCAAAGTTACATGGTGCCAAGTGTCAAAATTCAAATACGAGACTACATATAGATTAATCATGATTGTACACATTCATGCGCTCATATAGGTGGGAGAACTATGTGATTTTTTTCCTTCTTCGTAATCCATAAATCCAAATCGGAACACAAATAAGTCAAAGTTTCATGGTGTGAAATTTGAGACTACACATATATTAATCATGATTGTACACATCCACATTCTCATATAGGTGGGAGAACTACGTGATTTGGATCCTTCTTTGAAGTAGTGGCACATATAAAATACTCAATCTCATATGGTAGTTATTAGGGTGAATCCACCCTTAAATGTTAACCATTTTTAAAGTATTCACATGATCATACATGTGTAGTTATGATTAAGACAAAGAAGAGAAAAAAATGCATCATTGCACAGGTTTTAAGAGTTCACACATATCCTGAAGCATATTGTGTGCACAAACAAAAGTCTTGTAGAAGTTACATGTAGAAAATCCCTTAAGAACATTGTTGGTTGCCACAAGTATTTGACCTTATAAAGTAGTATTTCTGCAAATATTCTTGACTTGGAACCTAAAAATCATTTATGAGCATCCCCAAATCTTGTGTCATCTCCTAAGAACTACATATAGAATAAGTTAAGTAACCCATCCTTCTATTGTTTTGTCATTTCTAAATCTAGTGATCACAACTATTAATCTATAACAATATATGTTTATTATATTTACTATCATGTTTCCTATAATATTAATTATATCATGTTTGATTACATTTAAATATATTAGTTGTAACACAGTAAAAGCATTTAGGTGAACCCCACTATTGATTCGAATGTGATAACATTAGGGTATCAAGCTTCTCCCTTATTAGGGTTTAATTGTAGACGTGTGTTGTGACACCTTCAAAGTCTTTGTCTCACTCATCTCATTGCATTTATGTGTTTTTCTCATGTTCCGGTGGATTTCAAATGCATACAATTAGCATATAAGGATGTTATCTAATATATTACAAGTTTTTAGATCTTATATTAAACTCTTATCCCCCACTAAAAAATGTGACGAATATGAATGTAAATGAATAAGGGATGTTAGTATACACAATCATATTTTACCCTCCCTTAATACTACGCATTTATTAAATGTTGAGTCTAAAATGCTTCTAGTTACTACATGTAGAGAAAAAGTGTGCATGGTTCCCTTCAATCCTAATTTCTCAATACCTTATGGTGGAGAAATATAATACCCCATCCTATTATCTATCCTAAACTTATTTTGATATAAATATGGTTGATATCAAAACTTGAAGGGGTAGAACACATAATCCCAATCTTAATACCCCTCACAATACCCCTCATAATATTCCTTCACTACCTAGAGTACCAACCAATACGTCCAGAGATTGTGACATCATAGATCAATTTAAGAATACCCATGAAAAAATATCCATCTCATAATTTCTCAAAAAATATACTATCTATAAGGATATCCTTTGCACGGCATTATGTGACACTACCTTACCAAATTATATGAAACTTTTTTACTTTGCATCCACTTACAATACTCTATAAGGAAGTAAATTTGTTGTTTCATTTGAAAAGTAAGATCCACGAACTCAAAATATCATAGATCACAACTTCCCCCAATGTTTTCAACTACGAATATTAGAAAAATGAGTTAAGTGAGGAATAATGGATAATATATCAAGATTAAACATTATCAATATCATTTTTTTATAAGATTTTTTATCCAAAAATGGATTGCGAAGATCATCCAATTTAATTAGTGAGACAATCAACTATCAAATATGATGTTTATCATGTCAAATTCATGAGAAAAATAGATAGGTTCTTATTAAAATTCCTTTACCAACTATGAAATTCATCTTATTTATGTTTTGATTACATATTTGGGATCCTCTTGAAAACACACTTTCAAAAAAATAGCACTCGGTTTCGATTTTGTATGCAAAATTTACGGCCTGGTAATGTTACATGATTTTTAAAAGTTTTTAGAACTACCAGTTGAATAGATTGGCTTTTTGTAGGTTTCAGTGGTTATGAAAATGCCATTAGTGGATTTTAAAACTGCCTCAATAGTTTCGTAACTACCACATTAGTTGTGCAACCACTATTTTGTAACAAAATTATCTTGACACGCATTCAAAAATGCATAGAATGTGACAATTAAGAATATTTTAACTTAATGTTTTCTATAATTATTGGTGGATTTTTGAGGTAAATGGAATCATTACAGCTCTTTTGAGGGTTGATTATGATCAAGAAACATCATATGAGTTTTGGAAGTGGATTCCCAATGTAAAAAAATCTTGTTGGAGTCTTAATTCATAATTCATTCACAATTAAGAATATTCTAACTTAATGTTTTCTAGAATTCTTGGTGGATTCTTGAGGTAAATGGAATCATTACATCTCTTTTGAGGATTGGTTATGATCAAGAAACATCAGATGAGTTTTTGAAGTGGATTCCTAATGTAAAAAAAATCTTGGTGGAATCTTAATTCATAATTCATTCATAATTGAAGGGGAGATGGAAATCAGTGTTCCTTAGCGAAGAGGATTAGAAAATAAATCCTATTTCATCATTATCATTATCCACGGAAGGAATAGTTGAGAGAATGGGAATAAATAGTTAATATGGTTGAGTTTGGTATTCTTCCACGAGGAGAGCCTCAAAATAAACATTGTAGAGTTCATTATATGTCTAGGATCCCATGAGATTAACATCTTTGTACTTGCCCATGAAGCCATAAACATTGCAAACTTCAAAACATAGTGGAGATGAGGAACATGACTTCACCCTTGTTGGAGATTTTTTTCATTGAGATTATCCAAGGCACAACTCTTGTGTTTCTATATTATTTTTTATTTTACATAAATTTGTGTGTGTTTCATAGATTTGTAGCTAGTCTAACACTTAAGAGAGCTCAAAAACCCTCATTTAGAAGCATCTTACTTGTTAAATAAAGGGAAATAACTTCTCATTCATTAACACTCTCATAAATTATAAGTTTTAGGGTAAAATAGGATTGCATTAACATCCTCGACGGAGATATGAAGGTGGAGGAGAGAATCTATTTCAAGGAGGTTGGTTGCAAAGGGAATAACAAGCATGGTTAAAAGAGAAGCACCGAGAGTAGCTCTGGGTAAATGTATATGGCATTCGAGTTTTATCTCCTAAGAGAACATGTTTCCAAGTGAAACATTCTAGATGAAAAGGATGGAAGAAATAATGAGTCCAATTCTATGCCCCCTGAGGTTTGTGGTGGTACCAAAACATGTGTGAAAATGTTTCCAAATGTCTACTGAAGGGACATTTTGGGGTTATCACTCCGATATGGGGAATTCGGTCATCACCATCATTTTTGAAAAGGATACGCACAAGACACAAACTAAGAAGAAGGCCTTGGTGAAGAACACACTATAGAAAGGTCTACAATTTTGGGTTCCACATAGGTATACCAAACTGTAAGAAATATCCTTTTCAAAAATGATGGTGATGACCAAATTCCCCACTGGGTGTTAAGCTTTCCCACCATAGACAGATGTGGCCAAAACTAGTTATAGCCTTGGCTAGATGATTAATTCCAGAAAGGGGTGTCCACATACCATTTCTAGTCCATCCACCATGGATGAGTCTGAAGAACAACAATCTTATGGATCATGTGATTTGGAAATAAGGAAATGATGTCATGTATGAGTACTCTATAAGGAAAAGTAAATTTGAAATTTACTTTGAGCTCTTACCATGACAACCAAGATTAAGTGTGCTTGCAGAAAAGGTCTTGGATAGTGCAAATTTCAACCTTGAAGAGGTGGAGAGCAAGAATCCAAGGAACCTCAACTAAGCAATGATCGTGATATTGAAAGATGGGGGAACACCACAAATAGTGGATATTAAATGAAAGGTATTCATGGAATACATTTCCATTCCACATAAGCCATGGTCTAATTTTCTCCAAAGCTTTCCAAATAATTTTAATCATGAAGGTACCCATCACTTTGACTGGAATAAGGTCAATACAAATGTTTGTAAATCCAATTCCTTTCCAAGCAGCACATTCGTAAGGCGTGCCTTCTGTAGTACCATTTCGAAGGATAACCTTTCAATATCTATTTCCATTTTTCACATAAAGCTTTCCCTTTTCATAATATGTCAATAAGGCATAAGCCACCTGAGTCCTTGGGTAAGTAGTAGGTTTCTCAGGCAGCTCTATGGAATCCTTTATTAGAAGGATATTTGGTCCAAATGAAGTCTTTACATGGTTATTCAATCTTGTGCACAAAATTCTTAGATGGGACATAAGAGGAGGAGTATTAAACATGTGTGGCTTTGAGAAATTTGTAGAAAATATGAATTTTTCCACTAAAGATAATGACTTGGTGATCCATTATTCCAGTTTTTTGGGCCACATATTGCACAACATACTGCTAGAGCTCAGCAGGATAGGCTTGGAAGGTGAAGGGAATTCCCAAACATTTGAAAATTTCCCCATGATTGAGTTTTTTCTAATCATAATATGTCAACAAATTAGGTGTGGGAAAGAAGGATTGTTTATAACATTGCATTTTGTGTCATTGAATGGAGGAACCAAAATCCAAACAATTTTTTTTAGGACTGCATAACGTTATAGATGTTACCTTCTTCTTTGATCAATGCAAAGAAGGATTCATCTGTGAAGTGGCCTTTGAGAAATTGGTATTTATCACCAGAGGGTTGAGAAATTCCCTTGACAAAACCCTAGGATTGAGCTTGAGCAAGCAAGTATCCAAAATCCTTCAACTACTAGGACATAAAGAGCGGGTGCAAGGGGGTAACCTTTCAAAATAGATTTGAAAAGACCAAGTGACTCTAAATTTTTCCCAATAATGGTGATATGAGCATAGGCATATGTAAAGAACCTATTTTCCAAAATAACTCCTTGTTATTTTGACAACTCACATCTGTATTCTGGTTGAATTTCAAATCTTACACATTTCATGCACTCTGGTTGTCCCCTTGGGAAAATTTCATTGGTTTTATTTCCTCGCGTGCCCCCACACAATCTTATCCCTTCAAGTAATTTTTTATTTCCTTATCCATTCCTCTATCTTCTCCCATTTCCCTTGCGTGCACTCATCATGTACCTGCATTCTTCCCAATAGTTCATGCAACTTGTGCATGTACTCTCTGACTTGCTTTCCAACATGGATAAAGTCCCTTGTATAATTCCTCCACACCCTAATTACATAAAAGTATGTGTTATTCCATGTGCATCACCTTCATGTGCATATTCTGTTCTTTCCCTCTCTTGCACCTTTTTCCTTCATGTGCTCCTTTTCGCATTCTTCTGCACTAGTCATTGTGCCACGTGGCAACCTGGTAGCCTTTGTCTGTGTTACACACAACCTATCAAAGCACGCCAATACAGAACCAAATCCTTGAAACAAACTAGTGTGGGACACATGGAAAAAGTGACATTACAAATGAACAGCTAACCAATCCTTCAGCCAATCAAAGCGTGCTAAGAGTCATTTTGTGTCTAGTTTACACTTCATACCTTCATATCGACATAACTCTTACTGCGAATCTCATATTAATGTGTGGTTGGTCTTGTTGGAAAGATACTGACACGGCCTACATGTTAGATAATTCAAATTCAAATATTAGCAGGATTTAGTAGGTGAGAAGTAGGGAAACACATTTTTATCCATTAATGTAGACATCTAATCGACTCAACGATCAAATGTTATTCAAATCTTACCTCCTTCCTTCATCTTCAAGCCAAACAGACATGAGGAGGCACATCTTTCAACATTGTAGGAGGTTTTCAAGGAATCCGTTGCTAGTTGTTACTGGTTAAATATTCAAATCTGAGTATCCCTCTTCTTTCTCTTCTTCTTCTATAAATGTAAGAGCCATGCTCATTGAAAAAGTTGTTGAGCCCTTTGGTTTGCTAAGGCCATCATTTCTTTGCATATTAAGTTGCAGGTCTGTAGATCCATCTTTTTCATGTGGATATTGATATCATACACCATTGTAATCAATTGTGCATTTTTATAAGTAATAGAATATCATTTTGTGGCTATTCTTTGCCTTGGCTCATTTTTATTGCTTCTCCTATGCATTGACTGTTGATGTGCTACCTTACATCCCTTGCATGCTACTTCTTTTATTGTGCCCCATGAAAATTAATGCATGAATGTGTTTCAGACTATGATACATGTGTTTATCCTCTCTATGTGCACCTTCCCTCCTTTTTTCTTAAGCCAAATGTGTGCATTCCCCCTTTTCTAGTTTTATCTCATCCCTTATATTAGTTTTCCATTTCTGTATATCCTTTTAACTCTAGTCCCTTGGAATGATTAGCTTAGGATATGTTTTCAGCATTAGGAGTAGTTTTAGCAGTAGAAATAGGTAGAGGAATCGGCTTTCTCCGAAGGTCTATCTCAAGCGCATAAGGTCCCACAACTTGGAGATAGTCCCATCTTGCCTCAACGAGCTAGTTCAACCTGATCTGGGATGGGTGTAAGTTTGAGCTCCAAAAATATTTGGCACACCCAGTGGGACTAGTATTGAAAGCTTAAATTTTTGTATTGCTAAGTTCTGGTGTGTGGCTTAGTGGTTTCCAACCTTTGGAGGCTTGTTTTAACACATCTGGTGACTCCCAACACTCAAATCTACTATTTTTAGCAGTCTACACACCTTTCATGAGAAGGATACATAAAAAAAAAAGTGCATCTACTGAATAATCCTTTGAGTACCTCCAGAATTCTCCAAGAATAATAATCACTAAAATAGTTGTGCGCATATCTCCATCTCCAACGTAATGTGCACTTTCCACTCCTCCTCTCTATAGACCAATGCATGCTACTATGGAAAATCCACCACCACTAATAAAATTTACCAACCAGATTGGTGGAAGTCCCCTCCTTCTCAATGTGTAACATGATTTTCCAACAACCAGGCTCAAAAGTGTTATGTACTTTACCTGTGAGAATCAAGTCACCCATGTTGAGCACATTCAAGACGTAGCCAATGTGTGCTTTGTTTATTTGGTCATGCATGATGATGTAGTAGTTTGGATGTTTTCATATTCACTCAAGGGAAAATTACTTTAGTTGTACCGAGGTCTGAGACCTACATCTATTACCAACTGGGATGATATTGGAATGGATGTTTGTAACTATGTTGAAGACAAGTCAAATCACCTGTCTTTAGTGGAGTAGTTGACGACAACAAAAAAAGGACCCAATGAGAAAATGACTAATTTTAATATCATATTTCATAAGACTTGGGACAAAATTCCTCAAGTGGTAAGGCCTATAGCCCAACATGCTTTTGTGTATTATCTAATTGAATAGTGACATATCAGTTATGATTCACTCTATCGGGGGTAGAACCTTACATGTTACTTATAACATTGAAATAAAGGTAGAGAATAGCCTCATCCAGGTTGGAAAATTAACTCCTAGACCACCCATGCCCTTATTCCTATAAATTTCTCACACACCCTAACCTTCTATTGCCCATGTTCCTGAGAAGAGTGTACATCTTGTTGCATCCATATATTAGTATCCCGTGCAACAAAAGGAAGATGAAGGGATGGAGGGCATGATTAGAAACATTTCTAATAAAGTCATATCTTTAGAGAAGAAACAAGTGAAAGCCTTTAGGAATAGTTCTAATCAAGGGTATAACCAGATCCATCATCCCTTCAAAAATCAATATGCAAACCAAATATATGGGAAAAATCAACAAAATTATAGATGGCATAACAACGTGCATCTTCCTATTCAAGTGGTTCCTCCCGTACAACCTCTTTCAGTGCCCAACGCAAGCCAAAAACTAGTTCCAATATAGAACAATATCACTCAAGATTCAGAGTGGTGATTTCCTTATAATATACATCACAGTCAAAATCATTGCACTAATGCATTTCACACGCAATCTTACATGATCTAGAATGCTTCTAATTGTGAACCTTCCACAAGTGCAAACGAGCATGAGAATTAATAAATGCCAAAATTTTCTCCAGAGACCAACCTTATGCATTTTGGTGTCAAATACTTCTGTGCAAATAATCAAGTTGTAGATGACACAAATAGATTGTGTGCTCAAGTTGCTGATAACACAAGGCATAATAAGAGAATTCTTGATTCTAACGTGAAACCTTCAGCTCCTACCATACAAGTTGATCCTCAAAAGAAAAGAGATGCAACTGAACCAACCAATACTCATGGTGTGAAAATTCCTACGTGAAAGGTTCCACGCAATGATTTAATAGAAGTGGTACGCAACCCTTCTTTGGTAGGTCAATCCTCTGTGTAAACTAAGACCCTTACCTTTGCACTTAAACAACCCACAAAGAGACATTGTTATGTCTCAAATACACAAGTCAATAGGCCTTCCATTCAACATAGTGGACTAAAATAAGAAGAAAAATGTAAATGTCACAATTTGGGGCTCCCTAACCATTCCATCTCAGTACAACCTATTGCATGAAAATATTGCTCAACTTCAATGTATTGTGCTAGTTATCAAAAGGCTGACTATTTTTGTCAATATCTATCAAGCAAAAGAGAATAAATTAAGTCTTTTTTTCAAAATCCCACCCTTTTATATGTCCTTGATCATATGAAAACACCTTGTGGACAATTGTATGAATGACTTAGGCGCTAGGACCTCTGTTATGCCGAAGAAAATTTTTGATGACCTAGGCCTTGAGTATAATCCCATGTCCAAAGGAGTCATGCAACTTGATGGTTCAATTGTCACCACTCTAGGACATCAAGGATCTTGAGTTAACCCTTCATGCATGTCTAAGCTTTACCATAACTAAATATGTGTCAATCATTGAATTTCCTCCTTTGTTTTCTTTGTGTTTATCAAGAGATTTCACTGCCAAAGTTGGTTGTTATTTTTCTTCTGATTGGTCCCAAAATTTACTAAGAACAAGGTATAATACCCAATTTACAATAAAATATGAGCCAATATTTTCCTATCATGTTCAGTCATATGACCCATCCCCTCTCCAAGCTAATTTCCTCATCAAAGAAGACCAAGTACAAGTCTCAGTTTTATAAGAACAAATTGTTCCTCCTCTTTTACCTAATGTATTTCTAGATGAATAGGATGATAGATAAAATAAATTTGATCCATATGTTGAAGATCCTAAGCATTTGAAATGTGCCTTAGTAATTACTATATCCTTGAAGAAGAAGTAGTGTTTTCGTATAGACTAAGGAAAAATGAAGAAAATTTTTCTCTATGGAAATTTTACTTTGATGGCTCCAAAAGTAAAAACGGAAACAGGTGCAAATGTTGATCTCATTTCTCCCATGGATGAGAAATTATTATTCATGTAGAGGCTATATTTTACATGCTCCAATGACATGGCAGAATACGAAGTGCTAGTGTGTGGTCTTCTTATTGTTGAGAAAATATAGATTAAGGTGTTGTAAATCTTTGGGGATACAAAATTGGTTATTTAGGATGTCACAAACAAGTGCGCAAAATAGAATAATCTTCTCAAATCTTATAAACATAGATTTTGAGACCACCTTGAGGGAGTTGATGCTCTTACACTGCAGGTGGTGCCAAGAAAGATAAACAAAGAGCTAGATCAAATTGCCGCGTTTGGTTCATAGGTCTCTCCTGCTGAGGATTTCATAAAAGGTAACACACAACATGTTAGAATGGTGCTCAAGTAATATATTCTAGACAATAGGAGGACCATGAATGTGTTTGACAGTGACAATCAGATCATCTAATTTACTTGAAATCAATATGATTATGCCTCAAGCATGTAAGCTGACTCGCATGACAAATATGGTGACCAAGTGATTCAACTCAAGACAAACAAATTTCTTGAATGGTTGGTCACCTTAGAGAAAATTTTCATTTTCTATGATGTGATAAATGGTCAATAAAATTATATCTGTGCAACACAAGAAGAATTTATTCTAGTCACAATTGCATGTAACAAGGTGTTTCTGCTCAGTAAATATTGTAGGCATGATGAAAAATAGGCTATCATCTCTCTGTGTCATAAATACAGTGATATCTTCTCCTGGGAGTATGAAGACTTGAAAGGTTTTGATCCAAGTGTTGCTCAACACTTGATTGACCTGCATCCTAATATCAAGCCCATCAGAAGAAATCATAAACAATTCAATCGAATGATAGAGTTTCTCACGAAGAAAGAATTGTCTAAACTCAACAAGGAAAATTTAATATTTCCTATCAAATATTATACTTGAGTCGTGAATATTGTTCAATGACGCCGGAAGAATGGTGAAATTAGAACTCACAGTTATTTCAAATATTTGAGTAAGGAATATTTGAAGGATCAATATCATTTTCCTCATATGGAGTAGATTTTATAGACCATTATTGGTGCACAGATATTTTCCATGCTAGATGGGTATTCTAGTTTTAACCAGATCATGGTCAAGGAAGACGATCAGTTGAAACCAAAATTTACAACCAAATGGGGAACATATGCATATCAGGAGATTCCTTTTGGTCTATCAAATGTTCACACAACATTTCAAAGGGTCATGTACATTACCTTCAAACGATATATAAATGAGTTCATACTAGTTTACTTGGATGACATAATTATTTTCTCAAAGCAGGGTGTGGATCATATGGTGCATCTAGACAAAGTATTTAAGAGATGTAGAGAATTTAGGGTATCTCTTAACTCAAAGAAGTGTAATATTTTTATGGCAGAAGGAAATATTTTGGGACATATGGTATCGAAGGATGGAATCGCAATTGATCCTGAATGCATTTCAGCCATCTTGTCTCTCTCCCTTTCGGTGCACAAGAAAGCCTTACAATCGTTTCTAGGAAAAATATTTGTTTTAGGAGATACATTCCCTGCTATGCAGGACTTGTAAGGTTCATTATTATCATGCTTAAGAAAAATTCAACCTTCAAGTAGAAAACAAAATGAATAGAGAGATTTGACAAAATCAAGAAAGAAATTGCTTGCATGCCAACAATCATCAATCTAGATACTCCAAGGATTTTATTCTTTATGCTTATGCAGCTGATGTAAGTGTTCATGTTGTCCTAACACAAGAAAATGAACAAGGAATGGAGTAGCCAGTGGATTTCTTTAGTCAGAAACTGAAGGATTATGAATTGAAATATAGGCACATGTAAAAATAGGTCTACGTCATCATGCATATACTCAAGAAGTTCAAGAGTATGGTTTCCAAAAATAATATAAAGGTGTTAGTTTCACACGCTAGTGTAAGAGACTTCATCATGGAGGCATAAATCAGTGAGAAAAGAGAAAGAAGGGTGACAAAAATTATGGATTTGATGTCACTATCAAATGTACAAAACTAGTTATAGGTAGCGCGCTATGCAAATAAATTGTTGAAGATGTGTAGAATGATCAAGAGCCTTCATTTTTTTTAGACGAAGAGTTCCCACACATTGAAACTTAACAAAATGAATATCCTTTTACGCATGGCTTGATGGAAGAAATGGTGAAATTTATTTCTTCTAGCTTGTACCCTCCTAGTCTGAACACAGAAAAAAGTGACATCTGAGGTTGCAGTGTATTTCATTTGCATTAATTGATGACATTCTCTTTGAAAGAAATATTGATGGCATGTTAGTGAGATGTATTGATGGAACGCGAATAGATAAAGAGTTATCATATTTTCACAATGGATTATCTGGTGGATACTTCTTTGTCAAAATAACATCAATGAAAATTTTAAAGGTAGTATACGTTTGGCCTACCCTATTCACAGATCCACACAAGTGGGTCATGAGAAGCAAAGAATTCACTTTCTTTGAAGGAAATCTGAAATTGGTAGTGTTTCACCTCCTTCAAATCTGAGCAGATCAACCTTTTGCATAATAGTGTCTTGATTTCATAGGCATGATCAATCCTCCTTCAAGCATAGGCCACAAGTGGGTCTTCAAAGATACAGACTACTTCACCAGATGAACAAAAGATGCCATGCTCAAGGAATCAACTGATTCAGTCATCTTTTAATTCCTCAAAAACATTGTAACAAGGTTTGGCATTTCTCAGACCATTATTTTTGATTGAGTTCTTAGTATTCTGTATCTATTTGAACACTTCTTCCAACTATTACCCACAAGGTAATTTCCTAGTGGATTCAACAAATAAGAACCTGATCAGAATCATGAAGATGAACATGAGTATAAATAAGAGATAGTGGCATACAAAGTTTGCGTGTGTGCTTTGTGCAGACAAAATCAAGATGAAGAAGGAAATAGGCACCTGCCTTACAAAATTTTCTATGGAAAGGAAGCTAAAATTTCTATATCCCTTGAATTTCCTTCATTAGAGCTCACCCAACAACTAGAGTTTGAGGTCGCGGATCAAAAAAAAATAAGAATGGAAGAGTTTGTTGAACTTGAAGAATTAAGAAAATCTACCATTATAGAGCTAGAACGACATCAAAAATTTAAAAAAAAAAGTGGTTTGACAAAAAGTCTAGACCCTAAGATTTCAAATTTGGTGACTCAGTCTTAAAGTGGGCTATTGACAGAGCTAAAAAATCACACCATTGAAAGTTTGATGCACTTTGGAGTGGCCCATACATTATCAGGTATTGTAAGGAGGCTAACTCTTTTGAGTTGACTCACCTTGATGGAGGCGTGCTATTAATCCTAGTCAACGGAATTTATCTCAAAGCATTCCATTAATTCCTCTACATCACTATAAATATTAGAGTAGTTTCAATTCCTCTAAGTGCACTATGCACACATTCTTTTTTTATACATAGTTATTCCTCTCATGTGCCCCTTGCACATACTCTTTTTTTTATTCTAGGGTGCCAATTAGGTCCAAAATTTTTCTAGCAGTTTTGTAGGATTCAAAACAGAGTTCAAAATATGTTTCAAAGAGATTTCAGGGGTAGTTCTTCAAATGAAAGGTAAGATTTCATGATTTTAGGAAAACTTCATTTCTAATGGATACCTCAAAGCTATTGAGATCCTTCATCTAGCAGGAAGATGGCCTCTAAAGTCACCAAAAATTTGTCTAAAATAACTCTCTTGTTGTAGAGACCTAAATTTTGTATTTATCCCCTCACCACTTGTGTGTGCATATTTTATTATCCATCCCCTTATTTAATAAACTTCCCTCTTTATATTTAATTACCCCCCTTCAATTAATTAATTGATTAAATTCCCATTTATCCTATCATTATTCAATCCTCATCAATCAATATTAATTAATTAATATCACACATGCCCTAACCAACTTTCCAGTTGGGATGCTTTTATTCTAAATTTGCATCTCCATGCTTTTTCTAGCCTATCTTTATCCCCAACTCATCCATTTCACATATCATCCTGCCTATAAGCTTTAAAAAAACTTTTTCAACTCTTAAATAGACCAAATCACTCCAAAATTAAAAAAACAACCCGTTTGAGGAAACTTTCCTTGCAATCGGTGGCAACCCCGCTTGGTTTCCATCGACCCTCTATAAACCAAGTGTTTTCTTTCCATTATGTAGTGGAAATAAATCAATCAAGGGAAGAAATCATTAGAAAACAACAATAACGCATCGAGAGTGCAACAGGAACGTAACAAGAATGCAATAAGAACACAACAAGAACACAGAAAACACATAGGAGGGAGTTCCTTCCATTCTACAATTCCTCCTTCGAACCAGAGCATCTCATCAACCTTATTGCAGCCCTTGGAACTTTATATTGATCATCTGTATAACATCAGGAGGTTTACATTTATTTTTCTAATATCTTGTCTTATTTCTTCTATTAACTTATTAAATCTAACATTGTAGGTCCAGCAACACTTGGGACTCCATTATTAGGCTATTCTACCAATATTTCTATTTGCAGGTTACCTTTTCAATCAATATACCTTGGCCTTTCCTTATTCTACTACAGTCACCATCACTTAGCTTGAGTCATCATAGACTCGGCTCTCTGTAACCATGTTTTCCACCTCCAGATCCTCCCCCAACCTTTTCATGTGTTTTGTCTCTGTTCCAATATACCATAGCCATCATCCTACTCCTCTTTTATCTTAAACCTATTTATACCCCAGTCACTATCGCTTCACCCTAGTCACCGTCAACTAGGGTCCTGATTATCAATCTAACTCTTTTCAATCTCTATTTCTTTCCATTATTTGGTGTTTACTTCCTCATGTCACTTTCTGCAGGTCATTTCCATCATCCATAGGGTTCTGCTACATCTATTTCACATTCAGACCTCTGCAAGTCTACATAATTCTCTTATAGTCTAACTGTTGTCAAAAATATGCCCCCCCTGCTCATTTTTATGGCCAACTCCTTTGTTCCCCTTCTCTCGTGCCTCAGTCTCCATTTTTCGATTATCAGGCACTCAAAGGTTTCTGGAAATGGCACCATTGGATAGAGCTTTTTATCAGCTTTCCAGAAAGGTAAAATTTTCCTCCTAGCTCCTCATATTTTTCAAGTTATGGCTCGGCAGAGTTTTTGTCGGAAATTTTCCCCTTGGAGGCCCATAGCCAATGGGGTGTTGCCACGTGTCCCAGGAAGTGGCGGAGTTCGGAGGAGAACTTGGAAAAGTTTCGAGTTGGGCAAAAAATCAAAAAAGGAAAATTTCTGCCCGCGGGCCCGCCGGCGAATCGGAACGTGCCACGTGTCAGAGGGGGGAGCGGGGTTAAAAATTCGCTAAGTGTTTGGTGCATGGAAGAAGTTTTAAATTTTCGCCCGCAGCCAATGAGGTGCTGCCACGTGTCCCAGGGGAGATGGCGGGCGTCGGGGGAGAAGTCATTTTTTTGGCCAAGTTTTGGTTTAAAAAGTCAAAATGGAAGTTTTGGCCCGCGACCAATGAGAAATCTCCACGTGTCTTCACCATCAGGCATCGGTACAGGAAGAAGCAAATTTCGCTAAGTGGTGCAAAAGACATGTCGGAGGGGCTGATAAACCCGACATCAAAGGACATGTCGCAAGGGTTGGAAAACCTGACGCAAAGCAAATCGGGTCTCGGAGGCGGAGAAGCATGGCGCAGAAGCATGTCAGAGGGGCTGATAAACCCGAAATCAAAGGACATGTCGCAAGGGTTGGAAAACCTGACACAAAGAAAATTGGGTCTCGGAGGTAGAGAAGCATGGCGCAGAAGCATGGCGCAGAAGCATGGCGCAGGGGCTGATAAACCCGACATCAAAGGACATGTCGCAAGGGTTGGAAAACCCGACGTAAAGAAAATAGGGTCTCGGAGGTGGAAAAGCATGGTGTAGAAGCATGGCATAGAAGCATGTCGGAGGGGCTGATAAACCCGACATCAAAGGACATGTCGCAGGGGTTGAAAAACCTGACACAAAGCAAATCGGGTCTCGGAGGCGGGAAAACACGTCGGGAAAACACGGATCGAAAGCATGTCGAGCTATCCTCCAAGCCCGATGCAAATGCACAAGGAAACCTCGAACCTGACAGGTGGAAAATCCCGATGCGGAAATAGACTATTCGCCATGTTTCGAGTTTGGTGAGTTTTTTACCTACCGCCATGATTTGTGGAAGTTAGGTGCAGTTTTGGAGGTGGTTGGGAAAGCTCCGAATTCTTCTCTTCTCCCTCATTTTTCTCGTATAAATGGCCAGGAGAGGCTCTAAAAAAATAAGGTTGGACATTTTCGTTTTGCACTCTCCCTTCTCTCTTGCTCGCAAGAGAATTTGTGCAGCCTTCAAACATTCCATATGGATTGTAATGCCGTTTTTTGCCTCTTGGTCACTACAATGTACTGTATCGACCCTTGAGCAATATATATGTCTGTGATTGATTCTAAACCCTCTCATGTATTCATTGCTTTCATTTTTGATCTCTTATTGCAGTTTGGTTACCTGTGCATGGTGTTGTATTGCATTTATGTGGTCTGTGTTTAATTTTACAAAACGGGTGTCCAACATTCCTCGGTGCATCACCTCCGTAGTTTAGGTTTTATTTTTATGCATTCTCTACCTTGTCTCCTTGGCAAGTTAGATTAGTTTTTTTTGGTAAATCCTCTGCGTTTATTCGTGCATCTGAACAGAGGAATAGGATCTAGCCTTTATCCGGAGAGCTTTTCCGATTTCGCAAGGTCCCACACTTGGGAAAATCTCCATGTTGTGCAATCACACTGGACGCTTCGAGCAATCAAATTAGAAGTCTGATCAGCGTCCAGGGGTGCTGTGATTTTGCACCAACACTAACTTCATCTTCTCAGGTCATCATCGACCTACCTCTGTACAGTCTAGGTCATCATAAACCCAATCTGGTAACCTTTTATTTACAACTATTTAGATCAGATTTATATGTGCCTTACATTTTTTACGTACTCAATTTCTGTGTACCTCAGATTCTACATAATATCCAATTTATCATGATTTCTTTTATCCTTTATCTAAACAAGGGGGTTGACATCCACCAAGGAAGTTAAGGCTTCTTGGATCCACTTTGTTAGGAAGCCCCCACATATCTTATCTAATCATTTTTCTTTAGTTTCTTTGAGTTGTAAGTTGTGAGCTTGTAGTAATGAGGATCCAATATCATCTTGCGCCCATATCAAGCATCAAGCATCTGAGGTAACATAAACCCTCCATCATGTGAGATTTTCTAGTTTCTTTAGTAGCTAGATCATTGATTTATAAGGAGAAAAAAATAGATAAACATTTTTTTCACGTCCGATGGGACCACCCTTTCGGTGATCTCTTTCTTTTTCATTTATATATATATATATATATATATATATATATATATATATATATATATATATATATATATATATATAATGCTTTTACTTTTCTTTAGCTAATATTGTAGCATGAGGTTCCACTCTATTTATTTCTCATGCTGGGTTCGTGGCTTGGATTTCTCATCACTAAAGAGTGTAAACAAATAGGAAAAGTATTATCCAAGTATTCCTCACTTGTTCCCTATTTTCTCCTTTCTGAATCGTAATTTTCCGTTCTTATCTGTTTCCTCATCAAATATCACACTTCCCTTTGGGTTTAAAAAGAACATTCTTTTTGCATCCTTCTTGGTTATATAGTTTAATTAGGGTCTTAAATTAATGTATATCACATCTTATCACCCATATCCTTAAAATTCACAAATCAAATTAACATGTCAAAACATCCCCTTTCCTGGTTTTCTGATTGGGATTTCATCACCCAACAATAAACCAGCTGAGACTTCCCAAGCCAAACATAGATTTCCTTCTCTTAGGTATATCATTATCAATTTCCCCTTTTTCATACTTTTTAAAAACAAAAACATAAAAAGAATCATTTGTTTGACTTGTCTACTTAAAATGGAAGAAAATTTCACCCTAAACGGTTCTGCACAAATATCTACCCCAAATCGATATCTCATGGTTATCCCCATCTAGATCATATCAACCAATACGATCTTCTCAAATCCTTGACATTTTAAGAGCTCCCTTTCCTACACCACAAAAAAAAAATTATTTCACCGATCACACTAGAAAAATATAACCCATTTTCAATCGATACCATACCTCAAACACCTCTACATCATGCTCCTTTAGAGACCTTTGAGACTTCTTCTAGCCCCATCTATGATTTTCTATGTCAGAAATCCCCTGAAACCCCTTAATCATGTTAATCCACTAAATTAGTGAATTTTATTACACCCACATCATGTTGTGTCAGTATAATCCCTACTTCATCTAGAATGAACGTCCAATCACCTTAATTTTCCAGCGTTCACACTTCTTGTGTGCTCCAATAACCAAATATTTTAATCCAACCTTGAACATCCTATCAAACATCTCCTCCAAATTTAACACACCAAACTTCCTTATATCCTTATCCATCCACTCCTTATGTTGTATAATCAAGACCATCTAGCACTTATCCTACACCCACATCAACCATAAGTACAACCCCCATTCCTATCACATCAATTATTGAAACTCCTTGAACATCTAACACAATTGATATCTCATGCTTGTCTCCTTCTAACCCCATCTACGAATAATTTCACTATACCTCTAATTCTAAATTATGTCAAGCAAAGGGATCTAATTTATCCTCGTCACCTTATGACAATGTCATCACTGCTCCATCTACCACACTTTATGTACCTCAACAATCTCATCCATCCTACTATGTCTCTACTTCACAATATTTCACAATCCCCCAACCAATTCAGTATCCACTCCTGGAGATCTTTGAACAAACCTTCCCAAATCCACCATCAATGGATCCATTTCTACCTTCCACACCATATTATTTCTATCCTTATTCATTTAATATTGTACATCAAACACATCTTTCAACATCCACACATACATCTACCATTGATTCCACATCCATATCTACCTCATCCACTCCATCATCCACGTCTATTCCATCCTTACCCATAATATCAGCTATTGATCTAAACCTAGCTCCTGCGCCTACTACATCAATCATTGAGACCACATCTACATCGTCCTCCCCTCTATCATTTGAAAAATCTTTGAAATCACTTAAACTTATGAAAACTTTAAATGATCCTTCTACCTCATCAGCACAATCAAATCAATCTTCACTTTCCATAAATTTTGTCAAACAAATACTGCTTCCTACGCCTATACCAACACCACCTCCGGATCCTACAGTGGAAATTGTTGCCATCCCTCCTAAGGACACAACCTCACAAATAAGATCTACAGCCATTAATACATTATCTCAAAAATACCTTATACATTCCTATAAGGAAATTAATATTCCTCCCTCTAAACAATCCAACATGACAACACTTTCATCAAGAAAATTTTATCAACTAAAACAAAAACCATTCAACACTATGGCATTTACCAATACCAAAATTGAATTCAGACCATCAAGACATCACCATGCTTGAAATTTATCCTCAACATCTGGATCATCTCAAACATCCACTTCTTCTTCAAATACCAAGATATTCCAAAAAGACAAAACACATACTAACACTTTGGTTGGATCATGTAAGGAGGTCTTCCGATATTTATTAAAAATTTATGCAATCATGCTTCTGCTTATTAGGGTCTTTGACCCAAGCAACAAGAATCTATCATCGTTTATTTCTAACCTTGTCTGCGCATATCATCATACCCATGGACACGATATTGAACATTACAAAGCATTTTAAGCCATTAAGGAAGGATACCTCCTTCCCAAACCAAACCAATCTATTCCTTCCACTTCAACATCCACACATTTAACTTCATTTATCCAAATGCAAAATTCCCCTCATTCTTCATGATATTTCACAGCCATTTCACTTCCAAATGATGATTCTCCTAAAAAGTATCTTTTATTGTCCGTCAAAATGGTCTACGTGATCCTGAATCATCAACCAACACTAAAATTAAAACCAAAACACTAAAATCCCAAAGCAATCCACCCCTTACAATTAAATTAGTTCATGTATCAACATCCCAAACATCCATTCCCAAATCCAAGTCTAATATTTCCAAAGAAAGGACATCTCGCAATGATAAATCCAAATCCAAACAATCCAAAACTCCAACCAAATTTAATTTGTCTTCCAAGACACCTAATATACCCATCCAATCTACATCCACACCTAAATCCCAATCCAAACAATCCAAAATAGATGTCTTCGAAGATACCTAATTTACCCATCCAATCTACATCTGTACCTAAACCCAATCCAAAATATTATGTTAAAACCCATCAGAGTTATTTTCCTTTTGACACTTTGATTGAGTCCTACAAAAATATCCTTCGACATCTAATTTGAATATCTACCATCACACTTCCCTTTGTTAAATATTTTAATCCCAATAGTCCCCTACCTTCATGGTTCAATCTCAATCATGTTTGTGCTTATCATCATACTCCAGGTTATGACATTAAGCATTGAAGGCCTTTCATGCTATAGTCCATAATCTTATTGAAAAATATGATTTTCTCATTCACATGAACCATTATTCTCCATCCACCACTTCAATCCAAATCCAATTCTTACACCCTCATCGACCAAAATTATTAAATCTCATCCTTCATCCACATCATCCCTTATCATTCCTCCTAAAGATGGTCCTCCCTTGTTTGTTATGTTGTTGGTTTTGCTAGTCACCCTTGTGATCCTCAACCATCTATCCAATCCAAATCTAAAATTATAATCAACAATCCCATCCAATCCCATGTGGCTTACATGTGCTTATCCACATCCAAATCACCCAAGTGAGACATAGTGTCTTTTGTTAGGGGAGTAGCCCCCCCTTTTTTTCATCTTCTCATCCACGCATTCTATTAATGCATCTTTTTCTCCAACCATAAAACTTCCTTGATATTGGGGGTCTTCACTTTTGACATCACTTTATCTCATCCAATCCATCTTATCCGACCTTAATCTAAATTTTATCTAAATCTCAATTAAAGTCCACCTTTTTGGCCATGCATTTCCTCCCTTTGGGGGACCATTTATTCTCGCTTGAATTCCACCATCGTGGCCATGTTTTAATATTTTACTCTTCTCATCCTAAGTCCACCATTATGGCCATCTTTATTTCTACCTTGATAAACCATAGTTTTACCCCAAATTTTTCAGTAAGGCCATGCTTGTCTTCCCCTAGGGGGATCACTTATTTTCATCCTAAGCCCACCATTGTGGTCATACTTGTTTCTCTATTGAGAAACCATTATTCTCATCAAATTCCACCATTGTGGCCATATATTTTCCTCTTTTGGAGCACCATTTGTTTCATCAAGTCCATATTTGTGGCAATTTTTGTCCTTCCATTGAGGGACCCTTTGTTTTCATCTAAGTACACCTTTGTGGATATATTTGTGCCTCTCTTGGGGCACCTTCTTTTTTTCATCAAATTCCACCATTGTGGCCATACTCGTGCCTCCTTTAGGGAACCATGTTTCCATCCTTTTTATCAAATTCTACCTTTGTGGCCATATTCATGCCTCTTTTAAGGGCACCACCATATTTCCTTCCTTTTCATCAAAGTCCACATTTGTGGCGATATTCATGCCTATTTTAGGGGCACCGCTTATTTTCATATTTTTCATCAAATTCCATCTTGGTGGCCATACTCATTCTTCCTTTACGGCGCCATATCTCCATATTTTTCTTTAAAAATCCACAGTTGTGGTTATAGTTGTCTCTCTCTTGGGGGACCATCGCTTCATCTCATTAGGGGCACATACTTTTGATTCCTTAAAGGTTAGCGCATAGGTTATTTACCTTCACTCATCTATCTCATCGTATCCTATCTTTTACAAGCTATCATCATGTCTCGAACACAAATTTAATTAGAACATTGCGTGGAAAGTTTGGCCTCTCTTGGTGGTAAACCGGAAGTAGATCCTATTAAATCTTTGTAGTTGTGACCATTCTACTGTTAACATGTCTACTAGTGCTTTTAGTCCTATGTTTAGATCATTTCTTCATCTCATCCCCTTCCATATCTCATCGCGATGATTTGGAATTACATGGTCTTCCGTAACTTCCTAGATGTGACCTGAAATATGGGCACCATGACTCTGCCCATACTATATTACTTATGGACAAGTTCTCCCCTTTGGTGAGAAATCTACAATCATCACATCCATCACCTTCTTATTTACCTATTGGAATTATGCAAAGGGTCCAGTGGTGTCTCTTATACATCATTATCCCCTGCTTAGTGGTATACTTGGCTAGTCCCAACTCTTCCTCATGTAAACTAAAAAATCATGGATGCTCAAATCAAAAATCAAACTTATCGAAAACAGATTGATCCCTTAAAGGATAATTGTTCATGCAAAAAGAAGAAGAATAAAAAAGTAGAAATCAATTTTGAAATTGAAATCATAATTAGAAAAATAGATCGATCCCTCGAAGGACAGATATCATTTATTCTTGCCATCTATATATTGTATAATTTATATCATACCCTCAAAGGATGGATAATCCTCATGGCATTTGAAGGCTTCCTGCATTAATCAGCCTTCCATTTTTATAATCCCAAGAAATCTTTCTGCATTGATCAAATTTCTTCTAGCAGATTTCCCACATTAATCAGTTTACTCTTTCCCCTTCCCAGAGCTGGGGCATAGTTTAGGGAACACCACTTTTGGATAACCCTCTTCCATATGTACAAGTTACATCTCAACCCCCTTTCATCATGTCAACACTATTTTATGAGATCATCTCATCCATTACTTCCTTATGATCATTGAAATGACTAACTATCATTGGTTATTTACTAGAATTTATTCTAGTCACATGTACCTTGTGTTACCCTTGTATCCTCCTTGTTTACCTCCAATAAAATTAGAGGCATAATTTTCTTGTGTGCTCCTTGATAGGGAGTAGATTCATTCATACCTATAGGTTGATATCATTAAGTTGCATCCTATATGATTTTTTCCAATATCTCTCATCATAAGTCCACCTTTGTGGCCATTTATCTTCCTTCTTTAGATCATTTTGCTTCAATATTTTTGCATCCTTCACATCCCATTATAATTCCACATTTGTGGCTATATTTATTCTTTCCTCTAGGAATTTAATTCAATAATTCATCTCAAATTCCACATCCATGGCCATACTTACTTCTCCTTGCGGCATTTTTACTTAGTCATCCATCTCCCTGTTTCACCTTCAAGGCCATATTTACCCTCTTTTCGGGCATTATTTATTCCAATCCACGCACGCAGTCCTCCATTGAGGCCATATTTTTCTCTCTCTCTTTGCACATTCTATGTCAATACTCACTTTATCCATTTCTACTCTCGAATTCCTCCTTTGAGGTCATATATCTCCCCACTTCGGGTATATTTCATTTCCACCTTCTTAGCCATACTTCTCCTTCGAAGGATATTATTTCATCATTCAATGTTTCATTTTTCCTTCTTAACCATTTTTTTTGTCCCATTGGGAACCATATCATTCATCCTCATCCCTTTTGGACACATACCTTTCCTCTTGATTCCTCATGTACGAAGAATTTCACATACCTTTTCACATATAGTTTTGCATACTTTGATGACTTTCCTATGACCTGTTGCTCATCCCGACCTACATCCATACTATAGTGGTCCTCACCCATTCACTGGTCCGTAGAATGTTATAGCTCGTCTTTGTTGAGACTGTAATTGTCCTCTAGCGATGTGATATTGGAGTCACTGCCATATTTTTCCTTCATTATTGCAATCCTTTTTTCCTGGGGAATATTTCCTTGATTATGTCTTCACCCATCTTTTCATCACCCACCCACCCTTTTTCATCTACCTTTTATTAAAATGTGTCATCGATTTACTTTGACATCCTCGATACCCTATTTGAGGGGGAGCTTATCATCAATCCTTTATCCTCATCCAACCCTTTTTGTTTTTTTCTCATGCCTTGTTATCACAAATCAATCAGCAAAAAGGAGGAAAATGTAGACACCTAAATTCGATATTTATCCCCTCATCGCATGCTTGCGCTATTTTATTATTCATCCCCTTATTTAATCAAATGCTCTCTTTAAATGTAATTAATCCCCTTTAATTAATTAATTAATCAAATTCCCATTTATCTTATCATTATCCAATCCTCATCAATCAACATTAATTAATTAATCCCCATTAATTAATTTATATCTCACATGCCTTAGCCAACTTTTCATTTGGGATGCTTTTATTTTAAATTTGCATCTCCATTCTTTTATATTCTTTTTCTAACCTATCTTTATCCCTAACTCATCCATATCACATCCCATCCCTCCTATAAGCTTTCAAACAACTTTTCCAACTCTTAAATACACCAAATCACTCCAAAATTACAAATATCCCATTTGGGGAAACTTTCCCCGCAATCGGCAGTGACCCAACCTAGTTTCCATCAACCCTCTATAAACCAAGTTTTTTCTTTTGATTATGCATCATAAATCAATCAATCAAGGGCGGAAATCATCAAAATGCAACAATAACGTAGTGAGAATGCAACAAGAACATAGCAAGAACACATCAAAAACACATAAAACACACAGGCATGAATTCCTTCCTTTCTACAATTCCTCCTTTGAACCATTTCATCTCATCAACCTTCTTGAAGCCCTTGGAAGTTTGTCTTGATCATCTGCATAACATTAGGTGGTTTACATTACTTTTTCTAATATCTTGTCTTATTTCTTCTATTACCTTGTTAAATCTAACATTTCAGGTCTAGCAACACTTAGGACTCCATTATTAGATTGTTCTATCAATGTTTCTATTTGTAGGTTGAATTTTTAGTCAATCTACCTTTGGCCTTGCCTTATTCTACTACATTCGTCATCACCCAGCTTAAGTCACCATCGACTAGGCTCTCTGTAAATATGTTTTCCACCTCCAAATCTTCCCTCGAGCTCTTCATGTGTTTTGTCTTTGTTCCAGTGTACCAAATCCATCATCCTACTCCTCTGTTATATTAAACTAACCTATCTACACTCCATTCATTGTCATTTCACGCTGGTCTCTGTCGAAAAGGGTCTTAATTATCAATCTACCTCTTTTGGATCTCTGTTTCCTTCCATTATTTGATGTTTTCTACCTCAAGTCACCTTTTGTAGGTCATTTCTAGCATCCACATGGTTTTGTAACAAGTGTTGTTAATGCTCATACTTTAATCAAGTTATTATGTCAATCTAGGGTGGTGTCCAAGGCTATTTGCGGAAAAGGGAATAGTCAGAATGCAAGCTCAACATGGGTTCTAATAATAAAGAATATAAATTAAATAACTAATCGTGATTAAAAAATGAAATACCGAAATTGAAAGATTGAATGGAAAACTCACTAAACATTCATAATGGAAAATTCATTGCATTCAAGAATTTGATAAACTATATAACAACAACATATAATTAAAAAGAAAAGAAACAACTATAAATTCCCCTTTTGTTGGGTAGGAGTGGACCTTGCTCCTGACCTTCGATGAGGATCTAAAATAAAACTCAAACAAACAAATTTCCTCCTGAATATGTGATCTTTATTGAATTAGAAATGTGCTTGTACAACTGAAAATATTGAACCCCTAAGTCTAGTTACATCATCTCTTTTATATAAGAGAAGTCCTAGTCCCTCCAGAAGATGTAGTTATTCCTCATGACTATGTCTAAGTCTAACTGACTATTTAATCTAATGATGTTTTTTGTTTATGGAAATACATTAATGGCAAGAGTAATTCATCAAGTATTTAAACTTGAAGTAGTTACCACGACTGAAGAGAAGATATGTGATTGACTCCTTAAGGGAGTCAATCACCTTTAGAAGATTCTTAAAATCATAACCGATTGAAGAGACCGAAGTGGTGGTAAGTATTTAGTCATTGTTGTTTCACTATACTTATGGATTGAATGTTGCTTAATAATTGGTGATGATTTCTGGTTAGTAAATAATGTTGCCAGCTGTGACTCCAATAATATGAGTTATATGTATGTGTGCATGATTTCCCCAAACTTTGAGCAATCTAGATTAGTGACCTGGAAACTTTGAATGTGTTATTTTTAGACTCCTGTCAATGAGGTTGAAAATATTTTGCTAACACATTATATATAGTCCTGCACCAACATCTATATTAAGTCCTACGCTCAATGTAATAACTCAACATATACTCCTTTTGGAAGCAAAGTTAATGTTCATCCATATCATATTCAAGCCATTTATGTAAAATAATTAACAAGATAAAACATCACAAGTACACGCAATAATTCCTCCATAAACATAGAAAAATAGTAAATATAAAGAGTATAATTTTCCATCGTATATAATGATATCATAAATGGTATAAGTTTGGGCGTGGCTTAAACATAATTAAACAAGGTTTAATATGAAAAAATGGGGCTCATCATTATGTTGCATCTAGTTCACATTCAGGCCTCTACAGGTATGCATAATTATTTTACATTCCAACTTCATATGCTCAGGACATCATCGACCTACCTCTAAAGAGTCTGGGTCACCGTCAACCTAGTCAGGTAATCTTTTATTTAGAGCTATTTAGATCAGATTTTTATGTGCCTTATATTTATGCATACTCAATTTTGTGTGCCTCAGATTCTACATAATATCTAGTTTATCATTATTTATTTTATTCTTTATCTAAACATGGGGGTTGACATCCACCAAGGAAGTTAACGCTTCTTGGCTCCACTTTGTCAGGCAGCCCCCGCATATCTTATCTAATAATTTTTCTTTAGTGTATTTGAGTTGTAGATCATCAGTTTGTAGCATTAAGGATCCAATATCATCTTCCACCCGTATCAAGCGTCGATCATCTGAGGTAACATAAACCCTCCATCATTTAAGGTTTTTTAGTTTCTTTAGTAGTTAGATAATTGATTTATAAGGAACAAAAAACTAGATAAACGCTTGTTACTATGACAATTCGCATCCCCATTCTAGCTTTGAAGTTAGAATCTTGTAGGTTGCGTGCACTCTCATTGTTCCCTAGGCACAATTTCATTGGTTCTAATTCCTCGCATGCTCTTCTCCCTTCAAGCACTCTCCACTTTTTATTCTCCATTCATCCATATTCTACCATTTCCATTACACGCACTCATCCCGCACCTTCCTTCTTTTGAGTAGTTCATGCACCTTGCGTGTGCACTCTCTCACTTGCTTTCAAAAATGGTTAAGTCCCTTGCATTTTTCCTCCATACCCCAGCTACATACTTGTCTCATATAAGTATGCATTCTTCCATTTTTTTTATGTCTCTTGTGCATTTTTCCTTCATACGCTCCCTCACACATTCTTCTACGCCAGTCACTGTGCCACTTGGAAACCTAACACTCTTTGTCTATGTTACACGTAACCTATCAAAGAGCATCAACATGGCAATGAATCCTTGCGAAAACCAATCTATGACACGTGGTAGAAATTACGTAACAAATGAATAGTTGGATGATCCTTCATCCAATCAGATTGTGCCACATGTCATTGCATGTCTAGTTTTAACTACAGAACTTCATATCGACATAACTCTTGTTGCATATCTCATATTAATGTGTGGTTGGTATTATTAGAAAGTTGCTGACATGGAATACATGTTAGATCATTCAAATTCAAATATTGGCAAGATTTGGTAGGTGATAAATAGGGAAACACGTTTTCAACCATTAATGTAGACATCTAATCGACTCAACCACCAGATTTTATTCAAATCTTACCTCCTTCCTTCTTCTACAAGCCAAACAGACATGGAGAGGCACATTTTTCAGCATTACAGGTAGTTTTCAAGGCATTCATTTTTTATTATTGGTGGTTGATGATTCAAATCTAAGTTTCCCTCTTCTTTCTCTTCTTCTTCTCTCCTTCTTCTATAAATGTAAGAGTCACACTCATTGAAAAATTTGTTGAACCCTTTGTTTTGCTAAGGACTTTAGTTCTTTGTATATTAAGTTTCATGCCTTCAAATCTGGATTTTGAATATGGATATCGGCCCCATATGCCATTGTAATCAGTTGTGCATTTTTGGAAGTAATAGAATATTATTTTGTGGCTATTCCCTGCCTTGGCTTGTTTTTATTGCTTCTCCTTACCTCTACTTTGCATTGACTATTTATGTGCTAGCTTACATCCCTTGCAGTTTTATTTTATGATTTTTCCCCATGAAAATGAATGTGTGGATGTGTTTCATACTTTGATACACATGTTTATCCTCTTTTTGTGCACCTTCCTTCTATTTTTCTTAAGTCAAACTTGTTCATTCCTCCTTTTTTTGGTGTTATCATCTCCCTTACATTAGTTTTCCATTTCTACATATCCTTCTAACTCTAGTACCTTGACATGATTAGTTTAGGATATGTTTTCAAAATTAGGAGTAATTGTAGCAGTAGAAATAGGTAGAGGATCTGGACTTCTCTAGAGGTTTGTCTCAAACACGCAAGGTCCCACAACTTGGAGACAGTCCCATGTTGTATCAACGACCAATTCAATATGATCTGAGACGAGTGTGATTTTGAGATCCAACAGAACATATTAACTGTCTAAATAAACTTTATAACAAAACCAAAGGCTTTGAACATGGATAATATGTATGGCCATTCTATTTGGTCATAAGCCTTTTCGCAGTCAATTTTTATTAAAAGGGCTTGTTGAATTAGATCTGCAAGCCCATTTCATGCATTTCCAGACCACAATATTGTTGTCGAGCATATATCATCCTTGGATAAATCTAGTTTGTTTGGTCTAAACTATCATAGGGAGGATGTGCCGAATCCGAATGACAACAACTTTAGAAATGATCTTGTATGACACATTTAGTAGAGTGATGAAACACTAATTATGTATCATCTTGGGTTCTCCATATTTAGGGATGAATTTGATATTACCTTTGCTGATATAAGGGCCAAGATTTTGAGATTGAAATCCTTCCATATAAACCTGATGAAGATTTGGACCAAAAGTGTCTCAAAGAGCCTTGTAAAATTTACAAGGAAAACCATCATAACTGGGGGCCTTGTCATTGGCCATCTACATGGTTGCTTCCTATGAATCCTTAATGGAAAGCAAGTGACCACAAGAAATTATTTGTGTTGTCAAAGATTTGCATGGAACAACTAAACATTGTTTTAAGGTGGCATTACACTCTGGAAAGTGGGCTTGGGCTTGAAATACTTTCTTGTAGTGATTGACAAATTCCTGGAGCATGAGATGGGGATCCGTGAGCCGAGATTTACCATAATATATGGACCTAATTTTTATAAAGGAATGATTGGAATTAATCAGTTTAAATAATTCCTTCAATAATCATTCCCCCACTTTAAACCAATAGACCTGGGTGTGAATTTGTGCACCATGAGAATTATAGTTATCAACAATTTGGATGTTCTAAGTTCAACAAATCAGAGAAAGTATTTGTTTTTATCACGACCATCACCTGAATGAGTGCAAAGGAGGTGGTGGAATAATAGCAATGCTTAATATTGGACAGTTGTCACCCATAAATTCTAAAGAACCTAGAAATCCAACTCATAATGTCCACCCACCACTAAATCCAACTGGACAACAGAGGTTGATGCTGATTTACAATTGATGTGGCCTAGGAACTAAGTTCCACACCCACTTGATATGATTGAGCATTTTCCCATGTTCCATTAGGGTTGTCTTGAGGAAAAATTATCTTTTATGACAAAAAGGACACCTGACTTGCCATGTGATGTAAAATATGATGGAAAGGTGGTCAAAAAGGAAAAAATGTAGCATCACTTCCACATGAAAAGACTGAAGTTCTCAAAGTCAAAAAAGTATTGAGTGGAAAACATATCCTTATCGATCCATTTAAGAACTCAATCGGATACACATCAAGTATTATAAGAAGTGAACTAGGCCTTAGAGTTAGGTCGACATAATCTACATTCAGGTTATAAAACCTAAATTTATTACACATGTGGTACCAAACCTCTCTATTGTGAGTTGTTTATCACATCATAAGGTTCCCTTAATTTTCCATGTGAAACTCAACCATATTAAAGTCACCACAGATGACCCAATATGCATCAGGAATTTCATTGGCTATCCACTGCCAATAATTTCTCTTTTCGCCACATCATTTGAAAATAAAATATTGATGATGACAAAAGTGTGGCTTTCAATATTAAAGAGATTCCAAATACCCCTATTTGTGGGGTATGCACCATGATCCATGAAAAATGGACACCATTTAGGGGTAGTTAAATAAATAAAACCCCAACGCCCCCATCATGATTACTAGTAAACACAGGATGTAAGGCCAAATGGTTTTGCAGACCATTGACATATGAAAACTTGTGACTTTAACTTCCTACAAACACAAAAAATCCAATTTCACAAACTTTTGATGAGTGCCTCTAAAAATAAACTTGTGATTGGAGTCAGCAAGACCCCTCACATTCCATGACATGTAATTCATGATAAACATGAGTCAAGGGCCATATCATCGATATCCAGGCCATCCAAGGCATCAAACTAGTTTTGCTAGAATTGAGTATTATTATGTTTGAGAAAATATAACAATTCCAATTTCCTTCATCATCCATACTCAATATTGCATTCATCCTCCATTGACTCCACATTTTACATGAGGTTATGCTCACAACTTGACATGGGATTTTGTAAGGGGCTTCAAATATTTTTATATGGGCCCTGTGAGATGGGTTCTAAGAGCAACTAAGATGTAAGAAGTGTCGAGGGAGGCTAGAAGGATTTTGAAATATACATGAGGACAGTTGATTCTTTTAGCATACTAGAGAACTTAGGTAGTAATGTTGTATAGTCTTCAGAATATGGATCTGAAGTGCGATGAGGATCCAAAGTATGTTCATTAACAACTGGTTCTTTAGATCCATTGTTAATGGTCACCTTGGTTTGAGACGCCTTATTCTTATTTTCCCACACCCTATATTTTTCCACCCTTCCTCTAATGAGGGTTTATCAGTCTTGGTAATCGACTTGGAGGATGGTGATTGTGCGGCACATAAAGTAGACAATCTTCGATCTTGTGATCAGAGGCCTAACAATGAAAGTATGTATTAGGTAGATTACTATAAATAACTCGTTATGAGTAACATGTATCACCCATTTGAATCTCCACAAACTCTTTTAATTCCTATGAGAGGTCAACCTCAACACGGACCCATTTTTGGGGTTGGACATTGTAAAATCATTGCACCTCCATGCATAAAACTTACCTAATGGAGGAGACGATTTGATGAAGGAAATGCACGCAAGGGAGCAACAAGCTAGGGAATTCAACCTAAACAAGAACTTTAAGGGTCATAAATTCATAAATAATGAAATCATGCATCCAGAGGGTGAACCAAAAAATACTTCCAAACATACTAGGTCTTAGAATGGTTTAGAATGGTTGGGGCATGTGAAGGGTCAGAAAACTAAAAAAGAAAGAACTCTTTGGTCATGTTTTGAATGCTCTCAAGCCCAATGCCATGAACATCCTAGGCTGAACTAACCCAAAATTTGAGAATGCTTTTATAAAGGACTCGTCCCAAAAATTAGCCAAGAAAAAATTCTTCAAGCCATTGACATGCAACATTGAATTTAGAAACGGGAAAAATAACATCAAGAGGAAAAATATTACCTCGCATAATACTTTGGGGACCAAATTCCAAGGATATTTATGTGGTGATCTCAATGTTCACAGCTCCACTAGCTCCAACCTTGATATGAAAAGATGATATTGAAGTGGAGGGGACATTATATAGGTGATCCCATAGGTCAGAAAACCCTAGAACTTAACAAGAAAAGTAATATCTTGTAGAGCCCAAGGTGGTTGCGGAATGATATACAAGAAGAAACCATAACATAGATCTTTTTCTTATAACCCTAACAAACCTACCTATTTTAGAAGGTCTATCAATTTTCTCTTTTGAGTTACATATATATTATTTTTGAATCATATATATACATATAATAGATGCGTTTGTATAATATTTAATATTTAAAATTATTATTTTCCTGATGTAGATTGCTCAATGTCATTTTTATACAACCATTTTTTATAATATTTTATGTTATTTCCATATATAATATATTTTAAAAATCGTATATTATTATTTTATTTATTTATAATATATTATAAAGATAAGATTATTACATAAGGGGAGGTTAATTTTTTATTAAAACCCATTTATATATTAATTAGAAATTAATAATATTTTGTTAAAATGGCTTGCTTTATTTTATTATGAGTCCATTTTCTCCATTAAATTCCAGTGGATACTAACATCCTCTCCTTGATCTTGGTTTTCTCACCTTAATCAAGTCTCGATTTCTAAACTTGATCCCAAAATTGCACACTTTCTTTGTTTATCAACATCTCTCTTTGAATTAAGTGGAGGTTTTAACCTTACTTGGTATAGAATATATTATTTGCAGGATTTGAATGTAGACCAATTTTATTGTAAATATAAATCCACAAAAAAATACTAAACCAATTGTAATTTGTTGATTCAAAGTGGCCTTTCTTTCTTCTATTTTTTTGGAGTATTGCATTTTATTTACTCATTTTAGATTTATTTTTCTCTTTTGTATTCATTGTTCAAAGATAGTTTTATGTCAGTACATGTTCCTTATGGCATTTGAATTTCAAATGTTTCCTTTGTGTCCCTTGTGATTTTTATCCATATTGACCTTGTTTATCTATATAATTATCATTTTCTATCTTCAGTGCCCTTGTTTCTTATTTCTTTTTGTTTTGTTTATTCTGTTTTATTTTTGGATTGTCCATTTAACTGTTACACATACATTTCTTCATTAAAATTTATTCTCATTTGAATGCCACTTAGAAAAAAAAAATCTTAATGAAGTCAGTAAAAAATCATAATATCTTGGCCATATGTTGTAGATTTGATCCCATTTTCCAAAAATACTTTCTCAACCTTGATATATTTGTGCAAATAGATTGACTCCATTTCTCACTAGTCAGTAAAAGATTTACAAAGAGTGCAGTGAAATTATTATTTCAAGGTAAGTAAATGAAATCAGCTTAATGATAATTAAGTAAATGAAATCATCTTAACGATAAGTTATTTATGTACCATAAAACGGTATCTATTTCTCGATAGGGGTGTATAGTAACTCATCGAGTTACCATCTTTTATAAGTACCTCATATCATACTATCATAATGTATATATTTCAATCTATAAAGGTTTATTTATTCACATCACACATTAAGGTAATACATTTATTAACTATTGAAAATAGTGTGTTTACTCATATGTCGTCATTTAATCATAATAGTATACTTTATTCCACAAGTACAATATTATCTTTCAATGTTTCGAAGTATTGCTTCATCGCCATACTATGTATGTTATAAACATAATAGTTCATTCCAAAACGAATCAATAAAACAAATGCACTTGCATATCAAATATTAATAAATTTAATATACATTCTAATGTTAAAATAATGTTATTAAACTTACATAACTCACAAGGTATGATTAAAAACTACAAGTATTTATTACACATATTAAGGATAATTCCTTAATTTCAAAAATAATGTCATACAATAATTGTGATTGTATAATAGGTAAATTCCTTAATTCAACTCCTGAAATGATAGTTTTATCTTTATAATTAAATACAATTACAAACAATACATCAATCTAAAATGGATTATAAAAAATCATCGAATGACGAATCATGTGTAATCAGTCCAATAAATCACTTCATAATGTCACTCCATCCTGCACATGGTCAATTATACAAACTTAAATGAATTATCCACTCATATTCATGTTGCTTTAAATTGAAATAAATGAATATGATAAGTTTATCTTATATGACAACTCATAAACTTCGTAATACATTTATTAATTATACATATCATTAGTCAAATGAAGTGATATTATGTAGTGTAAACTATGTTTCCAACAAACCAGAAGTCCAACTGAAAGTATTGCCATACTGACTTGCTAAATTAAATAGTTGATAAAAAAAAAAAAAATTCAACAATAAACAAGATCAAAACCTTATCTCAACAATAGTCAATCCATATACTATGACACAAAAATAATATAAATTTTGAATTTCATTTGGGTACATCAAATGGATTTTAAATAATGAACATGTTTATCCCATTATTCTCCTTTACAATAACTAATCAATTACATTGATTAACTAAACAATCCGTAGTCACCCAAAAGACAATTTAATCGGTTCTTTCAAAATATTGATGTTCTCATAACCAATACAAGAAGATAGAACAAAATCACCGCAACAAGAATTCATACACTTTAAAATACCTTCCACATTCTTTAGTTACAATCAATACAAGATAAAGGATCCTTGTGAAACTCATTATTCACACACTTCTTATGCAAACTATTTTACCTTCACTATTCTAACAATGAATTAACACTTAGAAAAGTGATCAAATCATTCACTAACAAAAGCCAAGTTCATTATGAAGAAAAGGAACAAAGTTTATTCTCTTGACAAATGGACATCACCAAGTCACAGAACCAATCTTTTCCAATTATACACTTAAAATATTTATTCCGAAACAACAATATTAGTGACTCAACTCCTTAGAATCTTATTATAAAACAAAATGAGACATCTATCCACACAGATTAATTCAAAATGACAATGGAATATTTTAAACAGCTAATCTTGAAATGGGATAAAGCTACCATCATTTAAAATATCTCATTAACCAAGGAAATAGAGAAAAGAAATAAATACCGAGAAAATCAGTAGTCACAAATATCAGTATTCTTCTATTCCTCCAAATACCTAGTTACTCTATTTTTTCATACATTTTCCTTCACGAATTCTTAGAAAAACTTAGTATCATTCCAAATTTACTATTTAAGAAAAATATTTCACATTCCCATATAAAAAATTTAAACATCAATTGAGAAATTCCCACATACAAATAGACTACCACTATGTTATATGCGAATTGTAGAAGAAAATAAATCAGTTCATATATATATTATTGCAAGAAATTAGTCCATCAAAAATCCATAACTTTTACAGGTCAAACATCATCACTACCAGTAAATTAATCGAAATGAAAACAATAAGAGTAATTTGTATGCAAAAACGTAGACCCATAAATGCAACAACAAAGAAAATTGTACTCTACATTTTTTCCCAAAACCCAGTTATTTATGTGTCCTTCTGCTACATTTTTCCATCAAAGATTTGTATTTAGCTTAAAACCATTCCATATTTAAAAACCAAGTAAGAAAATTGTATTACAGTCCTTCATTTCAAAATTACATAGCAAGTTTAGAGAAGATATTCATGCATATAATTTGATTTTTCCTTTCTTTTCTTCCTTGAATTCCTAAAACCTTCAATGCCCAAAAACATCTTCCAAGAACTTTCCAACAACAAAAATAACAAAAAAAATCCATTTAAACAATACTTGAATGTATTCATGCACTTAATTTCTGTATGCATGTGATTAAGCCAGGCTAAATTAATCAATAGAAACTAACACCAAGTAGTCTCAATGACAAAACTAATCTAACAAAGGATCATGATAAAGCCATAGAAAATGAAAATCTAACTAATGCATCTAATTAACATGAAATGCTAAGCCATCCTTTAATGTTTTTTATGGGATTTTATATTGTAGGTACTCCTTTTGTCGAGCCGAACATGACTACATGTAATCAAAGGAAGCTATCTCCATAAAGAGGAAGATATCTCACCAATATGGCTAGATTTCCATGTATGGTTCTTCTTTTACTACTCTTTGAAAGTATAGGATATAAATGGTTGCTTGATCAATAATATTTTCAAGATTGAAATTCTCTTATCATATGCATGTCTTACAAGGATATGTTGTAAATTTGGACAAGGTGTACTAGGTTCTTTATATAGCTTTCTAATTTGGGAGAAGATTGCAACCTAATGAATGTGAGATAAAGGTAAAGTAGAATTAATAAATATGATTAGAAGAGATTAATAAAGGATTAACAACTCATGGGAGTTGGAGATAATTTAATTAATCAAATAGGATTAATTAATAGACCAAGATAAGCTTAAAAATCCACTTGGAGGTGATTTAGAAGAAAATTAGTAGAATTTGAAGGATTTGGAATGGAGATTTAACCAATAAGAGGGTTTCTTGTTTAAATACAAGATTGAAAGGATTAATTAATAAATAATGGTTAATTAATTAATTAAAAGAGGATTATAACTAACGAAGTGTTGTTAATTGGTGATTAACTAAAAGTAAGATTATGGAGGTTGTTAATCTAATCTATAATGACATGTAAATATAGTAAATAAATGCAATAAACTAGTATGGAAAATGACCCAAAAACTATAAAAATGGAAATGCTAAAACCCTAAAGTGCAAGAAGAATTGAAATGAATTCATCTTATTAGAGGAGTTCACTATACTATGTTGTAGAGGTGACTCGAGAAACATGAAGAAGGAATTATTGTGCAGAGGTCCCAAAAAGGATGGATCTAGACTGATTCTCTGGACCGGAGTGCCTGGAGAGGGTCTGGGGCACCTATGGGCACTCTAGTCTATAGAATGGGCACCCTTGTCTGTACAAAAGATCCAGAACTAAATTTCATAGGTCCAGCAAGTGGTCCAAAACCCTCGTTGTGTGTCGTATCAGACTCACTGCACTGCACCAGGTGTCGCTAATAATTCAAGATGATGAAAAGACCCACAAAAGACCAAAAGAAGTATCAAAATCTTTTTTTAAAAAAATGCAAATGAATGGATTAGACTAACCTCAGCTACCACATTGTGGGTTTACTAACTAAGTTTTGCACTACATTTCGGACCCAAATGTAATTCTGGTGAGTTTGTGCACAATGTGCCCTAGGTGATTTTGTGTCAGTCACACTTTGTGAAGTAGCGAGAAATAACTAAATGTAGAAAATGTAATAGAATGTGTGCATGTAATAGAATATAATGCCTCCGCCTATGTTTGTGTGATGTAGATGAACCAACCTTATCCTTGTGATGAAGCTAATGGATGCAAATGATCTCCAAATGGATTCAAATCTAGATGGATGATAGTAATAACTAGTGTTTTGTCCCTCATTGTGGTCTCATAACTTTATATCTATAGGGATATCTTGATTTAATTTCATAACTAACCCTGAAATATTGATCTAAGAAGCTGAAATAGATAAAAAGTGGTGGGAAAGTTACAAAAGGATCGGGGTGCCTATGGTGGGACCAGTGCGCTCATGGGTGCCCTAGTAAAGTAGTAGGAACAACTTTACACATCAGAAATATATTATTTGTATTAATGTATTTTCTATATCTTTACACAACATGAATCATGGCTATTATATAGCCAATTACATAGCCAAACAACCTCCAATTATGAAGGGAGGTGTTATAACAAATAACTAGAAATACTATCTGCATGAATAACAATACAACAATAACATAAATGGAGCACTAAACTATACTAATACATTGTTTATAACAATATATTTAATAATCTAACCTACTAATTATTTACCACACTGTAGTTTACTATTTAGTAAATACCCATGTAAATATTAATTTCCTAACATTCCCCCATTAATGTTTACATGGTAGCAAAATAACTTTCACACTTCCTCTGCAGCTTGCCACCTGTGCTTGCTCATGATCTTGGTACAACACTTGAATTGAAGGTAGAATAAGGAATACATCAACTTCTTATCAACCATGCACTATCATGAACACATCTGACCGATGAGGATGGGAACACGCTCAGGAATCATCTATTTATCAACTAGTCACTCTAGGGAACACATCCAAGGGAACTCAAGTAGAAACACATCTGAACAACCTTCAATGGTTTTCCAGAGGCTAACCACAAACCTAGGTATGAACAGGAAAAAATATGACTGTTCAACCACTTTAAGACTCATGATGGTGCATTTATTTGTGTTATATTTTCTTTACTATGTTATTACATTGGGGTATAATGTAGGAATAACCACATACTGGTGAATAGTAACATACCACATCTATTCTTATTTTTCACACCATGCTAAAATGCTGAAAAACTAAAGAAAAACACACTGCAAGCTAAAATAATCACACATGTGCCACCAAATAATTATGTGTGGCCTCGTCGTTGGTGACTGACCCTCCAGCCTCCGATGCCTTCTTCCTACAGTGTACGTGCTGCTAACTCAGCAGGATTGTTTCCACATTGAGTTTATTATTTTCTTACCTCCCATAATGTGAAAATTTTTATTTTCTTGGATGTTGGGTAACATTTACAATGCGTCTGCAAGGTATTTTAAAAAAAAAAATTAGACTTTTGAAAAATCACTACTGACATTGACAAGATGATATATAATTAACAAATAATTAAAATAATTTTAACATTTGACTTTAAAAAAATTGACTCCCTTTGTACTTGACCTCTATGTTGACCCTTTACGCATGGATAATTTTAGTGGAGAATATTCGTAATATGGAAAAACTTTCATTTAAGGAAAATTTAAAAAGGTGAATTTTTCAAAGTAGGTCAATGTCCTGTTTGCCTAAAATTTATAGTATATATTTTTTTAGGGGTCAGCTTCTCCTACCATTGAAAACTACTTCTATATAAACCTAGGTAATTCACCTAGTAGTATACTAGTAACTTACTGAGGTATCGTACAAATTACTTGTAAATACAAGAAGAAAAAGTGTGGATCATAGTCTAATACTGGTTATTGTAGACTTGCAATTGGAAAGTGTCACTAACACGTGACAAGGAATATTTTCATTTCTAGATAGGAAAAAATATAGTGTTGCTGACACATTATAAGAGAAGGTGTTGAAAAAAGATAAGAAGTTTTTTGACATACGAAAAAGGGAGGGTTACAGGTGGGTGACAAATGAGTGCTGCTGACGAGTGACAAGGGGGTTGCAGAAAATCAAAAAAATGAAGCATTTTTTTGGTGTCATGAAAAAACAAGGCTTATTAGCATGCGAAAAAAAAACCTTGTTATCTCCCAACACCAAAAAAACCTGATTTTTCTCCCTTTAATAAAATGATAGGCAAACATTTGACTCTGAAATGTTGAAAAACTCACATTTTCAGTGAAATTACATCCAAAGTATATTTGTCAGGAATTTTCCAACTTCAATTTACCAGAGGCTTCTTTAAATGAAGCCTAGATAAGCCTCTTGGTGACCTCATAGGAGAAATATTCCTATTTGGTGTATTGATCAAAATATTGAATCAAGATATCAATCTTCTAGTCCCCATAAGTAAGTTTTCCTTTTTCAAATACCATCTCTTCTAACTTGGTATCTATAGTATCAATACCCTTTTCTATCCAATTCTTTTTCCATTTTCACCTTTTCCTTGACCTGATTCACAATTTCTACCCTTATTTTGGCTAAATCTTCCAATGCGTACTAAATCCCTTTTTCCTTAAGCAACACTATTCCTTCCCTTTCTACTAAGTCCTCATCAAGTTGGTTTATAGTGTAAATTTTGGGAAGGATACCTTCCCAATAATATAGTTCATTTTCACATTGATATATAATTCATTTATGTTATTGAGCCTATTGGTTAACTCTTCATACCTTTTTATTGTTTTTTTCAATGATTTTTTCTATCCTTTTGAGAAAACTCCTCCACCCATTTATCTATTGCCTCGACCTTATTACTAGATTTTTCTATTTTACCCATGATTTCTTGAGTAATAGTAGTGGTAAATTCTTGGGTTTCTTCTATTGTCCCTACCAACTTTGTAAGCATGAATTCAATGTCTTTATTTTCTCCTTCAACTACCTTTTAGATACTTTGTCTTCATCAAGCTTCTATAACAAGTCTTCAACTACCAATGTGATGTCTAGTTTTAGTATTTCCTTGGTAGGCTTCCCCTATTAGATGTGCTTAGCATCATAATCACTTATTGTAATCCCATCCTTTGAATTACCTTGATGGGGAGTTACAATATTCCAATGTCCTAGATCCATGTTGATCTACATGTGTTTTAGTGAGAATCGTTGCTTTCTTTGAATCTTTTTTGGGTCCTGGGAAGGAAAATACTTGTGATATCTAAAACTCCTCTTTGAACAACTTCTTTTTCCTTCTCTTGAAGGAGCCCTCCCATTCAACCAGTCATAGGGGTATTACCCATCTTTACTCCTTTTTGTGTGTGGTGTGGATTTTCAGAGCGTAACACTAATTTTGTGTATATTCCTTGCATATCTTGCAGTATTGGCATATCTTTGTGTGTTCCTTCCACTTTCACCACTTGTTTTTCACTTTCCAATGTAAATGTATTTCGCTGCTCTTTATCTTGGCCTCATATCTAAGAATAGCTAATACCTTCTGAACCTTTTCTACTCATTACTTTCTCATCTTAACCCTTACCCTCTTCAGAAATTAGAGGTACACTTGTTGTTTCTGTAGACACCTAAAATCCTCTTATGCAACTTTTAATGATAACATTGCACTAACTATCCTATTTCTCGTCATTTCCGTAGCAATGAGCATTTTTCTGCTAATTAGCTAACATTTCCTCTTCATATTCGTTAATTAACCATATTTTTATTAATTAATTAGCCTCCCTATCATTGAGGATGTCAATTAACAACCTTTCGTTAAGTAATATCCGCTTCTACTTGGGTTAATTAATTACACTCGCAAATCTAAATCAATAAATTACCATTTATTAGATCAAATTCCTCTCTTACATCCCATAAATCATATTGATTTTCCTCTAAATTAGCTTCTTTAAGCTTACCTCTACCTATTAATTAATCATCTTTGATTAATTAAAACACCCCCCAACTCCCATGACTTACTAATGACAAATTAAACTCTTCTAAATCAAGATTACCTTTTATAAAGCAACCTTATCCATTCCTAATCTTGTTTTACTTTTATCCCACATTCATCAATTTGCTAGCCTTTCCTCTTTAGGAAAACTATATAAAGAACCCTCCTTCTTACCTTTCTTCTAGCACCATGCTTTGAATAGTGATCAAAAGACTATAAGCATTTTGATTTTAGGCCATTCTCAATTGTTGGAAATAGCTTCTCCATCTTGCATCCTCTCACTCAAAATTGAGTAATATGGGAAGATCCAGAATGGCCTTGTAGCCATTCTTGGTGAGATTCCATTCTCAATATTTGAGATCAAGTAATGATCCACTTTGATTGCTTATGTTCTTCATAGGTTCATAGTTTAAGTTAGCAATCATAGAGAGTAGGAAATAGCTTAGCATGTAGTTTCATTTATGCATTGAAGAAGTATTTCCTTCAAGCTCTTATCTTGTGTAGTGCCCACATTTTACGCACCCAAACAAAAACAAAATACCAGGATAATTTTTTTTTTGACTTACATTGCTCACTACACACAACACAACATGGGCTTCAAGTACAGAAACTTGACTCGCATACGAAAATCACATAAGTCATCAACTCACATTGACACATGAAAACACGTAGGCATGTCGATGCCACACTTTTCCCAATGAATGAATACTAGCAATGACCTAACCAAAAGAAACATGACTTCAGGAACGATGAACCCACAACACATCATTTCTTTAAATGTATTTTAGTTACACTTAACATTCCAAGAACATTATTGAGAAAGGATAAATTTCTCGTTTTTCTAGCTACATATTCTTAAGTTTATCTTGTGGTTGAAAAAAAAAATAGTTTGACCATCTTAAGTTGGCTTCTTATACTTTATAAAAATTTCCATAACTAACATACATATTTGGCATAAAACAACTTGCATACAAATTACTTAATTATCTTATTATTATGTGAAGTATATTCTTCTCCAACATTTATTTGATGTCTACCGTTTTACCCCTACAACACAAGCGAAAGTGACTTGATATCCAGAATACAATAAAAGGATTTGACGAAGATTTAGATACAAGGTAGCTTTTTACCAACAACATTCCTCGATCACACTATAGTTATTTCTATACCATTTTTTATTATAGTTCAAAAACTTGTTGAATTCCAATTACTTGTATGAATATCCATATATATATATATATATATATATATATATATATATATATATATATATATAATTGGAATATATCTTTTGTTTTCTCAAATTTTGATCACACTATTTGACAATTCATATTCTTTGTAACACATGAAGATGTTTAAATCAAGTTATAAGGACTCCAAGTGTGACATTATTCCTAACCTCAAATCTCATTTTTTTTTCTTCTATGCTTTACTTTTACATCACATTATGGTCACATTTTTACCATCATTTTATAACAAAAGAGTTATGAAAGCACTTATCTGATATCTTAAGGAATTACATGGTTAGAAGCATTATAAGCTACACATGAACCACAAGTGACCTATATTCACAAAGATCCCATGTTTCTGCATCTCACGATTCCGCATGTGAAATACCCTTTATTTCTTAATATCATAAAAGGACATAACAAGGGATTACGGGACAAGATTTTGGTTTCTTAGGTCCTATAAAGTCACCACCTTTTAAAACAACTTTGTTTTGCAAAGAGTTACTTATGATTTTCTATACACATGTTAACTCCCAAAATAACTAAGGTTAAGCTTGATTCCAATTTTCACCTAGGGCTTTAATCCCTATTACAGATTTGACTAAGGTTAATATGTATTTACTCTATAAACCCTTCGTGAGAGTTTAAGGCACTATATTTTCACAAGCCAAAGATGAGACATTTATCTACGAGGGACTAAAGAGTTCACTAACAAGAATGTAAGACACAAAACAACTATATCGCGATCTCTAATTATGTCGTTTGGATCCAACATGGATTTCACTCGATGGGGGAAAAATTTACTTTTAAATATATCTTTGGAAAAACAAAGTAATCCACTAGGATACGGAGGAAGGGTTAGATCATCTTACTCCAATGAAGTTTGACTGTATCTCTCCTATCTACTAAGTTTATGACAATGTCACTAACCATACTGACTAAGACGATAAACCCATTCTTGAGCTCTGATTTTCCTAAATTAGGACATTCCATCAAGATCAAAGATTAAGTTCATACTATAGTTTTCAATTTCTTCTACGGTAAGGAGTATTGCACATGAAAAACAAGTTATGTCCCGATGTTGAACAAGGGTAGAGTGTTTTTTATTTTAATTCTCTTTATTACATTTACAAAGTATGAATGCACAAGATGACTCATTAATCATTTAACGAATACTAAACATACACTACAAGATATTACTTCAAATTCATTTACCTTATATAAATATCAACCCCTTTTAACCATGTGTTCTATGAATCAAAATTGAACCTAAGATTAAATGCACATTTCCTAGATGTCCTTGAAACTAGCATCTCATACATTTCAACAGATTATCACATATAACCTTCTGTAACATGATGTTAAATTATACATTTATTCATTTAACAATGAACTATATAAATCACAATGATACTAATTAAATTACACATCGCCTTTTTCGTCGTCATTCTTCCATCTTGCAAAACCCACGTGAGCATGATATCAGCAATAAATCGTTGGCATGGCATCCACCCTAATCTAACATAAGTATCATTTTTCAGTTTCCCATTTACATATGATAATAATTACAATTTGCAATCGACATAAAACAATCTAGAGACATGTATTCATTACATTTCATTTTACTTCATTTTGTAACACAGGAGATAGAAAGAGAAGGGAAGAGAGAGAAACATCTTTTTGTCTAAAGTTATAATGCACACAACGAGTTACACTATAGTGTTTTAAATAGTTATTTACATGTGTCTAAACTTTCCAGGGTGGTTTGGCAACCCTACGAGGGTCCCGCAGCTTTCTATTTTTACATTTTCTTACTCGCTACAAAATGCTCAAAACGGGCTCGGAGGCTAAGAAACCACTTCCAAAAGTTATCTTTCGATGAGAATGCACACCATGATCAACTTTCTACGTGTCCGTAGATATACCAAGAGTTCATATAAACTGACAGAAAAGGGAAAGAGAGAATAGTTTTAATTTGGCGGCTAGTTCTCCAGGGCCACCAGTCGTAGTTGAGCCAATTGCAAATGAACAAAATTTAGCTCGAGGGCCTAGAAAACCGCATCCATAACTAACGTTCGATGGATGTGCACGCAACGAGACACTTCCTACTAGTTCCCCTATATAAGGATAATTCATCAGAGTCGACGGGACTGAGAACTAGAAAACCATTTTCAAACGGCGACAAGTTTTTTGGAGCGACAAGTTGAAATTGGTCTTGTTTGGCCTCATCAAACTGTGATCGGAGGCCTACAAAATGGCTTTTCCAAACTATCCAAAAAAGTTTTTTTTCCTAAACTGAATGTTCCATGCAATTTTCTAGTATAAACACTAGAGGTTTGTGAAGATGGGAAGTAATTTCTCCATCTAGGTGTCAAATGGCGGTTCAAAACGAAAGCCAACTTTCTAGATTTAATAGTTTTCTACTGTTGTAAACCAGTGTAACATGGCTCCTATAAGAGCATCAAAAAGATCACATATGTTCATTCAGGGTAAATCTAGATGTCATGGTGACTCCTCACATAACAAGGTGCATAAATGAAACCTAACATCTCGTTTTCAGAGTTCTGAAGGGTATTTAATGAGTCTCTAAAAAATGCAAAAATTAACTATATCATAGGAAGAAGGTTGACAATATTACTGGGAAGTCAAACTCGGCTTGTCGATATACCAATAGTGTAGCGATCTTACTAGGTAGGAAGCTTTCTAAATCACCTCAGAATGAGGGCATGGAAGTTCATGTTTTAATGTAACGAGTTATTTTGGCATCATGAGTAATGACAAGACATTTCATTATTTTTGCATGAGTTGGAATAAACAATTAACTGTATTAAGATCTTGATATTTTTAAATTATTTTAAGTTGTAAACAAAAAATAAAATATGAGAGTTATGAAAGATGAGGGAAGGTGAACCATGCCTAGAAGGGATAGAGTTGGTCAAACCCGCGGCTTCGGTTCAGTATCTCGCTTGACACTTCATCAACTAGTTCACAAGCCTGGATCTAACCTCCATCACGTCACACCAACTTCCCGATCACTTGAAGTTTTCCAATAGAGTAAGTAATTTCTTGTGCATTTCTAAAACCTTTTAAACATATCCATTATGTGCATATCTTGCAAACCTGGCATTCCATGAGACAACATTTCTTTGAGGCATTCTATCAAACAATTCACACGCCTTTTACACAAATCCATTTTGTGCGTATCATGAGATCATGGTGGGATGGCACTCCATGAGACTGCATTTCTTTGAGGCATTCTATTAAACAATTCATGTACGTTCTCAACAAAGGAATAGACATGGTATTCATGGTTGTGAATCACCACTCTTTTTCATAAATTGAGTAGCAAAGGAACTCATCGCGGTGAACACTGATTTGGAATTGTTTTTGCTAGCTTTGTAATATCAGAGAAGGGAAGTATTGTTCAAATGTTATAGGAGTCATGGTGCCCTCATTACAAAGAGGCCACAAAGTCACAGGTAATGCCAAGAAGCTCAGTTTGGAGCTTCCACCCATTATTTTATTTTCCCTCGCAATACTGGCATCCACAGTGGAAATTACTTGCACACATCTACGACTGTATTCTCTCCATTATGATTTCATGGATATCATACCTTGCTCCAAAGCTTCCATTTTGGCACAGGTTGGATGTACGCTGGCAAATGCAAACTGATTGGGTTGGAGGCCTGAAATGGCGCAACCTCATATGCGTCCATCAAAGCATTTACAACTACAACATCTGACAGAACCCCTCTATGCATTGATAGAAGTCCACGCAGTCTAGGGGCTCATTATTTCTGACACAAGTTGGGGAGAATGCTGGCGCAGGGAACTCTACTCTGTCATATCCTTATACAATTCATCCTCGACCTAGTATTTTGTGGCAAATTCTTCACCACGAGTGCAACAGATGGTGCCACTGGTGTCAAACATGATTAGTTCACCTTTACCATTCACACAGTCAGTGCTAGAGGATATTTGACAAGGGTAAGGACGTCCTCTCTAGCAAGGAAACAGAAACATGTAGAAAACAAAAAAAAATGTCCCAGCCAATAAGAAATGCACACCAAAACTCTTCGCGTGGCAAGCATCAGGAGAAATAATTGTAGGCTACAATCACAAGCCAGGGGGAAATAAGGAGGAACATCGATCCAAAAAAAATAAGATGGACAATGCATTAACAAGTTAGTTTCAGTCTGCATAAAACAAAGCACCAATAAAACAATGGAAATGACCCCCCCCACAAAACCCACGCCATGCCAAGAACATTCCTTCCCCCCCAATACATGGGCTAAAACTAAGGCGTGAATAAAACATTAAAGGCAGCAGGTCATATTAATGAGAAGACAACTAGAATGAAAAAACAAGGACAAAATGGCGGCCACCTCCGAACTTGAATTAAGACCAAGCAAGGGTCAACACGTTTTCCCTTACACAAAAAAAAAAAGGTAAAGGAAATTTAGGTCCCCATCCTCCAATGCACTTCCACAACTGACCACAATTAAATAAAACTAAAGTGTGCAGCCCACAAGGAATAAAAGATGGTGAGATGTCAACCAAAGTGGCCAATGTGGGTGAAAGCATTTAAAAAATTCTCATTAATTTAGATAGAGATATATATATATATATATATATATATATATATATATATATATATATATATATATATATATATATATATATATATATATATATATATATATATATATATATATATATATATATATTATATATATATATAATACGAGAGGAGAATTTGTCAGCTCAGGTGGTAGCAATATTATTTCACCTTTAAAATGACAAATAAAACGAGTACACAAGCAATCCTGGTCAATCAAGGAGGAACTAGAGAGGAGTTTCGAAAATGAACGCAAGATAAGGACCAACCACAACATCGCCATAGGATACCCTCCTCTTGCGCAAATCGAGGCTCGATCTGTGAAGTGACCAATCCAAACAATAAAATCACTTATCGATAATTAACAATAAAGTTCATAACATATCGACGATTAGAGAATGAAGTTATCGTCGATCGATAATTAAAATAATAACATTATTACTATTTTTATTACTATTATTATTACAACTTAATACTACTTATTAATCACATTACAAAGAACCAACATTTAAGCTTGACCAAAACAATAATAGCATGAATCGACAATTCGAAAGAATAATCATTATTATGTAAGTGTTCCCTCTAGTTGGTCACACCCCGACAACATCAAGTCATCCTTCAACCACCTATCAAATTTGTGAAAGAGAAGTTTTCCTTAACAGGGTAATCGAATAGGCGAAGCCAGCAAGGATCAGCAAGAGCACAACAACGTTAAACACTTAGCAACATGGTCGTCGAGAAGAAGAAAAAGGAGAATGAGGGATGGGGCATTACATGCTTTTATAGGATTTTTGATGAACCTCCTCTATAAATATAAAATAGATGATTCAGTTTAATTTGGCTTCAGATATCCAAGGGAAGGGTCATAATTACCAGCCAATTGTGAGATACTTAAACTTCAATGTTAAATGTGAACCATGGACAATGCTTATACCCTGGGTTTCAAGAGCCCTTAACCAGATTTGAGCCCTCCATTCAGTCACATCAATATGAAATTCACAAAAAAACAAAATCAAAACTAAACAATAAAATCCTGCACAACCAGTCACTTCTTAAAAGTTGACATTTGTAAATTTCCTCTCCTACTTAGCATGCTTTTCAGGTTGGAAAATGTAATGGAAGCTATTAAAATGTAACCGCAAATTAAAAACACAAACAATCCTTTTGTTTTACACCCTAAATTTGAAGAAACCCCATTTCTACTGTCATCCATCCACTCCAACAAAAATGTGAAAAAGGTCCTAATTTTTCATACCCAGTTAGGCAAGATGTCGTATGTTGGCTCCAATTGAATCCTAAAAGACACACAGAACCCAAAATTAAATTTTTGCCACACCTTGTGAAAGTGGGCTATGTATATTCATTGAATGATATAGTTCAATACATTTTCGGTCATACAACATCAACCCCAAGATCAATTATCGCAGATCAGATAAACCCTATAGCAAAATACTATTAAATTTAAGATCTATCCTAAACATAAATATGGGAAAAAACCTAGTAATACTAATGCTTGCTTACCTAAAGATGTTCCCGACGATTTGGGATTTTTTTATAAGGCCCATGGAACTGAACATGCTTGTTGCCCCACCCTTGTGACTCCCTTGGCCCTTTCATGTTAAGGTTTATAAATACCCACTACTCAATAAAACAAGTTTTAACAAATGGCCACAACACCAAAATTGCATAAAACAACAAGTAGAAAATTTTGTAATGTGAAGGAAGATCGGTTGTTGGGAGGAGCCCTCAGATGATAAGAATGGAGAGCTCCAGTTCTGTCTACATGTCCCTTCACAAAATCTTGCTAAATTCACTTTGCCCGCATGGAGAGCGTGAGAGAGATAGTTACAAATACAATTCACAGACCCAATGCCTGCATGTAACAAACAACCATCCAAAAAAAAAGGAAAAAAGTTGAAATGTAAATTTTAGATCCGTGAAAATAGCCAGGAAATGCAAAAACGTCAAAATCTCCATCTTAACCATCAATTACACATGTCACATTTTATCGCTTTGAAAAAACATCCAAACGGCTGTCAAATTTAAGCTAGCAGCATGAACGACCGAAAAGGCCTTTCTCATGGGGGGAACGCCTTTGGTGTAACTATAACTAGCAATCACACGTGGGGTGTGCGATGTTAACGCCGAAATCGAAATATTATTAAGGTGGAAAAGTAATTGAAAAACACAACAAAGTAATATGATATTTCTAGGTAGTAAATGAAAAACAAAATGAAGTAGTGAAAAGTGGAGAAGTAGAAAAGATTCAAGTCCAGAAGAAGTGGAGTAGCTTGAAAGGGAAGGCCCACCGTTGAATAAGAAGGGATTGTTAAGAATAGGAAATGAAGACTGGATTCCTCTTATAAGTGTGATTGTAAAATGCTGCTGAGGAAATGTGACATAGAAAATGAGTGGAAAAAGGGGCGAGATTTGATAGGCAGACAAGGTGGGAACAATCAATTTAGTTCTGAAGGAAAGTCGTTGTGTTTCCATGCCCCCAATTTCAATAGTGGTTCTCTTCAAAGTAAAGCCTTGAGTTTTTTTGGGATTGAAATCAATCAAGCCAAGTGAACTAGTAATTGCTTTCCACGACCTCTGGAAATTATGGTAGTTGGAAATTGGGAGGGGTTTTTCGTAAGGGTCCTGTATATCGATCAAATTAGAAAACGAGTAGTAAAATCAAATATACCCAACAAAAGAAGTTGATGTAAACAATTTCGACGATATAGTTGTGACGTAAACATGCTTTATTCATATGATGTGTGACAGTCACTCTCCAACGACTGCGAGCCACGTGTACGGTAGATTAATGTTTGTGCTTCACCAACCAAATACATCCTAAGCATTGATGTTTTATATCAGTTGCCAAAAATGGAGTAGGCTAGTAGCTGTAATTACTTTTCTCGTGATTGCAAGGTAACTCAAGCTAAAGTATATGTCAATTTCATAATGAACGATGATAATATGACTTCCCAAAGAAAAATTAAAAATCCCTAAAATATTTTAGAACAATCATTATTTCTTAGCTAACACAAATTATAATATCAATTCATCTTACTCCATAATTAGTAATTACCATGGCCTTGCATCCATTATGTTGGCCCAACAAGACTAGTTCTAACATCGATCTTGGTAAAGACAGACAATTGATTGTTGTGTTTCTTCTCATCCATTAGTTGATGCGTTCAATTTTAAAGATACAAAGTCGGTGTTGGAAGAGCAGAATGTTGAAGGCCTCACAATAGTTTTGGTTATCTGACATGTGACAAGTTGTCTCCAACCACTACGCGCCACGTGTACGACTGATAAATGTGAGTTCTTCGGTAACCAAATAAATTGTAATCGTTCATGTCTCTTTCAGTTGTCAGAGGGGGAGGAGGTTTCCACTTGTGGAAATGCCTTTCAGGATAATAACTCGAGCTTAATAAAAACATGAAAAACATATCATCAACAAAAATATTCAAAATACGATATATAAAACATTATTTATGTTATTATATAAATATATACAAATATAATTTATTATGTATATATTGAATACCATGTGCACTTGTGCTCAATTTTTTCTATATTCATATATCACTCTTGATTCTTAATGTCTTTATAATACAAATATAGTCGAGTTTTGGTTAAATGTTGGGGGGGAAACATTTTCCTTTCGTCCTGTTGCCTCCAAGACCTCTAGTTTTTAGGGGGTACACGTCCCCGCATAACATTGCTTTACGGAAATATTTGTCCATGCATGCATTTAAAGTTCTCTTTAGACAAGTTAGGGAATATATTTGATGGAACGCTAGCATGTGTAGAGGTCTTGGGGGTTTGGTGATATTCCATCATTCGTAGGCAGTTCAAAGTAGCACATATGGTGAGCCCACTAAATAATTACAACAACAAACTTAACGTTGTTATCATCTCTGGTGTAATTTACAACTCATATGCAATTCCTAGCATATATAAAAACAAGAGGTAGATATAATTATTTCAAACTTTTATTAAAAGGCAATTATGAATTTATTTTGTATTTATTGTTTCCAAATTTTTCTTGAATTTATATGTCATTTCACATCAATCCCGAATAAATGATTTTTCCCTTGCAAATGATAATTCTGAAAAATTAAAACTTTAATTTTAAATAGCGATGTTAACGTTGAAACGGAAAATATTGGTGAGAAGAGGAAGAGGAAATTGAAACAAATAAAAAAGCATCCTGTTTGGATCAAAGTTAATGACGAGGAAGCATGACTTTGTGGTTGACCCTGAGAAAAAGTGTAATGTTGTAATTCATTTGTAAGAAGCATATCGAGAGTCAACATGGTCGATTTCTCTTGAAAAGAATTCAACATTCATGTTGCTTAAAAGCACAAGCTCTTGAGTTCATTCCCAGAGTGCAATCGTTCTGACCGGTTCAAATGAAAAAACTCACATAAAGGGTTGTGTTTTTGGATTTAATGCCACCGTCACCATAACGGTTGCCTTAGCTATAGGCCTCGCTACTCCAACTTGAACATCTTCATTTTTGTTTCTCTTTACACAATATGTGCATACTACAGTTTGAGGTGGTTTTGGGATATTCATAAATCGAATGGCTAGAGCCCGCCATTAAACAAGATTTTGATGAGACAGTGCTTAGGTAATTAGCTTTGTTTCTTGCTCCTCATTCTCTTTAGCACACGAACTGCAGCGGATGACAATGTGATTGAGGGGAATGGTTAAGTCCCCGTACGATGATGAGATTCAAAATTGCGACATCGAAGAAGGTGAAAACCTTTCTAGTACTTTAGAGATGGATTCAATTTTTCATGTGCGGGATCTCAACGCAAGGAATCTAGAGATGGAAGAAGGTTCCCTAACGAATATTCTGACATTGATCTTGGTACAGACGAATAATTTTCTGCTATATGACGATCCAGAGCTTCTTCTCCACAACCTTTCTTCTCGTCTATTAGTCGACACGTTCAATTTTACAGATACAAAGTTGGTGTTGGAAGAACAAAATATTGAAGGCCTCACAACAGTTTTGGTCATTTGAAATTCGACAAGTTGTCTCCAACCATTGCGTGCCACGTGTACGAGCACTAAATGTTAGTGCTTCAGTAACCAAAAAAATTTTAATCGTTCATGTCTCTGTGGAAATGCCTTTCAGGATCATAACTCGAGCTTAATAAAAACATGAAAACCATATCAACAAAAATATTCAAAATACAATATACAAAATAGTATGTATGTTATTATATAAATATATGCAAATATAATTATATATATATATAAAATAAATAAATATTTATTAAAAAACTGTAAAAAAAAAAACTAGTAGTAATAACAATATACATATAGAATAAATAAATAAATATATAACAAAAGGTGATATATCAAATAAAAAACGGTCTATGGCCTGTTTGGCAGCGACCATATATATTTGGCTCTAAGAGTAACATTTTCATTGCAAAAAAAATCCAAATCCATAAAAACTCATTTGGAGAATTGTTTTGTTAAATCTCTAGAGAAATTTCTAGCTCAATCGCGCAACTCTAAAGGATTTGCCAAGGAATTATCGTTTCCTTACGGAAACGTGACAATGGAAGCAACAAAGAGACTGAATGATGTAATGTAGAGAAAACGATGAATGTTTAATCTAGCTTTGTCAGACGACGTATCGGGAGCTTTGGTTTGAGGCGGTTTTGGGATATTCACAAATCGAACGGCTAGAGCCTGCCACTAAACAAGCCTTGGATGATACAGTGCTCAGTTAATTTTCTTTGTTTATTTCTCTTCATTCTCTTGAGCACACGAACTTGGAGCTGATGAAAAATGTCATCAAGTTTGTGCATTGTGCATCTGCGAATCGGTTTATATTGTTGATAACAACACCTAAACTATTGTTTGCTTTTCCCAAAACGTAACAACTTTGTTATTTTTCGAATGCTATTCTCTAATCCAATATATACAATTGGACCAACACATGTTGGCCTCTAATGACATAAGTATGGAGAGATTATTTATAGGATAGCACTATTTTCATCCAATGGACGCTCTCAGGTCCATGCGCAAGCAAGAACATGAGTCTTTAGAGGAACATTGGATAACGAGGTAATAACTTAAAATTTCAAAATAGGAATGTTTTATTACACACATTATCGTGCTTGTGTTTTAATGCACATTATTTTCTTGGCCGCAACAAAGGAATATAAAATATTATTTTCGCGACGTAATAACAATGTGCAATTCCGTCACTTATTGTAAAGAAACAAACTGTAGCGCCAGAAAACAAACGCCGACGCTACGACAATGACGCGCCATAAACAACCAAGACGAAAAATTGCGACATAAATTTTTATTTTTTTTTAAATTTTATAAAATGGTTGTGCCCCATATATAGGCTCGAACTAAATTAGTCCCATTAATGCTTCGGGAACGATGATGAAAAAAATTAAGTCTCATTCGACGTTTCACCAAGAATAAAGGAGGGTCGTCTTTCGAGTTAATTTGTCTGATGTCTGGCAAAATCGTGAAAACAATACATCAGAAGGGTAACCCAAGAGTATGATATAATATAATTTATTTTGAAGTGGCTACATTAACCACTTCAATGTTTATTTTTACTTTATTATTCAGTTACATTACGTTATTTCCAAATTTAATACATTATAAAAAGATATATATATATATATATATATATATATATATATATATATATATATATGTATAATAATTATACATTAAGATGTTTACTTGGCCCCAATTTGCTTTATTTACAAAGCATGACTTTAAGGGTTAGGTATTCAAATCACTATGTTTACATTTAATATAACATCATATAAAAGATAATTCTATGGGTCATACTGCTACTATACTATGTAGTACATAACACTTAGGTAATCCTAAGTAGATATCCGACTAGGCATAAGACCAAAAAAAAGAAGCCAAAAGACAAGAGTCCTTGGCGAGTTTTGCTGTCCAACAATGTTTAATTTTTGTGATTGGGGCGGTCGACAGCTCACCAAAACCAGACATACGCCTTTTACTTCTTCCTCCTCTTGCGTGGTGCATGCCACACGGAAACACTGAGCCGCCTAACATTTATTTGACTGGATTTTGTAAATCCTACGCCTCCTCTAGGTGTCGGTCTGTCAGATTGATCACTCCTGCCCCGGCCGCACCATTTAATATGGTGGTTGAGAAAGAGTCCACGGACAGAGTAGCAGGTGAAAACGCCATCCAATCGCCCAGACCGCGTGGGAAAATACAGGTGAGAAGGGAGGCACCTAAATAAGGAAAAAAACATTACTTTGCATGTCTAAACGCTGTGCAGTCTTTCCTTTGCTGTCCCAGCTGCGTGACGAGGCGAGTGGACTGTTTTTTTTATTTTTCTTCTGTCCTTGGGTGCGGGAAAAGAAACTGGTGCACAGCAGGGTCTATGGCGCGGTCTGCGCAGTAAGACAGGTCGTTCTACGGTGTTGTTATCTGTTCAGTATCGAATGCATTCTCAATTACGGGGTTCGCCTTTAAGAGCGACCCCCATCCTGATCTAATGACCAGTGCGTAGAGAATAATCTCCTAGCGGTGGATTTGTTTCATACCAGGAAAAAAACAGAGGTGAAAATGGATTTTAATTTTGTAAGTACCCCTCCTACGTAGGTTTGCGCATGTAAAAATGGCAAGGAATAACATTAATACTGTCTAGAATTAGTCTTCAAGATATCAATTCTGTCTCGCAGAAGTACTGCTTCTTACTATTGTGTGTACATCCTCCCAACTGTGACTGAGTCATGTGATTACACTAACTTCACATTTGTTGGGACAGTCGTGAAGCCTGCCATGCAGCTTGATATTTGTGAAGCTAAGACCACTCGCAGTGTCCTAATCTGTACAAAAAATGAAACGTGCAAATCTTTGTAAGCATTGCAACAATTTAAATGTTCGCTGTGACAGTCAGCGCTTTGTGTTTCAAGTTGTCTGTCAGGCATATCTACTGAAACGTATCATCATTTCTTTTTATATTAGTAGTTATTCTCTTAAACATGATTTAGGGTGATTGACTGGTCTTGATTTTTTGAGACTAACTTCACATTTGTTTGGGCAGTGGCGAGGCCTGCTATGCAGCTGGATATTTGTGGAGCTAAGACCACTCGCAGGATCCTAACCTGAATAATAAAAAAAAACGTCCAAAATCTTTGCTAGCATTTTTGCCATTTCAACAACAATATAGAATAAAATATGTTATGATATAAATAATATATACATAAAATATAACTAAAGTGGTATAAAAATTTATCTATACATCAATTATACAATATAGATGTTTTAGGAAGCAAATATAAGATTTATATAAAGGATTAAATAAAACATTCTTAGGAAGCAAAAAGACATGTAAATGAGATGAGGGAAAATTTAAGCTTTTGATGTATATAATTAAGAATAAGTTATAATATTGAAAGGAGTTTTTTTTTTTGTAAATTCCCAACACCCTTCAAGAGGGTTCCAAAATTACTTTCAAAAAGGTTTAAAACAAGAACTACTAACATGTAAATAAGATTAACATACTCATGAGAGGTTCCAAATCAAGAAAAAAGAAAGAGAATAGATAAAAAGTCATCCTTTCAACCTATAATTCCATCTATATTACATGTTTATTATTGGAGTTCAAAAGAACAACTTTCATTCAACATTTGTTACAACACTTTCTACTTCATGTGGAAACAAATTTGCAATAATGGAAGCTAAAGTAGGCAAACAATATTACATTTTTCCTTCACTCAAGGTGGGTAAATACATGATGTTTTTACATTGTCAACAACAAGGTTCTTGTGCTCCAAGGTGTTCTTCATCCATGCTTCAAGTTCCAAGCATTTCCTATCACAACCAAAATAGGGGGAGAGGCAACACTCTCCTCCCAACCAAAACTCAATGGAGAAGAGAAGCAATCTCCTCCATTGACCCCCGAGCCCCAAACACAACACAATGAAGGATGGTCTCCAAACTCAAGGCAACAATACTTGCTTCCACAATACAAGTTTCATTCACAACATTCAAGGTAAAAGAGAAAACAACAAGGAAACACAAATAACACAATACTTTGCACAAAAGGCTTTAATCCAAGGCAACAAGAGAAGGAACTATGGGAATGTTTTCCTTATGCCTCCCAATTGAGATGAGATGCCCATCCAAAACCCTCCACAATAAAACACAAGCCCCTATGACTCTTATGCCTCCCTCAAGTACCCCTTTTTCCTCCTCCCATACTCTTATGCCTCCCTCCTCTTATGGCTCCCTCAAAGACAAGGTAGAATGTAAACATTCTTACCCAAGATGGGCATCCCTCTCAAACTCCCTCCACAATATCCTAATCTACTCTTTTGCCTCCCTCATGAGTATTCACATAGACCTCTCCTATACTACACAAAAAGTATTCTATCCATTTTTCACAATACACCAAAGTAAAACATGCATTTTTCACAATTTTAGCATAGAAACAACAATAATATGAAAGCAAAACAAAGGAGAGGGTTTCCTACCTCTCCATTGGAGAAGCCTAAACCAAGAAACTTGTCCAAGCTCCTTCCCAAATCAATCCAAGAATGCAAGTCCAAGCACTCTCTTTTTCTCTTTCTCCCCAATTCTTTTCTCTCCCAAAAATAACAAAAGAGAACTCTTCAACAAAAACAAAAAAAAACAAAACTCCAAAAAACCCCCTCAACAAGAGAGGAATTTTCCATAAATAGACCAAAGGAAAGGGTGAGGGTGATGTGGCTCCATGTAGGATGCCACATCACACATCCTCAAACCACCTCCCAAGGTCAACTCAAATCCCAAAACACCATAAATGGGTGGTTGGGTTGAATGACAACTCTCTTCCACAATCCAACCCTTTCCCATGTGCCTTAAGGCACAATTAAATGCAAAATGAGGAAAGTGCACTCCAAAGTCATATTTCCCTTCCCAAAACAATAAATAATCCCCTTTTTGGATTCCCAACCCATAGATATGGTTGGTAAGGGGTTTTGGGAAGTGTGGGACAAGTTTAACTTGTCCCACAAGTCCCCCAAAATTGCCCTCAATCTCAAATTCGAGATTCTAAGAGTTTGGAGTGGTCAACACTCAATACCAAGCATTCAATACATGAGGAAACACAAGGCTCAAGGAGCCAACCATCAAAATTAATTACACCCACTTGACTTCCCCCAAAGCTTAAAAAAATTAAAACAAGATATTAAATTAATTCTAAACATACTTAGCAAAAGAAATTTTAAAAAGATATCAAAAATAAAATCACCTACTAAAGCAAGTTAAAACAAGTAATAAAATTCTTACCCCCTTGGTCACATTAGAAAATTTCCCCCTCATGGAAATTTTCTTAACACATACAAGAAAAAGGTAACACAATACAATTTACTAGTTGCCTTGACGACCAATGTTGTAACCACCCGACATCCTGTTGTGTTTGGTTCCCAATCCCCCTCATGGTTGTGATCATGCTGTGTTTCCTGCAAAATGTAAAATACCCTCTTCGGCCTTGCGGCCATGTCAAAATATCCAAAATAACCATATGCATGAAATTTATTAACATCTATACGTAATTCAAGCAATCATTATTTCTAGGTCTAAATCACGACTTAATTATGCATTTCATCATTATCCAAATTATAGTAATGTAAATTTAACAACTACATTCTATTCAACATGGCGAAGAAATCCAGTGTTAGAACACATGCAATATATCCATATAAAAATAATATCGGAATCCAATAGTCTGTCCATGAGTCAGTGTAGATCATACTGAAAACAAAATCCAATCATAATCCAAATGCATCTAGTCACAAAAACATCATGCTAATCAACATAAGTATAAATCATGTCCATATCCAAAGTCTGCATAGCTCAAAATGGTAATCAACTAAGTGTCGTAGGGAAGTGGACATTACACAAACCTCCATATAAATTAACATTTTGAATTGTCTTTTGAATATCTCTATATTGCCAGCTATATAATTTGATGAATGTATTGACATATACAAATTCTCATACAAAATTTTTTAACATTTTATTTTGCGTATATTTAAAAATACAAATACGCATACAAACTATACAACTATATATTTTGCATATATTTACACACATTATCGTGTGTTTGTTTTAATGCCATATGTGAAAATCTTGTTCCCCCGTACACCGTCAACCAAAGCATCTCGGTCAACGCATAATTTGTTGGTTCCCCTTGCGCTAACGCCTTTTGACGTAATATTGACTGGCGATTTCATTGCTTATTTTCTCGAATGCAGCAAATGAATATTAAATATTAGTTCTCGGCATAATAAACGCTAACATCTTTCGGCGTAATAACAATTGGCAATTCCAAAAAGGTGCAAAAATAGATTTTATGAAAATAAAAAAAATGTTGCCATCAATGCATAGAGCTCGAGAAAATATGCACTTTTAGAGAAAACGACACCTGAAACGGAGCCACAAAATGAAAGTTATGGCACATGCCATAAAAGGAAAGAAACATTCTGTTTGTTCGGTCTGTGCGAGAAGAGGTTGTTTTCGCGAGTTTTTCTCTAGTATTCTTTACGCTTAACATAGAATTTACATCTAATGAAGGATATATCCTGCAATTCTCAATTTGACTACAAAATCCTAGGAGATGGATGTGGAAACAAGTGTGTTGTTGCAAGTGACTTCATGGATCAAAATCAATCTGTAACTCTTCAATAGCCCTATATAGAGATTTGTTGGGAAATCACTTAAACATTTTGGAAGACATAGGGAAAGATCTAGCTATTATTTAAAATAAAATTAGAATAAGAATGAATGAAAAAAAAAAAACAAAACAAATGTGAATAAACCCTTAAACCCTTCCGATGAAAAGCTCTTCCCTGCGAACACCATGATCGCCCTGGTTTGCCTTGTAGGGGTGCGACGATGAACTCCATGGTTCGCGCGGTAGGGATGATGCTCGTCGCAGTCCTCTGGAGTATGCCCATGCCATGCTCGAATTGGTTGTTGGCTGTGTGAAGACTGGACGTATAGGAAACAGAAACACTGCCTGCGACAGCAAAGTGTGAGACGTCCACACAAACTCCTCGAGTTGGGCCACACGACTACCTCCGTGTCATACAACCTGTGCATCTGTTGAAACCCTCTGCGAATTGCAACGAATTTGCCAAAATTTTGAAGAGCAGCAGCAGGGTAAGATGGTGGGAAGGAGCATGAGCACGTTTGCAGAGAGGCAGGCTGCACTGATTGCACATGTGCTCGGGAGTCTCACCACGGGGCCTGGAAGTTACCTGCATATCCACCAGTGCTCTTGCCCATGCGATCTACTCCTTATACAGCAGGAGCAGCAGCAATTTGATACTACCTGCCCCGAGCCGGTTTTAAACTCAGCTCCTATTGGTGCCTCTGATGTTACAGACGACGTGTGGCCGCAATGCGAATTAACCGAGCCGTCAGGGTTCGAACCCCTGCCGTGTGAGATTGTTGCCATGCCTGCGCACAGGATGATTTTTTTTGCCCGCCCAGCCTATCTGCATGTTAGACCCAACCTGGGTCTCTTGGACTGCAGCGAATCCCCTGCCAAGCGGCCGAGAAATGGCTTCTTTTATACGGTGGAGGACGTAATGAATAAGCTTCTGCACGGTGCTCCTTTGCGCGGCATGCCAACCGCCTCTAGACTCAACATGGAGCCCCTCCACATTCCTCCGTCGCCGATCAGCCTTCCTTCCTCGCCTCAGTTTTCCTCTGATCTGAGCTTGCCGTGGTGAACCAGCATCTGCTTCCAATGCTGCAAAATAACTGTAAGTTTCCACATGCTTCAGTCGAGCCACAGAGCGTCGCTGCCGGTCACAGGAGAACCAAAATCCGCGAAAAGATTCGATCCTTGGAGAAACTAATCCCCCTGGGTTCGAAACTCGACACTGCCAGAATGTTGGAAGAATCAATCAATATACGCCAAATTCTTGCAAGCTCAAGTTCAGATTTTGGAGAAGGCAGACCTGAAATCAAGCCCTAACAGTCCCAAGGATAACATGAATTTCTGGACTAGGGAAAATGCTACCAGGGGCGGTGGATGGAGCACTTCCCTCACAAATGCTTAAAATTACATGTCCTCTTGAAGGGAAACGAAACGAGGATCTACGGAAACTACAGAGTCTACGGAATCTACAGAATCCTTGGACAGCAATAGAAAATAAAATGCAGCGGATTTAAATGATGCAAAACAGGGGAAAAAGAAGGAAGCTACAAAAATTTATAACAGCAAAATAAGATAAAACTCTTGGCTGCAAATAACACAGATCTGGGCTTCAAATTGCTTGAGCAATACAAATATATTTGTCAATAATGAACAGCAGCTACAGCTGCACACAAAACATTCATTCATACATTAACAACATTGAAAATGAAGGAATTCTTTCAACAAAAACAGTCCAGACTTGAGCTGGGACTGCACACTTTTCTTCTTCTCCCAAATCTGATTTTTCTCCTTCTTCTTCTTCTTCTTCCTTCTTCTTCTCTTCTTTTCTTCTTTTCTTCTACTTCTCCCAATAAAACATAATGCATTAATAATAAACACCTACACAAAAACTTGCCTTGCAAGTCAACACAAAATCTCTGACAAGAGATAATTAGGGAGAATAATCAACCAAAAATAAATGTGCAACAGTCATAATTAAATGCAAATCTGATATGTCAGGGAACTAAATCTGGGAAAGTCAAATATTAGTTGCACAATAAATTCTGATTTGAATTTCCAACACTCCCCCTTAATTATGAACTACTGCAGATCATGGAAATATGAATCAAGTTTGTTCAAAAACTGTTGTAGCATTTCCGTAGCTAACTAACAGTTTTTATGGAGCTGCTAACTTGTGCAAAGTCACAAACTCCTAAGCCACTTCGTAAATACTCAAATGTCTCTTTTGCCAGTGCTTTTGTAAATATGTCAGCCAGCTGATCTTCAGACCTGCAAAAATCAAGACAAATTTCTTTGTTGCTTACAAGCTCTCTGATAAAATGATACCTCGTATCAATATGCTTAGTTCTCTTGTGAAACACATGATTTTTAGATAATGCTATGGCTGAACTGTTATCACAGAATACTATAGTGGCTTCCTTTTGATCATGCATCAAATCTTTCAACATCCTTCGCATCCAAACAACTTGACACGCAGCACTAGTGGCTGCCACATACTCAGCTTCAGCTGAAGAAAGAGTCACAATGGGTTGTTTCTTTGATGCCCATGACACAACACCTGTACCAAAGTGAAAAGTATACCCAGAAGTACTTTTCCTATCATCTATGCTGCCTCCACAGTCACTATCAGTGTACCCAACAAGACTGAAATCATCTGAAGTGGAATACAATATACCAAAATCCTTTGTACCACTTACATACCTCAATATCCTCTTACCGACCTGCCAATGTGAGTCTTTTGGAGACTCCATAAACCTTGAAATCAGACTTACACCGTACATGATATCCGGCCTTGTGGCTGTTAAGTACATAAGGCTTCCAACCAGCCTCTTGAACAATGTAGAATCCACACATGCTCCATCATCTTCCTTGCTTAACTTCATCCCTGTCATAACCGGTGTTGGGGATACCTTGCACCTTGCCATATTAAATCTCTTCAAAACTTCATTTGCATATTTAGATTGAGAAATAAATATACCATCATTGGATTGATGGACTTCAATCCCCAAGAAATACCTCATAAGACCCAAATCAGTCATTTCAAATTCATTCTTCATTATTGATTTGAAAGAATCTATGTTTAGATCACCGGTAAAGATTAGATCATCCACATACAAGAAAACAATCAAAATGTTACCTTGCTTGTTGACCTTGATGTACAATGTCGGTTCACAACCACTCCTTTGGAAACCATTTTGAATGAGATAGGAGTCAATGTGGCTGTACCAAGCTCTTGGAGCTTGCTTCAATCCATAGAGTGCCTTCTTCAACCTATACACCTTGTCTTCATGACCCGGTAGCTCATAGCCTTGTGGCTGTTCCACATACACTTCCTCCTCTAAATATCCATTTAAGAATGTAGACTTTACATCCATTTGATATACAGGCCACTTGTTGTGGGCAGCAATAGCTAAAACAGTCCTAACTGTATCCAACCGAGCAACCGGAGCAAATGTCTCATTGAAGTCTATACTGGGCTGTTGTGTAAAGCCCCTTGCAACTAGCCTTGCTTTATGCTTTTGCACTTTCCCATCAGCATCTTGTTTAGTCTTATAAATCCATTTGACACTAATTACATCTTTGCCTTCCGGCAAATCAACCAACTCCCATGTTTGGTTCTTTTCAATGGATTCAATCTCCTCATCCATGGCTTCTGCCCATATATCACTACTCACAGCCTCTTCAAATGTTAATGGATCATCAATATGAGAAAATAAAGCAAAAGATGAAAATGAATTAGTTGTGTCAACATTATACAACTCACTCAAACTCCTTGTTTTTCGTGGCATCATGCTTGCTAGAGTTGGATCCAGAGATGAAGAACTACTTGGAGTGCTAGATGGTGTTGCTCCAAGGATATTGATTGATGTAGATGCCGGTGTAGATGCTTGTGAAGTTTGCTGTCCTGTTGGTGTGGACAATAGCCTTGAAGATCTCCTTGGTGTGAATGAAGGTGTAGCTTGAGCTGCAACTTGTGGTACCATCCCGGGATTGGAAGGAGCTGTTGTTGGAGTTATATTTGGTGTTGGAAACACTTCATCCGCCATATTATCATTTGGGACAGCAGCTGCAATTCTGACAGTCCTCTCTATGCTTCCATCCCATGCTTCATCCTCCACGAACTGAACATCACAGCTGATTATAACTTTCCTATTGATAGGATCAAACAACTTATATGCTTTTGTTTCCTCTGAGTAACCAACAAATATACATTTTTTTCCTTTATTATCTAACTTCCTTCTCAACTCATCTGGAACATGCGCATATGCTATGCATCCAAATACCTTCATATGAGAAACACTATGTTTCCTTCTTGTCCAAGCCTCTTGAGGGACTTTGTTTCTTACGCTCTTTGTTGGGCACCTATTCATGATGTAAACAGTAGTTGCCACTGCCTCAGCCCAATATTCATTTGGTAGATGTTTGGCTGCCATCATGCTACGAGCCATCTCCATAATTGTTCGGTTCTTCCTCTCCACCACACCATTTTGCTGAGGTGTATAGCGGGCTGTAAATTGCTTGTGTATGCCATGAGATCTACAAAAATTTATAAATTCATTAGATATAAATTCACCGCCTCTATCCATCCTTAGAACCTTGATGTAGTGGCTGCTTTGCTTCTCCACAAGTGCCTTGAACTGCTGGAAATAAGCAAATGCATCAGATTTGTGTTTCAAGAAATAAACCCAAGTTTTTCTTGTGAAATCATCAATAAAAGTAAGAAAATAAGTGCAGCCTCCTATAGACGGTGTTTGCATTTGCCCACAAATATCTGAATGCACAATCTCAAGTGGAGTTGTAGCTCTATTTGCCTTGCCAATCGGAAATGACTCTCTATGTTGTTTGCCCATAATACATCCTTCACAAACTCTTTCCGGTTTCTCAATTAATGGAAAACCTTTTACCATATTCTTCATATGAAGTAATTTCAATGCTCCAAAATATAAATTCCCAAATCTAAAATGCCATAGCCAAGAATCATCCTTTACTACTGATTGAAACGCTACTTGGAGTTTCTACAGAAACATCATTTTCCTCTTTGGAGCTGTTCTGGCCATTTCCGTAGCTGTCTTGAACATTTCCGTAGATGTCTTGAAATTTCCGTAGATATTTTGAACCTTTTTGTGACTGTTTTGAACATTTCCGTAGTTGTCTTGGACATTTCCGTAGCTATCTGTTGGCTACTGCTGATTTTGTATCTTCTACCTTAAAAGCTGCTCCAGAATTGACAGTATGTGTCTCATGAATAGCTTGAGCTATTTTTCCTTTCATGGCTGGCCTTATTTTTAATGGAAACATGTGGTTTACAGTCATTTGTACCTTGGCAATAAGCATATTGCTTGGAAGCTTGTCCAAAATAACACATTCATTATTTTCCATGTACACTCTATATCCCTTTTGTATCAGCTGTCCAATGCTCATCAAGTTGTGTTTTAGACCAGCAACATAATATACATCAGGCATAAATTTTGGCTCCCCCTTTTTGGTTAGAATATTAACCATACCTTTACCCAAAATAGTGACTTTGTTGTTGTTACCAAGTGTAACATCAGTTTGAACTGATTCTTCCAAGCTAGAAAACAAATCTTTATTACCTGTCATGTGATTACTGCAGCCTCGAATCTAAATACCATATGTCACATGGGCTTTCTTGAACAACATTGCACTCAACTGGAGAGTTTGTAGGGATTGCTTCAGCAATCTTCGTGCATGCAATGAACATGCTGCCTGAGGGAGTGCTACTTGACTGATTTTGACCTTGCTTCTACTGGTCATACTATTTTTTCTTGCATTCATGAGCATAATGCCCAAACTTCTTACAATAGTGACATTGAATGTGTGATTTGTCAAATATTTGGCCACTTGGGTGACTGAAATTCTGATTTTGACCTCTACCACCAGCATTTGCATAACTGCTGCTACGTCCACTTCTAGGAGAACTTCTCCCTCTTCCTCTAGGACTGAAACTCCTCCTTCCTCTTCCATGATTTACAGAAATCTGAGATGAAAATACATTTTCTACTAAACTATTTGATCTATTCAGTCTATATTCATGATTGATAAGAGAGGCATGTAGTTCATCAACACTAAACTGGCTCAAATCTTTGGTTTCCTCTAGAGCCACAACTACAACATCAAATTTAGAAGGGAGACTTCTAAGTACCTTTTCAACAACCTTCCTATCCTCTATGACCTCTCCATGGGACTTCATTTGATTTATCAAACCAACAACATGAGTAAAGAAAGATTCTACTGAATCTGAGTTTCTCATTGATAAATTTTCAAATTCTCTTTCTAAGGAGTTGTAATTTAGCAGTTTTAACCTTGTCCATACCTTGATATGCAATCTGGAGTGTGTCCCATGCTTCCTTGGCTTGCTTTGCTGCTGCAACTCTTGGGAGTATGCTCTCATGCATTGCTTGATGGATATAAAACAATGCTTTCCCATCCTTCTTCCACTGTTCCTTCAAGACGTCCTTTTGAGCTTGTGTAAGAGCATTGTATGCTACCTGGTCTACTGGTTCCTGGTAACCGTTTTCAACCATTTCCCAAATGTCTTGAGACCGAAACAAAGCTTTCATGGTCAAAGACCAATACTCATAGTTCTTTCTTGTGAAAATCGGAGTTTGCACACTAACCAGCGATGCACCAGACGTAGAAGCCATTAATGGCTGCCAAATGAAAAAACTAAAAACCCAGAAATGAAATAGAAGAAGGGTTTAGCCAAGCTCTGATACCAGATGAAGGGAAACGAAATGAGGATCTACGGAAACTGCAGAGTCTATGGAATCTACAGAATCCTTGGACAACAATAGAAAATAAAATGCAGCAGATTTAAATGATGCAAAACAGGGGAAAAAGTAAGGGAAGCTACATAAATTTATAACAGCAAAATAAGATAAAACTCTTGGCTGCAAATAACACAGATCTGGGGATTCAAATTGCTTGAGCAATACAAATATATTTGTCAATAATGAACAGCAGCTACAGCTGCACACAAAACATTCATTCATACATTAACAACATTGAAAATGAAGGAATTCTTTCAACAAAACCAGTCCAGACTTGAGCTGGGACTGCACATTTTTCTTCTTCTCCCAAATCTGATTTTTCTCCTTCTTCTTCTTCTTCTTCCTTCTTCTTCTCTCTCTTCTTTTCTTTTCTTTCTACTTCTCCCAATAAAACATAATGCATTAATAATAAAACACCTACACAAAAGACTTGCCTTGCAAGTCAACACAAAATCTCTGACAAGAGATAATCAGGGAGAATAATCAACCAAAAATAAATGTGCAGCAGTCATAATTAAATGCAAATCTGATATGTCAGGGAACTAAATCTAGGAAAGTCAAATATTAGTTGCACAATAAATTCTGATTTGAATTTCCAACAAGACCTTGATGTCTTTTCGGTTGTCAGAGGGAGTCGAGCTTTCTAACTTAGTACATGCCTTTCAGCGTAAATATTTTAATTTTATACTCTATATAAATTGTATTAGGAAGCATTCAATATGTATTTCTCTTAGTATTTTTCATCAGGGAAACTATTTTAGGATTTAATGACAACATTGATGTTTATCTATTTTTCAAATAAAGAACCAATATTTGGTACGGTGTTAGGCCAAGTTTATTTCAATTAAATTTAATAATTAGCAATCGCATGTGTAAATTGCAATGTGAACACCAAATGGCATATGTTATTTTATTTAGAGGGATATTTATTACTTTTTGTAGTTGATGTTGATGAGGGGAGTGATTGATAGTATAAGCGTAGGAGTATAGATGAAACATTACATTTAAATATATCTTAGACACTTCATAAATCCTCTGTGTAATCTCCTTGTTATGAATTAATTTCTTCTTCACGCCATCTTCTGATGAGGACTGATTTTTAGCTTTGGAAACCCTTATAACAATCTGCAAGATGGAGTTGTATTATAATCTCTTATAGCTTTAACTATTTTGCATATGGTTGTCTATATTAGAATTGTAATCCACCTTATTCATCACCGCTTTACCATTACCCTTATCTACGTCGGTGATAACTATATTCATGTTGTCATTCAACGTCTTTCAGGAAGACCATTGTTGTTTGGAGATATTACTCCTAAGACATTTAGCACACCTAAGTTCCAGCGTGCAATCTTGCCTTATTTCTTATACTACATCAATGGGGAGAAATCTCACAACATCTTCAATACCAACCAAGAAATTCCACACCTGGATGTGCCTCAAAGTGATTGCAAAGCCTAATCATTCTGAACATAACTTTCTACAAAGGTTATCTAATCATTTATTTGAAGAAATGATAACTGAAAATCTTCTAGCCAGTGGACAAACAAAAGAATTTCTTGGTAAATTTTCCCAAGATGCAGAGGAAAGGGTTCAAAAGAAGAGGATATCCTTTGGAAGTCTATCTCAACATATTAACATGACTGATACTAATATTCATGGCTCTTTTGTGCCCCCATACGCCCTTGGTTTTGCCGAGAGTTTAGGTACCACTTGTCCATTAAAGGAAGGAGATAAAATCAGTGAATCGCCATTTAGGCCCATGAAAATGGAATCTTGTATTTCCTCACAGCTAAGTGAGACAATGTTCTATCCTTTAGGAAACTCTCTTCTTCACGGAGGAGTACCAAGTGTGAGCAGGTATAGTTCTTTTTGTGATTCTCTAGATAGCCCTCAAGTTACCCACATGTATTGAAGAAGGCTAGATCTTGTGTCTGAATGGGAAGTCGATTGTAAATAAGATGTGTTATAGTAAGTGTTCAATAATTGTAATCTAGACAATTGTTCCATATTTGTTTGATGTATTATAAGAGTTTTGTGTACAAAAAATTTCAGTTGCGTTAGATTGAATTTTTTCCCCAACAACTACTTTCATCGCCACAATAGCATATTCTTACTAGTATACCTGATGGTTGTAATAGTTCTTTCCAGATAATTATAATGGCCATTTACAAATGAAATAAAATTACATGGTGTTCGACAGGATTTTGTTGGTAAATTTTGTTAATACACCGCCTCTAGCTCTAACTTCTAGTTCAGATTCTTAGCTTAATTTGCTGTGACAAATCCGTCAATTAGTATTCAATTGTAATTTCCTCTATTAATTGGGTGGTAAGAAAAGAATCTCATTTATTGAATTACTTACTAAAGCTATACATACACCATGTATACTTGCTTAATGTTTTTCAAATACTTGATTTTTATCAACCTTTAGCTTTCAAGATGATATGGAAACTTACCTTTTCAATAATTATGTCCTTGGAAATGATGTAATTTATACTTAAGTTTATAGTTTGTTTACAAAATTGTGTCACTTTTATTGATTTCCATCAACTTAATGGCTGTTTATAGTTCCAACAGATATGTAATCTATATTATTTTTCCAGTCCTGATTCTTTGTGCCATATAGACACTACCCTTATTGGTCAAAGGAAAACTCTGATGATTGTGAAATTCAATAGCGGACTATGTTTTAAGGAAAGATCGTAGCATTTTCAAGACCCTGCAGAAATAATCCAACCACGCTCCACTTATTTTCCACATAATTGTATTCCTTAACCCTTTTCAGTTTAAAACAATATAACCTCCCAAATATATGTACAAAACCGACTGCGCCAATCTATATCTCTACATAGATTGTTTACCAATCTCCATTTTCTCGCCTTTGGATTATAAAATTCTGCGTCGATCTTGTTGCCCACCACAAGAAAATTTCCATCCATAAATGTAGTTTGGCATCTGCACTCATCATACTCCATCTCCATGTCTGGAATAATTTTCCATCTGTTATTTTTCACACTATAAACTACTGCCTCGGATAATATTTTGCTGTCATGGATAGATAGATCCATGTCCATGTAGATGTGTGTTTCAGTTTTATGCGATACCGATTGGCTTGTTGTAGATAAACCGAGTCATAGCTGCAAAAAATGATAAAATGCCCAAAAAAATGTTAAAAACTTGAAAATGTCCAGACGGCCGTCAAACCGTCAAATTTAACTCAGTCGCAGAAACATCCACAAAGACCTTTCCTATAGGGGGAACACCTTTAGCGTAATTAGGAAAAATTGTTGTCATAAAAATTCATATAAACTTTAGAAGGAACTTTAGTTTGACCAATTTCTTATGATTCCAAAGCCCATTTTCTAATTTTTTTTGAGATAGTAAGACTTAGGAACATAACATATCCTAATCAATTGGAGTTTTCACACTTAATTATTATAAGAGATATTTTATTGTTGTGGGATTTTAAAATGTATTTAAAAACATCTTTTTGAGAACCAATATCTATAACTAGTTTCTTTTACATGAGGGAAAGGACATAAAATAAATGACTACCCATTGAAATTGGCTATCAAATGAAATGACTTAATAAAGTTAAAGATCCGCAAAAATAAATAATAAATGTGGATTGTGGAAGCACCAATTTAAAAAATGAAAAAGTGCTGGGTTGTGATATTCCACATTCATAACAAATGTGAGACAACGGAGTAAGTTGTTACATACACATAAATCTTTTCCAATCTAGAATAGGGTAAAAGTCCCCACATTGATGTGTTGGCACTTTCCTTTTGTCTAGTGCAAACAGTACCTAGGTTGATATTTTGGCATTTTCCTTCTTTTTAGTGCAAACATCAAGTTTCTTGCATGGTTTGTGGGTTCACTCGCCTTTTGATTACTAACAAATACATGATAGGTTTTTAAAAAACAATTTTTCATGAAAATTGGTCATCAAGGAGATGACTTAATATACAGTAAAAATCCTACATTATGTTTTCTCTTGCACTCGTGAAGTGTGTTGGTCAAAGTTTGTCATAAAAATTTTTGATTGCTCATAATCAAATCTTGAGGCAATTATTTGTCGTGCTAAATGATTTCCAACTTTCTTGTTTGAATATTTGAAACTTTTATACAAAAATTAGAAAGTTTGACTTGAAGATATAAATATGGGAAGTGCACATAATAGAACTTCAACACTAAGAAAGATATTATTCTATCTTACATCCCTTATCCCAAACCAAACATTTAAGAGCTAGAGTGCATTACTAATTTCTGATATACTATATGTAGTAGTTGTTTTTCTATATTTTTAAAGCTCAAAACATTAAATGGATACACAGAAAGTGATTATGCACACAAGATTGGGGAACAAGTATTTTTTGGATTTTAACATTTATCAATATAAATATGTGGAATACGTAGGAGTACAAAATCTTTCACAATTAAGAAATAGTTGTAAGCTACAATCTGGTTTGTATTTCAAGCATCTAGTCGTAGGTAGGCCTCTCAAAATCCAAATTATTTTTTGAACATAAATATAAAAAATAGGAGTGACACTCTCAAATGGTTCAGAAATGGTATCTCGTCACATGGAAAACCTTGTGTTTTCCAAAGAAACAGGGAGGAATGGACTTCGGAGCTAATGTGCCCAATAACAAAGCCCTATCAACAAAGTTATACTAGAGATTGTTGTAGTATTCGGATAAGTTTTTGAGTACCAATATTAGAGCCAAATATACTCAAGGCATGAGGTCTCATGATCTAGTTTGAAATTCTTTACCATCAAGGGGATCACCCATTCTCTCAGTTCTTTGAATAGGTGAAGAAATAATTAAAAAACGCTTGTTTTAGAAAATTGGACAAGGAGAACACGCTAACTTTTGGACTGATTCGTGGGATGGTCACCCACCTTTGATTGAACAATATCCACATCTTACAAATATTATGAATACTTTACATAGACAAGGAAAGAAAAAGGTGGGTCATTATATACAGCCAACATCTCAAGGTAGAGAATGGATTTCCCCATCCTTATGGCATCTCAACTTGGATAATGATCAAGTTTAACTTTTTCAATCACTTCTCTAGAATAGGATCCTCCATATCAATGTTGAATCAGATACCCTGGCATGGGGAATAGAGTCGGATGGAAAGTACTCAGTAATGGATAGTTATAGAGCTTTGATATCTCCTCAACCGTAACCCTGGAAGGATATTTTTGTGGTTTTGTTGCAACCTACACTATGGCCTAAGGTGAGATTATTTGTCTGGCTTCTAATTAATAAAAGAGTAATAACACTAGATAATTTGATGAAAAGAGGGATGGTTGGACCCTTCTAGTTCCCTTTATGCAAAGAATCATATGAGATGCTTAATCATCTCTTTTTTCAATTCCCTTTGACTTCTTCTCTATGGTACACATTGGCTGGTTATTTGTCTGTTACTTATAACTCCTCTATGCATCTAGTAGAAACTATTCGAGGATGGAAACATTCTGTCAGGGATACCTAGGACTTCTCCAAAGGAATCTGGCTAGCTCTCTCTTTTATGTTGTGGAATGTTTGGAAAGAAAGAAACATACACATCTTCAAATTAGAGAATAGAGATATCTGGTATGTTATGGAATTGATCAAAAGTAACATTGGAGAAACTATAATGCACAATCTGAAAATTCCCTCTCCACCACCTCAGAAGTGGAAAGTTCTGTTACAAATGCTCAATCTAGGTAATAGGCAACTCCAGAAAAATCCCTCTGCTCATCAGAGGATACATTATGATATCAAAATATGGCAACCACCCCCATTTGGATTTTTCAAATTAAACACTGATGGAGCAGCTCGAGGAAACCTAGGTCCAACAAGTATGGAAGGGATAACACATGACTCTTTGGGCACTCCTCTATTTTTCTTTGCTCATCAATTGGGATATTGCACCAATAATGGGGTTGAAATCATGGCTATCCAATATGCTCTTCAGGAAGCATCTACTTGGGGTGTCCTAGGGTTATAGTGGAATCTGACTCCAACGTCATTGTTAATCTTCTACAATATCCTAAGCAACATCCTTCTAATAACTAGATTATTGCTAGAATTAAGGATAATATTAAGTTCATAGCCAGACAGTTTCAAACAATCACATACCAACATTTGCCTCGAGGTCATAATAAAATGGTAGACACTTTGGCTAGTTGGGTGCTACATCACTCTAATCTAATCAATCATGGCCATGTCCCTTTGAACATGTATTTGGAGAAACACCAACAAATTAAGCAGATCCTTTCTTTGAAATTACATCATGGATAACTTGCAGATATGCTATTCCTCCTCTCTTGTTTTTGGATATCTAAGGATATTTCCTCGAGTATGAGTATAACAACTTAGCATTGTAATTTGTACCTTATACACATTTTAATATAAAAGTGGTGGCTTCTTTTTAAAAAAAATAGGAGTGACACATTCTATCCATTTTACGTTTAGTAATTGAGGAACAATGTTTAAATATGCAATCAAGATCCTATTCCTAAGGAAGTCCTTGGATTTCTTTGGGTTGTCCCTTTTTAAACATTATGATTTTCACCTCTACAATCCTATAGTTGTCTCTTTAATTGGACTCCTCTTACCCTAGTACTTCTCTATTGTAATTAAACATACTCTTCCACTCCCATGGATCTAGAACTTGAACCTGGGATTTCTCATTGATAATGTCAAGCCACTCTACTAGTGAACTACAAGCCTCTCATAATTTTAATGTTTCCATAAGTGTGGACTAACATTTCAACGGTGAGAAGATGCTACATGTTAAGTGTTAATATTCTATGTTTTCCTATTCTTAATGCATCAGATTTTAGCAGCTTATGAACTTCTTAATAGCCTAACAGGAAAGCCTAACCTAATATTGACCCTATAACAATCTTTACAAGGTGTCAGTTTGAATTCACTTATATTTTCTTCCATTGGATTTTTTTATTGGGTTGAATTTCATGAAATAGGCGACCAATTTGGAGAATACAACTTCCAAATATATTATAAACAATAGGAAACTAATAGCATTTATTAGAAATTTGTATCCATATTGACCTTGAAAGGTTTCAACTGAATAAGATATGGTTGAAAATTTTAGACAATGTTTGGGAAGATATGCTAGATTGTGAAATTTTGTTGACATTTTAGGTGTTGAGCTTGTCATGAATACAATTTATTCAAAAAAAATTCCAAAAGTGTGTTTTGTGAGGAAGAAGAAATAGGCATGGCATATGTTGCATAAATAGATCTCTCACCACTCAAAACAATGCAATCTATTAAAACATCTACCACTTCTAATGCATTTGCACACACGTGCACACACACATAGAAAATTGTAGTGTGATTGGTAAGGAAGAGGATTGTAGAGATGGAGGGTTTTGATGAATCATCATTTGATTGTTGAAGAAAATAATGGAGACATTGAAGCATCCCCCATATCTATGTGTAAACATGCCAATGAGTAGTAGCAACAATCCCCACCTATGGATTATACGTATGACTACATGACAAGAAAGTTAATGAAGGAAAGGGAAATTGGGTAATCTCAACCCCCATCTCTATCTCTTGAATATGGCCATGACTACTACAACACCATATTGAAGTAGGACATGGAGACTCTGATTGTCTATTTGAAGGAAAAGTTTGGTCCTAGCTAACAGAAATAAATTTTCTTTTTGGTGTTTTTCAACATTAACAACCTTGTCAAATTTTGTAACTCCTCTCGATGTTGATATTCCTCACATGTTTTTCCCTCCCTTTTAGTAATTTCATTTTCATTTTATTTCTTTTTGTGTTGTTCAAGATTATGCAGGTTGTGTGCTCTTATGAGCAGCAGATCCATCCCATTCATATAAAAAACCATATCTCTTGTCCACAAGTACATGAATGGTGTCCACCACTTGGGTGCCAAGGCACCTTTTCCTTCTCAAATTTTTTCCAATCTAGCTCGAGCATGACCATCAATCATGGAAAATAAAATTTATGAGAGGACACTGGAGATGTTACATCCAGTGTTGTTTATAGCTGTACATGGGCCCACTTTTTTAATGCTCATGGCCTATAATTAGTACCCATGAGCTTAAAACTCATAAAAAACCAAATGACATATGGATTTTAATCATAAAATGGGAAGACACACCCACTGATGAATCTCTTCTAAGTTTCACAAGCCAAGATATGAAAAATGAATGGAATTACTTAGACCAGTTTATGATAGGCCTCCATGAAGACAATGAGATCTCCAAGGATTATAGCAATCTTTTGGTAGAGTCGTGCAAGGTAGATATTTTTGAGAGAACAAAGTTTATGTACTATTTAACAGGCACACTGGGTTGCTTGTGACAATATTGGTAATGCATGTTGTACATGTACTAATTCATGAGGTCATCTCGATTCAAGTTCCTTGTGGGGTTTTGATGGGTTCTATTTGGACTAAGAGTGGATGGAGTGGGCATGATTGCAGAGTTATGGGTGGTAAGAGAAGTGATAGAATTATGCAATTAGTTGTAAAGAATGGGTGGACATGGATAAACACTACATGGTGGAAGAGAAATCACAGTGACTTTCACGTTTCCTTTCGTAGTTTGTATTTTGATCAATATCTTCAGTATGTGGTATTGTTTACAATCTCATACATATTTTCCTGCTCTCAATATTCCTATAGTTTTGATGGTCTAGCTATGATTCTTGTTTTACATTTTATCCTGTGATGGAAATTGCAAAGATTGATTTGTTTGGGTAGTTTGTTTCTTTGGTTTTGTTTAAGAGAAAGGTTGTTGATAGGATAAGGATATTATAGGCATTATGGTGTTTTGGATTTGGTTTCCTTGTAGATTTCACCTCTATTACTATAATTAGGTGTTCAATGAATATATATTTTCTTTGAAAATGAAGTGTCAGAGGGTCATATTTTGAGGATAAGCAGTAATATTTATGTAAATCAAAACCTTTTTTTGCTATGGGTAGATGGAATAAGACATCATCTATACAGTTAGGCCATAAATTGAACATGTGCCACTGATGCTAAAATTCCTATTTTTTAGCTATGGATCACAATAGATTCGCTTCATATATCATAACTTTTAAGTACAAAATACTCTAGATTTTTTATTATTGAGTCAAAAAAATCATGCTCATACACGGTAATTTATTTCAAGAACAACACAACCAAAAATTTGTACATGTTGAAAATACACACTAAATCAACATGCATAATTTTAAAACTTGGAAAATGTATAGAAGCCTTGTTTATTATTGAATAAAAAAATCATGCTCATACATGGTAATTTATTTGAAGAACAATACTACCACAAATTTGTATACATTCAAAATACACACTAGTTCAACATGCATAGGTTTAAAACTTGGAATATATATATATATATATATATATATATATATATATATATATGCCATCATATTAAGTTTCTACATTCATACATCATACTTTAATCAACGTTTGTTGATGGTTGTAAAATTAGTATATTGTTATTACATTGGTTGCTCAAAGAACTAAATTCTCAATCAGATGTCTAAAATTATGCACAATTAAATTGAAATGGTGATTACTAAATGCACAATGAAATGATGACAAGTTATATGGTGGGTAGTTCCTGTATTCACCATCATAGTTGATATTGGGAGTTCCCTACTTGTATAGAAGGGCTGAAAATCTGCAAACCTAAAAACCCATTTCCTGTACTTAGTGAATACTACTATAAATGGCCAGCAGTTACCCTTCACTCATTTTACACCTATGAGTGAAGCAATATACATCATCATCATGACCCATTCCCCCCAACCGCCCAAACTGAAAACATGACGTCACCACCAGAAAAGACTTTACACGACATGATGGGTAGTGAGATGACAAAAAGAAAGAAAATAAAATTTGAATTATTAAAAAACGTGCCCCCACTGATAATGACAAAACCATCATCCACGTCCCTACATCAGCTGTACCCAAACCATCATATGCCATCGTGTGCACTAAGTCCCGTAATCACCACTCTACATGGTAATCTACAGAGTTCATCCCATTTTTGTCTTGCTCACTCAACACAAAAGAATTCATAATTCCTGGGTGTGACACAGTGTTTACCATTCACGTGAAAGGGGGAGTCATGGGTAAGAAGGGAAAAATGTCTATTTGTAAAAACAGTTCACTATTTTGTTCATTTGGGGGTTCAAGGCTACGATGAGGAGGATCCAAGGAGGAATCGGTTTCAAACTGGTTTTAGATGAGGACATGAAATACCCTTTATCCCTTTTCACCAGTAAGTTCCTGCATCGATGTTCATTGTGTTTTTACATTTGCACTCCACCTCAACAATTTTGGGCCCTGGCCCTGTCAAGTTTCTATGTTAATTCATTTTAACAAACAATTATTTATTTTTACAATTTATGCTATGGACCATTGGAAGATACCCAATGATATAATTTTTTAGTTTTTCTATACGCCATTAGATTAAGTATGCATGTTCAGTAGTTCCAATTTTTGAATACCGCCAACAAATATACTCAACATTTCGGCCCCCTTCTCCCCAAAGTATTATTTAGGTAGATACTCGCAGACCAAGGATCCTGGTATGAAATTTAAAAATATTAAACGAAATATCCCATATCTCGTCATCTGAGGCTACATATGTGTGTTACTTTGATTTCACATTGATTTGACACTTTTTTTGAACTTGGCCCTATCGAGTCTCATTTCCCTGCTCCCCGCTTTCCTTCATTCTCACATCGATCTCACAATACCTTCATGGTCTCGGTGTCTTGGTGAAATTTTTGACAGAATGTCCCTAAACCAATACGAGTTTTAACATATACTGTTAAAATAGGTACACTATTTAAACATATACTATTAAAAATAATGTTTGACAAAATTCCAAGAGATTGTACCCATTCAGTGGCATTCGATGCCACTTCAATGAAATTCAATTTCCTATTTCCTTCATGTGCATCATAGGAATATAACGACATCACTGTATACGATCCCCTATGTGTTGGATGGTTGAATCCCAAAAGAGCTTGTGATCTACATTATCACAGACTTAAAATAAGGCCCTTCCTCATTTTATGTGACCCATACCATTGCAAAGATATTCAAAGTCAAGTCTTGTGGATTTGAAGAAATGCCCTATCACTATTTTACCCACTAAGCTAGGAAATTTTCAGTCTCTACGACAACAGAGAGCATAACTTCCCATATTTCAGTCCTAGTAACATACCAAACCTATTATTTATGCTCTTACATATGTAATCAAGAATAGGGTGTATTACATTATAATTTGAAGGCATTTAAAAAAATAAAAAAATGAAATTATATTAATATGATCCACAAATAGCCGAATGATTCAGTCATCCTCTTATTGATAAAATGATTCTGTATACTTAGCCCAATGTTGTGATGTAGAAATAGAAGTTCCCCTCTTATTAATAGAATGATTTTTGTACGTGAGATGAGTGTGTATTACTGCACATCCTTCCCCTCCCCTCTTATGTAATCTTGATAAAATTCCTCTAAATAAACTCTAAACAACCACAAATAGGAGATATACATTTAATGTTGCTTGGAATAGATTCTATTGTTGATTTTTTCTTGAGATGCCATGGGAGTAATTTCATCTTCTCTGCAAGATCTTATTGTTTTCACGGAGTATCTAATTATATGATTATATAATGAAAGGAAACAGAGATAATTATATAATGAAAGGTAACAAATAACAACAACATTCAAATTATATAAGCTTTGTTTTTGAAAAATGTTAAAAAACACACTGTGTTTTTCAATAACAAAATTAACAAGTATTTATTTTTTCTTATTATAAGACGAACTCGTTTATGGGAGTAAATATTATTTAATAGTAATTTCATACAATTAAATAATTGATATTATTTACAACATGTACATTTAAAATGTTATAGGCTTTAAGCTTCTTATATGGCTAAATTATTGAAGTTGTTGTATAATAATACCCTTGAAGGAGCTTTAATACTAGGTGTTACGAACCTCTTGTAAACAAATTAGAAAAATACTGAAATATAGAGAAAATACACTAAACGTATTATATTTTATGATGGAATATTGTGTTTTGCTAACAATAAGCAGTGAAGGAGTTGAAAACATTTATCGTATAACATTTCTTGCAAGGAGTCAAATTACTATATGTGTGTATATGATGATGTTACTTTAATGTGTTTAAGGTTTATGATTTAGTATTGCATTATTGATATATTGAATATGGTTTGAGGCTATGGGTTACATAGAGTTATCCATTTACGTTATGTGACATTCCATTTACTGTATAAATGATGATGTTGTGTATCTGGTTAATGTATTAATGTGACTATGGATTGTGGATTGTGGTTTATGGTATGTGGTTACATAGTTGTGTTATTCTTCCTTGTATGTCTACTTGGGTTTGACGTGTTCAATAATTTATTATAGACAATTCACAATTTTTCTTTCAAATTTGGTGTATTATGGATTACGGTTTGTGGTTTATGGCTACATGGTTGCGTTCTTCATCCATGTATGCATACTTGGGTTTGATGTGCTTACAAAAATTTTGTATATATTTCATCCGTGATAATATTTCGTTATGTATAAGTTAAGTGAATTATTTCCTTTTTAATTATGTTTAAATGGTAACAGATAATAATCGATTATTTTAATACAAGTTTATTTAGATGGCAAGATAAAAGAAGACTGGAAACCGCAAGGCTTCGCCAGTGTAAGAACTAGATGATTATGAAACATTCGATAGTGAGACTTATGCATTCAAAAAGAATGCAAAGAGCTCTACAAAAAAAGATGTCGGTGCTACACAAGAAGACGACCCTTCCTCGTTAGTTTGTATGGAATTAGAAATGAAACTTGTAACAAAGAAGACAAAGATGTATCAAAACTAGTGTGAAAAATTTGCATTGGACAATTTATATTTTACGAAAAAAATAGGGAAATATTGGACTTAATAGGAGAAATTACCTAAAGGAAGATGGAGTTAGAGCTTGAGGTTCAGGAGTTAGAACTAGAAATTAAGAATTGGGAGACAATACATGAAGCAGACAAAAAAGTGTTCGCAAATCAAGTAACAAACTTTAATATTGGTCTTAAAATACATGAAGATCAAAAGGAAGTATGGAAGAATATGCGCATGCACGCCAAGGTGGAAATTAAGGAAAAATACCATGCACTCCCACCCAAGACAATGATAAAAAATGAATATACCAATCATACAACCTTTGAGATGAAAATATGCTTGTTAAAGACATATTGAACTTATATATTTGACATCAATGTGTTATTGTACTTTTATATTTCACTTACATATTTGAAAAAATTTACTTATATATTTGACATATATGTATAGATATTGATTATGTGGTATGCAAAAAAATAGTTATATCTAATGAATTTTTCCTTTGTAGCATAATAGATGATATGGATAGACTTATGTGGCTATACTATGATTATTAGATGTATGTGATTTTACAGTAATATGGTTATTTTTTGGTTGATGTTATGATGTGCACACTAATTAGTATTTAGATCATGTATATGAATTGCTATATCTGGTATGCGATGTGATGAATAAGGAAGAGTAATACAAGTGTGATTAGAAGACAAGTGTATATATGTGTGATGAGGTTGTTACTTTAATGTCTTTCACGTTTACGATTTAGTATTAAATTCTTGTTAAATTGAATATGGTTTGTGGTTATGGTTATAGCACATTAGATGGTTTTAATTCTTGTTATGTCACATTCCATTTATTGTATAAATGATGATGTTGTCACTATGTATATGGTTAATGTATTAATGTGACTATGGATTGTGGATTACGGTATCTGGTATATGGTTAATTAGTTGCGTTCTTCTTCCATGTATGGTATATGGTTACAATTACGTTTGAATGTTAACAAATATTAATTGGTTGTTTAAATACAAGTTTAATTAGATGAAAAGACAAAAGAAGGTTGGAAATCGCAAGGCCTCACCAGTGCCAGAACCATAAGATTATGAAAAATTCTATAGTGTCAATACTAATGTGTTGGGAAAGACTATAGAGAGCCTTGCAAACAAATGTGTCGAAGTTGAACAAGAAGATGAGTCATCCGCATCATTTCATATGGAAATAAAAATGAAACTTGCAATGAACAAGGAAATTTTTTATAAAACTGAGCGTGAAAGACTTAGACTGCAATATTTAAAATTTTCAAAAAAATAAGGAATTATTGGACCAATTAATATATGCTTCCTTGAGGACGATGGAGTTGGAGCTTGAGGTTCAAGAGTTAGAATTAGAAATTAAGAATTGGGAGACGATGTGTGAATCGAACAAAAAAGTGTTCAAAAATCAAGTAACAAACATTAATTCTATTGTTAAAACTCCTGAAGGTCACAAATAATTATGGAAGAAGATGTAAATCCTGGCCAAGGCGTCAACTAAGAAAAAAGTACCATTCACTCACACTGAAGACTGTACATTTGACCTTTGACATAAAATATGACTTTGTAATAAAATGACATTGTCCATGTGACCTTTGACATCAAAAGATGTTGGTTAAATGTATATTTTAGTTTTTAAAAGAGTAATAATAATTAAACCATCAAAACATTATAAAATATTAGAAGGTTTGAAAATCAAATAGCAAGATTTAAATTGGAATAAGATTTATAATGTGCAAGTATTGTGAATGTTACTTCTAGTTAATGTGCATATTATAGAGAATTCAAATTTCAAGTATTCATTGAAGCATGTAATTTCAAATTTCAAGTTTCAAACAAATGTTTTGGTTTTCAAGAAGTTTTCAAGAATAATATTGGTTATTTCAATGTAATTCATTATTATCATCCAGTCTTATAAGAGATAATTAGTATTTTCTACTGTTACTATAAATTTGGTGTAAATGTATAAATGGTTTGTCTAATATTATGATTTTATCAAATTGTATCCATTGTAATATGGGCTTCACACATGGGTGTAAATAAATTGGAGTGGAACTTGTGTTATTTTGGTTGTGTTAACATTCATATAAAAACTATTGATTATAAATTAATCATGCATGTTTTATCTACAAATGATATCTCTTATGATTTCATGTTATATCTACAAAGAATATGATTTCATCTTTTTCACATCTGTTATGTTTTTTAACGTGTTAGAAAACTCGCTATATTTTTTTCATCACTTCGATAAAACCAACCCTTGTCCACCTGATATTTATTTGATATGGATTGCATTATTAAAAAAAGGATGAAATGCATTGCGGGTTGCACCTTGCTATAAACCGAATTACATTTTTCAAAGTGCTAAAAAACACTATGCATTTTTCAACGTGTCACAAAAAACACTCTTTTTTCTAGCACTTTCAAAAAATTCAACCATTTTTGAGAACTGTGTATTGCATCGTTATAATAAGGAGGAAATATATCATGGGTGGAGAACAAAACTACGTATTTCAAAGTGTTGAAAAAGATAGTGTGTTTTTCAACGTGTCAAAAAACTCACTCTACTTTTTCATCGTTTTGTTAATACCAAACCTTGTCCACGTGATAAGTAGTTGATGTGGATTGCATCATTACAAGGAGGAAAAGCATCACAGGTTTCACCTTTTTGAGAACTGAACTACATTTTTCAAAGTGTTGAAAAACACCGTGTGTTTTTCAACGTGTCAAAAAATTTCTCTATTTTTTCATCGTTTCAATAAAATCAACCCTTCTCCACCTGATAATTATTTGGTGTGGATTGCATCGTTACAACAAGGAGGAAAAGCATCATGGGTTACACCTTTTGGAGAACCAAACTGCATTTTTCAATGTGTCTTAAAAATTACTCTATTTTTTCATTGAAGTGGAAAAATCAACCCTTCTCCACTTGATAATTATTTTTTGTGGATTGCATCATTTCAAAAAGGAGGAAAATCATCATGGGTTGCACCTTTTCGAGAACCGAATTGCATTTTTCAAAGTGCTGAAAAGCATTGTGTGTTTTTCAACATGTCTTAAAACTCGCTCCATTTTCTCATCGTTTCGATAAAACCAACCCCTGTCCACCTGATAAGTAGTTGATGTGGATTTCATCATTACAAAAAGAATGAAAATCATTGTGGGTTACACCTTTTTGAGAACCAAATTGCGTTTTTCAAAGTGCTGAAAAAAATCGTGTGTTTTTGAATGTGTCTTAAAACTCGCTCTATTTTTTAATTGATTCAAGGAAAAACCAACCTTTTTCCACCTGATAAATAATTTATGTGGATTCAATGTTTCCAATAAGGAAGAAATTCATCGTGGGCTGCACCTTATCGAGAACCGAATTACGTTTTTCAAAGTGTTGAAAAACACCGTGTGTTTTTCAACGTGTCTTTAAAACTTGCTCTTTTTTAAATCAATTTGGAAAAACCAACTCTTGTCTACCTAATAAATAATTTATGTGGATTGCATCATTACACCAAGGAGGAAATTCATCATGGGTTGCATCTTTTCGAGAACCAAATTGTGTTTTTCAAAGTGCTGAAAAACACCACGTGTTCTTCAACGTGTCTTAAAAATCGCTCTATTTTTTCATCGCTTCTAAAAAACCAACCCTTTTCCACCTAATAAATAATTTATTTGGATTTCATCATTACACCAAGGAGGAAATTCATCGTGGGTTGCAGCTTTTTGAGAACCGAATTGCATTTTTCAAAGTTTTGAAAAACACCATGTGTTTTTCAATGTGTCTTAAAACTCGCTCTTTTTTTTAATTGATTTGGAAAAACCAACTCTTTTCCACCTGATAAATAATTTATGTGGATTGAATTGTTACACCAAATAGGAAATTCATCAGGGGTTGCAGCTTTTTGAGAACCGAATTGTGTTTTTCAAAGTGCTGAAAAACACCGTGTGTTTTTCAATGTGTCAAAAAACACACTCTATTTTTTCATTGTTTTGGAAAACCAAATCTTCTCCACCTAATAATTATTTTATTTTTATTTCATCCTTACAACAAGGAGGAAATGCAACAAGGTTTGCACGTTTTTATAAACCGGATTGCTTTTTTCAAAGTGCTGAAAAACACAGTACGTTTTTCAACGTGTCAAAAAAAACCTTTATTTTTCAGCACTTTGAAAAAATTCAACCTTTGTACACCATATAATTACTTGATTTGCTTTACATTTTTACATAAAGGTGGAACAAAATCACATTTTGTACCTTATGGAAAACAATGGTTCATTTTTTATAGTGTTGAAAAAGGTTTGTTTTTCAACACTTTGATAGTAGCAATAAAAATTCGACATGATAATTTGTTACTGTTGATTACATCATTTCATCATAATTACATCAGCTTTATATTTTTCAAAATATTTTCTACTATCTGTATATTACATGAGCGGGTCTAGGCTGGTTAACACCAACAAGCACTTTTTAAAATAATTTAAAAATAATCGAAGAGTACGTCAGCTGTACATGTTTCATATTTATGTATTTTAAATATACACAATCTACAATCTTATATAAACGAATTTTAAATGTTTACAATTGTAATATAGTCCCACTCAATATTCCATACATTTACTTTCCAAAGCTCAACCTGTTCATTCCGTAAGATACATCTCTCTGCATATCTGTTTCATCTGCAACACAATGCATTAAATATTAGACAAGATATGAAAGTCTTTTTACCTTACATATAATAAATAAATGTATTAAAATTAAGGACATTCAATACACACCGTGCAGAGACGCTAAATTTCTGAAAGATAAGCAGTGGTGGGGATATGTTTCATTTGCCTTTGAACGACCTATAAAATAAATGATAAATATGTTAGTCTTTGCATCCACAATTAAAATTTCTTGCAAATTCATAATGACACCAATAATTCAATGTTTTAACCTGTAGGTTCCATTTGTGTGGTTTCTCTCCTCTTTGCATGATTGCCATAGGGAAATTGGAAGCATTTGTAGTCTTCAGCGCGATTGTTGAAATCTTCTACAATGATTGGCCTCTTAATCACACTGCGGTGGCATTTTTTAGTCACACTAAACCATGGACTCATGCGGGTGAAGTTAAAGCATACAAGTGTGTCCCACTTTGTGGCCATAAATATTTTAAAATCTGACTAGTAAATAAATAATTAAAAAATACTATAAAAAATTAAAAATTCAGGTAAATTTTGGATGCCCTGCACCTTGGTATTTATAGCCTCTTAAAAATGCATGTTTGGTCATTTTATATGTGTTTGGTCATGTTTTGGTTGTCAGACATAGTTTGCTAAAAGTATAAAAACTACAAAAAAGTGGGACACAGTTATATGCTTTGACCCGGACCTGGTGGTTGTCTCATTAACATCTCATTTGAAAGCAACATCCAGCATATTTGATGCTTCTAGGTCTCTCCTAAACCTTTGAACATATTCAAAGAATGTTTTTTTCTGTTCATCTTGTACTCATTCGTGTATCGAAGACTGACTTCAAGAATTTTTAGGATGTGTGTTCCATAAAATGTGAATCACTTTCTATCATCAAACCACCAGCCCCAACTATTTTAGGAGTGCATGTGACATATAAGACATTATAGAAAGTTATTTTTATTTATACACTATGTTTTTCAAGATCATTATACACATGAATACACAATGCCACCTAATCATAAACATGTGTGACAAACATTATCATTGACATCAATTAATTGATTGAAGGAATTAAAAACTAACCATCAATTGTCAGTGATTGTTGAGGTGGAGAGGAGGGGGGCCATGCCATTACATGCCATCATTTACCGTGCTTATCTCTACATAGGTATTGGTTGCTTAACAAGAAATGAAAAAACTTTCAACACGATGCTTTTTTCATTACAACTTATTCTTAGAAATCTATATCACTACTTGCCACATACGTTGACATTGAATTACCTTCCACTTCTACTGCTAGATACGACAAGGAGGGGCCATATAGGAATGTGTATTCATTTATCATGCTTGTCTTGGTATAATTACGAGCTCCTGCACATGAAATGAAAATGATTTCAACAGGATGGTTTTTTTTGTTACAACTTATGCTTAGCAATCTATATCACTACTTGCCACATATGATGACATTGAATTACCTTCCAATTCTACTGATGGATATGGCGAGGAGGGACCTTCACAGAATGTGTCTTCATTCACCCTGCTTGTCTCCGCATAAGTATTGGCTCCTGCATGTGAAATGAAATGAATTTTTACATTATGCTTATTTCATTATGACTTATGCTTAGCAATATACATCAGTAACATATGGTGGCATTGAATTACTTATCACTTTTGGTGCTTGATACGATGACATCAACACATATTTCTTGAGAAAATCCAACGCCTTTAACGCGTGCTTACATATGTTTCCTCTGATAGCCCAAGCACATTTGCATACGTCCAAGGTTCTACATTGCCTTACCAAATACCATGTGCTTCTAGTTGTTTGGATCCTCATCCACAATTGATTGCAATCAAGTGTAATTATAAGGTAATATGTATTAGGAATACACTTTTCTCTCTCAACCACTATCAATAGTTGTATTTCTTTTTTGAAATTGGTAAAGAAGCCAGATTTTTGTAGTTTCCTCTTGTGTTTTTTAAAATGGCTCCACCTTGTACACAAGTGTGTACAATGAAAATTCCATCCGATGAGTACATTTTTTTTGTCTGTCACACAAGTATCTAGTCTTCAAAAAACAATGGTAGGACTTGATGGATGCATTTTATCTTGATTTGCATGGGAGAAGTTTCTAAAATTTGTTGCCCACATAGCTATCAAGTGACACATATTGAAAATCAGTGACACTATAAACCAAGAATTATAATTGATGGTAATTAATAAAGAAACACACAAAGGATCATACTCACTAACACGTTCTTCGCTCTCACACTATGTATTCTTGAAATATTCTAGGAACTTAGTTTCCTCTTTGAATTAATTAAAGAAGTCTTGAATGATTCAAAATGTGTGCTCATGCTGCATTTCGGAACCATACATGATGGTACTTGTCACTTGAAAATCATCCACCTAGACTCCTTGCTACAATACCTATGCATGTTTTTCAACCATGCCCTCTGCATGTGCCATAGGCATAGCCATACACGACAACCAAAAACACACATGATGGCTTGGATTTCAGCTGACACATCATCTGTAATGAATGCATTGATCTGCTAATCAACATGAAGGCGTTTTCCTCATTTCTAGAATTCTGCTAACCACCCGTAAATGTATTCAATTTTATTCCTTTAAGAAATGTCCCATGATACGGGAACCCCAGCCTCTTACACGTCGACAAACAAGCATTGTGTATAATTGGCACTGCAAGGAATATGACATCAAATTGTATCATTGGGTTCAATATAATAGAAAGGGAAAATTTTTAATGATACATAAATTACACACCATTTAAAAATTCATTCCAATTACTTACACCATATTTTTTCATAGAAAACGTCGAGTCCATGTAGATTAAGGAATTGTGTGAATGTTGAACCATTCTCTCACACATCCACGATGTTTGCAAGCCCCATAATGAATGGAACGATGGTTCTATTTGGGCGTTGATAGTAGAAAAAAATGTCTCTTTCCTCCTGCATGCCATAAGTTCACACTCATGGCATCATCGGACATGCTTTTGAGACCTTTTGTAGTAAATTATTTTCTATGCATTCACCACGTCCTTTCTTTTCATGTATTCATCCCTCTTACGCGATCTACCCACATTGGATGGATCCTCTATATATTTATCGTACTCCATTTCCACAATGAATCCCATTAACAAAAGAATCTCGATATAAGTTTTGCATTCATTTTATAAGTATGAGGCAACATTCAAACAAGGATAGTTAATGGTATTTTTGTTCATCCCATGAAAACACTCAAGATTTACATCACAATAAAATGAATTGTTGTATAATATTATGGCCACTATTGGTATCCCATAAAAAATCTTCACATTTAAATTACATTAGAAACCCCTTTAATTATACACCTACTCACATTTTCACTTATTACTGGCTTATTTATATTGTCTTCTGGACTATATGAACACTAATAGTTGCATTAAAAAATGGTAACATCAAATACTATACAAATTTTACGAAAAGAGCATACAAAAAGGAATTTGTTAGCAAAGGTCCGCACCTAGTATATGACTTGGTTGTATGTGGTTTAGAATTCTCTAAATTTGTTGACTTGTGATTTGTAGAGGTGAAGGTATTCACAAAAAATTCATTAGAACCTTCCCCATTTAGAAATGCCTATAGTCTTGCAAGTGGTATGGCAGCACAAATGTCGACGTTTGGCTCATCCCCTATTGGTGTCCATTCTAGGTCATCATATGAAAAGTGACTCTTTTCCTGTGTAATCTCTTGGATGGGAAGATCGATCATGCTCTGTCATTTGGGCTTCCTTCCCATCCTAAAAATTATTACATGCAGTTTTGCATCATTAATGAAACAATTATTTCATACTTTCTGAAATAATATTTGAGTTATGATTGATCATCATCAACATGAATACCATTTTAAATCATTGGAAGCATTTGAATTTTTTTCTAATTCAAAAGCCACGTGTATAAAAGATAGTATTGAAATCCAAGGAAAACAACAATTTATAGGACTGCCTACTGCTTCAAGTGCACAAGCATATCACAATATGATCATCTATAATGTGACAAAGAATGCGACATAATAAATATAATTTTACAAAGATTGTTACAAAATTAATTTTATTTCAAATACACTTATTCAATGTTGAGAGAAAAACTTCCATAGAAAATATTATAATTAACCTTATAAATATAATTCACATTGTATAATAATATTTTATGGTGCTTATTTAATTTATTAAATAATATTTATCTAAAACGACATATATAAAATATAAATTATTACATTTAGCTAAAAATAAAAAAAATATTGAAACAAGAACATGTTTATTTAAAACAGAAGTTACAAATAAAATAAAATAAAATATTAACAACATCTTTTATATGTATTTACACACACACACACACACACACACACACACACACACACACACACACACACACACACACACACACACACACACACACACACACACACACACACACACACACACATTTATGCATGCCAAATCACAATAATTAAACAACAATAAAATAATAATCATCGCAACACCCACATAGCCTTCTTTTTGAAACAAATTGAACTTACAAACTAAAATTGAGTAATAAAGATATTTCAAAATTACATATAATTTATAAATTGTTAATAAATTAAGGACTATTTTTAAGAACTCTTGCAGTTTTCAAACTTTTTTATGCGAACACGCTTCATCTTCAGTTTACCCAGAAGCTCGTAATTTTGTATGTATTCATTTTACAAATAGGATCAGAAGAAATTAGGCTCCTGGTATTCATATTCACTGCACAAAAGAGTAACTAGTACAAAACATAAATATACAATTACTGTTAATATGATACATGGAAAATCAAATATACGTCATCAAATATGATAAAATAAATACAACATGAGAAAGCTAATATGCATGAAAAATTCAAGTATCAATAAATGCCAACAGCTATCCTTCACTCAAAATGCACCCTCCCATAATATCACAACCGTCCCTTACAAAAGGGACGGTTGTGATACTATGGGAGGGTGCATTTATGAGTGGAGGGTCAACGAGTGAATTTAAAACCTCTGCTCAGCACAATATACCACCCAACTATCGATGCAGAATCCTAAGGGGCAAGCCCCTTCATCACTCAATGATAGTTGGACATATCGATGTAGCATCATAAAGGGAAAGCCCCTTCAGCATGCACCAATTTCTGTCTTTGCAGAGGCATTTTCCCCCATTTTCCAAATTGAGAGTGAGAGTATGATATCACACATAATTTTTATAGCTTCAACTTTCATCAAATATTCACAACATTACAATTACCAATATTTAACAACTAATTATATATACAAATAATCTCCACATTTACAATATTTACAACTATAATGCATCCAGGAAATCAATCTTTTCCTAATTTATTTACTTTAACATAGGTAAGAGCAATGAGATTACAACTAACAGCTTGAAGATCACATGTATATTTAACCAATACCAACATAATATCAACATAATTAACTAGTCTCATACCAGTGATTAATAAACACAAATTGTAGAAATTACCAAATCATCTATCATTTATTAACAAATACGTGAATAAAATAATACCATAATAATAAACTAGTTCACACTATTAGTTAGTGTCTATCTACTAAACAAAATATTTGATCACGTCATTCGTTTTGAAAAGATGCTTCCAAACAATTTGTTTCAATGTATTTTTACTTAAGATAAAGTGTCATGTTATAATCATCCATGTGTATATCAAGAACATAAATTTATTCCTATTTACAAAGTATTAGGTAATAGATATGACATCGAATTGCCATATTTTCGTATAATTTTAAATATATCAATTAATAATAATAATGAAAACTATATTTATTTTATAAAGTATAAGGTTCAAGGTTTAGGATTTTGGGCTTAGGGTTTAGGGCTTAGGGCTTAGGGCTTAGGGCTTAAGGCTTAGGGCTAAACATTTATGGTTTAGGGTATAAGGTTTAGGGATTATGGTTTAGGGTTCAAGCTTTAGGTTTTATGACTTAAGGTCGAGGGTTTAGAATTTAGGATTTATCCTAAATAATATAATCAGGAAAACTTAACACTAATATGACACTGTAAATAATCAAATGATATCTTACAAACTGATGCGATATCCTAAACACTGAAATATTGATATGAAATAAAACACTAATGTGTCACCACTAATAATACATTTAGGAAACATTATTCATTAATGCAACATCCTAAGACATTTATATGACACCCTAAAAATTATTACGAGACCCTAAAAAATTTATAGAGTCCTGTAGAAACCCTAAAAATTTAAAATTCATACCTTATTCCTAGCCATACCTATCACGTGCACAATGTTCCAAATTAAATATATAATACATTTAAAACCATTATCCTCCCACATTCTAGTAGAATTCAATATAAGCCCCATACTCCATTTTTTACTATCATTTGAAGAAGAAAAGGGGTTTGATACACATATTGTTGAGGTACTGTACTTTCGAGATATCTCAGAAAGAAAGTCCTTATTGTTCAATATTCCCAATGTCAATAGTTGTTTTTTGCAATGTCAATCCTAGTGTTTTGCAGGTAGTTAGAACACAATAATTTTAAGGGATTTCACTTGCGCATGTCACATGACACTATAGAGTTCAAGACATGTGGAGAAGAATATATCAACATCACATGTTGAGCTGATGTAACTTATTTAAATTTACTAACCATAGAACATGGCCTGTTAGGTTGTTTTGTGCCATATTTCTAGACCATTATCTTAGGCCATCCTCCACGCATGCCCAAGAAACTGTGTAAAAACTTACCACAAGTGTTTTCTTAGCCCATCCATGTGTACATCAAGAACATAAATTTGTTCCTATTTTCACAGTATTAGGTAATAGATATTTTTCATCAATCTCACTTATTAACATACTAGTGTAATTCCTACTTATTCTTGGAAACATTAGATGATCACTAACTTCATTTAGATAATATTGTAGATTTGATTTGCATTCCTTCCACATAACAAAACATTCAATTTTTTTGCATGATTGTTTATATAAAATGAACAATAAATTTAAAAATTATCTCCAAGTATTAGCTAAAAGTATTCTAATTCTAATGATGAATAAAAACATAGTATTATCTATAATTATTCTAATTCTATCACCATAAACAATAATAATTCACCCACATTAAATTAATTTTGGACACTTTAAACACTTATACGACACCTTGAACACTAATTAGTCACCCCACATAAAATAATTGAGATACACTAAACATTAATTTAACACCCTAAACACTGATACAATACCCTAAATAATGTCATGATACTCTATGCACTAATGATTCATCCTCTATTTCATAATTAGGATAACCTAAACACTAATGAAACACATGGTCTCATACAAAATGATAATCATCACTGTAATACCCTATCAACTCATATGACACCCTAAACACTAATATGACACCCTAAACACTCATATGACATCCTAAACACTCAAAAATTGATGCAAAACCTTGGACACTAATGGGTTACTCTAAATAACATAATTTAGACACAAAAAAACACTAATATTTTACCCTAAAAAAATTATAAGACATGATAAACACTAATATGACACACTATACACTATTAGAAGACTATAAACATTAAGGGATCACCGTAAATAATATAAATAGGACACCTTACAAGAATAATTTGATATCATAAGCACTCATATTAAACACTAATACACCACCCTAAACATTCAAACATTGATACAAAAACTTTAACACTAATGGGTCAACCTAAATAACATAATTGAAAATCGAGATACTTTGAGCATTAACAAAACAACCGTAAACCTGATATGAAACCCTAAAAACTATAATGAGACCTTACAAACTAATGGGTCACTTTACAAAACACAATTAGAACGCCCTAAATATTAATGTGTCATCCTAAACAATCATACGATACCCTAAACACCCAAACATTGATATGATGCCCTAAACACTAACTTGTCATCTTAAATAACACAATTACAACACCCTAAACTATAATACAACAAACATTAATTTAACATGTATTAGGGTTCAATTGGTATAAATGATTCCAAATCTAGCCCTAATACATGTTCAATTGTCATATTAGGTGTATTAGGGCTCGATCGATGGAAACAAACACAAACTAATACTTGACACTCAAATAGGCCACCCTGAACATGTGGAAAACCATTGTGTTTTTCAACATGCTAAAAAACACATGAAAAACAAACACAATGTGTTTTCCATCTTGATGAAAAACACGCTGAGTTTTCCATCTTAATGAAAAAACATTATGGATTGTGGATTGTGTTTTCCATCTTAACTGATGTAATTAATTATTATCCTATATAGAAAGTTTATAACGTACATAAAATACAAAGGGTAAATAGTGGACAGTGGGTTTAATCCTTTATTTTTCACTAAAATCGAGGGAAAACATTTTCCCCTAAAAAATGTAACTATGCATTTAGTATGATATGTGGTCCCCTGACTCATGATTGGTGATAACATTTGTTTAATCCAAATATGAATGTTATAACTATATATCTAGATGTAGATGGAAAAAAATAGAGATTGTCGAACATTGTATTTCAAGACATTTATTATTAAGGTTCTTGTTAACAAATATGAATTCAAATATTAAGTTCATACTAGTGTGACTTCATAAAATTCAATTTCGTAAATGAAACTGTGTGGAAAACCGTCATGTTTTTCAACGTGCTGAAAAACACAGTGTTTTTCAGCATGTTAAAAAACACACTGTGTTTTTCATCAAGATGAAGAACACATTTGTGATTTCCTCATGTTAATCATCAACCTAATCAATCATGACAAATCTACTCTCCCTTGTATGTAAGATTCATAACATTTATATTAAAATAACATGCCTTGATTCAAGTGTGTCTCTTCCCAAAGAGTGTTAAAATAGTCGTAAAGGTGGTAATGTTGTCTTTTGTCTTTCCTTTAACCATCACTCTCTCACCCTCTCGCTTGTTGAATGTAATTGCACCATTACTTGGCTTCCAAATAATATCAATTTTTGGAGCTCTCTTTCCCTTGTTTTAGTGATGGTTTCTCTCATTTTCTTTCATTAGTTCATGGCTTCACAATGGCTAAAAGTGATAATAGTTTCAAGCGAGAAAAGAGGATTCTTGGTTAGTTTGTAGAAAAGAAGATAAATTAGGTGAGGAACAAGGGGTCTCAACAAACCTAAGGTTGCATACAACCGAAAAGGACCGGTGTAAGAATGATTATATATTGGTTTTCTTCAGCCCCTTATCCCTCTTTGTTAGGGAATTCATCAAGAATATTGACTGGTGAAGAAAACTAGAATGTTGGTTGAAAAACATTTTTAGATAAGGACAATACATTATTAACAAAGTATTAGTATTTAGATAGGTGTGTTTATTTATCTATGACGAATATAATAGAGATATTAGGGTGAAATTGGGGGGAATAGTAAAAGTGTAGATAAAAAAAATTGAAAGAATATTTTGATTTACATTTTGATTCACAACTGCAGACATATTTGGTGATGAATTACATTAACCAAATTTAACAATCGATTGAAAAATTAATAAACATGGTTTTATTTTAAATCAAATTAGTTCTAGATCCATATTTAATGTGACAACAGAAAGAAAAATGAAGAATATTTCCCTTTGCCATGGTTGTATATAAAGAAAAATAATGAAAAAAAAACCAAATTGTATATTCATTAAGATCCTCTAATTTTCGATGTCAAATTACCTGTGACTAGACTTGACTGTGTGCTGTGGAACGTCCCTTCCTAAAAAATGTGGCTGCAAATGTGAAACAAAGGATTGATGATTTTCTTTACATAAATGGTGCAAAATAATCGTCTACCCGATTCGGCCTTCTATCTGATGCCTTCCTCTTCTTCATACGGTCTGCGAAAGTTCTGCGAAAGCTTGTATACGTTTAATGTTAAGTGGTTTGGTAAACATGGGCGGTAAGATTTCTAATTTTCATCGGCCTCCTTAAATGCATTTGACCCCTCGCGAGTGGCGGCACACTGAGCAGATTATGTAAATTATCCTCCGTACACACGAGCAGGTCTGCCGTGATTTGACTCCCTCTCAAGTGCTAGGTTTTCTTGCCAGGTCATGCCTTTTACATGCGCATGTGATGGGAAGCATGGTCATTTTTATGCAGTCCGCACATACATGGGTACAAATCAAGTGGAGGGTAGGCATCTCCCTAATGAGGAGCATATGAATAGTAGAAATCTTTAAATCTAATTATGTGCACTAATATTTTATGTATAATGTTGGACGATGAATAAAATCTTTGTAAATATTTGTTCATTTCGAATGTTGTAAGGAGCATGGTTTGGAATAGGTTGATTTATTCCGAACTTGTGTCATATGTAATTTACAGAGGACACAGGCATCCTCACAAAGCATTGACGTTGTTTCACCCAATGCAAACCAAAACATGTTTAATCTGATCAGTTTACGTTTTCTATCATGGTATAAGCATGTTCCAAAAAAGGAGCTATGAAACAGGGCATGGACATCTGCTGAAACATTATGCAGAAGGGACTTTCAGCATCCGATGTTTTAGTTGCAATTTCCCTAAGAGATATGTCTACAAAATGTGGAAGCATGTAAACTATTTGACAACATGAATGAAAGAGATATAGTCTCATGGACTACAATGGTTATGGGATATGGAAAATATGGGTTTGTTGAAAATACCTTAGAAGCCCATGCCTAGATTGGAGATTCGAAGTAGGATGTGGACATCTACCAAAACATTATGGAGAAGGGATTTTTATCAGATGTATAAACTTATTAGTGCCTTGGTACTTATGCATCTAAATATAGAACCATGTGAATTGTTCGACAAAATGCATCACAGAATTGTGGCCTCGCAGACTATAATCATTGTAGGATATGAAAAAATGTCTTGTTTGAAAAGGCTTTGGAAACTTTCATGCAAATAGCCTACATATCTATTTCATATCACAAATCAAATTGGGTGGTCAAGGATTGCAGGTACTACGTTTTGTTTATTTTGACTATCTGTATTGTCTTCAATTTATATTACATGGATTTTTGGGTGTGATATTTTTACTAACTGTACTTGGAATGTGGAATTGATTAGGGTTTCTATGGTGGAATATATGGGGCTTACCAGAATATAAAATAAACCTCTTTCACAGGAATAAATATATGTATGTATGGGGCTTACTGGAATATGCTTTTGAGAAAGGAATCACCTTTTTTTTTATACTGGAGACATATACGGTGTCAACGTCAATGAAATCCTGGTTGGGAAGGTGAGCTTCATTTTTAAGAAAATAATTTTCTTTACATACAATGAGGACTACTTCAAATTTATTTGGGGCCAAAGTGGTTTGTTGGACCTATCAAAGTATCCATATGGAAATTATTTCTATAATGATTATCAGGATTTAGGATTATTAACATTTATAGCCAATATAATTATACAAAAAAAATATGTTTTCTTCTCTACCAAACAAACTCTTTGTTCCCATTGTGTAATTCATTTAAATTATGTACCCCACAAAAATGTTTCGCCAAATATTCGTAAAACATGCACATAAATTCGTTAAATTGATCAAGCTATACATGTTTTAGTAGGGGATTCTATGATTTTCTTTAGAATTCACCCTATGCACATATGTTTCCTATTTCAATTAAAAAATAGTCACCTAAAAAGTTATTATTCCTTAAAAAATACTCCGACAACCACTGATTCCATCTATCAATTTGAATAATATGTTCATATGAATTTGTTCTTATTTTAGCAATCATGATTTTAGTTTTAAGATAAGCTTATAGTATATAAAACTATTTTGGAGTCAACAACCTAAACAAATTGTTTCAGTGGGGATCCAAAAATCCTGACAAAAACATTGTTACCCAGTTGATTTCAGAAGAATTATTTAAATGATGATTGTAGTCATTTTTACACCCATACCAAAGACCAAGGGAATCCCATGTGCACCAGCCTATCACCCAACAGGCGTTGGGCGCACACCCAAGGCACGCGCGGGCACCGATTCTCTTCTTTATGTGGAGTTTAGTGGGAATTATCATCTATGATATGAAATTTTAATGAGAGTGAGTGGAAATGAGACATGCAATCATCATAGAGCTTAAAACGGATTCTATACCAATGCAGTCATTCCAGACAAAAAGATACTTAACATATTATAGGACTGAATCAAAACAAAAAGTAAAATGCATAAGGGTTAACATTCATTCCATAAACATACATGAAACAGAACTATGAAGATATATATGTATGGACCAAAATCATTAATGATCATATTCAAATAAATTGGTAACCTCATTACATCTGTTAGATCCATTACAAAACATCATAGTATGGCAAACTGAAGGCATACATCATAAATGGATTTACATTCCTTAGCTCTCAACAAGAAAATTTACAATCCCAAGCCCCTTTTATGCATCCTTCTCTTGTATATTATCTACCCAACCCAATACAACTCTTCATAACGTTACTGCAGGGCTCCGCTCTCTCTTGATGTACCCTTCTTTTCTTCTATGGGTGCTTGTATTGATAGGCCTCTTGAACTACCAATCCACCTTTCCAACGCTTCAGATCCATTGCCAAATGTCCAAATGTGGTCCTCCATGGGAGCATTCTCCTCTAGGCCTGAGTTCTCCACTCCTTTCCATGATGGTCTTCTAGAAACTTCCATCACAGGGCATATTCCTTCCTAGGCCAACCTTGTCGCTAGGATGGCACCTTATCCACTCTACGCATGTGCAGTCGGGTCCTGTTTTTCACATGTCCTTCGTGATACGCCAAATACGGCTAATTCTCGAGATCCTTGCTTCTGTCGGCACATATGCACCTTGGTCCTAAAAATGCTCCCTAGAACCCTTGCCTTACGTGCGTCTCTCTCCTTACACGCCCACCTATAAACTTTAGGCCTTACACGTCTCATGCACCTCTCATGTACTTAGCCTAATATTTTAGGGGCCCAACATCACCCCACACTATGCCTGTTCTCCGCTCGCAGGAACTCTTCTTTGATGAATAAAGAATCAAAATAGAATTAACGTCTCAGGAAAAGAATAATGGAATGAAGAATTTGGGAAAGAAGAAAGAATGGGGAAGTGATGGCATTACTACAACAAGATAGGAAAATATCTTTGCAAGTCGGCCTCCAACTTGTTCCAGGCATCGACTTCATTTTGTTCTCTCTGGCAGAGGTCGCTCCAAATAGGGCGCTTACTTCCTCAAAACCTAGTCCATCTTCCTTGAGTTTTCAATTGTTTCAACCATTCCTTCCAATTCCTTACCCACGTCCTCAAGCACGTCCATCCTTCTTGTAATATGTGGGTATAATTCCTTCATCCGGTTTTTAATTGAACCTCGTAAGGTCTCAATAGCTTTTAACTTCTTCTCAACTTTGGCTAGGATCCTTCTCTTGCTCTGCTATGTTTCCTTTGTTCTTCTCATGGAATTCCTTGAGCTCTACCTCATGATTGGTGACCAAAATACTTGTCACTTCTATCTTTATCTGCGCAATTTCCATACGCAGCCTCTAGCAGTATGGGTAACAATTTTCACATCAGCAAGAACCTTGTTGTACTTAGAAATGACTGCTATAACCATCAATTTGTCTTCCTTTTCTAGGCGTGCTGCTATTTCTTTCATGGATTCTAAGGCCAGAGGTTGTCCTCTCCATGGCGAGGATGTGTGTTAAATCTTCAAGGCACTCAAAGGAAGATCCATACTTTTGCGTGGGCGGGTGCTAGGTCTAGATGCTTCAAAAACAATGGCATCTTTGATGGAATCCTACCTTCTTGTATACCTCACGTACCCTTGCCTTTTCTTCCCTTAGTTCACACTTTAGTTGCGTGCTAATTAGCTCCTCTTGCTTTAAATCCTTGGTCCTTTCTTTTAGCTCTTCTTTCCTCTTCTCTAGCCCTGCCTCTAGAAATCTCACCCTGTCATTCCTTTTGAATAACCTGGGTTCCAGTTCAACTGAGAACTTATTCAACACGTTACATACTTGTTGATCTGAAATTTGTTGGGTGCTCACCAAGGGGTTGTCTCCTTTTGACTCAGGCAACTTCATTATTTCCCCTTGTCTTACCTTGAACTCTAGCTCATCAATGTGGGACTCAATTGCCCATGACAACATCTTCCTCGTCCGAGGGTATGCACTTTCTTCATCGAGTGACTTCATTACCAAGAGTTGATCTGTTGGTATTATGCTTTGGAAGCACGCACACAACACCTTATTTAGATCATCAGTATAGCTCATTATTTGCCTCTATATCTCCATGTGACTTTCCTCCTGTGCACGTGCGCTTAGGAATAGTTACTAGTTAGACTGGGGCCTTTTGTGTTGCCATGATCTTTTCCTATGCTCTCTTCCTTATCTTTATTCATGAATATTTTAGCGTTGCGCTCCAACTCTTGTTCTACTAAGGCCTCGATGATTTTCGTTGCTTCTCTTTCTTGCTGCCTTGTTTATCTGCTCCTCCATGAGGCCTAGAGTTCTTTGATCCTTACGTGCCAACCTCTTCACTTCCTCCTATGTCCTAGGGTGCCTTCCTTCTCCTAGATACCCTTGCGCTTCGCACGAAAAGTGATACTCATTCTTCTTCTTCTTCGCCCTCTTCTTCTGAAGTCATGCACACTGAAAACAAGTGGTTCTTGGTCTCCTGCAGGTTCATATTCTTCATCATCGTCCCTCTCACCCCTGTAGTTATCTCCAAGCTCTCGATGTCTTTCTGAATCAGCCTCCTTTGTCACCTTCTGTTTCTTCCTAACTTGGGATTCTAGTATAGAGGGATTCCAGCTTTTTCTTCTTCCTCCTCTAGTGAGTTTTCTTCTGCGATAAGCTCTCCTTGTTCTAGCGCTTCCTCCCTGACTGGGGACCTCTTATTGCGCGTGTAAGTAACTTATTCTAGCACTTGTTCCTCAGGGTGCACCCACTGTTTACGTAACTTGGACGCTTGGTGCCTTTTCCTCTTATCTCTTCCATGTCTCTTTTTTCTTGGGTGTGATCCTCTTCCTCCCTGTTGGGTCTTCAAGTATAGATATCATCGTTCTCAAGATAAGCACCCTTCTCAAACTTGGGCCTTATGTGAAGGTATACACGTGCTATGGACCTCCCTGCAATGGGCAGAGTCAAGGGTTTCATCATCTGGACTTCATGCGATACGTACTTTTCCACATACAGCACGCTTGTTGGAGTAGACCAACGTCATGCGCATCTCCCTGTGGTCCTGATCCACCTAAATCCAAGGTCAAACCTTAGCCTTCTTGAATTCACTTTAAACTTGTTTACCCCTGCCTGAAAATATAAAGCGGTGAAGGAAAAATTGAAGTTTACACCAACGGCTCATGTTTTCATTAACCAACCTAAATCCAGCCAATGCAAAAATGTTGGTATATTGCAAATTCAGCCTCTCCCTTTATGAGCGCTAGCAGTTATTCTAGGATCCTCAATTCTGTCCTGAATGCATTCCTCAAGCGTGTATACCACTTCTCAAGACACGCCTTGTGAATACGGTCGTCATGCTATCACAAGTGTATTTTTTCAAATCTCTTTGTCAGGGTGAGGGATCTTCCTTTCGGTACTCCCAAATGAACTTATTTGCCGCATCTGGCACTCTGATCTCTGAAAAACACAATCAGTCAAGAGGATATTGCCGAAAAGTGTCTTGTCACCTTCCTGTGTGTTGTTGATGATCTCATCTGTGATGTACATAGAAAAGTTGTAGATGGCACCCTCTGATATCCTTCTGCAAACATTGAGCCATGACTTGTTTACTTATGTCCATATCTCTTGGTCATTCAGTTTGGCTGACCAGGGGCATGCGACCATTCTCATCACCAAGTCTTGGATGATCTGCAATATCAAAGTACCTTGACCCTTTCTTGTAGGCATATGTAGTGATGGTTTCTTTGATGGATTCTTTGTTGCATAGGTCGTCCTCTATAATTTCTCCTTCATAGATAAGACATGTGAATCTTGAAATCAGTTAAGAGAGTTATGTGCATATCTTACACCCCACGAATTGAAAGTGATCTTCGTGTACCCATGTGACATCAACCATTGATAGAGGCACTCAAGCTTCCCAAAGTAGGGCAAGTCATAGAGTTGCAATAACCTTGCCTTCTCCTACTTCACTTTTACTTCATCGCTATAAATGGGTAACCCTTCTGGTGTCCTCTTGTTTTTTGGACGCACTAACTCCAGCGCCATTTTTTTTTTAGTCACATTTGTGCGATGGTTATCATCAATTACAGTCATTTTTCTTAAACGAGACTCCCACTCCTTTCCAAGTAAAAGCCCATCTGGGTACTGCATTTCTGCATACCATTCTTCATTGGTATTTGTGGTAGTTTCTTGTTGTTTTGCCTTTGGCCTTGCCTTTTCCCTTCTTAGGTGTTACAACATGGTTTGTTGGGTGCCATTATGTAGGTTATCTCTGCACTTCAAATTTTCTTTCTCTACTTCTCTACCCTTTCCAAGCTTAGATCTTGAACTTGTGAAGAAAATCCTTTCCAACCCATGTGCCCTAGCTGCCAAACCCTAACTAGAATATCCTTTTCACAAGACAGCGCTTCCCCACAACTCTCTCTATGCACTCGTGAACAACTTTGCTCCTGATTTACAGATCCGAATCTAGTCACTTATGGTCAAATTTTTCCAATTTTTCTTCACACGAATCAACTCTAGAAACCCTAGTTCGCAAAAGCTCTTCCTTATTTCTCGTATTCGTAATGTAAATAATGAAGTGCTCAACCCTTCTATTTATAGTTTTTCCAACTTTTTAGCATTAAATGCTACTTCACCTACCACCATACTTCAACACTTTATGCGGATTTTTCAGCAAAACCCAACTCTAGTGCACCTTAACTCACGTGCCTAACCTTACACGGAAAATTCCCCAACCTTTTGGCATGCAACCAATCCATCTTAACAGGAGACTCTTAGGCATGTGCGTCACCAGCACCAAAGATACTACCGTCATGATTTTTGCTCTCGCCTACCTTGTGTTGCTTTTGCACTTTTTCCTCTTTTGTACATGGATCCACAATGTAGCCTTAACCTTGACACCAACCATCACTTTTTCACCTCTCCTTCCATGCACGTTCTTCCACATGGCCATTCAACCAAGCTTTTCTGACGTAATCCTTCCTGGTGCTTCACGCTTTGCAATTTCTTCCACCTTACTCTACCCCACACTAAAATGTTGCATGATCCTCTATGCATTCACAACCTTCAAAAAGTAACAAGGTTACCGGCACCCAAGGCGCATGACACAAAGCAACAACGAGAAAGGGAAACACAAGAAAAGAAAATGCGGGTAAAGGAAATCCTAAAATATCTAGCAATACTACCTTATTACACACACCAAGAAGACTTATTTATAGTATGGCTTCAGGCTACTACCATTTAAGTGTCCTAGTAAATCTCGTCCCATCCAGCACTTAGTAGTTGGCACGCGCCTGAATCAAGGATGTACAAGATGATGTAGGGACCCAACCAATGCACCTTCAACTTCCCAAGATGGTGCAGAAACTTTGAATCATATAGTAAGACCATCTTCCCAACCTCAAACTTTGTTGTTCGTAATGTGACGATCATGTCATGCCCTTTTGTTTTGATTTTTTAGTCTTCTGGATCCACTTGGACTAGTGATCATCTTTTGTCCAATTGCATTAACTTGTTCTATTCTTTCCTTCCAACACCTATTCATCATGCCAATCCTCATGTGCACATTATACGCATAGAAGGTACCATGAATTCAACTAGAAGGACAGCCTTCACACCAAACACTAATTAAAATGGTGTAGCCTTATTTAACCTCTTGTAGGTTGTCCTGTATGCCCAAAGAACGGCTGATACTTTGTCATACCAAATCATGTCTACCAACGTCACAGATCTTAGTCAAGGGTGTGACTAAGTATTTTGTTAAATGCCTCAGCAATTCCATTTACTTGTGGATGGTAAGAGGTAGTCTTGTGATGAACCACCATGAATTCTACTAACAGGATCCTTACTATCTCATTCAAGAAATGTGTACCTCTGTCACTAGTCAAACTCAAAGGGCATCCATACCTTGTATTAATATTTTCCCATAGAAACCTTGTTGCAGTATTTGTTGTGCAATCCTTACTAGGTGTCTGCTTTTACCCACATTGTCAAGTAATCTGTGTAAGTTATTATATACCGTGATCCAGTCCTACACACGTGGCTAGTGCACTAGGGTCTACGAAGTCTATAGCCAACCTTTTGAATGGCTCGATGTTGGGAATAGGGTGCAAAGGCATTTCATCTCTTCGCCCTAGTTTGTCAATGCACTAACAATGGTCACAAGCCTTGTAATATTCCTTACAGTCTTGATATATGGTCTCCCACCATAATCCAGCCATTAATATCTTACGTGCAGTGGTGTCACCTACATGGTGCCCACCTATACTACCTCTATGTGCTTCTTCTATGATGGCTAGGCACTCATGCTCTAGTACACACTGACACAGAATATTGCATCACGTCCTAATTTGTATAAATCCCCACTAATCAACATGTAGGGCATGGAGCATATAGCTAACCATTTTTTATCTAATGCCTTCATCCGTTCCAGTTGTTATACTTGTCTTGAGAAATACTGCAATATCTTCTAAGTCTGAGGGCGTGCACTTCGTAACCTAAATAGTTGTGCATCTAGCATGGTATCCTCAATGCTTTGCGCATCCTCCCCTGAATCGATTGTAGACAGATGATCAGGTCCAGAATTACTTTTTCCTGGTTTGACAACCACCGTGAACTTGAATTCCTAGAACAATAGTACCCACCGACATATGTGCCCTTATAGAACGGGCTTGTTCACTAAATATTTCAATGCCATATGGTCAGTGTAAAATATAAAACGGGTTGCCAGTAAATAATATTTAAACTTGTTAAAGTGCGTAGATCATTAACAATGTCTCGCGCTCAGTTATAGTTTAATTTTGCTCCGTTGGTGTCTAAGCTTCCTACTTGCTAAGCATAAAGGATGATTAACAATACCTTCACTAAGGTTGTGCAAGTACCACTCCAATGGTGGTTTTTGAGGCATCCACATGAACATGGAAAGGCTTATCCCAAGAAGGGAAACGTAGGATGGGCGCGGTGACAAGCCTATCCTTCAAAGTGTCGAATGCCTTTTATTGCGCCTCTCCCCAAAGAAATTCACTCTTGTATGCCTAAGCATCTCTTCTAAAGGCATGAAAATCTTGGTGCACATCCCTTGATGAACTTCCTATAGTGACCCAGTATGCCCAAGAAATTTACGCACTGCGCTTTGACTAGTAGGTTCCCTCAATCCGACAATTACTGCAAATTTTGCGGGATCTACTAGCAGGCCCTCCTTACATATGATGTGCCCCAATAATGTTCCAAATGGGGTAGCAAAGACACACTTATTAATGTTGAGGGATATCCTTAACTACCGACACCTTTCAAACATCAGTCTTAAGTTGTCACAATGGTCCTTTACTAACCCATATATTGTCCAATCATCTAGGTAGACTTGGAGAAATTTATGGATAAAGTCCTAGAAAGCTTATACCTATAATGCGCGAGAACACAGCAGGCACATTATTCAACCCAAAAGGCATGACCATATAGGAAAAACTTCCCCACTCAGTGGTGAAAGTCATCTTTCTCTGGTCCTCCTTCGCAATCCATACTTGGTGATAGCCTCAAGAATCCATCTGTGAAGAGATTAGATATCGTGTCCTGCCACTCCTTCTAAGATTTCTTCAGTAAATGGGGTTGGGAAAGGATCAATGATACATACTACATTCAGGTCCCTGTAATTAACATAGATCCTTATCCTTTTATCCTTCTTGATACTAATCACCATTGGACTTATCCACTTATGACTCTTCAACAACTTCAATGATACTCAACGCTATCATCTTATCTATTTCATCGTTGACCTTTATGTGCACAGGTTGGGATTCATCTCGGTATGGCCTCTTCCAGGATTGGGTGCATTCACCTTCCTTCAACTTAATTCTCATTTCCCCCGAGGAATGGTGAAATGCCTTTGAGTTCATGATACCCATGTGGGAATAAATGCTCAAACTCGCGTAAAAGATCAATGATCTTAGAGACTTCGTTCTCCGACCAATAGTCTCCGATGATGGCCTCTTTAGGATCTTCTTCTAAGCCAATATCAACCTTCTTTGTCTTTAAATGTTTAGTGGTAGGTGCACGCCCGTTCATTAGCGCTATCTATGACCTCACGTGCATCCCTACAGAAGTGGTTAACATCTAAGTTTTCTCACCTCTTCGCCATCAATAACAAACACCATATTCCCCTTTTCTTTCTCTATACATGCGCGCTCAAAATCTATCTCTTCTCATTTCTTCTTCCTCAAAGCGCATGCATCTCCAGGCTAAGTTCACCTAACAACTCTTATATTATGTCTTCCGCCATAGCATTATCTCCCATTTTGTAAGGTGTTTGACAGCCTGCAATACCTTATGTACTGATGGCTTTGTACTCCTGGTAGTCAAATGTTTGAATGAGGTCAACCATAAATTCTTGCCAATTACCAGTTTGATGACACATTTCTGATTGGATATACCATGCACGTGCACAACCTTGTAGGGTAGAGTACAACTTATGAACCCATAATGAAGGTGGTTAGGGCTTCTGCACGTTTCCCATCCAGGCTGTCTCACAAGCTTAGATATGGAAGGAAGTGGTCTCCTTACCATGGTAGTCTTTTATAGACGTGGGCGTATTGCTTCTACAAAATCTTACGGAGAAGGCAATTCTCACCTCACGCCATTCCAAGAAATTCTCCTCGATGTGTTGACTCACTTGCGTGCAATAGTTCCGAATAGGTTATAATTAAGCATTTCTCTTCTTTCCTTTTCATTTCTTCTAATGGGCTTCCATTTCTCACAAGAAATATTCCGGATTAGCCCCTCCTGAGTAACTTGGCAGTTTTCTTCCATCCCAGGTGCCAGGATTGTAAATGTGCCTTTGTCACCTTAGTCACCGATCCTCTTAAATGTCATCCAATAAACTCATAGGTCCCATGCACTCATTTATCACATGCTATGCTTGTGGTATCACTCACAGACTAGGCATCCTCAAATTGGATGAATCCCTTTATGTAGGATGGATTATCTCAGGATCCCTAATTGAGTGCACGTATATTCAATCAAGGAATTATTCTCCCAATGGCTCTGTGTAGGGCGCCGAATTCCCATCTATCAAAGGGATGATTGCCCGTTCTTCCTTATTTTCAAAATTGATATATCCTTTGTTAAACCTAATGTCAGCATTGTTCTTGTAACACCATGGGCACCCAAGCAATGCATAGGAAGTTGTCCGCCTCAGCAAGCACCAAAACCTCAAAGTCCCCTAGTAAACTTATTCCCCTTGAATGGTGATAGCCGCATATTTTAAGAAACTGATTAGAATTTCCTTCGTCTTGTTCGTCATATACAATACATTCAAAGATGGCTGTAATGTGGGCCTCCCCATCTGATGCCAAGCATCTAAGGTAATAACACTCACTTCTACTCCCATGTTGATGAGGATATTGCTCAGGAGCCATCCATCAACAACTACATTGAGAGTAATTTCTTTGTCATACTCAAGGTTGTGTGGAGAAAGGTTTGCATGTAAAACCTATCTCTCGTGCTCCACTCTAGCACACGGTACCTTCTCCCTTATCCATTCTCCCAGCAAGGGAATAATATTCTCCTGCCTTAACATTTTACATACTTCCTTGAATTCATCCAAGTCACTTCTTGGAACCTCGTTATCCTTATGCTGCCCCACTTGTTCTGATTTCTCCTTGAGACATTGTATCTCCCCTTACAAACTCTTAATTACGTCCATAGTCTCCTGGTATACTTCTTTGTAATAGGCAGGATCTGAGAACTTTCCATGTGGTACCTCCTCTCTGGAAACTAATGTCCTTGGTTTGGGCATCTCGTTGGTGCGCGCAACCTCTACACACATTGTCACTAGCACAGATTCTAGCTCTAACTCATGTGCCACTCTCGACATCCATTGTGGGTCGGCCCTTTTTATGCTCACCATAGCAATGCCCTAATATTTCCAGTGTTGCTTGCTCATATACTCATAGAGTTCCAGAAAATCTTCATACTTGTGCTTCTTCCCGCACCACAAGCATTATAATAGATTGGGACACTCTCATTTATAATGATTTGTAGATCCACAATTGTACCATGTTTCCCACAGGAACTCACTTCTCCCTCCCCATGGTTTCCATGACCTTGAAATCCTCAGTGAAACCCTCTTCCATGCATGCCTCCATCTGTGTGCTCCTCATAACATCTGTCATTACCCTTAGAACTACTTGCAAGGTTGGTCTGGCACACGCTATGATTAATGGCCTCATGGATCTAGTCAATAAGCCTAAAATCCTTAGTATCATGGGTTGTGGAAGTGCAGATCTTAAAGTAGCAAGATACGTTCTTCTAGATTGTGTGCTGCAATAAGGGACATCTACTCGCATCATGGTCCCCATGAAAAATCTCACAGTATACCACTACAGAACGTAATGTTTTCTAGGGGAAATTATCCTTAGAATGCCCCTCTACTTCACAATCTAGACACCACATTCCAGTGTGAGTCTCACGAGCTGAATTCACAGATAAATTTTCCAACTACTCGACTATAACAATGATTTGAGCTTCTAGGAATGGGCTAACACCAGTATCAATACTTCAAACTGCTTCAGCGCTCAGAGTAGCCTCGAATTCCTTGTGCAGGTTTGTGAAAGTCTTATGGGATAAATCTCTTCTAAATGGTGTTATTAAACCCTTGAAATACCATTGAGCATGATGTGAAAGGTGAACATCATATGATAATTTTGACAGGAGAGTTTTAAACTGCGCTTCATACTACCACACACACTCTCTGCCATGCCCTGTTCAATCTCCTTAAGAGTGTTGATGCTCTTCTGTTCAAACTCAGGGATGTGTAATTCTGCTAGGAAGGTGTTTTTCAATGTGGTGTAATCTACCACCATCTGATGGGGGTCAAACTTGCTATACCAGTTATGCGCGCACCCTTGCAACATTGTTACAAATTGACTTTTGTTCTGGGGTTATGATCCCTGTTGCATGCCAAAGTAGCTCACACTTGTGAACATGCTCTGGAACATCTTCAATACCTATGTAATCTGGAAAATGTAAAGACATCTCAAAGAATAATTGAGGAGGTGGTTGGGGCCCTTGTCCTCAGGATCCAGATCTCTTGACTTCCTCCGGTGTTCCCTCCTCCACCGGATCCACTAGATCCACCAGGTCCTGTGCCCCCAGTCCCACCAGTTCCACCTCCAGATCCTCTTGCAGCCAAAAATGGGCCTAAAGCGGTTGCGCATAATGTCCCCACTGTCCCTATGAAGTGCGTGCTAATGGTTTGTGCTATTTTTCCACTGCCAGATGTATGCCCCACGCCAATCCCTGACACATTACCCAAATCTTGTGTACTTGTACCTTGTACAAAAATTCCTCCAAATACATGAATAGTATGCACAAACACAGAAGCAGGAAATGAAAAATTGTATCTCCTGGGCACTGATCAGTCACCCCCACCAATACCAATTAGGTTAAGAATACCTTTCCCTTGATTTGGAAAACCAAGCGCCAAGGTTTGGTCACTAGGTGGGTTCAGATGCATACCAATGACTCTTCTCTCTCTATGTGATGAACTCTCATCATAAGCTAAGGGAGTCTCTCTCCCGCACTTTATAAGATGGGGTAACACAAATTGCTAAGGTTCCACATTCTTTGCGTGAACCTCAACTCCTTCCTGTAGCATCTACATCCACAGATCCATGACATCTGCAACCTCATGTTTTTTAGCAATCTCCCACTCATGTGCTTCACTATACTTGAGTCATCTCTCTTCCATTTCTTTCTTAGTCGCAATGGCTGCCATCTTCCTCCACCCTCGCTTCCTTGGCCAATGCCCGGGAAGGTTTAGCCGGTGATCGGAAATGCCTCTAAGCTCAAGGTAATGATCAAGATCTTCTTAGCCAGAGGAATAACACGTAGAAATGATCCTATGGGCTCTCACAGAAACTCGAAATCAACAACTTCCATAAAAGAGTACGTGGAAATAGCATATTCTAGGGTGTATCTAGCCAACACTCCTTTCCACCAATGATGAACAAGACGATTCCATGTCAGATTTATATCTTACAGCCTCTAGTATTCTTCTTGGGTCCACATGTGCAATGTATAATACCAACTTGATCTAGATGTATATGCTGAGAGCCATTCATACATCTCTACTGGGAAGAACCAGAAATTTTTTTTCATACAACTCATGGTAGAGGTTCTCTTATACCCATCTACGTGCATCAAACTTAGGTCTAGTGTTGAATCTCTGAGAAAATTCATCCTTCATGCTCTTAAACCATGTTTCAACACCTTCTAAGGTTAAATGCTATGTCATCACTCATTGCACAGATCATGATGTATTTTATTTTCCACTACAACTTTGAAAAGAGGTCTCAAAAATGGAACCAATATGTAGTCATTTTTACACCCATACAAGAACAAGGGAATCCCATGCATGTCAGCCTATCACCCAACGAGTGTTGGGTGCTCACTCTAAGGCACGCGTGGGTGCCGAGTGTCTCCTTTATGTGATTTTATTGGGAAACATAATATATGATAGGAACATTTTAAGGAGAGTAGAGTGGAAACGTGACATGCAATCATCATAGAGCTCAGGACGGCTTCTAGACCAATGCAGTCATTCCAGACAAAAAGATACTTAACAGATTATAGGAATGAATCAAAAACAGAAAGGAAAATGCATAATGGATTCACATTCATTCCATAAACATACATGAAACAGAACTATGAGATATATATGTATGGACTATATATATATATATATATATATATATATATATATATATATATACCAGAATCATTAATGATCATATTCAAATAAGTTAGATAACCTCATTACATCTGTTAGATCCATTACAGAACATCATAGTATGGTAGACCGAAGTCATACATCATAACTGGATTAACATCCCTTAGCTCTCAAAAATAAAATTTACAATCCCAAGCCCCTTGATGCATCCTTCTCCTATATTTTATCTACCCAACCCAATACAACTTCTCGCAGCATTTTGTAGAGCTCTACTCTTTCTAAGGCTTCAGATCCATTACCAAATGTCCAAATGTGGTCCTCCATGGGAGCATGCTTCTCCAGGCTTGAGCTCTCCACTCCTTGCTATGATAGTCTTATCGAAGCTTCCATCATAGGCCATATTCCTTCCTAGGCCAACCTATCACCAGGATGGCACCTTATCCACTCCACATGCATAGTTGGATCATGCTTTTCATGAGTCCCACCTGATATGTGAAATATGACTAAGTCCCAAAATCCCACTTTTTCTTGCGCACACGTGCCTTGTTCTTTTAAACCTTCCTATAACCCTTTCCTGCGCACTCTCTCCTTATGCGCCATTCTTTATCTAGGTTGCGCGCCCCATGCGAATTCATGTACTTAGCTAATAATTTAGTGTCCCAACAATGATTTTTTTAGGCTATCAAGCTCGTATAGGTAGGTAGTTTATACCGATTTTGGTGTTGAAAGTATTCATATAATGTCAATGTTTTGTTTTAGTCAATCATTTCAAAGGTTCTCAGTAATTTTGGTTGTTGATTATTTTTATTCTCATTAAGAAATGGAATATGTGCACTCTCGAAAGGAATTTGATTTTTTATCAAAGGATTTTGTACTTTATGTTTGTCTTGCCAATAATTAGGGTATAAAGTCTCTCCAAGCCCATTTTTTCATAGTACTCTATCTTCCAATGAATTATAAAGATCATTGGCATAGTACAAGAACTAAATGTAATAGTACTAAAATTTGATCATGGACAGGCCATAAAACAACTTGCAACAAAGTCGGGGGGGGGATTAATTTAATGCTGGTGGAAATATGGATGCCAAGGGTACTCCAGATTATGTACAGAAGTGTTGTGAAGCAAGTATTAAGTGTCTTGATGTGGAGTACATTGATCTTTATTATCAACATAGGATAGATACATCAATTCCAATTGAAGAAATAGTAAGTAGAGCCTGCCACTAATTACATTAGTTATTTTCTAAAATGCAATGGAATGCCAAGTATCAAGCTTTTTTTATTGCTTCTTAATGATTCATCTATTTCAGAGTATACTTCATATGTTGGTCCTTTAGATATTTGGGGCAAGCCATCAAGTGCACATGGGTTCATAGGACTTCATTTGTCACATACAGACTCATTACTGATTTTTCTGTGCAAAGCTTGAATGTTACGTTTTTTATGGCAATGTAGATTGGGGAGCTCAAAAAACTTGTGGAAGAGGGAAAGATAATATATAGTGGATTATCAGAAGCCAATGATGACACCATTAGAAGAGCCCATGTAGTGCATCCTATTACAACTATTCAGCTTGAAAGGTCTGTTTGGGTTCGTGACATAGAGGAAGACATAATCCCAATATGCAGGATTTCTCAAACTTGATCAAACATATATTGTTTGAGTTCATTACATGAACCAATAATAATCTTCCACTATCGCTCAACTCCTCCATAATGCAAGACCATTTTATGGCTATCACTATAGTTACCATTTCTTTCCCTCAGATACGATCTATGGGTAACCATGCCCCCTCCTATTGTCTTGGGAATGGGCCTAACGAGGATAGCCCATGGTATACATGAAACCCCCATTTGACACTCTTAAAAAGTCTTCCAAATGGAAGACAGTTTCAGATACGAACGTCCTAGGTATCAGTTTATATTGTCTGCAATATGGACATCGGTTGTCTTGATCCCACTATCTTAAATCAAATGTTTTGGAATCATGTAATTATCTGTAAGCAGCAATGGATCATAACCAAGTCAGGAGCATTGCCATTACTAAAATCCTAGACAATTTGTACACTTGACTAGAGATGCTTTAGATTGGTACCATTTTTTTCCCCCCAGATTATATAGTTGAGCTAGATGCCCCTAGTGACAACCCTAGTAAATGAATTCCAAAAACTAACATACATAATGCCCAAGAACAATATCAATGCTGTTCATCAACTATGCAAACAATCTGAGAATGACATCAGTGTAAGATTTCTAGTTGCAAACATGTAGAAGACCCTATCCAATTTAGCAGAGTGATAACATGCCTAGTGATAGCCTACTTCCATACTTTTCTTGCTTTAGCTCTAAGAAGCCTCGCCTAAAAATCAGCTAAGGTGAGAATCCTTTTCTGTTTACTTCCCTAGAAGAAGCCTCTGAACTAGCCAAAAGGAAAGACTATCTCATGAGGAAAATTGAGAAGTCACCTTCCACAGAGCACAAGCATCACACAAATAGGTCACAAGATACTTCAATGATCTAATAACAAGAACATGAGGGTTGATAGAGTCTCATATACACTCCCCCTATCAAATTTGCAAATATAAATGCTTCCTTCATGCATCGACCAACAACTTCTAACAACATTAGAGCCAAGGCTCTAACTTGGAGCCATCAAGCCATGTGAGACTATAGGAAGAGTTCCTGTGCCATGCTTGCTTAAACTCACTTTACCGTGATTCTATAACTTACTCATATACTTGACATACTGCTTTCCAAGAGGCATGATGAGATTTACAGTTTTGAATATAGAAGAAAGCATGCTAATTGAAGGTCAGCTCACATTGGAATTTTTTTTTGCACTCCATATAGATGCTATTATATTTTTCTTAGAAGACCCAAAACTTTGACATATGTTTTGCCATTCACTTGATGAGTGTTTTTGACCAAAGCATTCCATACCTTGTGATTCGGCTTAGAAGAAAGATCATGTATGATGCCATTCAACGCTTTGAATGAATGAGATATACTAAAGATCACTTTCCAACCCTATGCCTAATAATGATGTCATTGATACAGTTCATAAAAAAACAAGAGAATCTGCCACATACTAATCGATGGTTAACATAAGATTATCCTGCTTATGAACATGATTGCATATCATTTAGCAATGTAAAATGTGTCATAGCTTACATGGAATCATAGTATCATGTAGTACATGTAACCTTATTTTTTCCCTCAGGAGAAATTGCTACAAACATGACCTCATAGAGATAAAATGGAAGGATCCATACGGCCATGAGGATTTGGACTCACATCCTGAAAGGTTCAAGTCAACTTCAGGTTGAACTTTTGGCGAGGTGTTAGGAGTCGGTGGGATGCACCATTCTTACAAGGCACTTCAAATTTTTCATTTGAAGTTTAGACATTTAGACGTGGAAGTGATTCAGAATCAACGAGTTTATACAAGCATCCAAAGGACATCACCAGTCTGAAGTCCAAAATTAGGACTTCAGATCAATCAGAAGTTCGGGGTTAGCAGCAGAGTCAAGCGATGATTAGTGCCATCCTGGGGAGGAGAAAAGTCTGAAACCTGAAGTCTAAAAATTCTTAAGTCCTTCAACCTAATTTATGGGATTTTAGAGAAATGCATCACCTCTCCATAGTATTGGATTTGACACCTAAAACTTTTGGGAAACCTGAAATTGGATGACAACTACCCTTGAAACCTGAAGCACTTAACCTTTGGAGTTCCACTCTTTCTTAATTGGAGTGTTTCTCTAAGGGCGTGCTAGTTTTCTTTTTCTAAGTGATGAGTGCCATTACTCAACTGAGGAAGGAACATATAGGGTGGTCAACAATCTTGCATCAACCAAAAATATGTAGACTGTGTCTCGTGGTGAATTTGTGGTTGGTTTTTAGTGATGCAATCTGAAATATTGATCCACAGGGATCCAAGTATCAACAAGAAGCTAGTTTCAAAATCAACAAAGGAGGAATTAATTTGAGTGCCACCTATTTGACGACAAAACTTCCACTTACTCCAGGGGGTGGTATTGCAAACCTTTCCAGCATGCATTAACCAACATGTTTGTAACTTTTGGACTAGGTCAAACAACAATTTCACCTGTAACAGTTGTGTAGTCATAGCATTAGTCCAGAACACTTGAGTTTCTCATCTTGAGTGTTTCCAAGAATCTGGGTATTTTTAAAAATCACTTCGAAAAGAAAAGAAATAGAAGACAATGAGACTTATTCGAAAAAATTCTTATTCGAGGAGAGAGGGAGGAGTAGGGAGTTGAATCAAGTCCATTGACGGACTGTCATTATATTTTTATTCTCTGTTAATATTTGTAGAACATGTAGTATAGAGAAAGTGTGTTTGTTTAGCTTCTGTAAATTCTTCATCAAAATTGAATAATATTATTGTTCATGGTAGCTAGCCTTGATAACATTTGTATATGTGTATGTATAGTTGTATGCATCGATTTGAGATTCAAGGACAAGGTATCCATTAACTTGCCCCGTGTCTTTGAGCCCATCAAATTATATCACATCTAGTTTGAATCCAATTTATTTATACCTTGTCTATTTAGGATTGTAAAGAGAAGGATTACAACAATAAGTTGTAATTGACAAAGAGTGTCAAGATGTCCCCGTCCTTGTCCCCATCTAGTCTTGAATGCATTTGTATATTTGTATGTCTAGTCATATGCATCGATCCAAGATTCAAGGAAACAATATCCATTAACTTGGCCCCCCGTCCTTGATCCCATTAAATGATATCACAACTAGTTTGAGTCTAGTTTATTTATACCTTTCCTATGTAAGATTGTAAAGAGAAGGATTACAATAGTAAGTTGTAATTGACAAAGAGTTTGAAGATGCATCCAAGAAGAGAAGTTTCCAACATGGCAAGGATACCAAATAAGGTAGTAGGGATGTAGAAAGCAATGGAAGCAAGTTTGGATGTCATAAAAGCATATAAAAGAAGCGGTTTTGTCACACCCCACAAAATTCAATGTGGTCTTGAAGGGATGAGTTGTTAACCAAGTGATTTCTGTACTTGACGTTCAGTGAGATTCTTAGCTTGTTTAAACTTGTTCTTTGACCCATTGTGAGGAATTACATATGCATGGTCCTTATCATGACCTCTGTTGAGATTGGTGATCATAAACGATTTGTATTAAGGACATTGGAAAGTAAACAACTTGATGTAATTGATATTCAGAACATACTTATATCATTGTTATGAGGATGTTATTTCTTATTTGTAACCAATTTGATGGTTTAATAGTCAACTAAGCTTATCCGAATCAACACTTTTCAAAGTCACAATATGGGTTGCCATACCCAACCATGTTCGTCTTATCATACACTTCTGGCCTAGACTTTATGACTAAGGTATGGAAACCCTGCTTATATTATTCCAATATACCTTGGGTCTTGATTAACTAATGAAGGTATAAAGTTTATAACATAAATCAATTATGATTTGATTATGTTGTTGTATTTTGTTATTATATATAAACCTTGTTTAGGGACACCTTGAACCTAGACTATGGCTAAGGGTTACAATGTTTTAATCCATAATGAAGGGGTCTAATGGTTGACCACCTATAATGCAAACCTGATGAAGTTGAAGCTTAGAAGCTTACCTAGACAAATCTAAACCTGGATTCGTCTGATCCTATAATGGGCAAGGCATAAGTTATTGATTCTCCTAATAATTGTGGTTGTCTATTTACCAAGTTATTTGGGCCATGATATGTTATTGCTAATACATTAGTTTTCTAGGTTAAATTATTACTAATTCTAATATATTTAAGGAGCTGAGAATTAATGGGATAATATATTATCATCATTAAGACAACCTTAATAAGGTATGAGATTTGGCATTCCAATCAAGTGGGAATTTGACCTTATAATTACAATAGTGTTTGACCATGTAAAAAGGCAATGATAATGGCTTTGTAAAAGCATATGACATGATGTTTTCAGTTGGCTAACGTATTAGCAATTTTTTAAAGCCATGTAAGTCAAGTAATGTAATCATTGTTTCCAACTAAAATAGGGATTTATGCAAAATATAAGGAAGGCGGTGGTGTGAAGATTTAGGCCACCACGTGGCACAAGTCAATTTTTTTGCATTTTTTTTCGGGAAGGAGCCTTGGCAATCCTGAAGCTTCTCCAAGAAGCTACCGAGCAACTCCAATTTCATTCCATTTCACTTCTATTCTTTTGATTTCGATCATTTCCTCCTATCTCAAAGGTCTGTGCATGTCATTGTTCTACTATTAGTTCAAGGAGGTTTTATAATTTATGAATTTCTCTATTGCCATTTTTGGGGAAAACTCGTGATGGGGTGTGTGGGGTTATTGGGAGGAAATACATTCTTAGAGGACTCCTGTTCGATGGGAAACGACTGTAGCTGATTTTGTTAGAAATTAGAGGATTCTAATTATTACGAATTTAATCAACCAACGTATTTAAATATTAACATAAACCATAAAACATTAAATGTTAAACATTTTGCAATGTAATAAATAAAATTACATAACATATTAATTAAGTAATACATACCAAAAGTAAGAACACAATGACACAATGTTTATAGTGAAAAATCTCAAATAGGGTAAAAACCACTCTGAAATAACCTTTTACTTTTCAAGAACTAAACTTACATCCATTAACTTCCACCTCCTCCCTTCAACCCTAATCACAAGGGTAAAACAATATTCACCTTTGATATTTCATTCAAATATATCAAATGGGGACCTATAGTCATTTTTATATAAAGTGATCAGGTATGTCTCCCGACCCACCTTATCAACCTTATCGGTTGACACATATACATAGGTTTATAATATTTAATATTAAAATATAATCATTTCATGATATTAAATATTTAACCAAAAGTATATACCTAGGTTAGCATATATAATAATAGAGATGTAAATATTTCATATTATTAAGTATTAACCTATATATATTAGTAATGGACCCATATATATTAAGGGTTGACCAGACCACTTAATCATTATATTCCAACACTCCTCCTTAATGTTAAGTGGGATAAAATTTTCTAATAAATTACCTGCCCATGGTACACTTAAGATTTACAATCCTTAAACCATAAATTTTTTAGGCTAGCATATCGGGTGAAGGAATTATAACACCTTCATCATAATCAAGTTACTTTTTGGTACAAAAGGATTTGGAATCTCAAAGATCATCCCATGATCAGTGGTTAAGTATGATTTGTGAGTTTTACATGTTCTCACAGGTTCTTATTAAAGGTTACCGAACATAAGCATATAGAAACCTTTTATAACCAAGGAAATCCTTAATTATTATTCATGTACTGGATGTTTACCATTAAAATCAATAGTACTAAAGAGTTTACTGAAGACCACCTTTAAGATCTTTCTACACTTCTTTCTAAAAAAGAATTCGAGGAGGTATACATGCATGGAGGGTATTTTTACATTTTCTTGAAGGTCTTTTACAAGTTACCCAAAATTCTTTTTACAAAAACCAAGTTCCAATAGGAGGTGATATTTTCATGCACACTCCCCCTCAATAGAAACTCCGAAAATCCAATTTTTTCACAAAAGTGACAAAACTTTGCAGCACTCAGGGGCTTTGTGAAGATGACAACAACTTTATCTTCGGTCGGCATGAACTTGAGATCTATCTCACCACTTAACACCTTCTCACGGATGAAGTGTATATGTATCTCAATGTGCTTCATCCTCTGATATTGTAGTGGATTATGTGCAAGAGCTATCGTGCTTTGGTTATTACAGAACAAAGGAACACTGCCTGGATCCTTCATCTTTATATCATCAAATAACCTCTTTTGCCATAAATCCTTTTTTGCAGCTTCTATTGCACTTCTATACTCAACTTCTGTTGAAGAGATAGAAACTGTTGACTACTTTTTGTTGTGCCAAGTAATGGCACCTGCACCAAATTTAAGCATATAACTAGAAATAGAGTTTCTATCCAATACATCACCAGCCATGATTAGAATCACAAAATTCATATAAGTCAGCATTTTCATTCTTAGTATAATACAACCCATAATTGATTATTCCTTTAATATATCTAAGAATTATTTTTGCAATATTTCAATGATCTCTATAATGTTCCTGTATAAACCTAGAATCAATTCCTACTTCATAGGAAATATCTAGTCTAGTTATAGCTAGATAAATCAAATTACCAACTAACTGCCTAAAAGTAGGATCAACTTTTTCACATGCAGAAATAGGATCAATATTTAGTCCAACTTACATTGAAGTAGAAAATGGTTTACAATCAATCATAATAAAAAATATCAATACATTGGTTGCATATTGTGTTTTGAAAAAATAACAACAGAATGAAATATGATCATACAAAGAACATGATGTGAGAGACCTAATTCATTCATTTTGAAGTACTATTTCAATTTCTGTTTAATCCTAAGGATTAAAGAAGAATTATCACCAGTCATAAGCAAAACATATATGCATATAATGATAATATAAGAGTTTTATTGCTTAATGAATATATTTTTGTCAGAAGAACAATTAGCGAAACCCAATAGTTTAAAGAAGAAAACAATGTTTGCATACCAAACTCTAAGAGCTTATTTTAAACCATACAAGGACTTCTCAACTTACAAACATAGTTTTTCTTTACCAATTACTTCAAATCCTTTAGGTTGAAACATGTAAAGTTCTTCTTTTAAAACACAATTCAAAAAATTATTTTTCTTATTCATTTAGTGGATTTTCCACCCAAATTGAGTAAAAATTGCTAATAAGGCCCTAACCGTACTCATTTTAGCTATCGGGGTAAATGTCTCAACATAGCCAATACCAGGTTTATGAGAGAAACTTCTAGCAACAAGTCTAGCTTTATATTTGTCAATACTATCATCAACATTATATTTTATTTTATGTAGCCACCTAGACCTTATAATACTTCGTGGCTCAGGTTTATACAAGGTAATTAATGCATGGTACATATGACAACTTTTGGTCATTTTTCTAAGGTTAATAGGATTTGAACTTTCTAACATAGATTGAGCCCAATGTAATTTTATATCTAGGAATATAAGAGTTTCATAAACACTTATAACATCAAAAATTCATCATGACCATTTACTAAATAAGAATCAGAACCATCATTTAGAAACATTTAAGGAAGTAACTTCAAGAGAAGAAGACAACACATGTAAACCTTTCACTAGATTATATCTAGACATTTCATATAAGCTTCGATAATTAACATGTCATAACCTTTCATGTCATAGTTTTGAATTATTCAAACTTTGAGATATAAAACAAGATGCAGAAGAGAAATCATAAAAAATATAAACATCATTTCTTTGAATTCCTTCAGCTATTATACTCCCATGACTATCATTGATATACGAAGTATCCTTCATGCATGCATTCTAGTTGTGTCTATTCCTCTTTCAGAGGTTCGATATTACCAATGTGTAGAATGTACTCATCATTCGCATTGCGTAGAATCATGGAAAGAGCCTCCTATATTCTTTGCAAGAATGCATTCATGTTATCTATAGTTTCTTGATGACCAGTGAGAGCAACCTCAGATCCAAAAACAATCATCTAGAGTTTCCTTGCCATAAATTCTATTTTGACCCAAATGTTGTAGTTGGTTCCATTCAGGATCTAGGTTTTTTCAAGATAGAAATAGCTGAACGTCATTATTTTCTTGAACCTATAAAATACACCCCATTATAATATATAATGTACCACAGAGTTATATACATATTTATTGATAATTAAAAAAACACCTTTAATGGAATCAGAACTAAATTTTATAGATCTAAAGAAACTATTTGATCATAACTAATTCTATCATTGCAATGCATACTAATTAATCTCCCATGATCAAAATAATAACCCGCAATATAAAGTTCTCTGCATTATACTCCAGATTTATATAAAAAATATTTCTGAGAATATAGAAGTGAAAAAGAGACCCCTAAGAATGCATAACAACTTCAAATTTCTAAAAAAAAAATATATAGACAAAGATTCAGTTATCTTAAATTTTACGTCTAAATGACCGTCATTATAACTTATTTTTGGTCTGTTGTGATAGTCATTTGACTCTCAATTTTAACGCAGTGAAAATTTCCTTGAACCTACGAGTTTAAATTTGACTTCTAAATGACCGTCATACTACCTTATGTTTGGTTTGTCGTGATAATCATTTGATCTTCAAATTTAATGGAGCTAAAACTTATTGTATATTTCCATAATGTGAATTTCCAGATTTTGTTCTTGTGTATAATATTAGGGAGGTTTTATTTTAATACATTATAATAATCTATTATAATTTATAATGTAAAAATATATACAATTTTTTAAAAAGAGGTAAATTATTTATATAATGTAAATAAAAAACAAGATATAGTTTATAAAAATTATAAACTATAGTATTTTTTTATAAAAAAATATATAACCTTTATTAAAGGGGTTTAACAAACATATATGAGAGTATGGATTAACCTACATATTTTACGGAGGAGACAAGTAATTACACCTGACCAGTAAAATAAATTGAAATCCTTATTTTCATGATTCTTGTCTCCTCCCTTCATTTACTCTTAATTTTACCCTGCACACATTTGAAACTATGAAAAGATTGAAAAATATTTCATATAATTCCTGTAAGCCAAAAACTTTAAATTTTTTATGTGGTTATAACTACCAATATTTTAATAAATATTTACCACACTTCTCGTGGGCCACCAATAAACTAGCTTTTGTTTTTTAATTCTCCATTTATGCTTGGGGATTCTGCATTTATACCTGAGATATTATCCCATTTTATTCTCCAATCCCATGTTTATATAAAAAAAAACCTTGAAATAAGTTTATTTATATAATTTTATAAACTATGAATGGATCTGCCCCCTTACATGGATAATATAAATGGTTAGGGACACATATTAGGTTTATGTTTGAATAATTAGTTTTAAAAACTATAAAATTATAGTTATTTTGTTATACAAATATGTTTTTTTATAAATTATAAAAGATTACTATAGTTTTAAGATATAGTATTTACATGAATTTATTAAAGGAATAGAAAGGACACTAGTTAAAGGGAGCATGCTAACTATAGATGACTCAGTAAAAATATGTTAAAAAAAAATCAATATTAGAGCAATTGCATTATTTTCCCCCATTTCATGAATTTTTAACCCCGAGCCAATAGGAAAATTTTAATTTTCTATTCTCAAGGAAGATTGTCTCCCTATGGGAGACTTTGTGATTTGAATTTTTACATGTTTACCCTGGAATTTAACTTTGGCCTGCACATATAATTTTCGTGCAAATACTAATTCTTCACAAAACACACACAATTTTAGTTCGCACAAAAAAAAGGAAAGAAGGTGCCTCGATCAATTTAAATACCCTTTCGAATTGGTTGAAAAAACCCATAAAAATTAAATAGATTAAATACAATAACTAAAATCTAACCTATTTAAATAAAACCTTGCTCTCATACCATGTTAGAAATTAGAGGATTCTGATTATTATGAATTTAATCAACCAACACATTTAAATATTAACATAAACCATAAAACATTAAATGTTAAACATTATGCAATGTAATAAATAAAATTACATAACATATTAATTAAGTAATACATACCAAAAGTAAGAACACAATGAAAAAGTTTTTATAGTGGACAATATCAAATAGGGTAAAAACCACTATGAAATAACATTTTACTTTCCAAGAACCAAACTTACATCTAGTAACTTCCACCTCCTCCTTTCAACCCTAATCACAAGGGTAAAACAATATTCACCTTTGATATTTCATTCAAATATATCAAATGAGGACTTATAGTCATTTCTATACTAGGTGATCGGGTATGTCTCCCAACCCACCTTTTCAACCTTATCGGTTGACACATATACCTAGGTTTATAATATTTAATATTAGAAATATAATCATTTCATAATATTAAATATTTAACCAAAAGTATATACCTAGGTTAACATATGTAATAATAGAGATATAAATATTTCATATTATTAAAAAGTAACCTATATATATCAGTGATGGACCCATATACATTAAAGGTTGGCAAGACCACTTAATCATTATGTTCCAACAGATTTTCCACAGGAAAACTTCAGAGAAGAAATCAAGGGTGTCACAGTACTCTCAAGCAAGAAATAGTTTACTTCTTGCCCTTATTATTTATTGCATTGGAATATTTTAATGATTGAATTCTCTGCAAATTATCATTCTGGTAAATAACACTTCTTGGGTAAATGAAGGACCTCTATTTTGTAATTTATAAATTACTTCGTGTTAGTATGTGGGGGTAAATAAATAAGGAGAAAAATAGTTCGATAGCTTCAGATTTGACCATGTCTGCCTCTGTCAAGCTTGGTGAATGAATATATGGGCGCATTTTTTGTTAATTGTTACATCAAAATCTTGAATTTGGGTATACTGAGTTGATACCCATTTCAAGATTTAGTTGAAATTAGATTTCAATTTGAATCCATTTTTTTTCCTCCCCGTATTGAACAGCATTGGGGGCCCTATGAATGGCTACTAAATATGCATGCATGCACTTGAGTTAATTCAATATGAAGTCTGATTAATACTCGTATGAGATTTAGTTGGTTGATGGGGTTGGATTACCTGGACCTTGGGATTCTTCCTAAAATAGCCATATTATATATATATATTATGTGTGTGTGTGTGTGTGTGTGTATACATACATACATGCATACATATATATACACACACACCGCGCGCGCACGCGCACACACACACACACACACACATATATATACATGTATGTATATGTATGTATGTATGTGTGTATACATTATGTATGTATACACACACACACACACACACACACACATATACTGAAACATGTAGTGGGTGGATAGGGCCTGGTGTCTTTTATGTTCTCATATAAACCCATCTAGGTTGCGTTATATGCATTTGTAAATCTGTATGTGGTGTGTATAGTCACCTCCTTCCTTAGAAAAATCTCGGACATCAATTTTTTTGTTGTTAAGTCTGATGTGGAAGCCGAACAATATATCTTCACATTCTAATACAAACCCTCTTCTGAGATTTTGTTTTAATGGCCTACATGAGTATAAGTTTATGTTGTTCTCTGTTAAGTATTAGCTTATTATACATGCATATAGTTGGGGAATGGACATAAGAATTCGTGTCCTAGGGGTTACATATAATCTTTCAAATTCCTAAAACCTGTATTGTGGCATGATGACATACTCGTTTAGTTTGAATAGGAAAATATCATTGCATATGTGGTAATTAAGGTATTTGATTTGTTAAAGTACTTGTACCATTTTCTTGGCCAAATAGTTTGTTTGAAGGAATAATGTCTATTTACTGATGTATGAAATGGAATATGTAAATGAATTTATGCAGTAACTATTAGAGAAATTATCATCTCGTCTTGAAGCAATACATGATTATTGTTTACTTACATGGAAGCAAGGTAGAAAATTTTGTGCAAAGAGTATTAAGAGGTCGTCTTCAAATATGGAAAAAAAATACAGTCTCACTAGTCTTCGAGGGACTACTAAAAAACTTCTTAACAATACCGAAAAATGAAAATCATTTTAGCCGATGACTATAAAATCATGTATGTATTCATAATTTTAATATTTATTGTATAAAATAATAATAAATAGCATAATTTTTTAAGATCTCACATTTTAATATCTTACCACTGAAAAATGTGGAGTTCAATATGGTTGAATGAAAAATATGGAGTAAAACAAAAAATCTTTAAGATTTCACTGTATTAGGTAACTATGCTTGGAAGGTATAGGCGGAAAGTAAATAAAATTACGAAGTGGTAAGTATATTATTATTCTATGAGTGTTACTAATTTGAAATCTGTCATTAAAGATATTTTGTTTCTTTGGGAGGCAATAAGAAAGAAAAGAAGGGAATGATGTCAAATCAGGGGAAATGTTATAAAGGTTTAACATAGGAATCTATCTTATATTTAGATATAATTATGTTACAAAAATACGTAAATATGTATACGTGATTTCCTCTTGAGATGGTACTTGAATGTATCAAAAAGGAAAGATTCAATAAACTCTTTTATTGATTTAGATATTCTGTTACTATAGAAATTTGATTATTGAAACATTATAGTGCTATAGATTATAAGGATAGGTAGAAGAATTTTTCATGTCAGCACTTTGTGACTGACCATGTATACCAATGTTGTTATTCCTTCTAAATTGAGGAATGAAAATTACTCTAAAGGGAAAATATAGTGACAGGGTCATCTGGAAATGACTACTTTTGTACTGAAAGATGCAAAATGAAATATAAACATTTGTACTAGATCAAAGTGAAATATTTCTTTGGAAAATTCTCTAAGGCTAATGAGCCAAATGTAATAATGATTAACATCTGATTAATAAAACTAATTTGATACTTGAGGTTGTGATTTACTTATACTGTTGATTATCCTTAAAAATATTTAATGTGAAATCAACGTCCTAAAATTCCATTATTAATTGAGAATGAGGAATTTATCAAATATACGTGTGAAATCAATGTATAATTGATCACGTTAGACAACATGAGTTTATAAAATTATAGTTGGAATAATATTCGGTCATATATACAGTAGTAATATAATTCATTATTAGGATAATGAATGGTGGAAGATATCCTTGTTGGGAATAAGGGACTATAAACCTTGTAGACATTGTTCCTTTTATAGTCTCCCTGCCGGCTATGAATAAGTAATATTTTATAAGATTATTATATAAATGAAGTATCTTTCAGTTGAGCATGGGAAGCTTTGGTGAAATGTTGTTAGTTATCATGTGTTGTATAAGGTAACTTAGGGAGTGCAGGTTACCTAACAAAACAACAAATACCATATAATAGCGTAGTGTTGAATGAGAGAGGAAAGTCATGTAGTACCAAGACTCAGAATAAGGGTACTCTATTAATGAAATCGATGCATGGATCATATGCTGAGTAATATGTTGTACTAGTGAGTGAATGAATATAACATATTAGTTAGAAAAAATACAAATAAATGTATTACAAATACTAGCTATGGAAATAGTTTAAAATAGATGTTGCTACTGTACTCGGGTGGTTATTTAGTTCAAATAAGAGAACATCTTGGGAATATTACTATGCTGGCAGAGTTATGCAGTAATTAAATTTACATCTGCAATTAGCAGTATAAAGGAATGTGTGGTACATCAATGAACTACAACCAAAATTTTGGGTTATCTTGTGATAGGACCTTACGTAGGATTCATTTGTTGTGAAAGTATCGTGAGATTTAGGGTAGCCTATCATGATTTAATTAATTACTTTGAAATAATTAAGATACGATATTCCAATTTAAGGCACTCGGCGGGCCAATTCACTATGTAACACCCACAAAAATGATGTTTTAGGAACACATTAAATCTTATATGCTTATCTAGAAGGTTGCGACAATTTTTGTTTTGTTTAAAGTTATAAGGTGGGAAGGGTGTCAATCCCTAAAGTACGTTAAATTAATTTTCACCAATAATCACTACTTTACAAAGGATGGACCAAGTATAAGTTAAATGATTAAATAGTCTTAATTTATCTCTATGGTCTATTAATTAAAATCAACTAAGAAGGTGCCATAATTTAATTTACTTGGTTAAATGTTTTTCTCCTCCTTAAATTAACATTCATACCCAAAATGATTAACCTTATACTTAGTTACTTTACTTTCATTATCTTAATAGATTTAATGTCCATTTTGTTAATTTTCTAACACATACTAGGAACTAAATAATGAATTTCCAAACCAAGGTATTTAAATGGCCTCATTCACCCATTTTCACATACCTTTAAATTGATTTAAAACACCCATAATATTCATTCCTACCAAATAATTGCAGGGTTGATCCTTAACCCTTGGATCAATTCAATTATGGCCACTAGATCTTAGGGTTCCAAACTAACCCTAAATATCCTTATGAATTCTTATTAAATAATTTTCTTTACCCTAGTATCCTCATTTGGTTTATTTTTTTTTTAATTTGCAGGTTGGAGAAATGGAAGCCATGTGAGAAAGAAAGGAAGAACTATGGAGGAATTTACAAAATCAAGATTAGTTTAGATTTAGGTTAAAGGTTTATTGGTGTAATGTCTCCCATTAAATATTGTAGAGGTTTCCACTCCAAATCTGGAGATGTTACAAAATTATTTTAATCTTGAGATCCCTATTTTGGATAAACCCTTCCTCCATTAATATGTATTAGATTGAGCAATTTTAATTATCCATTTGAAGATTTAATTGTTTTGAACAATGAAATTTTACCTTGATTTGCTTGCTGGAGGTTTCCTCTTTAATTTTTACAATCTTAAATTTTAGTTAGACTGTTAGGAAATAAGGGATAAAATATGCGGAATAATCCCTCACAGAATCGCAACAGTAGAAAGTAATATGCAGAAATTATTACAGATCTCAAATAAAATTACAGAGTAAAATAACACAACACAAAGAGACAGTATTTAACGTGGTTCACCCAATTTGGGCTACGTCCACCAAGAATCACTTGCTCAGATTTTATTACAAGCCACCTCTCTCTCAATACAATATCCAGATCCGTTTGGAGCTATGCTCAAAAAACTCTACAGAATTCACAGCCGAATTCAAAACACATCTGCAATACATTTGCTTGTTCCTCTATCATATGCATAAGACCATATAAATAGACAACTGCTTAAGCAGTTTTACAAAACCATGGGTATCAAAACCATGGGCACAACCCGTCCCATAAACCTATGGGTCAAAAAACTCGCCCATATGAGAAAAGAATGTTTCCCGATATTTCAGGTGCAATTTTTTGAGGCCAAAAAATTTACGCCTAATTTTTTTTTTTCGGGGGTTGCCAGCCCAGCCCCAAACCCCGGTAAGGATAGATGAAAAGTGTATAGTACTCTTAGTGTACAGTCTTCAACACTTTCACACATGAAAACAGGCTCCACAACCTAACATAGACTAAGTTAAAAATTACACAGGTGCAAATTTGTGTATTTTCACCACCAATGACAGAACTGCCACCCAAAGCAGGTCGGTGTTCCTAGGACCGCCGCCCCACTTGGGTGACGATTCAAGAACCACCGCCTTGACACAGCGGTGGTTTTGAGACTGCCACCTTTCCTGAGAGGTGGTTATGAGACTGCCAGTCTACACAAGACAACTGTAATGTTCCTTAGAAATAGAATCTTCAAATTTGAGATTTTTCAAAAAACAAAAATCACTAGAGTGTTTTAAAAGTCATTCTTAACTTAAATTTTGTACCTAAAGTTTCTAGTTGAAAAATTTAATCCATCTATTCATTCCATAGTAAAATTACTCATTTTAAAGTTTTTCATATTTTAATAGTAACAACAACAACTACAAGATCATTTTCATTTCAAGTCCAAAAGTAGAAATGAAACTAAATCTACTTCTAATGTTGTTTTTTTTCCTTACTACACAATGCAATATTTCAACATAATAATTTACTTGAAATTTATTACATCTTTCAATTTCCAGTACAACCATTTGTTCAAATAACTACTAATAAATTTGTTCCACATTCAAGGTTTCCAAGCATACACTATTAGTATTTTAAAACTTCTATGTTCTTTCTTTCCCTTTTACAATAATATAACTTCAACAATGATAATGAACTTTCTTTTCCTTGAGCATAGCTCATTTCTTTTAATGCAAAGAACTTACTTTCTCACAATACAATTTAAACTAAACTTTAAACATGATTTCCATTTTGATTCATTTCTTTACATACTACAATTTGAGGAGAAAGGAAATTTTACAATTCCTCAATGAGATTCCTTCAAAATAATAATACAACTTGGTAAATGAAACTTACAATGCAACATTTCTTTAAAAAAATACAATACTACAAGTCTTCCACCTTAAGTGGGAATAACAAGAAGGTTTTCTCATAAGGAAGGATTTCTTTTGGACATCAACAAATGCTCTGGAAGTTTCACATCACTAACGAGAGCTCCACCATGTCTTCACTTGATCACAACAACAAAAATGGGGGAGAGGTAACATTCTCCACATAACCAATAATCCAATGAGGAGAATAAGATATCATCTTCATTGGCCCCCAAGCCCCAACCACAATGCAAAAAATGATGGATCCAACTCATGGAAATAATAAAAATCTCCACATCACAATACAAATATTTCACAACCATACCAAATCACAATCAACATAAACTACAATAAAAAGAAGGAAACTAACAAAATATCCAAGGCTTCAAAAATACATTGCCAAAGGAGTAAGGATCTATGAGGAGATCACTTAAGCCTCCCAATGGGAATTAGGTGCCCACCTTAAAACCCTCTAATATACATCAAAAAAATCCTACACAACTCTTATGCCTCCCTAAAGATCCTCTTATGCCTCCCACGTTCTCTTATGCCTCCCTACTACCTATTATGCCTCCCTCATAGAAACCAAGTAAGAAATGGAAGCATTTTCTTGTCCAAGGTGGGGCACATAACCCAACGCCCTCCCAAAATGTGAAATAAACTCGTATGCCTCCCTACGTATAATATCCCCATAGTCACCTCCTACACCACACTTAGGCAATCTACCGAAGCACCCAACAAGCATACCAAAACACTCAATAACATACACATATTAACAAATAAAAGAAACAATTAATCAAGAGTGTAGCTCTTATCTTTCTATGGTAGATATTGATCCAAGAGTCACACACCAAGTTCCTTCAAGCCCACTCTAACACCAAATAAGCTCCAAAAAAATCCACAAGCACTCCAAAATTCTCCAACTCCAAAATACAAGAGCACCCAATGAATGAAGTAACCCCCAAATTAAAAAAAGAACTAGCATACATAGAAAAGGGAGAGAGGAGGGTGAGGTGGATCCTTGTAGGATGCCACATTACTTATCCTTGACTCCACCTCACAATTCAAACCTTAACCCCAATGCACAATAAATTGGTAGTTGAGAGGAATGAATTACCTCTTACACACACAATCCAAACCCACACCCCTTAAGGACAAACTTTAAAAATCATGTAATAAAAGTGCAATAAATGTCACTTTTGTCTTACAAAACACATAATGGGGTCTATTTTTGACCCCCAATCCAAATGTAGGGTTTGTATAAGAAAATAAGAGGTGTGGGACAAGTTTAACTTGTCCCAAAAGCCTCCAAAATTGGCTGTTAAGGCCAAATCCAAATTTCCAAGAAGGGGTGGAGTGTACAACACTCAAGGCCACATACACTCAACTTAAAACACAAAGACCAAAGACCCAACTAATCCATTAAATGATTCCCTTTGTGACATCTACAAAATTATTTTAGTAATATGATTAATTAAATTAATTAAGACACATAAAAAAATAATGATAAAAGGGAAATACACCACAATTTAAATCACCTATACCAAAAATTAATTAAAAGAAAATAAGAAACTACACATAAACCATTGGTCACAGTTGGAGGTAATTTCCCCCCATGGGGACCGCTCAAAAACAATTCAAACAAACACAACATAACACATGTTGCCATGGTGACCATTGTTGAATCCATCTAACATTCTGATGTGGTTGGTCTCCAATTCCCCTTTGATTGTTGTGATATAACACCTAAAAAACACACAATACCTCCTTCGGCTTCGTGAATGCATCAAAACATCCAAGATAAAATATATAAATATAAATTGACAACCATCCACATATAAATTAAATCATTATCTAGACAAGTAATGTTATTATTTTCAATTTCTTACAAGATCTCAATTATACATTTCATCAATACTAATAAGAACACCAGATTATTTCAACTATTAAAGCCTACTCAATATGATAAGAATGTCAAATGTCAGATTATATAAATATGTCAATAACACATCATCATCAATATAAAATGTTTCTAATAATCCACACACATCATACTTTGAATCGAAATCTAATAATCGTCCAAGTATCTCTATCATATAACATCATGCTATGTCAAAATGATACAATTATATCCATACATATAGTCAACAACATCAAAATCAAATATAGTAAATATCAAAGGGAAGTGGGCACTACTTACCCCTCCCATTAGACTCGAATTCCTCCTGGAAGTCACTGGAATACGTGTGGAAATTGGACTCGTAGAAATGTAGCATCCTCCCATGTAGTAATAGTCTCATCATACCTGTCTGACTGGAATCGAACCTAGTCAATATCTCTACCTCAAAGGCCCAAGTTCATGCACTCTAGAATATAGACGAGCTCCACTATCATCTTCCCTTGATCCTACACCTGCAATGCGGTCTAATCTAATACATGAGAAGGATCGGAAATGTATCTTTTAAGTAAAGAAATATGAAAAACATCGTGGATGCGAGACAAGCTAGGTGACAATGCTAGATGGTAGGTAAAAGGACCGATACACTCCAAGATCTAAAAGGGACCGAAAAATCTAGCAGCATGCTTAGAGCCTTTTCCATAATAGATAGGGCTCTTATGGGGCTTGACACAAAGAAATACCTTCGTGCCCACCTCAAAACTATGATCAGTCATATACTGATCCGTATACTTCTTCTGCCTGTCTTGTGCCTCCTGTAATCTCTACCTGATCATGACAACCTATTGCACCATATCCTATAATAAAGCTTGCCTAAGAGAAACCCTGTCCTCCAACCTATCCTAACTAAGAGTGTCCTACACTCTCTACCATACAATGCCTAGAAATGAGCCATGCCTATCAAACTTTGAAAACTATTGTTGTAAGAAAAATCTACCAGATACAAGTACTCCTCCCACCTCAACTAATAGTCCATGACTTACATCCTAAGAATGTAATCCAATATATGATTCACCCACTCAGTCTATCCATCTGTCTCAAGGTGATAGGATTTACTGAAATTGATCTTCATCTCAAGTGCATACTGCATCGTAGTCCAGAAGTGGGAAGTGTACAAGGGATCATGGTCACAAATGATCTTCTGTGGAATCCTGTGCAATCTAACAATTTCATTAAGATATACATGTGCCACTGCACTAGCTATGTAGGTGGTATTCACCGGAGAAAAATGAACCACTTTCGTCAATTTATCCACTGTGACCATGATGGCGTCATGGTGGTATCTCGACGTCGGTAACCCAACTATAAAATCCATTAAAATGGTGTCCCATTTCCACTCCAGTATGATGTGAGGGAAGAGAAGGCAAGCTGGATGTTGATGCTCAGATTTCACCTTCTGACACTCTAAACAGCATGACATGAACTTAGCCATGTCTCTCCATAGTCCCCTCCAATTGTATAATTGTCTCAAGGTGGCGTGCATCTTCTTCACCCTGGGATGGGTTGAATGAAGTGCATGATGCGCCTCTTTCAAAATTTCTTGTCTCAAGTCTTCGTCTCTAGGAACATATATCTAAATTTTTTTCTTGAGAATTCCACTTGTCTCTAATAAAATCCATCAAATCTCCCCTCAAGGGGTATTTAAGACTCAATCTCTGCTTTGGCTGCAAGGTAGAAACTGTCATGAGGAAGCTACTACAAAATCCTACTCCACAAATTTGTACCCACTAAAGTATCCATAGCCACATATCTCCGTCTACTCAGGGCGTCTACAACCACGTTCTCCTTCCCCTTCACATGCTCTATCTCCATGTCGTACTCACAAAGTAACTCCATCCAACACTGCTCACGAGTGTTGAGATTGGGCTATGTGAAGAAGTGGCAAAGAATCGAGTGATCTGTCCTATGTGTAAATATTTCGCCAAGAAGGTAGTATATCCACCGCACCAAGGCATGCACAACTGCTGCAAGCTCAAGATCATGAGTCTGATAATTGAGCTCATAATATTTGAGTTTGTGAGAGTCAAATGCAACTACTCTTCCCACTGCATCAACACACCTCCAAGTCCTGCCAAAGAAGCATTTATGCAAGTAAAGAAATTATTCTAAGGGTCTGGTACTACAAGAATAGGTGTTTTTGTGAGGAATTCCTTCAATGTCTTGAAGGCTTTCTCACATCTATCTGACCATACAAACTTCTTCCCTTTCCACTGAAGGGAAGTGATGGGTGTACGTAACCTGAGAATTTTTTTTGTACAAATCACTTGTAGTATCCTACCAAACCCATGAAGCCATGCGCACCTTGGTCACACTAGTGGGTGCTCACAATCCATAATAGCTCGAATCTTGGAAGGATCGACTGTGCGATACCTTCCCTAGAAATGATGTGGCCCAAATACTACACCTCTGTCTGAAAGAACACACACTTCTCCAGGTTCCCGTAAAGCTGCTGCTCACGAAGACACTGAAGAACCTGGAGAAGGTGACCCTTGTGCTCCTCATGCGTAAGTGAGTATATCAAGAATGTCATCATCGAAGATGAGCATGAAGTGATCCAAAAATGTCCTAAATACCCCATTCATCAAGCTCATGAAAACTGTAGGGGAATTTTATCAGACCAAAAGGAACCACTGTGAACTCGTAGTGGCCATATCTCATACGAAAGGCGGTCTTATGAATATCTTCCTCTATGATCCTCAACTGATGATACCCTGACTTAAGATCTATCTTGGAGAATATTATGGCCCCCTTCATCTGATCAAATAAATCATCAATGCGTGGAAGGGGGTAACCATTCTTGATCATTACTTTGTTCAGTTAGCGGTAATCAATACACAAACCGCAGGATCTGATCTTATTCTTTACAAAAGATCAATTGGTGCACCCCAAGGGGATACACTAGGATGGATTAGGCCTTTCTCCAAAAGGTCTTCAAGCTGCAACTTGAGCTCACAGATCTCAGGTGTAGTCATCCAATAAGGTGCTCATGAGATAGGCTCTACACCCGAAACCAGATCTATGTGAAAATCTATCTCACGTGGGGGAGGTAACCCCCGTAGTTCCCCTAGAAATACATAAGAAAACTCTCTCAATATGTGATGGTCATTAAGAGATGGCCCACTGGACCCATCCTCAGATCTATCACTAACCGTAACAACATACATCTAGTAACCTCGTCGCACACACCGCTTAAGGTGCATAGCAGAGATGGTGTAGATGGAAACTAGCCTCCTTACTCCTGCTATCAATGACTCAACTCCTATATCATCTGTACATGAAATATTCTTATGGTAACAATCCACTCTAGCTCTGTGTGTAAACAACCAGTCCATGTACAAGATGACTCCATATGAAACCAACGGAAGGATACGAAGATCCGAGGTAGTGGTGAAGGGTCCCAAATCCACTACACACTCCTTAACTAAGGATTTTACAAAAATGTTGGCTCCAGAAGCCATCATTACATCCCAACTAAGCCCCTGCCTAACTTCCACCAGCCTGTAACGATATACTAAAGATGGTGCAATAAATGAATCAGATGAACAACAATAAAACAATATAGAGGTGGGAGTACTGCAAATGCTACCTATAGTCTCTATCATGGTACTCTAGTTCTTAGCCTAGTGGTTCTCGATCGCTATGTAGATCCGATGGCTACATCCCATGTCTCCAACCATAGGATTTGAAATTTTTTCCTTACCCTTATTACTAGGGTTTTGTGGGCACTCTCTCCAATGATGTACAATAATGCCACAACTATACCAGCTTATTGGTCCTCTCCAATGAGATGTAGCTCCAACCGGTACTCTAAAGGTCTATGTTGTGGATCTTGATGATCTGGCTATGGACTGGTGAGGTCTCTATTGACAAGCTCCTACTAACTGAGCTCTTGGTGTACCCTGTGTCCTAATGGGACCCCTAGGAGGAGGCCCCATACTTTGTCCCCTTTAATCGTCGAATCTCTGAGAAGGTCTAAATGGTGGACAAGTCTACTACTACTGAGGTGGATGTTGTGGTGGCTTGAATGAATACTATGTAGAACTATTTCCACCATGAGGAGGAGGAGATGACCCCCTCGACTTGTTATCCTGCATCTATTGGTTACGGCTCCGCACTCTATCCCTAGCCTGCTACGTCTTCCCCTGTGTCTCCTCTACAATATAGACCTTCTCCATGGCCTCTGCTAAGGTCTGTGAGCATTGAATGTGCACCGCACCACCCAAATCCAAATTCAGGCCCTTGATGAACCTGTGAATCTAGACCTGCTCGTCCTACATATAGTTTACATATTGGAGTAGGTCCATAAATCAACTCTCATACTCAGCTAAAGTCATAGATTCCTAACGGAGATCATGGAATTCATCTATCCTCTGTTGAATAAACCTCCTGGATAAATACCTATTCCTAAACTGCTCCTCAAAGAGCTCCCAGGTAATTGTCTCTGAGTCAACATGGAGCTTCTACTCCTTGCTCCTCCACCAGACATTTGCTCCATCCCTCAGAAGATGGATCGCAACATGAAATTTTGTGTTACTAGTACAAGGGAAGAGCTTGAAGCATCCGCTCAAGCTCACCAACTAGGCATCTACCTAAAAACCACCTGTATCTCTAGAATAGTGAGACAGACATAGCTTTAGGATCTCCCTGATATGGTCTGCAGCTAATAAATGATGACCCCTAGGTCTCTTTGCATGGTCCTCCCTATGCCTAGGGCTCCTAGATATGTCCATGTGTCTTGAAATCCTATCTCCATGTCCCCTCTGTGGTGACTCTGCCCTTGCTGACTCTACGTGGGAGTTCTCTTCCCTATGCTCCTCACTGTGCCGAGGGGATGCACGAGTGTCAACTGATGGCTCCCTATCCTATCTAGCAAGTTGTCCACCTAAGGACCCTCCATGTATAGTGGCATTAACGTCCTGAAGCATTTGTAATATTTGAGGTAGAATGGCCGCTACCACCTGATTTGGAGGTGGAAAGTCTAGATCTATGTGTAAGAACCACTCATCTAGTCCGCATCTCCTGTAAAGACCAAGGCAAGAGTTAGTTCACCATTCTAGGTTTTTGTTGCAGTTTTCTAGGATTTCTATATTATAAAATTATCAGACAATGTTGTTTTCTAGGTCTAAAAAAATATATTTGGGCTAGGTTAAATGTTCATGTCTTGTTTTTTCCAGTGTGCCCATGGATCCAAGCTTTCAACCCATGGCTTTGATACCAAGTGTAACACTGAAAAAAATGATGTTCTAGGAACACATTAAATCTTATACACTTATCCAGAAGGTTGCGACAATTTTTTTTTTTTTTTAAGTTATAAGGTTGTAAGGGTGTCAACCCCAAGTGTATGTTAAATTAATTTTCACCAATAATCACTACTTTACAAAGGATAGACCAGGTCTAAGTTAACTGATTAAATATTCTTAATTTATCTCTAAGATCTATTAATTAAAATCAACTAGGAAGGTGCCATAATTTAATTTACTTGGTTAAATGTTTTTCTCCTCCTTAAATTAACATTCATACCCAAAATGATTAACCTTATACTCAGTTACTTTAGTGCCATTATCTTAATAGATTTAATGTCCATTTCATTAATTTTCTAACACATACTAGGAACTAAATAATTACTTTTCACACCAACGTATTTAAATGGCCCCATTCACCCATTTGCACATACCTTTAAATTGATTTAAAACACCCATAATATTCATTCCTACCAAACAATTGTAGGGTTGATCCTCAACCCTTGGATCAATTCAATTGTTGCCACTAGATCTTAGGGTTCCAAACTAACCCTAAATATCCTTATGAATTCTTATTAAATCCTTTTCTTTACCTTAGTCTCCTCATTTGGTCTACTTTTTTTGTTTAATTTACAGGTTGGAGAAATGGAAGCCATGGGAACAAGAAATAAAAAACTATGGAGGAATTTACAAAATCAAGCTTAGTTTAAATTTGGGTTCAAGGTTTATTGGTGTAATGACTCCCATTGAATATTGTAGAGGTTTCCACTCCAAATCTGGAGATGTTACAAAATTATTTTTATCTTGAGATCCCTATTCCATTAATATGTATGAGATTGAGCATTTGTAATTATCCATTTGAATATTTACTTGCTTTGAAAAATGAAATTTTACCTTCATTTGCTTGTTGGAGGTTTCCTCTTTAATTTTTAAAAGCTTAAATTTTATTTAGACCAAGTTAAAAATCACACAGGCGCGGATTTGCATTTTTCTACCGCTAGTGACAAAATTGCCGCTCAAAGCAAGTCGATGGTCCTGTTCCTTAGAAACATAACCTTCAAATCCAAGATGTTTCAAAAAACAAAAATCACTAGAGTTTTTTAAAATGTCATTCTGAACTTAAATTTATGTACCTAAAGTTTCCAGTTGAAAATTTTAATCTATCTATTTATTCCATAGTAAAATTACTCATTTTAAAGTTTTTCCTATTTCAATAATAACAAAAACAACAAGATCATTTTCATTTCTTTCAACATTTTTTCTTTCAATTCCAAAACTAGAAATGAAACTAAATCTACTTCTAATGTTGTTGTTTTTCCTTACTACAAAATGCAATATTTCAACATAATAATTTACTTGAAATTTGTTGCATCTTTCCATTTCCACTATAACCATTTGTTTAAATAACTACTAACAAATTTGTTCCACATTCAAGGTTTCCAAGCATACACTATTTGTATTTTACAACTTCTATGTTATTTTTTTCCCTTTTACAATAATATTACTTGAATAATGATAATGAACTTTCTTTTCCTTATACATAGTTCATTTCTTTTAATGAAAATAACTTAGTTTCTCACAATACAAATTTTAACTAAACTTTTTAAACATGATTTCTATTTTGATTCATTTATTTACATACTACAATTTGAGGAGAATGGAAATTTTACAATTCCTCAATGAGAATCCTTCAAAATAATAATACAACTTGGTAAATGAAACTTACAATGTAACATTTCTTTAAAAAAATACAATACTACAAGTCTTCCACCTTAAGTGGGAATAACAAGAAGGTTTTCTCACAAGGAAGGATTTCTTTTGGACATCAACAAATGCTGCAATTTTCACATTACCAACGAGAGCTCCACCATGTCTTCACTTGATCACAACAAAAAAAAAATGGGGGAGAGGCAACACTCTCCACCCAACCAATAATCCAATGAGGAGATTAAGCTATCATCTTTGTTGGCCCCCGAGCCCCAACCACAATTCAATAAAACATGGATCCAACTCATGGCAACAATACAAAGATTCCATATCACAATACAAATATTTCACAACCATACCAAAACACAATCAACACAAACTACAATCACAAGAAGGAAACTAACAAAATATATAAGGCTTAAAAATGCAAATCCAAAAAAGCAAGGATCTATGGGTAGATCACTTAAGCCTCTGAATGGGATTTAGGCTCCCACCTTAAAACCCTCCAATATAAATCTAAAAACCCCTAAATAACTCTTATTCCTCCCTCAAGATCCTCTTATTCCTCCCAAATTCTATTATGCCTCCCTATTATCTCTTATGTCTTCCTCATAGAAAACCAAGTAAGAAATGCAAGAATTATCTTGTCCAAGGTGAGGCACCCAACCCCAACTCCCTCTAAAAACATGAAATAAAATCTTATGCCTCCCTACATATAAGATCTCCATAGTCCCATCCTACACCACACTTAGGAAATCTACCCAACCACCCAACAAGCATACCTAAACACTCATTAACATAAACATATTGACAAATTAAAGAAACAATTACACAAGAGTGTAGCTCTTACCTTTCCATGGTAGATCTTGATCCAAGAGTCACACACCAAGCTCCTTCAAGCCCACTCCAACATCAAACAAGCTCCAAAAAAAAATCCACAAGCACTCCAAAATTTTCCAACTCCAAAATACAAGAGCACCAAATGAATGAAGTAACCCCCAAACAAACAAAAGAGCTAGTATAAATAGAAAAAGGAGACATTTGGTGAGGTGGCTCCGTGTAGGATGCCACATCACTTATCCTCAACTCCACCTCACAAGTCAAACCTCAACCCCAATGCACAATAAATTGGTGGTTGATAGGAATGACAAACCTATTACACACACAATCCAAACCCACACCCCCTAAGGACAAAATTTAAAACCCATGTAAGAGAAGTGCAATAAATGCCACTTTTGTATTACAAAACACATAATGTGGTCTATTTTTAACCTCCAATCCATAGGTAGGGTTGGTATAAGAAAATATGAGGTGTGGGACAAGTTTAACTTATCCCACAAGCCTCCAAAATTGGCTCTTAAGGCCAAATTTGAATTTCCAAGAAGGGGTAGAGTGTACAACACTCAAGGCCACATACAATCAACTTGAAACACAATGACCAAAGACCCAACTACTCCATTAAATGTCTCCATTTTTCACATCTACAAAATTATATTAATAATATGATTAATTAAATTAATTAAGACACATAAACCAATTAATGATAAAAGGGAAATACAACACAATTTAAATCACCTATACAAAATATTAAATAAAAGAAAAGAAGAAACTAGACATAAACCATTGGTCACAATTGGAGGTAATTTTCCCCCCCATGAGGACCCCCCTAACAACAATTCAAATGCACACAACATAACACATGTTGTCATGGTGACTATTGTTGAATTCATCTAGCATTTCGATGTGGTTGGTCTTCAATCCCCCTTTGATTGTTGTGATATAATGCCTAAAAAACACACAATACCTCCTTCGGTCTCGTGGCGTACGTCAAAACAATCCAAGATAAAATATATAAATATAAATCAACAATCATACACATATGAATTAAATCATCATCTAGACAAGTAACATTATTATTTTCAATTTCTAACAACATCTCAATTCTACATTTCATCAATATCAATAAGATACACTCAGATTAGTTCAACTGTTAAAGTCTACTCAATATGAAAATAATGGTTGAATTTCAAAATATATAAACTATGTCAACAACACATCATCATCAATATAAAATGTCTCTAAGAATCCACACACATCATACTATGAATCAAACTCCAACAATAGTCCAAGTATCTTTATCATATAACATCATGCTATGTCAAAATGATACAATAATATCCATACATATAGTCAACAACATCGAAATCAAATATAATAAGTGTCAAAGGGAAGTGTGCACTACACACTATGGCTGCTACCTAGTCATATCCATTTAATGATGATGGTCGTTAATTGGATATTGTTGCTTAGCATCTATATTGAGTTGCCTTGTCAAGTCCCTCAAATTGTGACAATCGTAATGCATTTAAGAACAAGCTTCGTTAGAGTTGTAAAGTTGAATTGAATTGCACATATATGTACCCCAATGCCACCGTATGATGGCTACGGGAAGGGAAGCGGTCCAGTAATGATGTAAATCATTATGGAGACACTTACCTTCCCATAAATAACCTAAGCTGACATAGTGGTACGTCCTCATGCAGGTTAACCTGATTTTTTTACCTTGAATGAGACTTATAACTATTCATAACACCACTATCTAGTCCTAATCCAGATAACATAAATTAACATGGTGGAATTCAAGTTCCTAATGATGAGTGTTCTGTCACTGATCTGAGCATGGTATACATGTCTCAAACACTATGGCCGGACTAGTGTAAGTTGCTAATTACAATATCATGATTTCACCAAGATCTAAATGTAGGATGTTAGATGGGATTTGATGATGAATACCTATGTATAATCTTATAATGTAATATTTGACTATCTTTGATAGATTAAATAAATCATTAGTATACTTTGTATACACACTCGCAAAAAGTAATCTATGAGGGGAGGGTTACTAACTGACTCATGCAACTACACATGGTTTATGACTGTTATAGGATGGATTGACTAAGATGATGTTAGTTCTAAATCATGAGAATTTAGAAAAAGGAAACATAATATAGGAACTTAAGATTTATGTTGGATTTAAATCAATGCAGCATGAAATTAAATAATACAAAAAATCCTAGAAATGAAGTGAAAAAAGAGGTTGTTATGGGTTTTTCCACCAAGAGATTATGTGAGTGACACTTAATAAGAGCTAAAAATATAAGAAGAACCACAAAACCAAGGAAGTGAGCATTATCTAGATGCATATGAAGGTAGGATCATTAGAGCTATCTCAAGAATTGAAAAATGAACCAAGGTGGAAGTTCCTAGCTTCTTAGGAACTTTGAATCCCTAGGAATTAATAAATTGGCTTATAAATATTTAAAAATAGTTTGAGTTTGATGATGTGGATGACATAAGGAGAGTGAAAATGGCTCAAGAAAGGTTGAAATATCATGTGGCTCTATGGTGGAAGGAAGTAGAAAATGAGAGAAAATGAGAGAAATAGAATGGTTGGTAAGTTGAAGGGAAAGTTTTTACTTGAAAATTACTAATTGAAATTGTTGAAGTAGCTACAAAACTTAAAATTTTTTGGAATGAAACAAAAATAAAAAAATCAACAGTTGAGAAGTAGAGAACACATACTACATCAAACAACAAAAATATATGTTGCTAGGAAATGGGTAAGGGTAGGATACACAGATACATCGATTTAAAAAAACCCATGGGTACGATATTTCTTAGATATGTCCATACATATCTATTAAAAATTGTGTGTGTGTGTGTGTAATTCTACTCATTTTTTAGTTGTAAGAAATACAAAACTTCAAAATTAATAGTAGGATCAGCGTTAAAAACATTCAATATACTTAAGACTTTACATTTTCATTGATCAAGTAGTTTTCATACATATGATATACAAATATCATGTCAACATGAATACAAACAAATCTTGAAAAATATACTAGGATCAATGTTCCAAACATACAATATACTTAAGATTCTACATTTCATTGATAATGTGGTTGCCATACATATGATATATGAATATCATGTCAACATGAATAAAAATAAATTTAGAATATATCATCTGGATTTTCCTTAAAATCAAATTCTTGCAAGTCACTCGTGCGAGCTCCACTCTCATTAGTTTGGTTATTCACTCATTGTTTGAATGCCATCTTCGCCATCAAATATTGAAAGTTACATAGGAGTGCATCCGGAGGCATCTAGGTCTCTGGTATTTGGAATAAAATACCAAATTTTGCGAGGACTTCTAACATAGTCCTCATATTTGTGTGACAAGAGGTGCAAATTGGAATGCACAATTACCAAATCCTCAACTTTTTTAGATGTAACTTGTTTCATTTAACGAATTGGATTAAGGTATAAGTACTCCAATTCCACTATTCGTAAGAATTACTAGCCACATATTACTAAAAAAACATTTGAAATATCAAATTAGTAACATAACAAGAATGCATGAAAAAATATCCGAATACATAAAATTTAAAATTTTTAATGATTATAAATTTATCAATGTTATACATGTGAAAGAATTTTTATGGGAATAGATCATAAGTACTTGGCATCATGGCCATGTACACACCACCATTTGGTTGGGGTCATGGTTTACTTGTTGAAAATATCCTCAATCTCTCTCATGTTGCCTTCTAAAGATACAAACATGCCCATTTCGTTTTGGACCACATTGACTATAGATGGATCAAGAAAAAGTATTCTAAATGTTGACATGGTTCCATTTTTTACTTCGAAGTCAAAGGATGGTGATTAACTATTAGGTAGCCAAAGTATTTCAGAGCTATAATACTTGGGTTTCAGTGCATAAACAAAGATATGTAATGGGGTGGTCATTATATTCCACCTCTTCATGACCACATTGTTGACCACATTGTAGAAGGTCTCCTCTAGATCTTGCTAGTTTGTTTGTAGGACCTCTCTCACATGTTTAAGCATAGAATCCATTCCATCATATATCTCTCACGTGCATGTTACATCAATATCTATGTATCTAATTATGGAAAGAATGGGCTCAATAAAACTGAGCAAGTACTTAACCTTGGCCCACTACTCATCATCAAGGACTAATGATTTTACCTTTGTAGCTTTATCTTTATTTGACTGCCTCCATATTTTCCAAATATTGTTAATCACCAAACTGCTTAAATACTCTTTCACCCTTCACAAGTCGTCTCATAAAGAGTGTCTGAGAGGAAAATCTTGTTTCTGCAACCTTCAACAACTCTAACCTAGAGAATCTCCTGAATATGGCTTGTGTCATATGATGGTTTCTTTATAAACATCTGAATGTCATTTGTATTGGTGTAAATTATCTCAATCTACGGTATTTCCCAAATCTTTTAGAGCATCAAATTAAGGGAGTGGAAAACATAAAGGGTCCAAAATATGTTATCGTACTACTCTTTATAATCAATCATGTTACTTTACATTTTTTAACATTTTCCGTGATGACTTGGAAAACATTTTGGGGGTCCACCGACTCAATAGCTTCTATCAAAATGTCAGAAATAAATTGTGCATCTTTGACTTTCCCTCCACAGTCAATGGCTTTTAGGAACATATTGCAACAAAATTTATTAGGGGTCTATTTCTAGCATATTTACATCCATTTGAAATGATAGAAACCCCTAAAAACTTCCATGAAACTCTAATTGGATGTAGAGAGATGTGAATGTGTTCCACTCCCTTTTCCAAGAGTGAGGTTCGAAACTTTTCCATTTTTACCCTTGTGAAGCTTCATTGATAGCCTTTACCATTTGCTGCCAATATGGAGACCTCAATCCATTAAAGGGCATCCCACACACATAAATGCATTGTTTAGTACCTCATTAGCAATATCCCTCTTTTCATTATTAATTGTTTTTTCAATACTCTTTTTGGATTTTTTCGTGAGGTCTCTTGACTCTCTTCATCAAAATAGGTATCAAGTGGATGAATTTGAGTTTTAAGGCCTTCTTTGCAATGGAATTATTTTAGATCAATGTATTTCACATTATCTATCAATCTCCTCTTGCTCTCTCAGGTACTTTGTCATTCCTCTTTTGATATTTTGGGACACTTCTTTATCCCCACATGTCCAACCCCAGTCAAATACATTTTCATTCAACTATATGAGTATTTATATTGAGCATGACAACCATGAAATATCTAAATCTAAACCCCACCACCAAGGTATTCTACCACTTTCACATGTCTCCAAAGAGGAGAATGAGGATCATGTTTCACAATAGCTGATGTGTTTTCAAAAGCTTGTGGGCCTTGCAATCCAACTAAAGAAAAATTTTTTGCCATCCTAATATGTTTTTGATCGCCAAGATCACCTTAACGACATGAGGTGAGGTCCTACACAAAGTTAGGATATTAAAAAAAAATTAAAACATTTTACCTTAACAAAAATAATAAATTAAAAAACAATGACTTATTAATTTCTAAGTGATGTCATCCTAATCTATTTTTGACCACCAAGATCACCATAAAGGTGCAAGGTGAGAGCATACATAGAGTTAGGTTGTTTAAAAAATTAAAAACATTTTGCATTTTCATAAATAAATTATTTATGTTATCCTAATCTATTTTTGATCAGCAAGATCACCATAACAGTGCGAGGTGCGAACATACACAAAGTTCAAAAGTTAAAAAGATTTTTTTTCCTTTTTACATAAAATTTAAAAAATAAAATAAAATTAAAAAAACTTTCCAATTATTAATTCAAATTTTTCTAAGTGATGTCATCCTAATCTATTTTTTATCACCATTTTCACGATAAAGGTGCAAGGTAAGAACATACTCTGAGTTAGGAAGTTAATTTTTTTTATAAAAAAATTCCTTTACATAAATCAAATGATAAATGCTATAATATTAATTATTAATATTGAACAATGCATTTAAAAATTGAAAATAACAATATTTAGTAATTATTAATTTAGAATTTTCTAACCATGCCATCCTAATATGTTTTTTTATCACCAAGATTACTACTTTTCACATCTGGGACAAAATGATTCAAACCTTCGCAATAAGAGGACCAAAACTTGATGCTTTTGTTGTTCTACCTCATCCTAGGAGGAGGGACAAAGATCACCACAAAGGTGCGAGGTGAGAGCATACAAATATTTAGGATGTGTTTAAACCCTAGCTTTTAAAAAACATGCTATAAAAATAAATTTTAAATACTATAAAAAAAATAAAAGGCTAAATTAAATAAAAATACATGTAAGTGTAGACAAGGGTAGCAAGTAAACAATGTTACCTCTAAATGTAGATCATTGTTGTAATATAATTCTAACAAACGTTGCGTCCAAACGTGATGTCTCCTCCAAATGTGACGTATCCTCTTTTGAATGAACAATGAAAATGTCTTCCTCTCAATGATTGCTTCCTCTAAACAAACTTGAACTCCTTGCAATGGTTGGCTGCAAAAAAATCCTCCTTCCAATGTTTTTCTCCTCTTCGATTTCTCTTTGGCTATTTTCTCATACACTTGCAAAAATCAATAATGAATTGTTTGTGTGACTTGAAATAAATGGTTGAGTACTTTTTATAGCTTTTTGAGGAGTTTCGGGTTTAATATTTTATTAGTTTAAGTGTTAGGGTTTTATTTTTGGTCATTGACCAAGTCAAAAAAAAACTTTTTTGGCCCCCCCCACCATCTAAATCTACGAATTCACTTTGGATATGACATTGTATGTCTCGAGCACACCAAAACATACCTGAGACGTATCTTGTCATATCCACAAATAATTTGTACCTGTACATGCACGTATCCATACCGAATATGTATCAAGTAGGGTATGGGAGGCTACGGGACGAACCTTGGCAACATAGACAAAAAGGACACAGGATATTCCTTAAAAAAAACCAATGTGAAAAACCTTTAGCAAATTGAGGATGTGCTTCCTTATGTCAATTGAATCAACAAGATTGCAACCAAGGTTTCCTTAGATCAATCAGGATTGTGGGACTGTATCAATTCCTTTACCATGCTTCTTCTCACTTTCTTTATTCTACAACTTACTCAATATACTTCATCATCTCTCCCAGAGGCATTATGAATGTACACATCTAAATATATAAAGAATATGTAATTGAAAGAGCTCAATGGGCATTTATAAGCATACATTAAATCAATAAAATAATATAGAAGATTCAAAACTCCATATATCTTGACATTCGAGATGTGGAACACCATAGCCTCCATTCAAGGTTGTTGGTCTTCTTATATGTTACATTCATGCTTTGGTGGTTTACACATACAAGACACATTTGATGGCCGTGGAATATACTAGATACATTCAACAAATTTTGAATCTTCCTTATACATTTGATGGCGAATAGATTACCTTAACAAAATTTTAAGCTAAATAATGTGCAGCCTCAAATTCAGAGATGCTAGAGGGGTTTTTGAGGATTTTGACCATATCCTTAAATCTTCCATCAACTTCATCCAACATTATTTAAATTTCATTTTCTTGCATCATTGTTTTGAGTCATCAATTTTTTTCGATTGAATGGTGCATATATTTTAAGTGTCTATTTGGTTATACAAAACATCCAATTAAATCACCTCTGAATTTAATTATTTCACTTGATCAATTTATAATCATATCCCCCCAAAAGCTCATACATTGAAAATTCGGTCATACCTTCTACCTACTATATGAGATTTCATTTTTTCTTACCTCTCCATAGAATTACATTTGATATTACTAATTTGGGAGTCTTGTTTGGCTAAAACTACGCTTGAATGTTGAAGCAGTTTACCTTTGGATTTCTACTCTTTCTTAATTGGAGTGTCTCTCTACAAGCATTTTGTTTTTCCTTTTCGAAGTGATGAATTCCACTACTCAACTGATGGAGGAACATACAGGGTGGTCAACAATCTTGTATCAACCAAAAGCATGTGGAGTGTGTTGTGGTGAATTTGTGGTTGGTTTTTAGTGTTGCAGTATGAAAGTTGATCAATAGGGACCTAAGGAAAATAACAGGTCATCAACCAGATACGAGGACCATCAAGAAGTCAATTTCATTTAGAAAATGAGGCTAAATAGGAGGATCAGAATTCCTTTCTACCTCATTTCTTTTCTAGAAGGATCGATTAAATATTATCATTTGGAAAAAATGGATGGCTCCATCCCTTAAGAAATTATTATGCTATTGTACATTAGAATCAAAGAATGTTTACTTATGATATTATTCCTGAGGTCACTATAAAAGAAAAAGGTAATATGGAATCTATAAACATGGATAAATGGAAGGGGCATGATAGAGTGGTCTTCAAAATACTTAAAGAAAGTTGCCAATGCAATACTGCTTGGTCAAACCCTCTTTAGATCGTCAAAAATACAAATAACATGATAATATTAGAGGAGATACCCTATCTAATATCACTCAATAAGAAAATATACAAGTATATTTTTTTATTAGGGACATTTTACGTGGGGAAATATCCCTAAGAAAAATAGAGAGGATCGTACGGAGATAGAAATAAATAAGAGAATTAAGGGAGAGTTGGATGAGTTCCCAAGAAAAATATGTAGATGATGGAAGCCAATGCTAAAATCCAGCATAACATCATGAAGTGTCTCCAAGTAGGTAATTAGAATATAAATCTTAAAATTCAACAAGATGTTGATGAAGAGAAAACAAAATACATTCCTATATAGATAAATTACAAAATGAAATGGCTTAACTTTAAAAAAATATTGAAGTGGTGGAAAGAGAGCAGGAAAAAGAGATAAAAGATACCCATAGACTCATAGAAATCAGTAGATCAGTTGTTAAGAACAGCACTATGAGAATTTTCATGCAGAGAGATACTTTTAATATGAGGACCGACAAATTCATAGAGGAAACAAAAAAATAAAATGAAGAAGAGCATTAAGAGGTGAGGTCCTACGGATAATAAGGATAATGGAAAGATTGACGAGTGCCTAAAATTTCCCTGTAATGAATGGGAGGATACGGTGAAATGTTTTCAGAGTTAGCTTGTTTTTCTGAAGGTTGTTACAAGTTTATTTATTGTCGTCTGAAAACATTCAACCTATTTCATTATGGAATGTTTCATGTGATTTTGGTTTCTCTTTGTGAAAAATTGTCTATATTGTTTGGTATGATGTGAAAGGGTTAGGGACCTTCCTAGAACCATACCTTCACCCTTATAAAACTAGCAATCGCATGTGTACAATGCAATGTGAACACTAAACGGTATATGTTATTTGATTTAGAGGGATAGTTATTACTTTTGTAGTTGATGTTGATAAGTGGTGTGATTGATTTTGTACGTGTAGAAATATAGATGAACCACTTCATTTAAAGGTTCTCTCTACATTTCAGACTTGTTACAAATTCCTACATATACATTTACAATTCTCATATTATGAGTGGTAGCATTTTGCTGACTATATTATTTGAGCTTAACATGAATACATGAAGAGTTCCGTGCATGTGCAGATTTTATATCATGAGTGGCAGCCGTTTGTGGCCAATTTTCTCTCTCTAAACATGGATACATTTGATACCATTTTGGATAGTTACTTTCTTTTTCTAGTTGATGTGGTTTGTATTATTTTTTGGGGTAATTGTGTTAGTGTTGCATCGGTTGTTTGGTTGGTCGTTTGTTGAAAAAACCTTTTTTGTATAGTCGATAAGGGGTGTGATTGATAGCGGTAGTGTAGGAATATAGATTAAACATTACATTGATTTGTTCTATGTGTACATTTAAATTTGTTACAAATTTGTACATATAGAGTTGCAAATCTTATATCATGACATCTAAACTAAACATGCATACATGAAGACCTTTGTACATTTGCAGATTTTATATCATGAATGGTAGCCTTTTGTGGCCAATTTTATTTTCACTAAACATGAGTACATTTTATACCCCTTGAACAGAAATTCCGCTTTGGATACAAGAACTGTTGAGTAAAGTAGTGGTGGACGTGCTATCAAAGTAGAGGGTAGTTTTCAATGAACCATAAAATAAAGTAGAATAATAGAAGGGAAAAAAAGGGCTCACCCCAACATGGAGAATGTGACAAAATAGATAAATATTACACTTTACAAAAATAATAGTTTAGGTTTCTACATGATAATATATTTAATACAAAAAATTGTTTATCTGACTTAAGTCATTTGCTATTGTAAATTCAGGGTATGAAAAACATCAGAAACATGGGAATGACAGGATTTGTGAGTTTAAATACCTCTCTAGCAGTTCTCCCATAATCGACATGGTCTCTTCCTGAAATTATCTCCATTATAAGTACTCCAAAAATGTACACGTCTCTTCTCTCATTCAACATTCCTATGTTGGCATACTCATGTGCCACATACCTGGATAAGAAAGACCAACCACCAAAAAAATTCCATCAAGAGAGATCCCAAATGCCCAACATCCCAATTAATTTTTTTTCCATGGTATGATGGTATGTTTGGGATGCCCAATAAGCCACTTCAATTTTTGCGTTAAAATTCTTTGGATGGAAAGTGATTTTCCATCCCAACATTCCAATCAAAGTTTTTCCATGGTCTGATAATAAGGTTGGGATGCTCAATGAGCCACTTGATTTTATGTGTTGGAATTCTTCTCATGGAAAGAAATTTTCCATGCTACTAGTTTTATGATTTAGCACATTTACAAAGGTTAGGGATTTGAATTACAGAATTAGCCATAAATTAGGATTGGGATAAGTACTCACCCAAAATTCCACATTACCCTAGTTGTAACATAGCTCTTCTCGGTTCCCAGAAGCTTGGCCAACCAAAAATCAGAAACTTTGGCATTTCATTGTCTGTCCAGAAGAATTTTTCTTGATTTTATCTCTCTATGAACCACCTTGGGCTCTAACTCCTAATGTAGACATGCTAGCCTGTAACAACATTCATGATCATAAATCAGATGGATTTCCCACATTGTTGTCAACAACATACATTGCTGAAAATGTGAAGCCTTATGTTGATATGTGTACTACAAATACAAATCCTATATATTATTATTGTGATGGATTACCCTTTGGTTGTTCCAAGAATAATTCTCATTCAAATCTCCCATATGAGAGGACTGAAAGGTCCCTCATCTCCATGAAGCCACTGCTCTAAGTTGCCATTGTCAACGAACTCGTACACGAGCATCCTATGAGTGTTCATAGAGTAACAGTCATTAGGTATGTTTTTGCCCTCAAAATTCCCCTCATTTTCCAAGTCTAAATTGAAAATTTTGAGTTGGTTCCTTTGAGAAATGATTAAACGAAGTAAGAGGTTTGAAAAGATGGAGGAATTTGTGCTTTGAAGTTGTTAAAATTCTCCATTCTGCGTGATTTGATAAATTTTCCGTTTCCCATCTAGACGCTTGAAAATTTTGTTGTTTCCTTCACTTGAACGAAATTGCCAATCTTTTCTTTGGCCATGGATCGTCATGCCTTGCATTGTTCACAACTTCTCTGTTCATGAAAGAAATTTGAAAAACGGGCGTAAAATGGTGGAGTTTTCCTCTTCTCTACATTTTTCCACAGTCATGGATGATGGGCGTATCCTCCCCGTCAACTTTCAGCCCCAGAATCCATGGGTACGTGGACATATGTAATTGGTTGCGGGTGGATGGGTTATTTTTCGAACTTATCATTTTTGTTATTTTTGCAAAAGTGTTACATTGGCCCCGTGGGCCCAAAAGATTCTGATTGGTTGTTCAGAGATATGAAGCGGCGGGTCCTTTTGTGAACTTATCTTTTTTTGGTTATTTTCACAAAAGTGGCAGATTGACCCCGCGGCTCCGCAGGTCCTTGATTGGTTATTTGGCTTGAGGCGAAGAGGTGGCCAGCCCCTTTTCATGTTTTGAGGCATTGTGGTGAAAAGAAGTTAAGTTGTAAAAAATGAAGCACAACCCCGCTTGCGCCCGGGTGATGCCACGTGTCGATGCCTTGAAAATTCAAAGAAGTGGAGAGGCGGGTCATTGAAACACTTTAAGAAATTTGGATTCATTTCCAAAAAGGCTTAAAGTTATAAAGTCACCCACTGCCCCATTCATGACTGTTGAAAAGTCAAATGTTAAGGCCACGTATTGAGTCAAAGTAGGGAAGCGGGCCATCAGAGCACTTTTGGAAATTCGGTTTTATTTCCAAAAAATGAAGTAAAAGTTATAAATGATCCATAGTTCCACTGGAGTCTTGAGCCCACCTTTTAAAAGTCAAAATGGGGATGCGGGTCGGCGGAGAAATTTGTGTTTTTGAGCTTTTTGCTTAAAATTTAAAAATTGTAAAAATGAGTCGTGACTCCATCACCACTCAAATGACAGCACGTGTCGGGCCTATATTAGAAGTGAAAGGGCGGGCCGAAATGATTCAAAATTCCTTTCCTCAAAAAGGCCATAAAATATAAAAAATTTCCCCAAGCCCCCTTTAGCTAAATCTCTTCCACGTGGATGGCTCATATTTAAAGTTTATAAAAGCAAGATGAGTGGCTCAAATTGAAAGTTAAAAAATGGTTGCAATGGCCTTGGTGCGATGCATCTGGTTTTTCCACCGTGAGTGCTCCTCCACAAACCAAAAATCCAAATGACCGCGATATAATGCACTTTTTTTGCCAGTATTGATCTTCTGATAAGGAAGAAGTTGCACGAGCTAATGATGAAAAGCATGCTGCCAGAAAAGCAACAAGTGGATATGATTGAAAGGAATGATCATTTGTACACCTAGCGGCTCTCAAGCAAAAAAAAATTAGATGACACTTTCTTTGAACACATCTATAGCAAACAAAGTATTCCTCGCATATTCTTTTCTTGGGGTGAAAGTTTGGATGTAAAGTGAATTTTATAAAGGCATGTTTTGATCATGCCACAAAGTGGGGGAACCATACTGGGCCTAAATTTTTCCTTTTTCATGTCAATATGACCTCGATCCATTTGATAAATCTGAGAATGAAAAAACAAACATTAATTATACTAATGGAAAACAAAGCTCAGGAGTTATATCATTCTCGATACCTACACTAATTGAAGTTGTGGCAAGCTAAAAAGATTGGGGGGAACTTGTCCTTCCACATTCACATTTTCCATCACTCTGCAAACCAAAACAAAATTTTGAAAGGTTAAAATTTGGAAGCCTTCCCCCTATTTGGTTATCTACGATGTTCAACCAGTAAACTTGTTCAAGATTTCCGATTGACGTCGGTATCTTCCCACTCAGTTTATTTGAGTTAAATGCTCTGACAAAATAGATACAATATTATAAGGTATATTTTGGCCAAAGAAGATTCTTTAGAAAGATTATGTGGGGAGGAAATTGCAATAATTATCTTACAAAAAGGATAGATTTCCCAAACTGCAGTAACTATCTTACAGAAAAGTAAGATTTCACAAATTGCTTAACTCGCTGGGAATGGATCCCATAAAAGCACACCCATCAAGATCCTGAACAGAGTGTCGATCAAATGTGTTTCTCAGTTTTGAAGTGAGATGCTAAACCCATGCAAAAACACTAAATTTTACAGGCTTACAATGTATCGAGGTGAAGCAATTGACCAATGGAGTTTGGGATCTGGCCAGTTAACTCTTTGTTGTAGGATAAATCTTTGTCACAAAACGCAATAGATAATAATACTCATAAAAAGTTAAAAAATGCTAAATATAGGAAATAAATTTTCTAGGATATCTCATAATCCATATTATATGTAGGAAAGACTATGATTTTTAACAAAGACACTGACAAGTTAATACCAATAAATCACATATACAAAGAATCAAGAAAAATTTGAAGAATTAATTCTGGCTTAATCCTTTTGATGTTGTGTTGAATGAAAAAAATACAAAGGATAAAGAAATACCAATCAAATCCATTGCAAGATATGAAGGGTACACAATAAATATGGTAACATGGTCAAGAGACATACTGAAAATCATTTGTATGCTCTAGCTTTCAACGTCCTTGAATTGCGGAATGCTTGCCTTTCACCTCATAGAGAAGTGAGATTTCTTAAGGAAATTTGTTTTGCAGTTTATGTAGTGATGCAACCACAACTTGGCATACATGTGTCAATGGATTTCCTCCAGGTTTATGTGTTGCCTTATCTAGGAGAGGAGGATTAAACCTGTCTCAAATTAATTTGATGTAATCATTAGCCTTCTCACATTTGTACGCTTATTTTTATACACCATTTTATGGATATCCTTTTTGCAGCTAGGGGTATTTGATTCCGGATCACTCTCTTATAAGTACCCCACCATTGGTGTGTAGTCCTTGGACCTATTTGGTTGGTATGTTTGGGTTAACCAAGGTTCTTGATAAAACACCATTAGTAGTTAGGGAAAATACCATGCTCTCTAGAGGATCACTTAAAATCTTTTACTGTAGTAAATTAGTGGGAGAGATTAATGTATCAAGTGGTTTATGTTTTATTTAATAACGACTGATTCTTCACTTCAATTAGGAAATTGATTGGAGAAAGGAGATCAATTGCGTCGTTTCTCATTAATTGCTTGTTGTCTGCACTTCATAGAACATCATGAACAGAGTTAGGTCAAGTCAAAAATGGAATCAGGATTTGGAATTGAGACTAGGGCACTCTGAAGCAGACAAGGGAAGGGCATTGACCACCATGCAGAACATTGGGTTAAGAAATGTTATAGTTGTTGAAGATGATGATGATCCTATTCATATGTCATCATCATCATTCTTCATTCATCACGGAGTTCAGTCAACATCTTCAACAATGGTTTTACAAGTATGTATTAGTCACTCCTCTCTCACTATGCATTTTAACATTACTACTAACCATTGTACTCGATTATAATCATTTAAAGCCTTATATGTGTTAAAAGTGAGATATTGAAATTGATTTCTCAGGAATAGGTTAGATGACCACAGTGATTAGCTTTGTATCATGTTTTTGTTTGTATTTATGATTAGGAGTTCTTTCTAAAAGATAGTATAGCTTCTATCTATTTGAAAGGCATAGGTTACTTATTTGAAAATTCCTGAGAATTGGCTTTAGGTTACAGAATGTAATAATACCTCGCTAATTTATTTTTTGGTGTGCAAATATACAGCTTTTGATCCATTAAAAATAATATTGTGTGGAGCATTACAAGACATAATGTTGGATTCTTGAATCAACCTTGCAATCCTTTTGTCAAGAATTTCTCTATAATGTTTTGATTCATAGATGGATGCCTTCCCATGTCAAGATAGGACGCCCTGAACTTGTTTTTCAGGAAAACAAGGTAAGTTCTTAAGCGATTTTTTAGACCAATTATCTTTGCAAGATTATTCTTTTATTGGTCAATTTGTAAGATATTATTTGATATGAAAATGTAACTATAGGGTTGTGGTGGAATTTGGTTGAATTCTTTGAATGGAAGGAAGTATCAACTGGTGTTATTGGAGGACCTTGGGACAAAAGGAATGCTTACTTTTTTATGAAGTATATTGTTGATCACAGTTTCCAGATAAATGCATGGGAAATAGGTGAGCTATAAGTGAGGAATATTTAAAGCTTTGACTTGTAGTTGGAGGTGCGTTCATAGACCTTGATATGTTATAGATAAGTTTACAAAGAGATTTGAAAGTCCTTATTGAATTACAAAATGTGATATAGAATTTGTCAGATAGAGTAAAGATGTTGTAGTTGGAGAATAGAAAGACTTTCATAAGGAATATTGAGGTATAAACTTCACAAATTTCTACGGATTGAAATTTTTAATAAAATATAACATTAGAAGATAGAAGCACTCTTGAGGCATAAAATGTTCTACCCTGTTTTACAACTTTGAAAGAAAGGTTTTAGACAAAATGAAAACAACTTAGAAATCTGGTTTGAACCTATATGAGATTATCCCAAACTCCTCAATCATCTCTAACTAATCCATAACTATCCTCTAATAGTTCATTTATTCTTTAAACTGAGTTCAATTAATTTTGACAAACTAAATTTGACTCTTGTGTGCATGGCCCTGATTGAATCTTAACTCGGTGTTTGACTTATCAACTCATTTATTATAGCATGCTGGCTTATTGGCCTATTCTAGCGCTATATGCACAACCGATGATTACTCCAATCCTGCTGCTGGTGGACTGGTTTGATTTGGTGTTACAACACACCCATATTTAAAATTGATGGTAGTGCCTATGCTTATGCATCATGGGCAGTATTGATGCACCAGGGTAGGCCAACAGATTATCAATCAGAATCTTTTTCCTAGTGATGTGCTCAACTACTGCATGTATAAACGAGAGGTTTATTGTATGGTTCAAGTAGTGAAACATTGGAGGCATTATCTAAGAGGGAAAGAGACTCGTCCACTACAATCACAAATCATTTCAATTCCTATAATCGCGTCATAATCCAAGCTATGATAAAGTCAATATTTTACCTTTATTATGTGGAAATAGATGTTTAATTTAAACCTGTTGGAAAGAGCGGATACAGCCTGAAATTTGTAGAGAAAGTGGACCAAAATGAACCAGTCCAAGCATTCTAATTCATTTTGATTTGGCAGAGAAAGTATTAGATTTTTGTGCACTATTTGTGATTGTCAAAAAACAAAAATAAATGTTTAAAATAGTCAAAAAAAGAGAAAATGCCAAAAAAACTATTAAAAACGTGAAAACGTCCAAACGGCCATCAAACCGTCAAATTTTACTCAATCGCAGAAACGTCTGCAAAGGCCTTTCCCATAGGGGGAATGCCTTTGGCATAATAATAGCATGTTGCCCATTTGACTTAAAAAATTAAATATAATGTCAGCACATTGTTGATCAAATAGATAAAATAGTAAATAAACAAGATCACTTAAAGGAAATGCAAACAAGAGTGATATATAGGATTTAATGAATGACTCAGCTTGTAGCTACATGTCTAGACTCATTTCAAGCCGGTGAATGATTTGGAATAGCTAATCCTAGACTATGTAAGATTTGTGTCTAAAATTGTGATCTAGAAACTAACATTACCGAACCGCCTAGAATGGGACATAGGTGCCCAGGAACTAGTGCATGTTTTGGGTACTAACATCTATGGAATATCCCAAGGTATGGTTATTTATGTGTTGTTTAATGTCACTCCTTTTTCATTGTAGATCACATTAGATTCATTATGATGCACTTATACATGTAAAACAAACCTATCTACCTACACAATACTCAAGCACACATTAGATGAATAAAAATGCATATTCTTGAGTTGGACTGACCTCGGTGGTCACCCCAATGTGATTTTCATCAAGAGTTACACTATATTTTAGACTCAATGTAGTTCATGTGTGTGTGTGTGTGTGTGTGTGTGTGTGTGTAAGTGTGTGTGTGTGTGTGTGTGTGTGTGTGTGTGTGTGTGTGTGTGTGTGTGTGTGTGTGTGTGTGTGTGTGTGTGTGTGTGTGTCTATGTGTGTGTGTGTGTGAGTGAGTGATTGGATTAGTGTCCCTTGAGATAGTTTTCCCTAGTCTCAATCACACAAATAATAATGGGCTATAACTACTTCATCCCAATGTAAATATGTGGTATGAAATTTAGAATAGTTCCCCCTAAATAGTGAATAAAATAGTCTAAAATTCAGTCCTTGAAGTAGTAGATAAAAAATATTATCTCCTTATAGATGTATGTGTTTCTTGAATGCTTTTCCCCTAATGAGGTTAAATAAGACATATATATGATTTATTTTCTTAAGTTTTGTCATTAAAATGTGAAAGGTTGACCAAGGGTGACAAAAGAAGACAAGAAAGAATTAATATTCGAAAGATCAAAAAAATAGACAATGGATAGAGGCTCCCATATCAGACAATATGATCCAAGCGTTCATGTCCGTAACGGTAGGCCCTATACAGGGTGATCAAAAGATCAGACAATGAAATCAGAACTGAGTGGTTGTTGGATGGTATGTAAAACTATAAATTGTCAATAAAAAACAATAAGAAATAAAGATGGAAAGGATAAAATCAATTTCAAAGAAAAGTAAAGGGGTGTTAATGAGTAATTCAATTTCTCAGGAATCATGCATATATATGCAATATTTAGAGGCTAGATGTACATAATAAGTGTGTGATTTAGTGAATAAATTTTCCCCCACTTTAGGATAGTGAATAAGGATTCAGTAGCATAACGTAGAAAAGAAAATCATACCTTGGGGAGTCGAGATAATATTGTTCCTAGTAGCAAGCTGAATGAGTGTTGTAGCATGTCGAATGGAAAAATGCAAAATGTGTACCATGGAAATCTAAGGAGAGGGAAGGATAACGATCTTAGGGGTGACCTTTACATGTGTGGAGTGATAATTATGTGTGTGTAATTCCTTGGAATTTCATCTTTTTCGGAGTGTGCTTTGAGATTCACTTCATGTTTCCTTATGTGCTTTTCCTTCATTTGGATAAGATAGGACCTGTAAAAATAAAACAAGTGTAGTCAATGCTCTAGGTAAGCGTAATTGAACTTTAACTTGAAAATTATGTAAAAATGGAAATGTGTATTGGAAAAGATAAACCAAGGGGCTATAGTACACCTATAATGTAGAAAGAGAAAGGGATAGAAATTTGTTCCTGTTTGTAGACTTAATGCCTAGGAGGTGGTTGGAATAACACAAAGGATTTGGACGTCATTTCGCCAAATTATACATTTGTGATTCTTGACACTAAAATTCGTATTCAAGCATCCAATAACCACTAAGGGAAATTTTATTGTGATACCTATTCGTTTTTCCCTCCAACCGTTAACGCTTCATAATGGATAAGTTCCAATGAAGATGACACCAAACCTGATTTCTAACCTGCCTTAGGTGACACATTGTTCTAGAAATATCATTTTCCTACATATACCCTATGTTTAAATCCCTTATTTAGTTCCTAGTTTGGTTCCTGAGTAAGTAGTTAGCTCTTGTTAGTAACTAATTGCAATATGAAAATATTGAAACTAGAGAAGACTATAACTGTGCAACTGTTGTAATTGTTATGTAACTATTTTTCTCCAGGAAAGGATCACCTAAGTGGGATACTAGTTCTCATCATTCATGTCTGCCCTGGGTGCTTATGTCCATGCTATGAATTTTATCCAAGTCTAGATCTGGCCTTGTTTTGTAACTAATTTTTTTCCTAATCATGTTGTCTGTGTTTCTATACATACTATCTATAACTGTTGGGAGAGTGAAAAGGCTCACACAATTTTTTCCTCCACTTGTTTAGGGTGTGTGAGATGAACAAAAGAGAACATATCCCAAACGAGAAAGGATGAAACTTATGTGCAAATCTGATATAGGAATCCTACATGGGGAATAGGGATTACACATGATAGTTACCACAGTGCAAGAAAAACAATGGGAAAATGATAGAATACAAGTGTTACTGATAAATAAGAAATGAAAAAAAAAATAACAAATAAGGAGATGATGAGTAACTGACTACATATATGGAACACTACTTAGGATGTCAAAAGACAATCAAATCTGTCAAGGCTTGTGTAAACAAGGTAACAAGAAAACATAGGGCATATCCCGTAAACAATGAAAAGAAAGATACAAGAAAATCAAACAACCATGATTGGAAGGAGTCATGCAAGGAAAATTCTATACATGAAACACTTGTTAGCATGTTAGGAAAGATAAAATTATACAACAATGTAATATATGAATATAGGAATGAAAATGTGCGATATTAAAATGATAGAGCCTGATAGTAGGTGAGAAAACGTAGATTCCGTCAGCAACCTCAATAGTATTGGTAATGGATAGGAACAAACATCATACATACTAGAACAACCTGTAAGTGGCTTGTATTAACCTCAAGATACCATTTAAAGGCACATGTGTGTTTGAGAAATAATAAAGCATACTATGAACCATAGTAACATTATAAACAATGGTGCAACATATAGTAGTATAAGGAAGCAATAGTACATCAAATCAAGATCTAAGAAAACTTATTTTTGAATTATTAATTACAAATGTGTGAAAGAGAGCAATGAGAGGGGAGGAATAAGGATTCCCCTTAGTGTGTGTGTTCAAATTGAGGTCCATATAAATAAACCCTTATCAGTCAAGTATGAACCAAGAACAAGAGTGCGTCATCAGGTGGTATGGGGGAATTTGGATGCCACCAAATGCGAATGCCAAAAGGATCTATGTGAGATCATCTAAACTTGTAAAAATCCAAATGGGGGTGGCTAAGATGCATGATATTCAGAGCATTTGATTTTACCTTTGTAGACACAAAATCACACACTTTGGGTATCTATCTAGTCTTGATCACATACTACTATTCATATGATTCCTATGTAAGAAAAAAACTAATTAACCCATGTCTTTAGCCATATTTTCTTTCTTTTAGTTTCTCTTTGTGGTCTTACACTCTTCCTAGCCCAGTCTATCTTTTCATACTTTGGCATTTCTCACTTTGAACACCAATGCCCAGCCAAGACGCCAGTGTCAGGTGCCCTTGACTGCTTTATACATTTCTCATATTTTTTGATCCTTTCTAGCCATTTGGGCATCTTATCTTTTTGTTAGTCGGTATTTTCAAAGTTAATTGCAAAATTCAAACAAAGGAATAATATAAATATAAAGTTATGCGATCAGAATAAAGGACCAAGCACTAAGCATTGCCTATCACCACCTAAGGTTGCATCTAAAAAGCATCTAAGATCTCCATTGCACCCATTTAGCACCATCCAAGGGACAAGGGCTGGTTATTCAACATACACTTCATAGGAGGGGGATTTTATTCTTTCATGAACACATCTATTTACACCTCTTACATCTAGCTATTTACTCTCTATCAAGTGCGACACACATAAGAGCCACCTAGGACACAATTCCACACACACACACATAGAGAGAGAAATACATTGGGTCTAAAAATTCATGCAAAGCTCAGTCATAAAATCACTTGTTTATATTTTAGGACAATTTAACCCCTCATTTACATTATTTTCTTTTTGGGATTTAATGCACTTTTAAGGGTTTTACAGGTCACTTCTTTATTATAGGTAATCAATGACATCGACGATCATTGCGTGGCATACTAGCGAAAAGAAGCAAATGATAATGAGTACCTTACGGCCCTATAAATCTAGTTTCCGCAACTTCTGAGAAATCACAAGATCCCATAATAGGTATTTTTTGCCCCAAGATCCCCTGACCCTCTATAGACATCGTGGTCCTATCATTCCTGACACTTGTACAATTTTCTAAGGCTTTGTGCGACATCTACCCTTCTCTATTCATTAATGCGGCACTTCGACACAATCTAGATTTAATTACAAAACAACTAAGTGTTTTCTATCTCTTCTTTACAATTAGGGTTTCATAATTTTTAGCTTAATTTGTTTGGGTCTATTTTGTAATCAGATTTAGGCATTTATTTATTTCCAATATTTTCTTAATCATTTGATGATCTTGTCGCTAGAGTCCACCTTATCTCCTTCTTCCTTAGGATCTTATCACCATGGAGGTCTCCATCCATGATTTCTTGCAAGACCATCCTAATTGTCTTGATAAACTCAGGTCATATTTAGCAAACACTTACATCCATCCCCATACCTCACTAGAGTATGTGTATCATAATTTTATGTCCACTTTATCTCCTAATGAAGTTCAAATCACTTTCACGTTCGATGAGTTACTGTATGGATAAAAATTGACACATGGCCTTCAACCACACTCGAATCCATGACTTCGTGTCGAGGAAGCCGATGTGGAAAATAGGGATGGCTAGCTATATGAGAATTAGGGACTAAGATCTAGTAGTGTGAATTCATAGTAGTTGGATTGGCTAAAGGAAAATTAGAGGCTAAGTGTGGGTAGCATAATATCCCTATTATTTACTTGATTTATCTACCTACTTGAAAGGAAAATAATTACATAAAAGATAAAATAAAACAATACAAAACAACTACTCTAATAAAATAAACATTTTTGTTCTTTTTTGGAATTTAAAAGAAATAAAGAAATAAAAAAGCTTATACTCTAATTAACAAATCCTAAAACATACAAACAACTGGGTGTAGTTGTTTTTATATACAGAGAAATCTATTTTATTTTAAATAATAAAAGCTTCACTAATCTATGGACATAAATTAAACCCTCTACTTTGCCTTAGAAGCACAAGAAGAAATCAAAGCTTCCTAGAAGATTTTCTTCCCTGCAACTTCCCCGACAAGAGTAAAGAAGACTTCTATTGAGTATTTCCTATGTGAAGTAATTTACTATAACTATTGAATGATTGTAGCAATGGAAATGCTTATTTTATACTCTATTTTATATAAGTGTATACACATACTTAGAAATAACAATGTGAAGAAATAAGGAAACCGATATCAACCCCAACCTGGAAGCATAGAGTAATGTGAAATCTATTTGTGTTGTTCTTTTTCCACTCAGCTGTCTTTTTTATCTCTTGTGTTCACGTGAGTCCAAGGGATTGGGAATGCAGTAGAAACAATAGTGAGAAGGAACTAGAGCAATGACAAGTTGAATAACAATCTGGTAGAAATGTAGGTGGAAGAGAGATAACACAAGTGAACAGAGATTGGCTATGTAATTTCCAACAAGAATGTGACAACTCAACAATATAAGAATGCACAAACTAATATCCAGCCATTTTCTTGAGAACAAGCGATGAATTTATATAAGGTAAGCTGGGAAATGATCCAAGCCATTTGGCAGCCATGGAGTGCCACATCAACAATGAAGGGGCAGTTTTGAACAGTAAATCACACATTATAAGTGGAAGAGGAGATTGCCATAAGGCCACCAAGATTAACATCACCTAAAATGGTTCAAAAACGTGCACTCAAATTTATCTAGAGCGGAGAAATAAGTGTCTTAAATCACATTGGAAGGTTCTAGAAATTTCACACAAGACCGCCACCCTGTGCAAAGTGGCAGTTACAGGACCACATCCCTACCAAGGGCGGCGGTTGCAAAACCACTACCCTTCTTGAGTAGCGGCTACAGGACTGCCGCCTAGGTAGGGCGGCAGTTTTGTTCCTAAAAGCTAAAACAATGGAAAAATGATGCGAGAAACTAAGGAAAAGAATGCAAAGGCTAAGTAAGGTAATATAGACTACAAATATAAGATGCAAGGAGGTTTAGGAGCTCGAACACCTTTGAAAAAGACATGAATCATTGTTGGGGACATTTTGTAACCATTTTATGATAATGTAGCACATGTAAATTTGGGTGCATACATATTGCCCCCTCAGAGAAGCGTTTTAGCCCGAGTATGACGTTCCTAAAATGGGGAGCTAGAAGATATAACTAATATGCCTATGTGCCAAAATGTTGCCATCCAAGCTCCCATTACCTACAAGAAGAAAGAAAGACTCAAGTGCATATAGATATGATATCAAAAAATGAATACTAAAACAAAATGACAAGATGACTTACCATCTACGTGGAGATAAAAGTATACCTGCGCCAACGCTACATCCCTGTAACATACATACACTCAAAACAAAGTTAAAACAAAACATATATATAACAAAAACACTTATTTTCAAATTCATTTGTACTTTCCCTCATGGAAATTTTGGAGCTTTAGGCTACTTGTGACCATTCTGAGCAAGAATTATAGTTAAATTGGAGAGAATTTGGAAATGATGGTGTCGGACCCAATGGAAGCAGAAGGGGCTCATAAAATGGGTTAGATATGAGAGACTTGGTATTTTGTGTTAGACCTTGGAGTTTGACCTTTGCGTGTTTTTGGAAAGAACTTATGGGAAATTTGTAACTGAAACAATTGAAGAGGGTCCTCAAAGATGCGGATAGATAGAGTATATTTATTGCTTAATATCGTTTTTTATGAGGCATATATAAGGATTTTTTTTTGGATTTTTGGCCCATTGCGAGAATTTTGACCACACCTGGTGTGTCATGGCATTGTGCTAAGACTTGAATTATTATGATATATATATATATATATATATATATATATATATATATATATATATATTGATTCGGCTACCCTTTGCATTAGAGTTGACTTCATTTGCGGTTTGCTTTGCATGTGTACTCTAGATGTTTAGAATTTTTTATTTTGTATGCTTTTCATAATGTATGCAATGGATGATGAATGCTAACAAAATGATTTATTTTTGTTGTTTTGCAATGCTGATATGTGATGATTATGTAGACACAACGTAATGTTGAACAATAGTTTTTCCAGTAATGTTTGGTACTTATTTTTGTTTTATTAATATGTGATGAATAATGAGCTGATAATAAAATTAACTCACTCCACTCCTAACCCCACACAACCAGTAAGATATGAGAGCTCAACACTGAGAGCTAGGAGGGACGCAAATTGTATGATTTTCATAGAGATGGAAATGGTGAGAGAAAGACAAGGTTTTGACATAAACCCAATTAGGAACCTACAACTTAACTTTGCATATAGTTTACTACATAGCCTAGAATGTGATTTCTTGCAATTTTATCTAGACTTAGATCCGTAGATGGCCTCCTAATTGACAAAATGTGGTTTTAAGGTTTTAACTCTCTTTTGTAACATGCACATCTAATTCATTCTTCTTGGGATTTTAAGATTCTCAAAGCACTTTTTATTGAATGAATTTGATTTTACTTATTTATTTATTTGTAGAGATCCCCTACACCTTACTCCATGCTACCATTAGGAATCATGGGCTCATCACCAAGGACAAGGCATAGGAAAGTAAGGGTACTTCCCTCCTTTCCCAGCCTCACGCCACTTGTAAGAGGCATGGGATCAACACCGAAGGTAGGTGAGGCAAGGAAGTGTGCAAATAAAATTTTTGTATTAATTTTGGCTTTGACATATATACTTTTTAAATTTAATTTAAAAATTTGAATTGTGCTTTTGGGAGGGAGAAATTTCTCCTATCCTTAACCCCACACAACTAGTAAGATGCAAAGACTCAACACCGAAGGCTGAGATAGGTGAAAAAGTGATATGGGTAAAAATATTTAGAATGATTTTGCTACCAAAGAGGTTTTTATGGGGAAAAATATGACATCATGAAGCTTCTAGAATAGACTATGGGAAAATACACCTATGCTAGAAGAAAGCTATAGGCAGAACCAAATATGCATGCCTTGGTAGGATTAGTGTAAAAAATTGTCTTATCCTGTTGGACTTGATGAAATGTTCAAAAATGTTGATGATAATATTATGAATGTTTGAAGAGATGTGATTTGAATGATTTCCAATGTTTTTAGAAGTTTTTAGAAGTTACTTGAAAATAAGTTCCTTGATTAATTTTTTACAGAATGATCTAACATATGAAATGCAATGCAGATGTAATAGTGTACATGTGGAAGTGCAAATGGAATACATGCAGAAATGTCTAGGGTGAAGAGAGTTGAAAGATGTAAACTTACTTACCCCCAAGAGTACACAGTGAAGAAACATGATATTTTAAATTTATGTTCTCTTGACAAAGATTTACTATTCGGGGTTTAGACCTACAACCCCTACCCATGATTACGTATTTATGTTTAATCAATTTTTCTATTTGGAGGATATATTTGAGAACCTCTGTCATGTTTTTGAAACATTGTGTGTAAGTGAGAATGACTATGTTGCTCAGCTTGGTGAAACATAGTGACTTCATGTGACCTTTGTTGCGCTATGGGATCACATCCTATGGAGATGACATACTTTATTTCTAACACGTTCATATCTAAATCAAGGTTTGGAATAGAAAAATACCTAAGGATGGATTTGATGGGTACCATATTTATTTCATCCCTCTCTTCTTCCTTTGTTAATTATATCATATTTATACCTAGGCCAAGACCATCGGTGGGAAGAGAGGCCATACCAAGAAGGTTACCCATGCCTTGCGGTTTAAAATGGGAGGAAGACCAACTCATCACTCTCTAGGAGTTTAATGATTTCTATTTTGGTTTTAGTGCACATAGTTTCCACATATATTTCTCTACTCTTATCAATTTCGGAAACCTCGAATGTTTTTGGATCAACAACTTCATCCTTTGGAACACTCGAGGTGGTTATGACCAATTGGTTTGATAGAGGAAATTTGTTTAACTGGTTTGCAGGGAGATCATATTCCGAATGGACTCTTCTTTTCTTCTTGAGGTTTTCTAAGTTTATATCAAAGGGCTTAGGATCCCCTTTGGCAATGAAGACTTTTCCCGAAGGGAGGAATCTAACTTCCTAGAACAAGGTCAAAGGAATAGCCTTCATTCGATGAATCCAAGGTATCCCAATGATAATTTTATATTTTTCTTCCCCTTCAATGATGTAAAAATCCATCAAGATGGTTTTTGTCGCAAGAGTGATAGGAAGAACTATGACTCCAATTGAAGTTTCCTTTAAGCTATCATACCCTCGTAACGTGTTTCTTATGGAGGAGAAATTGTCTCTCCATATCCTAACTTCTACAAGAAAGATAAATGAACCAAATTTACAACAGCCCCATCATCGATCATGGCTCTCTTAATGAAATTTTTGTAAACTCAGACCTATAAATATAGGGCAAGATCCCCTCTTCAATCTATTTCAGTGTCAAATGACATCTTTTCTATATCAAAGACAAACCCAATATCCCTATCTTTATATCCCAGAGGATGTATGTTAAAGTCATTATGATTTATTTGAGCCCTAGGAGGATGTGTAACATGGATTAGATGACCAATACCTAGTGCATCAAGCAATGCAGAACGATGCACAGGGGAATTATTCAGCAACTCTAGTAACGAGATGTGAGAGAAGGTCTTGTTCAAATATGATATTAAATCCTAGGATCCTACTAGATTTGAGTTATAGTAACATCATCCTGCAAGAAAGAATGAGTGGGTAGGGGTTGCGAAAACTATTCCTTCACTTGAGTTATTACATTAATTTATGGTTCAACTTCTAACTCAACCAATCCCAAGATCATCGTATTATTGTTTGAGCTAAGATTATGAACAACTTGAGAGTTAATCCCTGTAGTAATTCCTTTGTTTACATTATAAGGATTTTCTTTATACTCCTCAGGATGTTTAGGGAATAGATCCCTAAAGATGCTTAGGTTTGCATTCTAAGGTGCGATGGGTCCCCTGTGATCAAAATGTGGATTTTTTTCAGGATTTAGTAATAAAATATCTATAAAGAGCTACCTTTTGTTTCTAGGAAGTATTTGTAGAAACTTGTTGCAATTGCAGAAATTTCTATCACCATGACCTTAAAACTTATGAAAAACACAATATAGGTTAGGATTGTAATTTATTGGCCTTTGATAAGAATCTTGCAGTTGTTTATTATAGCCTGGATTATAGTTTTGAGATTGATTTTTATAACCATGATTTGTTGCCCCTTGGCCGGAGTTTTGGTACTGGTTTGGGCCTTGGGTTTGAATTTTCTTTTGAGGGGGAAGGTTCACATCAAAAGTGTTGATTTAGGACATAGTGTTAGGGCCTATTTGATTTCACATGTTTTGGTTATTGTTATGGTTGTTAGTGTTACCATTGTTCATAAAACCAACGTTCTTGGCTTGATCAACAACTCCATTCATGGTAGCACCATGATTGCGATTCACACCCTTAGGTCCTTGGTTGTTGGACCCATTTTTTTGATAATTTTAATTATTTTGGTTAACAAATGCCAATTTACCATTGATACCATAGGTCTTACACCCATTATTGATAGCGGCTTGGTTGATTCAAAGCACACCTTCCAAAACTTCATCATAACTACAGAAAGGAAAATTCTATACTTCTTCTTTAGTCTCTCGATTGAGTGAGTGAAGAAATAGATCACAAAGTTTCATCCGGTCCATGTTGGGTGTACTTGTAGAGGAGTAAAAAACTTGACGCCATCTCTAGATGAAATGGGTGAAGGATTCATTTTTCTCCTTCCTAATGTGCAGAAATTCCCTAATCCCTGTACATAACAAATTTTTCATTTCAAAATATTTGATGAATTCCAAAACAAGTCGTTTAAAGAAATTTATGGAAGCTTATAGAATTTGATAGTACCAGTCTAATGCAATTACCTCAAGATTTTTTGGGAATATTTTAGCTATTATGACATCCCAAGGAAGCAATTCCCTGATACTAGTAACATAAATGTAGATATGAGTATTTGGGTATCCTTCTCCCTTAAAATTAGGAAGATCAAGCAATGGCGTGAGGCATGACACCACGCATAATGAAGTCAAGTGGTTTGTAATGAGCCATTACACCAAAACCTCGAGGCATTAGTGAAATCCACACATTAGGATCATAGCACCACCACACTTCCATTGAGCCTGACTCAGGCTGGTTTTGTGCACGCACTCCCATACATAAGAGCCCCGTTTCGCCGACGTTTAGGCACCCCATGGGCCCTGGCTACACAGTGTAACTAACTGAGTGGGATTCAAACACGGGTGGTTGCTATGATACCAAATGTAATGAACCATTACACCAAAACCTCAAGGCATTAGTGAAATCCACACATTAGGATCATAACATGGACCATCGAAGATCCTTGATGAGGAGGGGAGGAGGAGGAGTCATATAAGCTGCATTATAGGTATTGATTGGAATGTATGGATCTCCTTGATATGGTTCATAAGGAGAAGGGATGACCTATGGGTCCATCTGGGGGGACGTTGAATACATATGCAAGTAAGGTGGAATGATACCAAGATATGGACTAGTGGGGTGTAAAAACCAGGGAACATCACATTTTTAATGGGGCGACATTCGAGAATGCACTTCTGGCCAGACCTTACGTAGGATAATTTTGAGAAGGATGAGGGTCCCATCCCTATTGTGTTATATCTTGTGATAAGATCACCCAGATTTGATTGAACTAGATAACCTTGTTGTACAGGATGTTGTATTGGTTGTTCATTGGTAGGAATGTATCCCTTGTTGTCAACTAGATATCCCATTTTTTCCTACTTCATGATTTGTTGGGATGGTTGGAAACTCTCTAGTTCTCTAATCCTCCCTACTAAAGTATAAATTTAATCTTTGGGAGAGGATTGAGTACCTTTTTGGGTTCGTGTAGCATAGGGTTTAATTGAGAAGGCTCATGATACCATGTTATGAATTATTCGGTGTTATAATTATTGTCTTAGAAATAAGAATCATAGGATATTTATTTGACATTTATAATTATTGTCTTCCTTAGAAATAAGAATCATAGGATATTTATTTGACATCTAAGAGGTCGTAACCATCATTCTATCTAAACACTCGTATATTTGATGAAGAGAAGTAGCTATTCGTGTAAAAAATGCCATCTTCTGTTGGTTGCATGGTAATGTGAGGTCTTGACAAGAATCTAGGGTAACAACTTGTTCTACTTGTAATAGTCACATGGTTTGCATTGGGTTGAATGTATCACATGTTTAACGGTTGATCAACCTCCTCCATACTTACATAGCTAATAGGGTTCAAAGTGTAACTAGGGAAGGTCTGCACGTTGCTTGTGTAATTGTCAGCCCATCTAGAAAGGGAAGGGGACTATTGTGGTTGAACATTTGTATAATATCTATCAGAGCCAAATGGCCCACCAATCTCTCTACTAGATGTATTTTTAGGAGGTATTAAATACCTACCAAAATAGGGAAAAATGGAGAGGTGAGGTAATAACAATGAAATAAAGAACATGAGAAGAGACTAGCTCTTCACGTTGGGTTCACCAATTTATACGGATGAAAAGCAACACGTGACCTTCAACCGCACTCAAATCCTCAGGGTCATGCTAAGGTAGCCAATGTGGAAAATAGTTTTGGCTAATTATAGGAGAATCAGGGACTAATATCTGGTAGTGTGAATTCCTAGTAGTTGGATTTGTCAAAGGAGAATTAGAGGCTAAGTGTGGGTAACGTAATCTCACTATTGTTTACCTGATTTATCTACCTACTTGAAAGGAAAATAATTACATAAAATATAAAATAAAACAACTACTCTAAAAAAATAAACATTTTTTGTTCTTTTTTGGAATTTAATAGAAATAAAGAAATAAAAAGCTTCTACTCTAATTAACAAATCCTAAAACAAACAAACAATCAGGTGTAGTTGCTTGTTTTTATAGAGAAATATATTTTATTTTAAATAATTAAAGCTTCACTAACCTATGGAAATAAATTAAACCCTCTACTTTGCCTTAGAAGCACAAGAATAAAGCAAAGATTCCCAGAAGCTTTTATTCCTTTCTTGCAACTTCCCCGACAAGAGTAAATAAGACTTTTATTGAGGATTTCCTATGTGAATTAAATTACTGTAACTATTGAATGATTGCAACAATGAAAATGCTTATTTTATACTCTATTTTATATAAATGTATGTGTATGGCTCAAAAATAATAATGTGAAGAGATGAGGAAAACCAATATCAACCCCAACCTAGAAGCATAGAGTAATCACAAATTTAGTTGTGTTGTTCTTTTCCCCCTCATCTTGTCTTTTCTATATCCTATGTTCACATGAGTCCATGGGATCGGGAATGCAGTAGAAGCAACAGTGAGAAGGCGCTGGAGAAATGACAACTTGAATAACAATATGGTAGTTATGCAGGTGGAAGAGAGATATCACAAGTGAACAGATCTTGGCTATGTAATTTCCAACAAGAATGTGGTAGCTCAACAATACAAGAATGCACAAAATGATCATTTTCTTGAGAACAAGCAATGAATTTATAGAAGGTAAATAGGGTAATGTTCCAATCCACTTGGCAGCCATGGGGTTCCACATCAACAGTAAAGGGGCAGTTTAAACAATCAATCACACATTACAAGTGGAAGAGGAGATTTCCATATGGAAATCAAACTTAAAATCAGCTAACACGGTTTGCAAACGTGCACTCAAAGTGAACTAGAGTGAAGAAATACACATCTTAAATCATGTTGGAAGGTTCTAGAAATTTCAGACATGACCAACCCCCTGTGTAGAGTCGTGGTTACAAGACCATTGCCCTGCTAAGGGAGGTAGTTACAAAACCGTCACCTTGCCTGGGCAGAGGTTACATGACCGCTACCTAGGTAGGGCAACAATTTTGTTTCTGAAAACTAAAACAATGGAAAAATGATGTGATAAGCTAAGGAAAATCATACAAAGGATAAGTAGTAGGTAATCTAGGCTATAAGTATACGCTGCAAGGAGGTTTAGGAGCTCGAACACCTTTGGAAAATACATGAATCATCATTGGGGACCTTTTGTAACCATTTTCTGATAATGTAGCACATGAAAATTTGGGTTCATATTGGTACCTTCCCAAGCAATGTTAAAACATGACCCCCCCCCTTGTACGTTAAATTTTGCAACAATAATATTGGGGTCAAGCGTCCTTTAGTTGAAAATGGTTCGAGACTCAATATTTTTAATATTGCTTTTCTCCATCAATTGGGTCTATCTGAATCTTCTTTGGCTCCTTCCTCTATCTCTATTCATGGATTTGACAATTTACCCAAGCATGTTTTAAGGGCTATCATACTACCTGTCATTATTGCACCATGTACATTTCCCATTCTATGTCATGTCATGCCCATAAACCTTAATTATAACATTCTTCTTGGGCGGCCTTGGATTCATCTTATGCATGCAGTCCCCTCCACTTTACATACATGACTTAAATGCCATTATCAGGGAGTTGTCTATGAAATTCAGACAAATGCATCCCCGTTTGCATATTGCAATTATATTGAGCATACTATTGACACTCCTAGTTCATTTTCTCCATATTTTTATAAATATGATCTTGGATATCAATATTTAGTTCATTATGGTTTATCCGGTAATGGCCTAGGCCAAAAATGACAATGCATGATAGAGTCATAGGCTATACTCACTCAATCTAGAAAATGTGGTTTGGGATACCATCCTCCATCTCTAACTTCCTCAGAAGCTTATACTATGTTGCATACTTCTTTACTTCAGTTTGTATATCCAGACCTCATCAGTGATTGAACTTCTATTGCTTGGGATAATTTATATGCTTTCACCACTAATGAATCCCTTATGGAATACATGGGATTTTACCACCACTTCCCTTCCTTTCATCATAAGAAGCATTCTCCATTGATTCTTAATGCTACTACTTTCTTTGGAGAGTGTGTTACACTTATAGATAATATTGATCCTCTTGACACAATTCATACTGACCCATACATTCAGGATCCATATACTCTTCTCAATGAGGATACCATACAATATAACCTTGGAACTTATGATAACACACAAATCATTTTGTTAGCCACTTCTCTCACACCCAATGTAGAACAGGATATCCAACAAGTAATTTAGGAAATTTAAGACATTTTATCCTATGACTATAGTAATATGCCTAGAATTGGTCCATCTATCAACATGCATAAAATCTTTCTCCACCCTGGTGTAAAACCTGTTCAACATAAAATCCATAAGAATGCACCCGAAGGTCGCACTCCTTGTTAAAGAATAAAATAAATTCTCCTTGATGTTGGATTTATTTGTGTCATCGATTACCCCAGATGGGTGTCTAATATTATACCTGTCATGAAACTAGATGGCCGTGTATGTTGTTGGACAAATTTTCATGATCTTAAAAAGGCTTGTCCCAAAGATAGTTTCCCTTTATCCCACATCGATGCCATTGTTGATTCCATGGTTGGGTACAATATTCTTTCCTTTATGGATTGATTCCCTGGTTATAACCAAATTAAAGCAATCCCGAGGATCAAGAAAAAACTTCTTTTACTATGCTATGGGGAACATTTTTCTACACGGTCATGCCCTTTGGTCTTTTAAAACATCAGGGACACATACCAATGCATAATAAAACACATATTTCATGATTACATCCACAATGTTCTCGAACACTATGTTAATGATATATTTATAAAATCATGTCACCATTCTACACACGCTCAAGACCTTCGCACATTCTTTGAACGATTATGACATATGTTTAAATCCCAAAAATGTGTTTTTGGAGTCACAACCGGAAATCTCTTTGGATACATTATCTCACAACTTGGCATCAAAATAGACCCAAATAAAATCAAGTAAATTTTTGACATGCCTCCACCCCAAAATTTACATCAACTGTGCTCATTACAAGGGAAAAAATCAAGTTATTCGAAGGTTTATTACGCAGATCATTGATAAAACCCATCCATTTATGTGCTTGATGAAGAAGGATACTAAATTTGTCTTGGATGATCACTTCCAACAAGCCTTTGATGCCATAAAATCATATCTTTTAAATCCACCTGTCTTAGTTCCCCCCATGGCTGACCATCATTTCTTGTTATATATTTCCACCACATTTCATGCCTTAGGGGCCCTGCTTACACAAACTATGATTCTCAACATGAATGTGCAATCTATTATATCATTCAGACATTGCTCTCTTACAAATGCAACTATAGTTATGTTGAAAATATGTCTCAACCTTGTCTTTGTAGCAGAAAATTATGCCATTACCTACTTAATAACAAAGTAAATATAATTACCAAAGTAGATTCATTACGATACCTCTTATCCCGCATGCATCTCTCAGTATGTCTACCACGTTTGTTCATGCTAATTACCAAATTCAAATTCAAATTCATCCCACTTAAAGCCATTAAATGATAGGTCATTACAGATCAACTAGCCGAGTCACCTCTGCATGATGCATCTCATGTTTATGATTCCTATCGTGATGATTTCACTACTTACGCCATCGATTAGAATACTTAGACCATGTATTTTGATAGATCTCATTGTTGCTTTGACACTAGGGCTAGGATAGTCTTCATAACTTTGTATGGCGATCCTCTCCCCTTCGCATATTACTTATGGTTTTCCTATAACAATAAAATCATTGAGTATGAATCCCTCACTCTCAACCTTCTCACTACTCACAAGTTGTTATACAAAATATCTGCATACGTGGATATTCAAAGCTCGTTATTAATCAAGTTAATGATGTATATATCACACAAAATAAAAGAACTTAATCCCATATAATACACATTTCAAGGATATCTTAGCTACGTTTGAGTCTTACTCTATTACCATTATCCCCCGTAAGGAAGACCATCATGCAGATGTTATGGCTAGTGTGACATCGCTTATCCCTAAGGACATAAATGATAAGTAATCCATGATTTTTTTTAGCACTTGCGACATCCTTCCACTTTTACTATACCCATAGTAGCTTGTGCCATCACATTTAGTCATGAAAATCTTGAATTGTTCACTCCAATTTACAACTTTCTATACCAAAAAACCATTCCTAATGGTCTACAACCTCATGAAGCTCATCGCTTGTGACATGCGGCCACCCATTACATCATCATAGGGGTAGAATTATTTAAATGTGCACTTGACGGTCAACTACTATGATGTATAGGACTCCCTGACATCCCCATCGTTATCTCTTAGATACATGAAAACATGTGTGGTGGCCACTTCTCTGGAAAAGCTATGTCACAAAATCTGTTACGTCAAGGATATTACTGGCCTACCATGGAGCAATATTGTCTTGAATACACTACACACTCCAATAAATTTCAAAATCATAGTAATGTGCACCATGCATCTGCATATGACCTCCAGCCAATTACTCCAACTTGGCCATTTTCTCTACGGGGGTTTTGATATTATCAGGATGATAAATCCTTGAATTGGGTGAGGGCCACAAGTTTATTATTCTTACCACAGAATATTTCACAAATTGGGTAGAAGGAACACCACTGCAAACTACAACAGGCACTAACATTTGTGGATTCATCACTACTCACATCATTGCACGTTTTGGCATTCCCTCTGCCATTATCACTGATAATGAATCTTCCTTAAAAAATAATGACATTAATTTTTTTGCACAAAATTTAAAATTAAAATATCATTTTGTACTCATTACCCACAGAGAAATGGCCAAGCTAAGGCCACCAATAACACTATTGTCAAAATATTACGCAAGAATGTTGCTACTAATGGTGATGGCTGGCATAATCAAATATTCTACGCTCTTTAGGCTTACCGCATTAGTGTGCATATGCCTACTAATACCACTCCTTTTTCACTAGTCTATGGTACTGAAGTTGTTATCCCACTAGAACTCGAGATACCCTCATTACATGTTTCACTCAAAGGCATACTTAAATACAATGGTTATCACAAAAAATTATTACATGAGATGGAAATGTTATGCTCTCGCCATGTCGAAGCACTTGAACATTTTCATGCACATCAGTCTCACATTTCTTAGACATACAATTGTAAAAATCATCCTCGCAAATTCAATGTGGGTGATCTATTGTTAAAGGAAAACCAGAAAAGCACAAACACAAAAATTACTCTCAAAGGAAAATTAGAGCCCAATTAACTTGGTACTTATATTATTACTAAAAAGCTTTGCTGCGGTGTCTATCACCTTGCCACTCTTTTGGGTAAGTTAATAACAAACCCACTCAAATTTATACGCCTTAAGATATATTACGCATAAAACAACACCCATTACCCGACGACGCACTCTCATGCTTTGGTTCACACTTGACTATTGAAGGCATCCTATATACATGAACCTTACACACTACACACTACAAACTTTGCACATCATGTATTCATGATATGTTTTTCTCATAACTTCTATCACACACTATGCACCACCTCCTGCATACTACACATTCTACACTATACAATTCACACATCACGCATTCATTAAATCTCTTTCTCGCATAATCTATTATACACTCTACGTATTCACAACATATCTTTTTCTTATTTACTTCTACACAATGCGCTCATTATCCTATGATGCACTCTAGTCCCATGGTTCATACTCAACTACTAATGGTATACATCTCAAATGAACCTTACCACACTCACACAATCACTCATTCACTTCCACTCTCTACACTCTACTCTTTGACGATCACATATTTATAGTGCACCATTCAAACCATTTCCTAATGACATACTCTTGTTCTATGGTTCATTCTTGATTTCTTGGGGGGTATGTATAAATGAACCTCACTTTATGCATACTCATTCAAAATCACTCGAGGGAGATGATAATCCTATCACACTCACTTTACATTCCATTCCATCTCATCCAGAACATATTGCATATATTGGTCGTATTTATTCTTCCTTAAATATGCTTATATGTTCACTTTCTTACACATGTTAGATATATATTGTATGTCATTATCTTTTAATATACACATGCACATGCACTTGTCTTCTAGTTGTGATCATATAATCTACACAGATCGATACACATATCATGGATGCTTGGCGTAGTACCTCATACCAGTCCCACAAAGGTTCTTGGGGGCATCCAAATTCGTACACTACAGGAGCTATTGTTTCATTTTTCATAGAAAATTACTATATGGGAGTATACATGCTTTGACATAAATTTATCATTCTAATGTGCTAATGGGTGTTTCATGTGCAACATTTTCTTTATAGGTCTATTTGCTTCCATGGTTGTCTATTACATTGCTTTCTCTTCGTCTGCATTTATTTGTGGGCTTTACCATTTTTCTTGTGTGCACACTGTCTACTTTTGGCTTCATTGGCCTTTATTTTCTTGCGACATAGTGAGTTATGTACCATGTTTGTAACCCACTCTTCATTGTCTACATTTTCTTCTTGAGTATTGTCTTCTTGCGTCTTAACTTAAACATTTTCTTCTTATTTGCTAGATTACATATTGTCTTCTACATGTGTGTTTATCTTTGTTTGCACTAAGACTTATCTCCTAGAAACTTTGTTTATGTGTTCCTTGGTTTCTACCAAGCACACTCCCTCCCCCCTGGAGGACACAATTTTAGCACAATGGTTGTTCCTTCTTTGGGCCGCATACTCCTTTGGGCCGCATACTCCTTCAACAATGTTGTATGCACCTCAAATGAGGGGGGCATCATTTGGGTGAATTAGTTAGCCCATACAGTAGTATACACTCACAATTCAACCTAACACGGGTACCGATACAACACACTCATCAGTCACAGTAACAATTTAGATCTTAACTTGGGTCCTTAGCACAACACAGACACTAACTGTAGTCACAAAAGCATGTACTTTAAATATTATTTATCCTAGTTTCATACTAATATTTAGATGGTTCTTGAGTGAAGAAAGTATTAATTAAACCTTGTCTTTTGAGCATCTTATTTAATTTCATTTCATCATTCCCGACCTTGTACACCCACAGGTCCAATCAAATTTCATCACATGGTGTTATATTAGCCTCAATTGGGGTGCCCAGATTAGTACTGGGGCACCCATGGGCACCCTAGTCCCTCCTTGGGTGCCTCAATCCTTCTTGAAATTTCCCACCACTTTTAAGATGTTTTTGGTTGTTTATCCTTCTTATATTTTTGGTGGTCGGCCATTTCAGGGTTAATTATGAAATCAGATCAAGAGAATCCTATAAATATAAAGTTATGAGACCATAATGAGGGACCTAGCATTAGTCATTACTATCATCCATCTAGAGTTGCATGCTTCTATTACATTGGATATCATTTGCATCCACATAGCTCCATCATCAAGGCACAAGGTTAGGACATTTGCATCACACTTCATAGAGGGAGGGATTATAATCTATCCCATGCACACATGCTATTACATTTTATACATTTATTTATTACTCGCTACTTCATAAAGTGTGACTGGAACACAAGCACCTAGGGCACATTATGCACACACTCACCAGAACTACATTTGGTTGCGAAATGTAGTGCACCGCTAAGTTAGTAAGCCCACTATTGTGGCATCTGACATCAGTATGACCCATTCATTTACATTTTTATTTTTTAGGGCTTGATGTTCTTTTAGGGTTTTACAGGTATTTCTATGCATCTTGGATTATTTCTGACATCCAGTACTGGGAAAAAAATATTATGCGACACACAACGATGGTTTCAGAACACCTCCCATCCACGTGAGACTCATTTCTGAATCTTTTGTATAGACCAGGGTGCCCAATTTACATACCAGAGCACCCATAAGTGCCCTAGTCCCTCTTCAAGTGCCCTAGTATAGCCATATATTCCAAATCCATCCTTTTTCGGGGATTCTGCATATTCATTCATGCTTCCATATTTTACAATCACCTTTGCAACACAGTCCTGGGAGCGTCTTTTATTTAGCTGAGTTCTTTCCTCTTCCCTCTTGCACATTAGGGTTAGCATTTCCTTTTACATAGTTTTTTAGGTCATTTACATACTTCTTTACTGTAATTATTTATTTTATTTACGTTTTTTCATAGCTTAGATTAAATATAGATATAACCCCATTCTCCACATCTTTATTTAGTCACTAATGCCTAGACCAGGAAAGTAGTGACTGGGAACACTTGACCCTTCCTAGACACCTATGACTAGGGGCAGTTACACAACATTCACCGGTTTAACACAGTCTACATCATTTCACACAAATTTTGATAGGAAAGATAGTCATTTAGCTCTCGACATGCATGCATTTCATTTATTTATTTTTTGCATTAGATCGGAATTGTTCGAACCAAATCAAATTTTTACACACCATCTGTAGTAGTTTTCATATTTCGGGAAGTAGCTAAATGTTGGAGGATGACACCAAAATTTTCTCCCTACACTTCTTCCATTTTTTGCATGAGATCACCAAAAAAACTCGCATATAGTGTAACTGGCATGAGATCACCCAAAAAAATCATTCTTCTACATCATCTTCAGGATCCTTCCTATATCTTTTCTCATCACAGATCAGGTGCACATGTTACTTTTTACATTTTTACTTACTCTTTACAAAAAATATACACATTTTGATCATATACACGCGTATTTGACTACTTGGTCATTCTCTTTTGCAGTTCCATCCTTATGTGAAGAGGTAGTCCTATCAACAACATTAATAACATCATCAATCACAACAATCCTACAACAATGGACATCGATTATAGGTCCAATCCCAACATGAAAACATACACTCTCACCCTAGGGTAATCATCATCATCACTTTTTTCACTTCCTCCTCTTTAACATTGACACTTCCCATTTTTATTATTCCATGATTTTTCTTGTCTCTTGACACACTTTTCATCATCAATCTACATGGTTATCATATATTCATATCTTATCTACTTTATGTTATCGAGCATCTTCTCAAAAAAATAAAGTGGGGGAAAATGTAGACACAAAATCACTCACTTTGGGTAATTATCTACTCCTGATTGAGTACTACTATTTATATGATTCCTAAGTAAGAAAAGTACTAATTAACCCATGTCTTTGGCCATATTTTATTGCTCTCAGTTTCTCTTTTTGGTCTTACACTCTTCCTATCCCACTCTATCTTTTCATACTTTTACATTTCTCACTTTAGACACTAATACCCAACCAAGACATCATTGTCAGGCGCCCCCATGCCCTCTAGGTACCCCTGATATCTTTTTACTTTGCTCACATATTTTAGGTCCTTTCTATCCATTTGGGCATCTTATCTTTTTGTTAGTCGACCTTTTCAGGGTTAATTATGAAATTCAAGCAAAGGAATCATATAAGTATAAAGTTATGTAATCATAATAAAGGACCAAGCACTAAGCATTATCTATCACCCCCTAAGGTTGCATCCACAAAGAATCTAAGAGATTCATTGCATCCATCTAGCACCATCAAAGGGACAAAGGCTGGTTGTTATGCATACTTTTTATAGGAGGGGAAGTCTATTATTTTATGCACACATATATTTACATCTCTTACATCTAGCTAGTTTCTCACTATCAAGTGTGACATGCACAAGAGCCAAGTAGGAAAAAAATTTGCACACACACACATAGAACTCCATTGAGTCTGAAATGTAGTGCAACACTCAATAATAAGATAACTTATTTGACAGCTGAGGATAGTCTAATCCCTCATTTGCATTATTTTATTTTTGGGATTTGATGTGTTTTTGAGGTTTTTTTTGGTCAATTCTTTATTGTAGGTTATCAACAACATCGGTGATCATTGTGTGACATACTAGTGAAAACAAGAAAATGACAAAGAACACCTTGCGACCCTGCAAATATGGTTTCCACAGCTTCTGAGCAATAACGGGATCCCAAAATAGTTCTCTGACACCTCAAACGTCCATGACCCTCCATAATCATCCTATTTCTAGCATTCCTGACACTTTTGTAATTTTCTAAGGATTTCTGCAACATCCTCCCTTCTTTGTTCATCAATGCGGAACTTTGACAAAGTCCAGATTTAATTACGAAAGAACTAAGTATTTTCTATCTCCTCTTTGAAATTATGGTTTCATACTTTTTATATTAATTAGCTTGGGTCTATTTTGTACTTTAGTGTTTATTTATTTACTGCTACATTTCAATCAGATTTAGGCATTTATTAATTTCCAATATTTTCTTGATAAAATTTTGAAAAATCCTGAGATACGGAGATCATACATGCCCATACCATATTCCTCATTAGTGAATGGTCTACCAGGGAACTTGAGTACATTCTAGCATGTCACATTAGAAGAATAATTAGGGAGTGAATTATTTCCAATAGTAATTACTTAGAAGTGATTGGAAAAGTGAGAAGAGTATTATGTCAATCAATACTACCACTAATGTAGTGAAGCCAAGAGTTCTTGAGAGTGTGGGGAGAAGGATGATGGTCAAGTGCAAAAAAAACTTTCATTTAGAAGATACTTGGGACTAGAGATGTGAGGAGGAAGATATATCTTTATATTAAGGGTGAGGCACAAAAAAATGGGTGATATCAGTAGGAGTAAATCCTAACTAGGTGAGGCCTTCATATGTGCAAACATTTTCAGAACAATTAGGATCATAAGGAACATGATTCCAATGCTTTTGATCAATGTATCATGTGTAAGTAAAGTAATCACAATGAGGTAACGAAATAGGAGAAGAGATAATAGTAACATGTGACTAGGACTATTGTATGAGGAAGGAACCACAAGGGGGAAATAGGCTCTAAAGCATGTATGATATTATAATAAGGAATCATAGAAGTAGTAGTGGGTTGAGTGATGGGATATTTGACTTAATATTCACTAGGACCAATAACAATATAGTGAGTATGAAATAGAGAATCATCAAAATCCATGGGAGTTAAATCTAAAGAACGCAAGGAATCATCAGTGAGCTCTACATTATCAACATTATTATCATCAAAATAATCAGTCTCTAAGTGGAAGTATTTTTTATAATTTTATATGGGCTTAGAATAAGACGTGGAAGGGGAATGAGAGGATATGACAGGAGATATGATATTGGTAGTAGTATTTTGAATAGAGGAAGTGACCAACGGTGGAAGAGTTGAAGTATAATTGCTAGATTCCCCAACAACATATGTATTAAGACATTGCAAGGAGATATGTTTAGACATGGGAATCATGATTAAATAAAAATATATATTAAATATGATTTCAAAGTAACTAATAATGTGTAAATTTGATAAAATATAGTGAAATACAAATACTATATGCTCATGCAATGTAAGACTATAAGAAAATGGAAGAGATGAGTGACTTAGCTGATTTTTTATGTGATCTGTAGATGGGCTGGACTATGTATATATTGAATCTGGCTGAGAATGATGTCACAAGAAGCTCACTAAAAGTTATGGGGCTCTATACCAATCTAGATAGGGGCACCCAATGGAGAAAAAGTTATGTGGATGTTAGTGTCTAATTTTGGGTGCAGGTGACTGTGCGGATGCTTAGGATATGTTTCTTTTCTAGATATGAGGACTGCCACTTTAATCTCTACTTTGTTGCATTACCTTTGCTATTAAGGTTTTGATCACACATGTAACCTGCAAAATAAACCCTAGATACCTACAAAAACTCACAAACATATCAAATCTGAATAAAATATGAAAAATGTGAAGTCGGAATGACCCCTACAGTCACTCAAAGAGTGAACTTATTACCAAGCATAGCACTACATTTCAAAATCCATGTATTTTTGTGTGCTTGTGTTTGAAATAGTGTCTTTAGGTTTCCCTCGTGCCTATGACGCCAAGATAGTGGGATACAACTAGATTATCTGTAAATGTGTGGTATGGAATTTAGCACTTCCCCTTCCTATGTAGTGTATGTAACCTAAAAATGTTGTCCCTTTGATGGTAGTGATAGTATGTATATTTGATTTCCCTTTAGAATTTCCAGAAAAAATAATAGTGTTATATATATATATATATATATATATATGGATTTCTTGTTTGAATTTCAAAATTAGAGACATGAAAGGTCGACTATGACCGTAGGATAAAGACAAAACAGGTGAAAAGGATGACCAAAAATGTAAAAAATCTATAAAATGAACAAAGAGGACAACAGCGCATAGAATGGACACATGCACCTAGGAACTACTATTTAGAGTGGGCACTAGTGTCTTACGATAAATAACGAAATATGTGAAATGATAGACATATACAAATCATTATGAATTAACCAGAAGATGATTAAAAACTGACAGATGTGGAAGAGAAACACAGTAAAAAAGAAATCAAAGACATAGATGGACAAGAGCTAATGTCACCACTAAATAATTTTCTTACTTAAGATCCAAGCATATGAACAACATGCTGATTGTTATCACTTCCCAAAAAAATTGTAGTTTAAAAAAAATATTAGTTAGGTGATCCCTTTGAACTGATTTATATGCCTTTATGAAGTCTGAAGAGTGAAAAAATTCTAATAGTTAGTTTATTTTAGTCTTTTTGGGTCATTTGAGTGTCTTGCAGCAATTACAGACTTTTAAGGAAATATAGGAATAAGTACCCCTAGGCCTCCAGTTCCCCGCATCCCCTTTCTAACCACAATATATTTGGCTCCAATGTTGTTCATATTTTTCCCTCCCTGAAGGAACTTTTTCCTATTGGGCCTCAGTTCTCCGCATCACGTTGTTCCCCATACTATACTCTGAACCCAAAAAGCTTTGTTCGTTAGTTATGCGGGAATCCTTTAATCTGATGGAGATATTCCCCAAATCCCTTTTTTTATCTACAGCCTTCACTCTCCCGTAGAAAAATTTAATTCCTTTGTATTGTAGACGATGCAAATGTTTTTGGAACTCATGACACTTGTTCCTTTGAGCCCTTGGTTCCCTGCGCACCCGATTTCTTCACATTTCTCTAATTACTTTGTATTACAAATGATGCAAATGTTTTTTGGAACTCGCGACACTTGTTCCATCTGGATCTTGGTTCCCCACCTCTCAAATTTCCCCACATTTCTCCCTAACCCATAAACATTTGTTTTCATTGTTATGCAAAGATTGTTGCGTTGGGAGGAACTGTTCCATCAAGCATCCCGTAATACAGACACTTTGACAATATTCCACAATCTATTGTATCCCTATGTAATACAAACACATTGACAATCTTTGGAACCCAAGGAACTTGTTACTTTGGGCCTTTTTGTTCCCCACATCCCCGCCATGCCCACATTGTAAAGGAAATTGATTAAATAAGTTCTCCAAAGCTTATCAGCGCCCACATTCCAATAAACTGCTCAAATTAACCCTATTTTCCAACTATTTTGCTATAAAGGGTAAATCTTGGTCATTTTGCACCATTCCAAATTGAGGATTTGACTGTGCACTTTTCACCTCTATCCAATGCCTTAGGAAAGACCTTTTTTCTATATCTTGCTCATGTTTGGTCCAAATTCAAAAATTCGAAGTGCAGCAAATCTATTATCAAGGTGTCATTATTTTCACACTAGAGCAACCAAGGTATATATGAATAAATAAAAATAAAAAGAGGTGGAGAATATTGATGAAACATGTGAGAAGGAAGTGGAGCAAGAGAAAACTTAAGAATTAGATGAAGATTTTTGTTGTTCGTATCCTACAAGTTCCTAATATTTTTCTTTCTAATTTATATAATCTAAGGTTAGATTTATCATTTTGAAAATATAATTGTAAATAAAGCCAACTTATGTAATTAACCAATTAAGTTTGTAGTACTTAATTAAAAGACAATTAGTTAGAAAAGTAGTTGCACCCTCCCCTCAACCTATATAAGCCTTCTCTCTCATTTGTAAAAAGGTTGGATTGCCCATACAAATTGTTGTTTCTTCTTTCAAAACCCTACTCCCTGTCGGTATTTTGTATTGATAATATGGGATCATTCAATACACTAATATCTTCATTCATATTTGATTATTTTTTACATCTGTATATATTTATCTTCTCAAGTTTTTGGTGGAATAACAGAACCTCTCCATGAAGAGGAGGTATTTTTGTCCCCTAAATTGTTGATTGCCTTTGGATGAAAAAAATTTCAACCAATAGTTTTTTGGCACTCATTGTGGGGCATGTACCGTGTTTCCCACTGGGTAATCTTCAGAGTAAATCATCAATTTCAACACACTAGCTAAATGAAGATATACCCAAGGAAAAATATATTAAGGCGTAGAGGATCATTCTTTTGAGTTTTAACAACAATAAATATTTGAGTTATCCCCAGAGAAAAGGAGTAGAAATAGAAGTTCAATAAGCACACCTCCTACCAAAGGAAGAGTTGGTTCATCTTCTCAGGAAATTATTACAGCTTAGGATTTAGTCTTAGCAGGTGTTGTTGTTCCTTTGCAATTTTTTTCCCACAATGGCTCCACCAGTACATCAGGGCCAATAAGTTAGACCTCTAGTTCTTACACAACCTCTGCATGATTTTCCTAAGGGGAATTGAAATAATTTTCCCACGTTAATAGGTGATATAAAAGTGCATCCAGATGAATACATTACAACCTTTATTGTTCCATGTGGGTTATTTGGAGTTGAGGCATGAGGAAGTGTCTATTAGATTGTTTGTTGAGACTCTGCAAGACAATGTTGCAGAATGGTTATATCATCTTCCGCTTGGTACTATCACCAATTAGAACACCATGAAAAATCAATTAGAGAACAAGTTCAAGTTTGTAGAATATTCTCATACACTTATGATCATACTCTCCCAGATGAAGAAATGGCCTTGTGATCCTATGTAGGAATTCGTTGCTAAATTCAACAAACTAGTTAACAAGATTCCAACTGATGCTCATCCTACTAATAAAAATCTGAAGTTTTTCTTTATTAATGCCCTATTTTTAGAGGTGATTTACACACTAAGGAGAGAAAACCTTTCCAATGTGGATCTAGATAAAAATTTGGCCATAATGTTGGGGGTTAGAACACTTTTGTTGTATAAATATATATAGTTAGATCTAAGCATACAAGCAATAAATACAGAAATAAACCAAAAGAAAATACATAAGATATAACGTGGTTCACCCAGTGTGGGCTACGTCCACCAAGAAACAACCAATCTATCAAAGCTTCACCAAGGATATACAATGAAGATTTACAATCTTCCAACCTTCTTTGGATGTACAATACTTTATTCCTCAAAATCTTCTATTTTTCTCTCTCCAAGAAATCCTTTTTATAATATTCTCAATTCTTAATTATTATTTTTTAACTTCTAACCCTAGATTTCTAGCTTATATAAGCATATACAAACTTAGGGCTCTTTAGCTATGTAATTACAACCATTAGATCACCTTTTAATTAAAGGTTAGATATAATATCATGACTTAAATAAAAACATTTCACACATATGAGATTGATGTTGTTTACCCTAACCAATGTTGATTCCTACTAGCTGACCTAAGTCAATAAACCAACTGATGTTGGTTACTATGTAAACCTAAAATTTATAAAACATGCTATCTGTGAAGTAATTAATCTCCACAACTCAAAAATCTCCCACTTGGAATAAATTATTGCACTATACCGTACAACTCCATCTTTGTATCCTTTCCTTGGCATGTTTCTTCCTCTTTAAGTCTCAAACTCGAAGACCAACAAAAGTGGAGTGGAGCTCCAACTTCTCTTTTTCCAACAGCTTTGTTAATTTATCCGTAGGATTCTCTTTTGTATGAATTTTCTCCAGTTTCAGCTTCCCATCCTCCAACACTTGCGGTATGAAGTGATATCTCAACTAAACGTGTTTTGTTCTTGAATGAAACATTTTGTTATTTTCCAGATGAATCGTAATTTGAATATAATTGTGTAATCTACTATCCTCTTTCTCATTTCCCAACTATTCCATGAACCTTCTCATCCATATCATCTCTTTGCTAGCCTATGTAGCTGCAACATATTCAACATTTGTAGCAAACAAGGCCATAATCTTACACAATCTCTAAATCTAGTTAACTGTCATCCCACCTGCTGTGAATACATATCTAGTGGTGCTTCTCCTACAATCCAAATCTGCAGCCATATCTGCATAAAGAATTATCTAACTCTCCATAGCATAAAAACATGATGGATGTCCCTCTCAAATATCTAAGAATCCATTGTACTATTTTCCAATGCTCTTTACCTATATTTTCCATAAATCTGCTCACAACTCCCATTACCTGTGTAATGTCTAGTCTGGTACAAACCATAACATACATTAGACCTCCAACTGCTGAAGCATATGGACTCGTGTCATGTACTTGACCTCCTCATGTGATGTAGGACACTAGTTTTTTCTCAATTTTAAGTGTCTAGCCATAGGTGTACTTATAGGTTTTGAATTCTGCATATTAAACCTTTCCAACACCTTATTGATATAAGCTTCCTGAGACAAATACAATCTCTTGTTCTTCCTATCTCTATGAATTAACATGCCAAGGATTTTCTTTGCAGCTCCCAAATCCTTCATTGTGAATGTATGAGCTAACTTTTGTTTAAGTTCACCAATGTCCTATATACTAGATCCTATAATAAGCATATCATCCACATACAGTAAAAAAATAATATAGCTTCCATTTTCAAGCTTTTTGAAATAAACACAATGGTTAGGTTCACATCTCATATAACCATGCTCATGCATAAAAATTTCAAACCTCATATACCATTTCCCTCTGGCATGCTTGAGCCCATACAAGCTCCTTTTCAACCTGCATACAAGTTTCTCCTTACCCTTGACTTCATACCCAATCGATTGTTAAATATATATCTCTTCCTCCAAATCACGGTAAAGGAAATTCATCTTAACATCAAGCTATTCTAAGTGTAAATATTCTAGTGCAACTAAACTCAAAAAAATACATATGGAATTCATTTTAACTATAGGAGAAAATATCTCACCAAAGTCAATACCTGTTTTTGTGAATATCCTTTTACCAAAAGCCTTGCCTTACGTCTTTTTTGTCTGCCCTCTTCTTCCTTGACCCTATAAACCCATTTGTTCTATAATATCCTTTTACCTACTAAAAACTTAACCAAATCCCATGTCTAGTTCTGTTCTAAGGAGTCCATCTCCTCATCCATGTCAGGCTCCCACTTCATGTGGGTATCATCCTACATCACTTCTTCAAAACTCTCTGGTTCAAAACTATCATTCAATAACAAATACCATAAAGAGGGAGAAAATATTTTTGGATATTTACTTACCCTTTGTGACCATCTCACCTAAATTTGGGGGTGTTGGAGGCTCAATCTGTACATCTTGTACATCAGTATCCACATCTAACCATGACTAACACCGGTCACCTCTTGTCAAGGCTGGTTCAGCTAACTAACATCGATCATGACGAATGATGTTGTTTCAGTTCAATTGATGCTGGTGTAAGCTGATCAACACTGATACATGTAGATTTCTTTTCTAAATCTAAGAATGAATTTCCTTACACTAAATTTCCAACCATTTCATCTTTGGGTATCAAAACTTGATCCCTTTACATTATCTTTTCATTCGATTCAATGTCATGAATCCTAACAATCTTATAATCTTCTAAATCCCAATAACGGAATCCGAAATCACCAGAGCCATAACCAATAAAATTACATCTCTTAGATTTAGCATCCAACTTCTTTCTATTTTCTTTATCAATATACACAAAATATTTTGTCCCAAATAATCTAAGAAAAGAAAGATCTACCTCTTTTCCATTCTAAGCTTCTTCTAGTATTCCACCATCCAGTGCACTTGAAGGACCACAGTTAATTAAATAAACTTTCGTGTGTCTACTGCTTCTACCCAAAACTGCAAGGGTAATCCAACATGCATCCTCATGCTTCTTACACATTCCATGATTGTCGTGTTCCTTCTCTCTATAATACCATTCTCCTGTGGTGTTCTAGGAATTGTTCTTTCGCTACGTATTCCATTCACTGAACAATAATCATTGAAAGCCTTGCTACAATACTCACCACCATTGTCAGATCTAAGGCATTTTAATTTTAAATTTGATTCATTTTCCACAAGGTATTTCCATCTTTGAAAAGTATCAAAAAATTTAGATTTACATTTTATACAATAAACCCATACCTTTCTTGTGGTATCATCAATTAAAGTCACATAATATTGGAATCCTCCATGAGAAGCTACCTGGGTTGGTCCCCCACACATATGAGTGCACAAGATTCATTTTTTTTTTCTTCTTTTGTTTCCCTACCCTTAAGAAATCTCACTCTCTTTTACTTTCCAAATATATGATGCTCACACAAATCAAGAGTTGCATCTTCCAAATATGATAACTTACCCTTTTCTTTTAAGATCTACATTCCTTTTAAATCATATGGCCTAGCCGATTATGCCACATGTTTGCATCTGAATCTGAAGTAGATAACAAATAAAAATAATTAATAATACAGGTAGATAAATACAATGTTCCTACCTTCTTTCCTCTTGCTACAACAAGAGATCCCTTAGTAACTTTCCAAGAGTCAACTGTGAATGTAACCATGCAACTAGATTCACCTAGTTATCCTGCAGAAATTAGATTTATCCTGAGGCTTTGCATATGCCTCACATTTTTCAATATCCATGTATTTCCATTTTGCAATTTTAGATGAACTTGACCTTTACCAGTAATAATGCATGGTTCATCATCTCCTAAATAAACATGCCCAAAATTACCCTAGACATAATTTCTAAAATAACCCTTATTAGTGGTAGCATGGAAAGAAGCTCATGAATCTAAATCTTTTGATTCTATTTTATCATCTAAGGAGAGAATAAGGGCATCTTTAATTACCTCTAAAGATGCAACATTTGCCTTTTTACCTTTTTCTGGTAGATTCTCTTTATTTTCCTTGAACCATCAATCCTTCTTTATATGTCCTTTCTTTCCACAATTCCAGCAGGTTATTCCTACACCTATGGATTTAGATCTACCATTATTTGACTTTGATTTCCCATTATTCTTGCTCATGGATCTCTCCTTCTGCCTTCCCCTACTTTCTACATTCAAAGAATTCCCAGATGATGATTCTCCTGTACTTTTCCTACATATTTCCTCATCCATGATTGTACTAACCAAATCATCAAACCTAAAAATATTAGTAGCAAATGTTGTATTACTAATAACCATTACCAAGTTATCCCAACTATCTAGATAAGAGCACAAGAATAAAATTGATTTCAATTCATCCTTAAATGGAATATTAATTGATTTACAATACACCAGAAATCATTTAAATGGTTTGATACAAACCCACCTTCTTGTATTTTATAATTAAATAATTTCTTCATCAAATAAATTTATTAGAAGCACTTGGTTTTTCATATAAATTAGCTAAAGATTTCATCAACTATATCATGGTTTTTGCTTCGGTAATATTCAAAGCCACAAATGCTACCATGCTTAATCTTATAGATCCCAAAACCTTTTTGTTAAGAATTTTTCATTCTTTATCAGTCATCTTTGTAGGTCTTGCCTTTTCACATTATTTTCACCCTCAAAATTCCCTCCTTTTTCAAAGACATAATTTCCAATATTTTGAGTCAATGTGCTTTGAATATGTTTTTGTAAATGTTGAAATTTAAGAAGTTAGAAAATTTCACTATTTGAGGTTATTTTTTTGTGTTTTGCAGTTAAATCTGCCCTACACGTCCATCATGTTCCCAAGCCCTGTATGCATTGATTTACCCCACACCACTTACTCATTGGCTGAATCGGCTTCACTCGTCCCACGTGTCCCAAGTATTTCTGAGCCCTCTGTTCACTGATTTACCGAATTTCTTGCACTGCCTTGTATATCGGCTATATCAAACATTTTTGTTCTGCGTGTCCCAAGTGTTGTCGAGCCTCCTGTTTTCCAATTCACCAATTTACCCACACCACTTACTCATTGGTTAAATTGGCTCCGCGCATCCTCATGAATGTCCCAAGTAGCTATCGGGCATCCTTTATTCTTTGATTCACTGAGTTTACCCCGCACTGTCTTGTATATCAGCTATGGTCAAACATTGGCTCCGTGCATCCCACATGTCCCCAGTACTACCGGGCCCTCTCTGTTCACCAATTCACCGAGTTACCCACACTACTTTGCTATATCCACTAAATTGGCTCCACGTGTCCTCACATGTCCCATGGACCGTTCCGTGCCCTCTATTTACCGATTTGCCTGCTTTTGCCACACTGCCTTCTTATTTCAGGCTATATCAGCTCCACACGTCCCACATGTCCCATGCACCATCTAGGCCAAGTTTTTCTAAAATTCCCACATATCACCATTTTTTGAGTTGAGTGTGAGGGTTATTTATTGCACATTCATGATTTTATCTCTCCATTCATTCTCAACTCATGGCTATTTAAAGAAAGGTAATTTTTCAGTCAGTTTCACACTTGCTCTCTCATTCCCTCTCAATTTGCTCGTGTTTGTGCAAACCAAGGACATTGCCTATGTCTGTACTTTTATATTTTATCTTGTAGGTGATTATTTTGGGATTCATGGTAATTACTCCATTGAAGGTTATCTTCTCTCTTACCTCTATCATGATGAAGATACAATACCAAGGGCATTAACACCTCTCCTCATTGGAAACCTTTGTTCCTGACATCGGTGACAGTGAAGCTCAGCATCTAGACCTTGATGATTTTTGGAATAAAATTGAATGTGATAACCCTAATCCCATCGCTAAAATGATCAAAAATAGTGGGATTACATTTTTAGGTAGGTTTTACTATCTCTGTTCAGCGTGCTGATAATATGCTTGCTTGTGGGGCATGTTTTAATCCAGAATCCAAAGATATTGATGATGTACATGGTGAAGTAGTTGCGTGACTAGATTACGAAGGCTATCTATATTACCATGTGCATCCATAGTAGTGGAACGGGCCAATACCATCACCCTTGCTCAAGACACAAACACTGTTTTACCAAGATAGTGAGAGATATAAGGCTAGTGTAGCTAAATCATGCTTGAATAACCCTAAAAAGGGAGCATTTAGGCTTTCAAAAATCATTTTTTAGGGTTGACTTTCAATGAATAACTTTTCATAAATCATCACTCTTTTGGATAGAATCATGGGAATGCCTTCTACAAATGAATTTCATTTTTGGTTGTGTCCCTATATCAACATTATTTTCTGAGGGGAAGCAGAATTTGAATTGGGGTGAGATAATCTGTGTAAAAACCTAATAGAGCAGCTAGTTAACATTAAAAGAACAAAGACCTTCTACATGTATTCCTATCTTATGTACACTATTGCAGCATCCAGGGAATGGCTTGGTTTCTATTTCGTTGAGGATAAGAAGGATGCTCCTATGTATGAGTATTGTCCCCAATTCACTCTCAAAGTTCAACAATAATCATTTCAGGTGAGTCAACAATGCCTTCACCATGTACATTGTGAGGCTTTTAGAAGGAAATAATGCTCAGAGATATTTTCTGAGGAAGTAAAGACCTTTATCTCTGAATATGGGAGTTTCTTCACTCAATTCAAGAATTTTTTCATCTCTTAGGCTGGCTGGTATTGACGGTTGCCCTATAAAGCTTCCTATGTTTTGTAATGATAAAATGTCCCTCGTTGAAATTTATAGGCAGTTGGACAAACTGCATCAGATTTGCAAAGATAAAAAGATTGCTGGCATTTGTTTCCCTATCACCTTGGGAAGATTATACATGTAAAATAACCGTCGATGCTGAAAAACATTGATATAACTATTTATCCTCTTATTCTTCATCAATTCAATTCTCGAACTTTCTTTTATATCAAGGTATATATTGCTAAGAATCTCATATTAGGTTTCATTCACTTTGCCGATACTGAAGGATTATTGGGCTGATTATGTATATGAATTTGAGGCCAGGAGAAGGTATTTTGGTAGATTTTCTCTTCAACAGATTATAGATTTAAATATCTAAAAAGTACCTACAAAGCTCTAGGATGATGAAGAAGTCCTACAATCTATTGAATATGATAGGTCCATCAAACACTCTCCTCTTGAAGCCATTGATTGGTTTATAAAGGAGAAATATTATTTGAAAGAAATGATCAACCCGATTTTTGTGAGAACCAAGCTCTGGTTCGATTAAAAAGATGAAAATTTTTAGGATGAACAAAGCTAGGTATTCTTCACAAGAAAGGTCCTCTCTTAGGAAATAGAGGAACCTATACTTAATGTTGAGATGCTGGAGAAATCTACTCCATCCTCCTTAACAAAGGTATACCCAAAGAAAGGTAAAACCATCAAACACGAGCAGGCTGAAGAAGAAGTTATTTTGAAGTAGCCAGAAGTCTCTGTAGGGCTAGAAGATATTGTTGTTCTAAGTGAGGATGACAATAAAGAGATGAAAGAGGAAGAAGAAACCCCTGTCATTATTGCTGTGATAGAAAATGAAGGTCAAATGACTAAACCTCTAGGTTTGATGGATACTTCTTCTAAGAATCTTTTTGAAAAATGTGCCAACTTCCCCACTGGAGACATTAATAGTGCAGACATTGAGTGTGATGAGTTCACTTGCACTTGGACCCATTGTTCCTTCTGCCTCTTCCTCCTCATTTTGCTTGTGTTCAACCTTTCATTGATAGTAGGAAAAGGAAATCTACCTCTAAAATTGTGGTTCCCAAGTTTGATGTTGTGGTAGCATTGATTGGTACCTTCTCCTCCTCCTCTAGTAAAGAAAGCAAAATATCACCTCAAGGGCTGGTGTTAGATTCACAATGTCAGTAATTCATGGATATTGCAAAGCGCAATGTAAATAAAGGAAGAAAGAGATCTTTTGGTGTCTGATTTGGAACTCAAAAGGATTCCACTTCGAGAATCAATGCCTAAAATTGAGTTTCATAACCTCAAAGAAATTATCACTCGAGTCATTGAATGAGTGGATAAGGGTAACCAGACTTTGGAGCAATTGGAAGAAAAAAATCAAGATCCTTTTAAGTTTTATAAAATCCTTATTATCAAACGATAAGGTCCTTGGATCCTACTCCATTGAATACTATTCCACCTCCTCTAGTTCTCAGCAAGGATGAAGTTTAGACCATCAAGGATATTCATAAACATGTCACCTATGGAAAGGCCATCAAATCATTGGTTGATGATATGACACTTGTTGGATTAAAATTCATTGAGGGAGGCCTTAGAGTCACATGAGAAGGTATCCAAATTATAGCTGAAATTCAACACAACACTCAGTGGCTTGGAGAAAGAGCTAAAGCTATAGTGTGAATGCATTCAAGATCTTCATTTGATGAGAAAGTCAGATGAGAATATTTTATTGGAAATCAAATTATTTGATGAAGCCAATAACAATCTATGAAGATCCTGGGTTTTTCAGTATTGATTGGAAGATCAAGGTTTTTTGAGGAAGCAGTGGGAGAGCTAAAAAATATGGTGTGGTAGAAACCAGAAGCTTTCAAGACTTGTGTTTTGTCTTCATTCGAAGATATTCATTGTCAAATCCAGAATGAAACCACATGTAATCATTTTTTCCACATTGGAAATCAAGGCTCAGTTCAACACCTTCATTAAAGAGGATCTTTTCAAGGAAGAGTCAATGTCAAAAGATAAGATGAAATATGTCTGCTCTCTCCAATCAACTAGCACTGAGGAAAATGAAAAAAATTTCTAGAAAACATGGAGTTTGAGAAGGATATGGAGAAGTGTCTTGGCATGTGGACTCATGCCACTTCCAACACTACCATCCCAAGTTCATGGAGATAGTTAAAGCATTGAAAAATTTTTCAGACATCATATTCTTAAGATAGTTGGTCCCTCTAAACCTCCTTCGGATGTTTCTGCTCCTGAGTCCTAAGTCACTTCTTTTATTTAGGGTTTTAAAAACCCATGTTTTAATACATGATTAAAGACATTCTATTAATGTATTTGTTAAGTAGTCTTTAATATTTAGATTAAAATAAGTTGCAACTGAATGTAACTATCTTTGTAAGCTATTTAATGGCTCTTCATGCCATTGTTAAGGGGGGTTGTACCCTGATACTCTTGAAATGTATTGGAATTGAAAGTAAATCAATACATAAGATTTTCCCTTATCTCTCATTCTCATCTATTGTCCTTTCTATTCTTGTTTGAAGCTTATGAATCATCAATCTTTTGTGTTAAGAAACTTTTTTTTCTTGTGATATGATTGCTAAAACTTTGTGTCTTATGAATAATATTAGATGTTGCCAATGTGAATGATTCTATTGTATGTTACTTTTGCTAAGTGCGTGTAAGGTTATATTCTACTATCTATATTTCTTGAAAGTACTGTTGTATTCTTCCCTTTAAGTTTCTTTTTTCTTCTTTTCTTAAGTATGATAATCTATGATAGTATGAAACATTTCAAAGTATCAGGAATCCTCATCAATATGAACATTGTATATTTGTATATAAGCTTTGTTGCTTTTCAATAAGGGAACCTCTCCCATAAAGAGGAGGGACTTGTTGTCCCCTGACTGTTGATTACTACAAAGTACTATTTTAAAAACCAACACACATAATGGTAACTATAGATCTTTATAATGCAGATAATCTTCCTGCATCTTCCATAATTTATAACTACGGAAATCAAATTTCTCAACTCTGTATTTTACATCTTCTTCCATTTTTTTAGCTCCCACTCAATAAGAAATCCCTCTATGAGTATATATGTCAACACACACAATGCTCAAATAAAAAATCCATGATACCAGTTGTTGGGGGTTAACACACTCTTTTTGTACATATATATATTCATATCTAAGCATACAAGCAATAAATACGGAAATAAACTAGAAGAAAATACACAAGATATAATGTGGTTCACCCAGTGTGGTTGCATCCACCAAGAAATAACCAATCTATTAGTCAAAGCTTCACAAAGGATACAATGAAGATCTATAATCTTCCACACCTTCTTTGGATGTGCAATACTTTCTTCCTCACAAGCTTCTCTTTTCTCTCTCCAACAATTCCTTTTTACAGTATTCTCAATTCTTAATTAATTTTTTTAAACTTCTAACCCTAGCTTTCTAGCTTATATAAGCAAATACAAACTTAGGTAACTTTAGCTATGTGATTACGACCATTGGATCACCTTTTAATAAAAGATTAGATCTAATCCCGTGACTTAAATAAAAACATTTCACACACAAGAGACCGACACCAGTTACCCTAACCGATGTTGGTTACTTTGTAAACTTGAAATTTGTCTAACATGCTATCTGTGAAGCAATTATGATCCACAACTCAACACATAAGTGTAGAAGACAACCCGATTATGTCACGAAATCTAAGTAAATATCCACCCAAGGCTAAACCTTCTACCTCTAGTTCTTCTAGGTCTAAACTAATTGGTCCAAAGGTTATCCAATGAAATGATTGTTATCAAGAAAAAATTGGCTCAAAATGAGCTCTATAAGGAAATTGCAAGAAGGAACTTCCAGTCGATGAACCATTTTCCCACTATCTAACCAAATCTAGCCATTGAAGCTCCTCCTATGAAGGTTCCACAACCTCTAAAGGCCTCTCTCCTACCTCTAATTATACATCTCTAAAAAATTGAATGGCTTCCACACCTTCCACTTCTGAAAAATTTGAACCCTTTTGCGTAATATTGTTGATATATCTGGCTGTAAACTCAAAATTTATGTCATTGAAACTGGAGCAACAGACAATGTTATGCTTGATAAAGTTTCCCATACAATTGGTCTTAGTATGACTCAAAATTTTTGGTTCATTTTATTCAATGGAGTCTAAGGAGGTGCCCCTAGTCAGAAGGATAAAAGATGCTCAAGTGGATTTTGTTGCTTTCCCTGAAAATTGAGTCAAGGCCACAATTATGATTGCCGACATTACTTTATCCTATGGTATGCTATTGAGAAAAAATAATTGTAGAGAATTTGGAGGTGAAATTTAGATGGACTGTTCCCATGCACTTATTCCCATCAATAGAAAGATGTAGAAATTATTGCCAGAAAGTCACAATGAATACATTGTTTAGAAGATAGATGATCGTAGATCTTGTATGAGGACATGGGACATGGAAACTACATGGTGATGTCTGATTCTAATTTCAAGACTCCCAAGGTTGTTTAATAATATTTGAATGACATATGTACTCTCGATTTTGATGGGAATTATTCTACAACGGGTTTCGGAACAAGGATTATGCTATATCGCCTTATGGTAAACTCCACCCATTATCCTATAAGCTCTAATTTTCCAATACCAACAATATTTTTGAGTATGAGGCCCTTATTCTCGGTCTAGAAACAATAAAGGAGGTGGGGATAATAACCTTTGTGCATAAAGTGATGCTGAGCTCATTTTCAAGTAGGTCTCGGGTACATTTTAGGTGAAGAATGAGAGGTTGAATAACTATCGACAAAATGCATGGGATTCTATTGAATTTTTAGATGTCTTTTCAGTCAATGCTGTGTCGAAAGACAAAAACACTAGAGTAGATGTTCTAGTAGTTTCTTGATCCCTTCTCATCCCTCATCCATATTTTAGTCAAGATAATATTACAGTAGATATAATTTTCAAATGCAATGTTCTTGACAATGAAGACAACTAGAAAGTCTTCAATGATGACCAACATTTGATTTCCTTCCTTGAATTAAGTGATAATTTCAATCAACTATATTTTGAAGAAAGTGGGGCTGGTTATCGATAATCCACTACCTCTTTTGTTCCTGAGGAAGGAGTTGAGGAGGAATTTTATCATGATGGATGCATCAAACTCAAAGGTAATAAGATACCTAGAGGTATTGTGCATTTAGAAGACTTTTTTGATAAATATGATAGGTATGTACAAGAAAAAGTGTCACATGATGATAGTCAATCATCTGAGTTTGAAAAGGTAAATTTAGGAAGTGACGAGGAGCCAAAATTTGTCAACATTGGGAAATGTTTCTCTGGTGAAGAGAAGAGAAAGATGGTTGAATTGTTGAAGAAATATATAGATGTGCTATATTATTCCTATGATGATTTGAAAACATTTAAGCCAAGGGAAATGCAACACTATAATCCCCTAAAGCTATTTATTCAACCATTCCACCAAAAGGAAAGAACATATAATCTGAAATATTCAAGTACTATCCATGAAGAGATCCAAAAACTACTAAATGCTAGGATAATATTTCTTATCCATCATTCATCCTAGATTATCAATATTGCACCTGTGAGGAATAAAAGTGGAGAAATTTAGATTTGTGTTGATTTTATAAATTTGAACTAGGGTTCTCTTATAGATAATTACGCACTTCCTCTAAAGGATTAGATTCTGCAGGTTGTGACTGGTTCAAAAATTTTGTCCGTGTTCGATGGATTTTTGGGATATAACTAGATTGAAGTGGATGTGCAAGATCAATAGAAAAATTACTTCAAAAATCCTTGGGGAATGTATTCTTATTGAATATTTCCTTTCTTATTGATCAACGTAGAGGAAACATTTCACAGGGAAATGTAATTGGACTTTGGGGATGTGAAGAATAAATACATAGTATTTTACTTGGATGATATTACTGTCTTCTCCAAGAAGAGGGAAGATCTTTTTCAGCACCTACAATCAGTCCTTCAATGATGCATAGACCATGGCATCTCACTGAATCTAAATAAATTTGTCTTTAGCATAAGGGAAGGAAAGCTTCTCAGGAACATTATGTCCAAGGATGGGATAAATATTGATTTGGAGCATGTTCAGGATATTTATAAGATATCTCTTCCAACGATCATGAAATGTGTTCACTCCTTCATAAAGATAAATTTCCTTAGAATATTTTTTCTGAATTTGCAGAGTTGAAAAGAAGAATATCTCAGATGGTGAAGGAAAATCAATCTTTTCATTAGAGTTTCGAAGGGAAGAGATATTTTGAAGACATAAAGAAGGCTATTACTAAGACACCTATCCTTGTTTGCCCAGATTTTGATAACTATTTATTAATTTATTGCTATTCCTCTGAGCATACTTTGTTAGCCATTTTAGTGTAAAATAACTTTCAAGGATGTGAAGTCCCTATTGCATTTATGAGTTATGTGTTGAAGGCTCGTGAGTTAATGTACCCCCAATTGGAGAAACATGCCTTTTTTGTGGTGAAAGTTGTGAAACAATTTTGTTTCTATATTCTAAACTCACATTCCACTATGTTAGTACCTGATATAACAATGAAATCCATCCTCAAACAGTAGGAGTTTGGATCAAAATGAGGCAATCGGGTGGACAAATTCTAGGAGTAATATCTCGATATTAAGACAAAAAAGATTGTTCAATGCAATGGCATGTATGAATTGATTGCTGAAGTTTTGAAGAATGATTCATGTGAAACAAATATTGTTGATATTCCTACCGTAATTTTTTCCTAAGTTTAAATGATGAGTGGTACTCTAATATCACTCATTTCCTCACATACAGAGAATGTCCAGCACATCTCAGTGCCACATAAAAAAGAGCGATCAAGTTCAGAGTTACAAAATATGCTCTCTTGGACAACTCTTTATTCAAGAAAGGAATTAATGCACATTTCCTTAGATGTGTGGACAGGGAACAACATAAGATATTACTGAGAGATTTCCATGATCAGGCTTGTGGAGGAAATTTTTCTTTCTTAGTGACAACTCAAAAAATTATTCTTGTAGGGTGCTACTAGAAACCTTTGTTTAAGGATGAAAAAAAATGGGTTTCAAAATGTGAATCATGTCAAAATTTTGTTGGTAGACCCAAGTTGGCCACTTTTCCTCTGAAACCAGTTGTCATTTAAGAACCCTTCCAACAGTGGGATTAGATTTAATTGAAACTATCAATCCAAATTCAATTTCAGGTCATACATACATTCTAATTGTCATTGATTACTTAAAGAAGTGGGTTGAATAAATTCTAGTCAAAAGAACCACTTATGAATTTTTTTGTGACTTTATCAAGGAAAACATATTGGTTAGATTCGATGTCCCAAAAACATTGTGGCAAATAATGCCCCTAACTTCTCTTCTCATGAACTATTTTTTTTTTGTTATGGGTATGGGATTTCCCTTGCACATTCCTCATATTATTATCCACAAGGGAATAGATAGGTTGAGTCAACCAATAAGAACTTGGTAACCATTATCAGGAAACTACTGGATGAGTCATAGAGGAACTGACATAAGAAGTTGTATGATGGTATTTGTGCTGATAGAATCACACCAAAAAGAGCTACCTGGATGTCTCCATTTCAGCTGGTCTACAAAATGGAAGCTTAGTTTCCAATCACTGTGGAATTTCCTGCATTACACCTTGCTAAAGCCATTGAAGATGAGTAGTTCAAAGATGTCTTGGAGAAGAGGATAATGTACTTGTAAAGTTTTATGAAGAAAGGCTACAGGTTGTGGATAGAATCTCTACACACTAGCAAAGAGTCAAGTAATCTTTGATAAAAAGGACAAAATTCTGAGAATTCCAAGTTTGAGATATTATCTTACTCTGAGACAAAAGGTGAGAACCTCATGGAAGTCACAGTAATTTTGATTCACTTTGGCTTGGTCCTTATAAATTTGGCAGTTTGCAAGTGAGAATTCATATTATTTAAGCTATATGGATAGAACTTCCCTTCCATTGTTATATAGCGTCTAGTATATAAAGTTGTTTAATTCATAAGTGGATGTTATTCCTTTGTATATAGTCATGTACATAGTCTTGTATAGTCTTTGTTTTGGTCTGTGTCTTGTGTCTTTGTGTCTTGTTTCCTTCTGTTTGGTCTTGTTCTGTATGTATTTTCCTAATGGATGTATGCAATGGTATTGTAACCATGAGATTATGAGGTTCTTTTCTTTTTCTTGCCTTTTCTCTGTGTCAAGTCAAGTCAAGCCCCAGAAAGAGCTAGTTGTTGTCACTTCCCCAAAAAAAGTGCAATTTTTAAAAAATATCGACATTTTTGGTTAAGTGACCTATTTTCCTTGATTTATATGCTTTTTTGGAATCTAAGGAGTGAAAAAATTATAATATTTAGTTTATTTTAGTCATTGTGTGTGATTTGGGTGTCTTACAACAATTCTGTACTTTTATGGAACTAGAGGAATAAGCTCCCATGGGCCTCCAGTTCCTCATAATCGTGTTCCACCCATAATGCATTTTGTTCCAACATTGTGTGGATTTTTGCCTCCCCAAAGAAACTTGTTCCTATTGGGCCTTAGTTCTCCACATCATGTTGTTACCCGCACTATACTTTTGAACCCACAAAACGTTGTTCATTAGTTATGTGGGAATCCTTTAATCGGGTGGAACTATTATCGAGATCCATTTGTTCTCCACATATTTCACTCTCTCATAGACCATTTGAAGTCCTTTGTATTGCAGATAATGAAAATGTTTTTGGAACTCACGACACTTGTTCCTTTGGGCCCTTGGTTCTCCATGCACTCGTTTTATCCACATTTCCCTAACTCCTTTGTATTGTGTATGATGAAGATGTTTTTTGGAACTCGCGAAACTTTTCCAGTCTAGATCTTCGTTCCCCACACCTCACATTTACCTGTATTTCTCCCTAATGTGCATACCTTTTTCTCATTTTTGTGTAGAGATATGTTCCATCGAGTGGATTTTTTCCCTCAAGCAACCCATTCCCCGCAGCCTTGAATCTTCCACAATCCATTGTATCTCTATGTTAATACAGACACTTCAGTAATATTTGGAACCCAAGGAAATTTTTTCTTCGGGCCTTTTATTCCCTACATTCCCAACATGACCGCATTGTAAAGGAAATTGATTAAATAATTTCACCAAATCTTGTTACCACCCGCATTCCAATAAATTTCTCAAATTAACCCTATTTTCAAACTATTTTGCTATAAAGGCTAAATCTTAGTCATTTTTCACCATTCCAATTGAGGATTTGATTGTGCACTATTCACCCTAATCCCACACCTTAGGAAAGACCTTTTTTTCTATATATTTCTCATTTTTGGTCCAAATCAAGGCATAATTATTTTCATATTGGAGGAACCAAGGTATATATGAAGAAAGAAACAGCAAAAGAGGTGGATAAGATTGATGAAACACGTGAGAAGGAAGTAGAGCAAGAGAAAACTCAAGAATTAGATGAAGATTTTTGTTGTTCCTATGCTACAAGTTCCTAATATTTTTCTTTCTAATTTCTATTTTTTTGAGGTTGGATTTATCATTTTGAAAATAGAATTTTAAATAAAGCAAACTTATTTAATCAACCAATTAAGTGTTTAACACTTAATTAAAACACAATTAGTTAGAAAATTAGTTACATCCTCCTCTTAACCTATATAAGGCTTCTCTCTCATTTGTAAAAAGGTTGGATGTTTGACATTGGTGTTCTTAAATGTAAATACAAATTTGTTATCAATACAGAAGAAGACTTCTTTCCCTCTCATCTATGTTCGTTCTAATTTATTTTTTCCTGTAATCTATGAATTTTGTTGTTCGATATATGTGAATTGATAAACTTTGTGTTAAATCTATGTATTATGATGTGAAGAACTTTGTGTCTTTTTTCATTTATATTATATGATTCTTCATATACATTGGCTCACATGTTCTTCAGATCTTTTGCATGCATTAGTAAGATATAACTCTACAGTCTTTTATCTGAAAGTGTTGCCTTCTTCTCTTTTTTGTCTTACAGTAGAGATAAATCTTGTAAAACCAAGGAGGATACTTGTATCCTCGAAAAATGAATTAGTCAAAAACTTTGCTTCCCTAATTAATACTTCTTGCCCATACAAACTGTTGTTTTTTCCTGCAAAACCTTACTCCCCGTCAGTATTCTATATTGATAATATGGGATCATTCATTACAACAATATCTTCATTCAGATTTAATTAGTTTTTACATTTTTATATATTTATATTCTCAATTTTTTGGTGAAATAAGGGAACCTCTACATAAAGAGAAGGTATTATTGTCCCCTGAACTATTGATTTCCTTCCAATTATTTTTTTCAACCAACACTGACGACATAGTAAAATAGTAATATGTGTGTGATTTTATGTCTACATTTCCTCTATTATGTTATTGTAATGAAATTCAATTAGTGCAAAGGAAGTAAGGAACATACTTATATAAAGTCCAGAGAATCCATATTACAAAGCGCATGTAGAATGTTGAAATTTGTAGCGTGGAAAACCATGGATTAGTGATTTGACCCATATGATGTAAGTGGAGATAGTAAATCATCGTAAGGAACACTTGGAGAAACAGTTGTGATGTCGTTAGAGATATTGTATTGTTTGTCAAAGGTGATAGAGGTGGTAGGGAATGATCAATTCCTAACCTGATTTATTTGAAAATGGGAGGATTTGGCCATCCTATCACTAAAGGAAGATATTTGGGGAGAGAGGTATAGTTTTACTCTCCATCCATGACTACATCCCCAAAAGTCCAACTGCTCTAAACGGATAGAGACAAAATTTAGTTCCGATTAGTTTCGATTGAAAAATTATTTGTTCTGATCGATGAACCCATACGTGAGCACTATAGAAAAGGAAATGAAGTATCATTTCTACCAATCCTATAGTAACGGGTGTTATGATTGAATAGTGCTAGATGGATTCTAAGTTAGGTCATCTAAGAATTATAGTAATGTAATGTGAATACCAAGTTAGGTAATCTAGGAGATATAGTAAATGTGCTTATTGTACCAATTGATATATTTGATTTGAGTTATACAATATTTTTCTTGAAATAATATTTACTTAGTAGATTACTCAAGGAGATGTTTTTGTTTTCCCCTAGATTAGGTCATTTGGGGAGTAGATTTATGATGATATAAAGTATTGACTATTGTATAGAATGATTGTACCTTTGTTTGAGTGAGTTCAGAGAAAAGTGTGATAGTAATGTGCTAGGTATGTCGATTGAATTTCGTTGTATCCTAAGAGGGATTATAATATGATCCTGATTGTATGCCCCCCTTTTATAAAAAGGGGGAAGGAAATAAAAAATGAGCATTAATCCTAAATAAAGACATTAGATTTTGTAATAGTAAATGAGAAATAATATGAGAGTAGTAATATTATTATCAAAGTATGAGTAGAAATTGATTAGTATGTATGCCATATTTGAATAAGAGATGTTGAAATTTGTATCTTATGATGCTAGAGGAGGTTATGATCCATATGGCATGAATGGGGAGAAAAATAGAGTAATGAGACTCAATATATGATAAAAATAATATGATGTGTATTAGTTAAAAAATGTTTACAAACCATACCCATAGTATATGTTAAATTATAATTACTACATATAGTAATGGTAGAAAGATGAATAGTAATTTCATTTTTACCGATAGTGTTTTATATTTGAGCTCTAATCTATGAGAATATTGCACGTTAGAGAAAAGATTTTTATGAGATTTGAGATAGTGGCAGTGATCGTGGCTTCATAGATGACCGAGGAGTTGGTATGCATGATTATTTTAAAATTTTTTTGTCAAATATGTATATTTGTATCGTTTTTAGTAAAATTGGCATTTTTTTTTAGTTGTAGGTATTTCTAACCAAGACGAATGCACATAGGGCATTTCTGTCCTTGAGGACACTAGCACCTAGTTCCTGGTGTAAGTGAACTATTTCTAGATGTCAGTGACCTACTTTATCTCAGGGTAGGTTTTTGGCACTGTTTTGTGAAATACATGTATTCTAATTAATTTTATGCTATGATGAGGTATTTTAAGTAGGTATTGTGTGCTAATATCATAATTTCATTTCTTTTTGTGATGTGCATAGGGATATACACTCCAGAGAGTTTTGGGTGGGTTGTCACTTGAGTACACTACTTACTTTTGGGTTGTTATATGTTGAGTGTGATATACTGAACTGTGTCGGCTTACAACACATTGTTAGATTGGGGGAGATACCCCATAATATGCCTATGTTGACAATGTTATGTGAGAGATACTGTTTAGTTACTTGCACATTCTAGCTGTCAAAGGGCAAGATGATAGTGACCTTAGAGGATGTATATAGGATATTGTGGTTGCATATAGTAGGAGAAAGAGTACAAATTATTACAATATTGGATTCTCATAGTCAGATGAGGGCAACACGATAATATTTAAATGGAAACATGTACAGGATGAGACACATATTAGTTTGGATGCAATTTAGATATCTAGTGGTCCGTGATTACATAAATTTATTGCAGTGATTATAGATTCATCGGTGGCATTAGAGGGTAGTGGAGTGGGGATTTTGTATCGGATGCATGATAATTTTCACAACATAGAGGAACATGGTACTAGATATACCTTGGAATGATATATATTGTACCATTTATACAGAGATCTATATAAATTTACTTAGGAGGATGATGGAGGTGGATTAGGAGTCACTACTTTGTTACATGTATGACATATGAGCATATTGCTATATTTAGACCACTTAGTGGGCCATGGGCTGATTGGGCTCGACCCAAGATATTTGCAATGAGATGGGTAGGTACCCATAATAGGAGGATGGGCACAACCACATATAGGTCGATGATAGATTAGATGGACCCTAGGGCTATTATGTGGAGGGCATATATATATTATGGAGGATGGTGTGGAGTTATGGTGCATTTGGTGCATTTGGTGCACCATGTTGTTAGAGGATCGATTATCAAGGGTGACTTAGTTTTTCTAGGGTGATCGAGTATCTAGGAATTTTAGAATTGCTTAGGATGTTCCCCCGGATCCATATATATATAGTGTCAATATATGAAAATGGTAAGATGACCAGAGGCATGACTGGGCCTGTCGACATTAAAATTTTCCTCTGTAATTTCTATTTTATTATGTATGTATTAGGAATAGGATATTGTTAAGTATAATTAGTAGTGGCGTCTGATAGAAGATAACGGTGCCATCAGTACAGTGCCACCAATAAAGTAGAGTATGGTAATAGTCAAAGTACAATAGGAATGTTGTGGTCAAAAGTAAATATTTGTCGTAAGTGGTCCGGTAATGTTAAAATGTCAAAGTTGGGGTAAGTAGAGAAGTAGGGTCTACATGATTAGGAATTAGAAATATTATATTTGTAATAAGGACAAAGAGTGATGTCATAAGTATTTTGTGTATTTTATTTGTGGAAAAGTCTAAAAAGGTGGAACCCATGTGAGATGATAAGGTTTATCTTATCTTAGAAGATAAGCCTACATGTAAAGGCAAGAGTTTAGGCATGGAATATGATTGTCCAGAAGAAAATTTCCTATCCTATCTTAGAGATAGGATGGATAATCCTGAATTCCTATAAATAAAGAGGCCACCCCCCTCATTTAGCATAGAGAGAGAAGTAGTGAGAAATATTGTATGAGTAAGGGTGTAAAGGAAGCCATCATTTAGAAGGTGTGTTAAAGAATCCATTGTGAAGTTTCTCCCATAGTTATTGTTGGAAGGCAAGTGAAGTTAGTAACACTTGAAGTACCTCATGGGTGAGATTGTAACAATTTCATGTTGATATTATAATTTACACTTATATTTCAGATTTGTCATCATTCCTTCGTATCATAGTCTATGGTATTCTTGTGTTATGTTTGTTGTTGTGTTTCCAGATTACATCCACCAAACTAAAGGATGTGCATTAGTAAATAATCATAGCATGAGGAATTCCCAATGGAGAATTATCATAGTGCCGGATTGGTGATGACAGGCCCAACAGGAGCACAACTAGTACATTTAGGTACATATGAGGAGGATGCGGCCATAGAGACTATACATGTGGATGGTGTGGGGTATACTCAGGAATATATACAATGATGGGTGACACACAAATAGGTGTTGTTATTTCCCATAGTGGTGGATGCGGTTGGTGGACTAGTAATTGGAGGAACAGAGGGTCAAGCACATGCCTTTGATGTAGATGATGTAGCACCAAAGAGAGCATAACGTAAGTACTATTTAGTGTTGTGTGTTATTTTTTTTATTGTTTTTTGATTGATATATTGTATGAAGGAAAATATGTGTAAAAACTAATGTTTGATGTGTGATGACAAGAGATGTGTATTGTTCATTGATTGTGGAAACTTACATACACACATTGACTTGAAACGTGCCCATATATATGTGCTCATGAAAGGAGGTATGATAGAGTGGGTTGATGTTATTGCAGGTAAGCATGCCCATGTTTTTGAGCCATTGGCTATAGCACTAGCTACATGCACATTTTTGATGAGTGAGTGTGATGAGGCTCGTGCAGAGGTAGAGCCAGCGAGATAGGTTATAGGAGGAGGCCTTGTAGACACCTATAGTTTGATCAAAGCACTATTACTCTTAATATTACACTAACTATCCTCCTCTTCACAAATTGATGACATATTGTGAGTTAGACCTATCTAACTCCCCTCTTACGACACTCTTTCGGTCATGTTCCTCTTATAAGTCAATCAAAAAGACTAATATAGGCCTCTTCTTGACTAAATCCTCTGCTTATCCTCTTCTAGACTAATTCCTTTAGTTTCCTAGACTATCAATCCATTTCATTGGATTGATTAGACCTCTCAAAACTCTTTCAAAACCTTAATTTCTCTCTAAGAGTGAGATTAAATAGCCTAACCTAGGTTAATTAGCCCTAACTATGGTCAACTTCTTCTAAAAACTAGTCAAATCTTACTTTAACTTGATAAAGTGCTTTTTGGGCTTTTTCATTTTCCCAACATGCACCTAAATCTCCCACTTTCCCAAATGGAAAACTATAAATAACCCATTACCCCCCTCTCATTTACAAGAACACTTCTTCTCTTTAACATAAACTATATTATTATTGCTAGGATTAGGATTTTTATTTCATTTTATTGAGTTATTTGCTTTATCCTTTGCAACACACCACTCACCATGGAGTAAATGGTAAGAACCATTGGCCTTGAAGCCATTAATGGTGAGCTCCCATTCTCTTAAGCAAAAACTAATTGCTTAGATCCTTATTAGGCTCACTTATTTAAGCTCTCAAGAATAGAGGGTAATTATATTTGTTAAATTTTCTTGTTTGCTTCAAAGTTAATGTATGAAAAATAGGAATCCTTATTTACTTCTTATCTGATGGTCCATTGATTGCTTTTTCACAAAGCTTTGGGGTCTCTTGAGTGTTCTTACCCCATTCCATAGCGTTTGCAACCTTTCTTTGAACACAAGCATATCTCAAGATATTTTTGTGTGATATGTGGAGCTACAGGGTCCATATATGAGGAAGATGGTGGAGCTTACCATGGCATGGATCCATTTCAAGAGATACAGAGGCCAAGATCAATGATGTAGAGTGAGCGGTGAATCCTCTAGTTCTATAGATATCATGATTTTATATAGTGATAGGATGTATTGATGTATGGGGGCTTGCCCCCCAATGATTGTATTTTGAAACTTATGATTTTGGATTTTATATATATATATATATATCGGAATGTTGATGTTGCATTTTATACTATGTGATGAATATTATTTGTTCTTGGTAGTGATTGTATAGTTCATTGTTGAAATGTGCTATGATGTGGAAAGAATAACCAAGTAATGGACTAGATAAAGAATGCATGGAAAGAAGAATGTGATGCAGAAACATCTTGTAAATAATCAATTTTTGATTTCCTACATGTTTATGGGTTTATTGGGTCTATTTTGAGGTCTATGTGATGTAACTAGTCCATTTGGACTCCATAAGCATGTAATAAGTGGTGTTTGTGAGTTTCCCTCCAAAACCACAAGCTTAAATATTTGAATTAGTTCATAGGTGTGTATAGGGTTAGAAGTTATTTTAGGTGTAATAAATTATGTAAAGGGGTCACAAGATATGTTCAACACTAATACATGAATTTTTTGGCCCTAACTAGGGTGTAAAGCTCTTTAGGTTATTGTTGTCGCCAAATCACTGCACCCTCCGAATGGCCAGGATGTGAATAGGACGTTAGGTGTGATTGGGACACATGGGATCACCTCTCAAGTTGTGGGACTTGGGCTCGAGGTGAACCTCCGGTGAAGGCCGGCTTCCTCTTCCTAAACTAGGTGTTGTACTACTCCCAGTGTAACAAAAATGATTATCTAATCCTATGCTACATTTTCATGGGGTTTTAGGGAAAGAGATTTACAGAAATGAAACTATACTAGGGATGGTGATGCACCAAATAAAGGGTGTTTCCAGACTCAGGAAGGGTTAATTTGAAGAGGGTGTGTGCACCACAAGTCAACTTCACCTACTGCAACTTAGAGAGGGTACAAGATACCACAAACTAAGAGACACGCGTTCCCTTTGTTAAACTTTATCAGACCGAGAACTACACCAGTTTCCCAGTGAAGAAGGATGAACTCAAGAAGGGTGAATAGACACCACAACTCAACTACATGCAATATTCCACCACTCGATAAGCACAGAACTCCAAGAACCTGCAATAGAAACCTAAACTTGCACAGTGTACCTGCAAGTACGAGAAAGCCACAAAGAATCATAGAAGGATGAAAGGATCGAGATTATTCACAAAACACACATTTTTATTGCTTCAATAACATGTACAATGCATCATACATTTAGAAGAGGCAATAGTTGCCATTACAGTCTTGAAGAGGAGGCTTGAAAGTTCTCTCAACACACAAGAACAACTTGTAGAAGAGAGAGGATTCTTGAAAAGTATACACTCGCCTGAGATATCTAACTGTACAACTTGTCTGAACTGTTGGAACCCTTTGAAATGAGCTTCCAACTTACATTTATAGAACAATATGTGAGAAAGAAGAGGAAATGGTCATAATTACATTCCTAAAATGAAGGCCCATGATGTATTTACTACATTTAGTTGAACCACCTGAGAAGGTTCCATCATGGGTCATTAATTGCCTGATAACCTAGTCTTCTCAATTAATTAAAAGAATATTTAAATAATAATAATAAATATTATTATTAAAATATTTAAATAAAAATATTAATTTAATTAACATAATGTCGGGACCCCCCGTTGACCCGTTTGACTGGAAGAGGAGGGGGGTCCATGTAGATAGATTCTGCACAAATCCCAACTCGGTGAGTTTCGAATCCTCTAACTCAGTGTTGCAATCGATTTTGAACCCCACACTAACTCTTTCCTTGCATTGGCAATCGTGCTCTTTTGCATTGTGTCCTTTGAATGGTGAGCTATCAAACTCGATTCTCATCATTTTCCTTGGTTAACTTGAGGCCATTTATGCATTCCACGTTCAAAATTCATGAAACAACACCATGATCTCCCTGCGAAGTCACCGAGCTCTTCATCCAGCAAACGATCTTACCTTTCCTGGCTTCAAACTCACTTGAATACCGAGCTTAACCCAACATTTCTAAAAAAGAATGGTTTTACCACAATGCTCAAGATTCTTCCTCATCATATAACACTTGTAGTAAAAAATTTTTGGCTTTGCCATAATAAGCACAATTGTACCTTCCAAACGATGAGAAAATTCCATTACCAATAAAGACCTAATGCTGCCATGATGATGACCCAGGTTCATGCCTATAACATGTCGATAGACACCCTTAAGACTGATTTTTGGTCAAAGAGCCCTTCAAAAAATACATTGAACAACTAGGGCAACCAAGAGGACCTTGGAAAAATGTACAAGTAACAACCATATGAATTTTTTCTTAGTCGTGGATCAAAGCTAATAGAAATAAAGCTAGATAAAATTAGCTTGAAACTACAGTATAATCGTCCATTTGTAAAAAACAAGTTTCTCTGAACCTGGTAAAGGAATACTTTTTATTGTCTGATTGGATGTATAAATATTGCCTATTACCCTCAGAGTTTCTCAAAGAGACCATTTACGAGTAGCAAGGATGTAGCATGCAAAACGGCCAACTAGGTATTTTTAGAGCCGACCTTCACATTCAATTCATTTCTAGGAGAAAAAAAATGCTAAGCAATATGAATCGTTTCATTCTGCACCGTAATAAACCTTCATCTCCTGATTCAGGGAAATTTTATGAAGCCTTGAATAGCGTGACTCCAATCCATCGTACATGGCAATGAATATTTGTTTCATGCAGCTGCTATTTGATTTGAGTTCAGAATAAGGATAAGCCTACGAATTTGAGGATGCATTCGATACTGAACAGATAACAACATAGTTGGACAACCTGCTTGTTGGCAGCATTCAAAAGGCTTCTACTAAACTGCAACATGTCAACTACCTGGTGCGTGGGAGTTTCTCTCGCATCCTTTCCATCTGGACGAGTTTTTAGCATTGCTTTCCCGTCAAACTCTTCGCATATGAGCCACGACTGAGCCATTAACGCATCGCCTTGGTTGGGTCTACCTGTAGCCTCCGCTGAAATTGGTATCATGTCACGTTTTTTAACCCATGACCCGCTCCAATTCACAACTGTCCTATTAATCCTCCCGATGACTCACACAAAGACTCGGACCACTCCAAGCTGTGCGGAATTCTGTTTACACTTCCTGTGCAGAAGTCTCATGATGGATCGCCATCGTATGATCTCCACTTGACAATTTGATCCGATTTCTCCCATTCACAGAAGTTTGATCATGGTTTTCCATCCCAAAATTTCCACTTGGCGGTGTATTCCCTGAGTTCCCCTATTCATACCTTAGCGCGGGATTAACAACTTGGCCTGCCATCATCAAATTTCCGACCTCGACATACTAGCTCCAAATCCCCACGTAACGGCTCAGCCACATAGCCGAGTTGACAGGTTCTGCATGGAAAAAGTAGTTTGAATTGCCTTGGTTCAACTGACTTGAATATCCCCGTTCCATGCCAAATCCTCCTTTTTCCAAGTCAAATTGGCATGGCGTTTGCATCAAGGAAGTCCGCAGGATATGTGTGGGGATCTCGGACTTATGAATCCATTTTGCCATACATTTCCTTGGCAGGTCGGTTCCCAATTTCCGCTTCTTGACTTGGTCATACCGCCCCAAATCTCCCCCGTGTGGAATTCCTTCTTTGGCTTGCCATCCATGAAAACCCACTTGGCATTAGGCTTCCCGGATTCTCATTTTAAGCAAATAACTCACGAATACCTTAGTGCGGGGTTGAGGCATTATTTATTTATTTTTTTATCTGACTAGGCAAAGAGCTGAAAATATCCCACGAGCAGAACTTTCATGTTGGCGCTCCACCATAGCACTTCCACCTGGAAATCGGTGTTCATTTCTCCAATTCGTGGAAATCCGATTATGGTTTGCCACGGTTTTATCACACTTGGCAATGTTTTCTAAAATTTCCACGTTCTTGGCAAGATGAAACTCGGGGGCCCCCTTTGCGCGGAGACTTGTGTTGGTTTTCCATTAACTGAAACCCACTTAGAGATCATCATGAACTTTTCCCATGTGTGGAAATATCATATTGGTTTGCCACAACATAATCTCCATCACGGCTTCAAAGGCCTGAAACTCCCTCTTATCATGGAAACCTTGTCTTGGTTTTTCATTTCAACATTTACCTTGGAAAACTTATTTGAATATCCCATATTGAAGACTGACCCGTGGAACCTAGACATCATTTGGCCAGTTCGACCAGTAAGAAACAAAAATATTCCCGAGAGATCCCAAGGTTCCACGAAAATGTTTAGCTTGAGCAGGTGCACTAAACTCACTGACTTCCTTGATAGCTTGTTACATGCCAACTTTGAGTGAGTTGACCTTGCCTAGAAACTGTCTTTAATGCATCCACACGAAACGAGTTGCCTTGAATTATCCATTATGCTCGATGAGTCCCATCGATAGGGCTCCATCACGTATCTCTATTTACGCAACGATATCCATTCATTTTATGGCACTCTTGATGCCTTGGCTTGTGTTTGAATCACCCTAGCTATGTGGAACGTGTCCTAAAAGAAGCTCACCACATGATCTCCAAAATGAACGAGTCGCTAAGATGAGTCAAATTCCTTATTTCTGCCTTCGCTTCCGCCGATGGCTTGAGCCTTTCCAATTTGTTGAGACGTTATTGATAGCTCGAACTTTGACTCTCCCTGGCTCGGCTTTCACTTCCGCCTGCATTGATCTCTACCGAGATCCTTATAGAGTTCCCTTCATTCATCAATTTTCAACGAGCTATATTTTGCATTAACAAGACCTCATCGATCTTTTAAAACTGAGAGTCTCTACCGAGATGACTATCAATTTGACACTAGGTTCTCTATCAACTCGACCCCGAACTCCTTACTGAGTTGAGATCAACTGGGTGCCTTTCGATGCTAGGTGATCTCTTCATATGCAATTTAGGAATTATTTTTTAATTATTGCATCTCGATAATAACCGGAGATGGGTTCTTGGGACTATTATTTCATTTTGAACATGATAGGACCCCATTATCCAATCTTGCCATGTGTGCAAAATTGGATAACAGTTATACTAATCATAGTTGTGGTTAGTTGAGTTAAAACCCTAACCACCTCATTTCCACACATTTGATATAGATGTATTAGAATGAGGGCATAAGGGAGAGATCGGAAGGAATAAAATATAGGTGCATACTTTTTTATCATATCCATGAAATCTTAGGGATCCAAGTTTGTATTATGTAGATATCAATAAAAGGAGTTCTTGAGCATTACGTGCAAACTGTGATGATTGTTTATGAATGAATGAATGATATAATTATATTATGAAATTGTATTTTTTGTTTACAAATGGTTTTACATAGGTGAATTAGCACTCTTATTTTTTGAGGATACAAGGAGATAATATTTTTTCAATTGAAGCCAAAACATGTATGATCCTTTGAGCATTCTAGAGAAAGACAAATTTCAAACTGGTAAAATGCATTTTTCTTAAAGTTATGGGAATATTTAAGAGCTTAAATTTGGTGGAGACATGTAAGAGGATATTACAGAAAATTTCCAAGTTATTTAAGGTCTTAAAACTATTTTATTCAAAATTTATTTATTTTTGAGTGCTTGTTGTCAGCATAGTTCAAGAACTAAAGCAAGATTTCTAATATGTAGATTGTGGGAGTTTTATAAATTCTCAAGGTCTGAATTTTGTGATAAGGTGATGTTAGAAATTTAAAATTATCCCTAAAATTTAAATGTAAATTATCAAGTTTTTCTAGGATAAAACTAAAAAATCAGTCAGATTGTGTAGTAAAACTCAGATTCAGAGGGTCTAGTGAGTGAAAAAACAATTATAAATTTCATTCTAGTCATATTTAAAAGCTTGATAATTTTTATAAAGTTATTTTGGGTATTATGAGTGTGTTGTAAAATATAAAATAATAAATATTGTGTTTTGGTAGGTAAAAACGTGATCAGATCAGTAAGACTATACACTAATACCATGTTTTGAGGGTTTCAAGAGGTGAAAAGTTAATAAAAATTACATTGTGATGATTGTTAAGAGATAAAAATTTGGGAGAATATTAATGAGAATAAATGGTATTGAAAAATGTTTTAATATTGTTTTGGGTCATTGTATTTTAGTCTCAAAACTAACTCACCATTGGCATGTTCTTAAGAAGCTAGTTTTGAGGTCTATATGGAGTTTGGTGAAAATTAATTTCTTGAAACTCTTTGAGGTGTCTTGAAATAATTAGTTGATTATATTGAACATTTATAGGGCCTTTGAATCTTTTGGTTCAGGTTTTTTAGCATTTTTGGTGATTATAAGCCAATTTAGGCTTCTTGAAGTAAGGTAAAATTGCTAGATTTTGGTGTTTTTGAGAAGTAATAATTCTAACGTTTTGGGTGATTGAATTGTTATTTTTTTGGGCCCACCATGGAATATGCATCAGAATGTATGGTATATCATGTGATAATTATGAATGTATGTATGATTTGTAACATTGTAGATAAGTGAAAGTGGTAATGTGATTTAGATATTATAAGAGAGTAAAAGAATGAATGATGCGTCGATAATTGTATAATGAGAAGACAAAGAACCATGTTTGTGATTTTGTATGATAAGAATGAAAAGAGGGGGTAATAATAGTTATGCCCCCTAATATGAGAAAGAGGTTCATTTTAGTAACGACTCCCTCAACAGTCATTTATGAACCTTAAGAACACTAGTGCCTCATCGGGTAATGAGATGGAAAATGAATGTCATCTACGAGAGATGAAGGATCCTAGAAGGCATGTAGTGAACATGTGAAGCAAAAAAAGTGTGACAATAAGTTCCAAATTGGATTTTAGAGTAAATAGAGCCAATGATAGGAGATGTGGCGATAGAAAGTGCATAAGCAGATTTCTTAGGAACCCAATGAGATGTGGTAGCAATGTGTGAGGGATGAGAGGATGTAACTATAGGTGTATTAGTTGGAAGATGAGGATGGATTATGAAATTAGGGGGTGGGTGGATAATAACCTTAGGAGAAGGTGAATGAGAAAAGTGAATAGTTGCAAAAGGTGACGTTTGTGGAATAGGAGAGAGAGAGAGAGAGAGAGAGCGCTCACAAGAGCGAGAGCAGAAAGAAATAACACCTTTTCCTTCTAATTGTTTTAGTCAATCATGGAGAGCATAACATTCATTGTCACAGACCACGGTGGCCATTTATGTGGTGAATATTTCAAAAGGGACAGTCACGATGGAAATGCAACTGATGAAGTGGATGATTTTGGTTAGACGGTAGATGGATTATCTGCATATCAGGTAAATTTCACAAGACATTATGTGGTTTAGCATTATGTACAAAGTGCAATGGTTCATGGGTGGGAGGTGGAGAAGGATTAAGTGAATGTTGATGTGGTGGTCAGGAAGAAGGATGGCTATGTTGGGAAGGGGATGGTGATTGAGAGGGAGGTATAATATATGTAAGAGGAGAAGACTTAATAGGAAAAGGAGGGCTATAGAAGAAGTAGAAGAGAGGTTGCTATGACATTATCCACAATTGAGTATTTTTATAAATCAATAAATTTGTAGCATTAAAGAGTAAATGATTCACATGTATCATCTAAGATATTTTCTTTTAATGGAGGAATTAAACCCTGAAAAAAATTTCAATTGCATTTATAATTGTTTAGGATGAAATAATAATTGACACATAAACGAATTTAAGAATAAATGTAATCTAAAATTGGTTCTTTCTTTCCTTGATACAACTAAGGCAAGCGTTAATATGTTACTTTAGGACCATTTTTATAAATAAAATCATTTGAGAAAAGCATCCACCAAATCATAACAAGTACTAATAGATCCATTAGGAGAATGAATGTACCATTGGAGTGCATGATTAACAAGGATATTATGAAAGGATTTTAGTAACAAATGAAATTAGAGTAAGAATTCATGACCAATCAATAATGCTTAAGGTGAAAATAAGGATTTCTTGTGCCATCAAAAAAGGAGAAAGTATGCATGATGATGAAACCTTTAGGGAAAGAAAAATTGTGAATTTTCTTGGGAATAGGATTTCCAGGAGGGGAATTATTATTAATAGAAGCATAATAGGATTTATCCTCAAGGGTAAGGGTATGAACTTGATATTAAAAATTACCAACAACATGCATTAGGGATAGGATATTGTGTGAAGGAATGGTTGGAGAAGTGATAGGCACATTGAGGGGTTAGATCTTTCCATTGTGAGTAATCATGGGAACTTGAGAAGAAAGGGTGGATGTGGAAGGAGGGGAAGGAGGTGAAAGAGGAGGTAAGAAGTATGGAGGCTCTATGAGGATGCTAGGTGTAGGTTCATGAGAAAAAATAAGAGATGTATTAAGGTAGAAGTGGAATCATCATGGGAAATATTGGAAATAACTTCAAAAGTAGAAGGAGGAGTAGTAAATTCACATTCAACAATCTTAATAGAAACAACTATAGACACCTAAAAATTATCACACTTCATCGTCCCTCTCAAATAACCTAATATCCTAGCCATATTCTCCTTCTATACACTGGATAAATTTAATTATCCATAACCCACTTCTCTATTGAATTCCACCCTTAACCATGACCCCTCAATTGAACTTAACAATTTAATTAAATTCAACTAAGTAAATTGACCTAATCCACCTCACCTTGCGACTTTCCTATCCACCTCACCTATCCACCTCACCTAACCACTTGCCCATCCACCTCACCGTTCCACCCACAACTCCACATCATCACCATTCTACTTCCCCACCTTTCCCATACCTTGCTAATACCCGGGACACACTTCTTCTTCCACAAGTGTAAATAGTGGCCAACCCACCCACATGACTCCATTTTCATCTTATTATCCATAAGAGGTGAGTAATCCATATGTGGAACCAATTGATTCTAAATGGAGAAAGCACATTCCCCACATTCTCTTAAACTAAGTTATCTTGACCTAACCAATGTCGGTCACCCATAAATCATTGTCAGTTAGGTGGGATCGATGTCAGCTCTTATAAATACACGTTCTCAGCTCTTCTCAAATGGTTAGTTGGAAGGTTGGAGCTTGGGTTTTGGATTGAGAAACTGGTTTGAACATATCTAGAGACTCACAATCTCATTTGCAAGACCATTAGAGATGTAACGACGAACAACAACGAAGCTCTTCCCAACCAATAAGGAGAGAAGCTAGGAGAGCTCAAGTAGGATCATTACAACCACCAACCAATCTCCACCAACATTCTCACCTCTCTCATCATCAACTTGCCTTCTACACATGCTAGATAACAAGTAAGCTCATACTCACTCTATTACTTTTTCTAATAGTTATAGTCTACATTTCATTCTATTTTATTCACTTAGATCTCCCCTACACAACTCCATCTATCCAACACTCTCCCATTCATCTCTATAACCCCTATGGGATATAGTTGACTACACTCTGAGCCCCTATCCCTATCTAGCACCTTACCTAAGTCCCCTAACTCTCTGAGAAACCATAAAGAGAACCAAAACCAGTTCTACAATACCTTACAATTCTTCACAATTACTGACATCAGTTACCAATAATTGTGGCCAGTCTTCCCTATACTGGCATCGGTTCATATAACCAGTACCAGTCACTATGATTATCACCTTCACCCATTCCTTATCCCTTAGCTTACCCAAAACCTCCCCTAAATCTCACCAAACCCCATCTACACTTCCTACCCCCAACTACAACATCTCAAAAGGCCTTCCCAACTCTTTGTGTGAAAACACAGAGTGATCCTAAACCCCTCTTTTCAAGACTCTTTCATTTCCCACAGTGACTGATAGCGGTCATCACAGACCATCATCAGTCATACCTGAACTGACATGGTCACCCTAACCGGCATCGATCTCTATGCATTATTATACCACCTTGAACCAGTAAGCCCTCAAACCCAACTAGAACTTACCATACCTCTTCCAAACTCGTATAAACCCAAAACCACTCACTTGACCGTCAGATTTGATCATAGCCTTGCATTCTAGATTAGATTTTCTTATTGTATTTGTATGAGATGCTAAATCATATCAACTACAGTAGGATGTTATTTTCTTATGTAATTTCTTGCATTAATTTTTTTTAAAATAGTGGATTGACAACCATTTAGGAAGTATCACACTTCCCGGATCTATCGTACACTAGGAAGTCCACTATCATATACTATTTAACTTCTTCTTGTGGTCTTGTTTTCTATTACAGGTAGTTCCTCCTAGCCAAAAGGAAGCTCTCGCGGTCAACCTAGATCAGGAGTCAGATACGTGCGCACCTTACCTTCTACCTTCATCATGAAAAGGTAAAACCTCCTGCACCCACACCCTATCTGTTTCATTAAATCTATCTAGAATCTAGTTAAACAACAACATCATCACAAATATGTTTATGATCAAAAGCATAATCATAATCACTATCAATCATATTTTCAGAAGAAAGGATTTCATTAAGAGTATCATCAACATATAAAGAAATTATAGGAGTAATAACATCAAATATATCATTACAATCTTTGAAAATAATTTCAAAATTAGGGAGAGAGGAGATAGATATTTTTCATTCATCTTGACTACTAATAGAAACATCATTATTCACATTTACATTCTCATTATCAGAAGTAGAAATATTAGCATCTATATTTTCACATGTAAGAACCTCATCATGCAAAAAGAATCTGTATTAATGTTATAAATTTATATAAGACAAAGAGAAGATGATCAAGTGGAATTGGTGACTATGGTGGATGAGGGAGAACATGAAGAATTTTTTGATTAGAGGAGATTATAGAAAATCAGGGGATTCAAAACCAACAAGAAAGGTTTTTTATAAGTCAAGGATTTATTGGAGGATTATGGTATCATATGGGGATTGTGCATGAGGTCACGAAATTCAGATTCTTCAAAGGTATTGGAAAAAAAAATAGGGTTACATATGTGTATAGGTCATGTCATGCTTGGGAGATGGGAACCTATTTTTAGCCCTGAGGGATTTGGGATCCTAGGGAAAGGAGTTCAAATAGGACCGAGTTCACCAAATGATTTAATAAAAACAACTATTACATATGATTTTAGAGTAACTAATAATGTGTGAATATGATAAAATATAGTTAATAACAAATTTTCTATGATCAAGAAATGCAAGACTATAATAAAATGAAAGATATGAGTGACTTAGATGATTTTTTGTGTGATTTGTAGATGGTCAGGACCATGTATATGTTAATTCTAGTAGGGAGTGATGTAACAAGAAGCTCGCTAGGAGTTATGGGGCTTTTCACCGATATGGATAGGGCCTCCCAATGGAGGACAAAGGCACCTAGATGCTAGTATATGATTTTGGGTGTTGTTGACTGTGCCTGGAATGGGACAAGGTTGTCTAAGCATTGGTGTTTATTTGGGGAACTGACATCTATGGAATAGCTTGAGGTCTAGTTCTTTCTATGTCATTTAATATCCCTCCTTGTTTTTTGTATGTTGCATCAAATTTTTTGTGTTACACTTGTACATGCAAAAAAACCATATCTACCTACAAAATACACAAGTACACATTAGATGAATAAATAATGCATATTCTTGAGTTGAAATGACCTCGGCGGTCGCCCCAATGAGATTATCACCAATCACTGCACAACATTTAAAACTTGATGTAGTTCTAGTGTTTGATTGGAATAATGTCCCTTGATCTAGTTTTCCCTAGTTCCAGTCACACAAGGCATATTGGGCTACAAATACTTTGTCCCAATGAAAATGTGTTCTATGGAATTTAGAATAGATCCCCTTATGCAGTGAATAATGCAGTCCAAAATTAATTCCTTGATGTAGTGGACAGAAAAATATTAGCTCCTTGTAGATGTATCTTCCTCTTGAATGTTTTTCCCCTAATGAGGTTAAATAAGACGTATATATGACTCCTTTTCTTAAGTCTCATCATTAACAAGTGAAAGGCTGACCAAGGGTGATAAAAGAAGACAAGAAATATGTAACACTTGAAATATCAGAAAAATATGTAAAGAGGAAAGAGGCACCCAGAGGGGACAATAGCGCCCATGAGCTCCTATCCCTAACGGGTGATCTTGTGCATGATCCTCAAAATTTTAGAAAATGAAATCAGAGCTGAGTAGGATGTCAGTTTTTATGCACAACTATACATTGTCAATAATAAATAACAAGAAATAAATATGGAAAGGATAAAAGAAATGTCAAAGTAAAGTAAAGGGGTGTTAATCAATAATACTCCTGCTTAGGAATAATGCATATACATGCATATTTAGAGGCTAGTTGTACATAGTAAGTATGAAATTTAGTGACTAAAAAATCCCCGAACCACTAGAGGTGGTCTCACACATGACTATAGTCCTTATTCAATATTGTCCAATGTCTATATGCAAAGTAATGCATAAAACTTCCCTCTTCCATGTATTAAGTGGCATATTGTTTTGGCTTTTTGCTACCATTGCCATTCACAATTATGTCCTACAATTCAATACTAAATCAATTTCAAACATCATGGTTGTCACCATAAGAAATTGAGGTTATTGTATTTGAATTGACTTCCAAAATTCCGGCAAGGATGCCTTCTTGCTACAATTTAGTCACCTCGGGTTCAAGTTGTGACATGAATCCTTGCATGACCTACTTTTCCACAATAAAAATTTGTAAATATATATTTTTTTAAATATTCAAAATTTCCCAAAAACTTGTAAAATTTCAAAATATCAAAAATATAAAATCACTTCCTAGCCATAGATGTTCTTTCCCTACTTTCTAATAAATATATTATTGACCAATCATTTAAACTAATATTCCATTTATATTTTTTTATTTTTGTTTTTTGTCTTTTAGTTTCTCTATAACTTATTCTGAATAAAAATAATTTATTTTCTTATGGATACTAATTTCCCATCCTTCCATCATCCTAATAAATTATTTATTGAGAAAACATTCTAAATCACAAAATTAATTATATTTGGTTCACTCTTTCATTACCAATTCATGCAAATTCCATACCATGGTTTGCATAATTTCTCTACATGAGATATCACCATCTTGTCAGCATGCATTATGAGTCAATATACCTATAATACTATTTTGTCATTTTTATGTAACATCATCTCATGAATTTAAGAACACTTTTTCTCAAATAAGATTAAATCACTATTACACATTTAAAAAACTTGTTGTGAAGGTCACAATGCATGCATACATATATTAACCAATGTTGATTCACATAGACATTCAAAATGCCTACACCTATCCAATGGTTATTCTTATTCCCCCTCAAAATAAATTTAAGAAAAAAAATATTTCCCAAAAAAATAAAAATTAAACCCAAAAGAAAAATCTATATCAAAATATCTCTGGGGATGTTTCAAGTATGACTAAATTGACAATTATTGTAAGGGTGGTTACAAAGCTACCAATCTACATTAATCAACGGATTCATAACCGATGGACTGTGTCAAGAAGAAGTTTCACCCGTAAAAGTTGTGTAGTCAAAGAAACAATCTAGAACACTTGATTTCCTCATCTTGATTGTTTCTAAGAATCTAAGTATTTTGAAGAGGCAATTAAAAAGGAAGAGAAATAGAATAGATTGACACTTATTCAAGGAGATAGAGAGTAGGGAGTTGAATCAATTCCATTGAAGGAAAATATATATATTATTCTTCTCTGTAAACCTTTGTAGAACATATAGTATAGAGGAAGTGTGTTTGTTTAGCTTGTGTAATTTCTTCATCAAAATTGAATAACATTTTTGTTCATGGCCTCTAGTCTTGATTGTATTTGTATATGTGTTTGTTTGTAGTTGTATGCATCAATTCGAGATTCAAGGAAAAGGAAGCCATTAAAATTTCCCCCCATCCTTGACTATTTCAAATGATATCAGAGCTAGTTTGTATCCAATTTATGTATACCTTTCCTATGTAGGATTGTAAAGAGAAGGATTACAATAGTAAGTTGTGATTTATAAAAAGTGTTAAGATGGCATCCTATAATAGTAGTTACCAACATCATAACATGACAGGGGAGATCAACTGAGATAGTAGGAATGTTGAGAGCAATGGAATCAAGAATGGATGTCATGGAATAATATAAAAGAAGAGTTTTTCCACCAAGTGATAATGTGAGTGACATTGAAAAAATGGCTAAGAATAGAAGAAGAAACACAAAAACAAGCAAATGAGCATTATCTAGGTGCATATGAAGGTATGCTCATGATATCTATCTCAAGGATTGAAAAATGATCTGAGACGGAAGTTCTTAGATTTTTGAGAACTTTGAATCCCCAGAAGTTGATATACTGGATTATAAAGATTTAATAATAATTTGAGTTTGATGATGTGAATGACCCAAGTAGAGTGAAAATGGATCAAATCAATTTAAAAGGTCATACGAGCCTCTGCTGGAAGGAAGTAGAAATTGAGATGAATATAAGGGGTAAATAGAATGTTACCCAATGGGATAAAAATGGTTGGAATGTTTAAAGAAAAGTGTTTACTTGCTTATTAATAGTTTGGGACTTGTTGAAGTAGCTGCCAAACTTAAGAAAATGAAAGCTCAATGTGAAATATTACACCAAGGAGTTTTACAAGATAACCATATGGTATTCTCTCCATATGATTGATCATGAAAAGGTTAAAAGATATATAAATGAATTGAGAATCAATGTACAAGATGTGTTGAGTATGTCATATAATATGCTTATCAAATTGCAGTGAAATCCAAAGAGAAGTTGTCATGAAGTCAAAAAAATACGACAATAGGTAGAGGATAATTTTCAATGGGATGAGGTCAATGAAATGTTGAATGACGCTATCATATTCATGAGGGAGAATCTATAACTTCTCACAATTATAATCTTGTACTCAGAGGGAAACCATAACGTCTAAGAGGAAGAGGACATTATGGTAGAGGAAAAATATTCTTAGGCACATGCCCCCAAATTCTTAAATGTGTCATTCTTTCCATTAGGCCATCAAATCTTGGTAAATTAACAATGTTTAGTCAATTTTCATATTGGATCTTGAATACATGAATTGTGGTGAGATAACATGCTCACGGATGTATGTAATGTGTTATTTGGTAGACTGTTGCACTTTATTTGGAAAACCATACAAAATGGTAGGAAAAATACTACACACTTGAGAAGAATGGAAAAAAATACACCTTGAGGCCATTGAGGGACAAATAGGAGGAAGTGAACATCAGTCCTAAATTTATGATTAATCCAAAAATAATTTTTGAAAGTTGAAAAAAAGAGAAAGCATGTTTTTCATTCATTCCCAAACCTATACAAGTTGTAACCATGAAAAATACAAGAGAAATGCCAAGGGAATTAAGAGATTTATTAGATGAATATGTTGAGATTATTTTCAGTGAATTACCATATGGTTTCCCACCCATGAGGAGAATCAACCATCACATGGATTTGGTTCTTGGAGCTAGTTTGACAAAGGCAACATACATGTAAACACCCAAAGATAATTAAGAGGTGAATAAACAAGTGTAATAGTTGTTGGAAAGAGATTTGACATGGAAAAAATTGAGTCCATGCATAGTTTATAGTAGTGTTAGCACTCAAGAAAAATGGAGAATGGTATATGTGCATAGATTCTAGAGACATATACAAGATAAATGCATATTTGCATTTCCTTGAATGGATAATTTATGGACTATTTGAGTGGAGAAAAATACTTCACAAGATTGATTTGAAAGAACAGGTATAGCGAATTAGAATTCGGGAAGGTGATGAATGAAAGATTGCATTCAAGAAAAAGGAAGGTTTTTATGAGTGGATAGTTATGACATTTGGTTTGAAAAATGCGGTCGAGTACATTCACAATACTTACGAAGTATTTAAGCCTTATTTATTAAATAAAGTGATTTCATGTAAATCTATATTTTTTCAATGCACCTTATAAAATAGTGAAACTATGATATTTGTTATTAAAGTGTTTAAATATTTCCTTTAACCCTGAATTTCTATATTATGTTGGGTTTTTTTTTTAAATAATGTATGTTTCAAATATAATGCATGTCACAAATTGGAACTCTTTACAAGTTCGGGATCTGGGAATTGTCGTGGTGGAACCAATTAAAGTGTTGGAAACTCATAGATTGTAACTCAAAAATAAAGATATTGCTCAATGCAAGGTCCAATGGGACTAATATTCTGAAGATAGCTCAACCTGGGAGAATCTTGATGATATGAAAAGAACTTTTCCTTATATGTTTCAGTGATAAACATACTTATTTGATTATTTTATATTGATACATTAATTATTATTTGATAATTTTTCATATTGAAATGGAAAAATGTTTCCATATTACTAACTATTAGACAATTTTTATTGTTGAGAGGTTGTTGCAACCAAGAATTCTGACTATGAATTAACTAAAATTTTGGAAAATCTCACATTTTTTGATGAAGTATAAACTATTTTTCCTTTAACATTGATGTTAAGATTATTTTTCAACATCGGGATGATGATTCTTTAAGGGGGAAGCATGCCACAACCCGCACTCATATTTGGTTGTGTTGCTGAAACTAATTGTGGATTATAAAATATCTAATGGATGTTAGTTGGTCACTTTATATATATTGTTAGTTATATAAATATATATGTATTTTTTAGAATTGAAATCTGTACATACATGTGTGTAGATGTATACCAAACACTATATTCGTACTCACCAACCAATGTTTGTTAGTCTTGTTTGATGATCGCGATATTTTTTACTTCGTTGTAACTGTTTGGGTAGCTGGAAAACCGTCATTGTTTGTTGTACTTTATGATTTCATTGTTCATTAATGTATCCGAACAATTTACATTAATTTGTATTATATTAGATATCAGGAATTCATTTAGTGCTACACATGTTTGGTATTTTACATATGGTTTCATATTTACCATATGATAAATTAGTCTTTGTGTTATGTAATTATAAATTAGTTGTTAGTATGTTGGATTTTTATACCCGTATATTTCAGGTTAGTTGTTGTAATACCTCCCTATTTTTTAGGAGGCTGTTTAGCTATGTAAATGACTATATATTAGCCATATATTGAATATGTGAATATAGTAAATATATTCATCTGCTCTCTGTTACATATAATCTCATTAAATTTTAGTATTTGGTATCGGAGCTTGGTTAATATGGAGAATTGGAAGGAAAAGGGGGCAGGAGAATTGAGCTTTGTAATTTGTGAAGAATTAAAGACTATTAAAAGCATCGATTTTGCATCATGAAGGAGTTTGCAACAAGATTCATTTCCCCAGATTAATCTTTACCTTGTCATGGGCTTTAAGATTTGGAATATTTCCATCGGGCATAGTGCATAGTGCATGCATCTGTTCCTTATAACGTGTGTGCATTGAAAATCTCACTATTATTTTCAATGCACTCCCATTCGCAGTTGGATTGGCTAAAATAAAGGTATTGAATGATTTTTTCTACATTAGATCAATATTTAGTTTGGCGAGGTGATAACAATCTTGGTTTAAGGTCGCATGCTGCCAGCTATATATCAAAAGTTGTGCTTATAAAATTTGTACATCACACTATATTCAATTCTCAATGACCTTGCCATTACACTCCAGATCTAGTGTTGTAATTGGAAGACATCAGAAAACTGAATTTAGTCTGTTCAATGTTCAACGAATCTCGTATTGATTGAGGAGTTGTTTTGAAAGGGCAGTGTTGGTGACATGGGGTTTGCAGATGCTAACTTAGCAAACTGAATTTACATGTCTTTATGCAAGCGATAATCTTCTCATTCGTGGTCAGTGCATGTCAATTTAATACACCGATCCTCGAGAAACATTTGAATGCAGCACAATAATATTTATATTCATGCATCAATTTTTGCTGTCTGCGTTTGGAAGACACTCATGGGCGGTGATTGCACAAGATATGAGTGTTGACCGATCCAACTCCCCCTCACACACCTAACATCAACGTTTGTTCCATTCAATTTTGTAGTTATGTGTAAAGGAGTATATAAGTATACAATTCTTATTTCGGTGAATGATGTGAAGATTCGTCCTCATCAATTCAAATCATAAAGTTATTTAGGTTAGAAATTCGATTTCATTCATTTAATGCATAACATAGAGTTAAAAATATGACTCTTCAATAACTTGAATATATAGTCTATACATTAGGTGGTTATTTTAAGGGGTCAACATTTTTTTAGTTAATGTTATTTTTACATTAAGTATTCTATTAGTCATAGTTTTTGTTTAATGTTAAATTTTATTACACGTTATTAGATTTGTCAAAGACATATATAAAAAAAGATTAAGTGTGTACACGTCATATGGCTATGTCAAATTTGTGAGTCATTATCATTTGTCATGTCGAAATTATCATTTGTCATTAAAAGAGTTAGAAGTCGTCAAGTTATTTTGTCAAGAGTTGAAGTCAAATATTTGTAAAAAAAAAATTGCCTTACGGACACATTTTCAGCGGTATCTGATGTCCGACTGAGGTATGAAAAATTGAGCTTCATGATTGAATCCAATTGAACTAACAGCATCACATTGGAGGAAGGAGGCAACGGTGGATGGAGGATAAACAATGTCCTCTCGTTAGTCACCTACGACAGGGCCACATCACTAGTTTAGTGACATGTGGTGTGTGTGTGATTTTTGTTTTCAGCACAGTGTGTTGATTTTAGTTTTCTTTGTGTTGTGTTATGGAAACTTCACATTTTGTGGGGAAATAACACATTGTTTTTGTTTTTTATGGGTGATATATAAATGAATTATGATGGATTTTTTATATGTAATCTTATGAAGAGCAGCAATGATGAGTGGTGAGCAATGTACTGTAGCATCATGATATTATGGTTGTTGGTAGTCCACTGGAAAACCATCTACAATTGTGGTTATTAGTAATCCACTGGGAAAACTATCTATAGTATTGGTTGTTGGTACACCACTGGGAAAACCATCCAAAGGTTGTTGGTATTGTCTTTGAAAGCATCCAAATCACGAGCAGGCTATGTAGTGGCACATTGCAGTACACGGGCGTGTTTTTCTTATTTTAACACTAGGGGGAATGTTAGGAATTCATTTAGTGCTACATATGCTTGGTATGCTGAAAGGAACGATAATAATATTGTTTCAAGCCGCGCGATCTCAGATGATAATAGCTAACCACATTAGATTTGCAAAGCAAAAGAGCTAAAATACCATATATGGAAATCCATCATAATCCATAATGCTCAATTCATTACAATAGAATAACTTGAATTATTCAATAAGAAAGATGAACATATATGAGGAGGGAAGTGCAACTGCTACCTAAATCAATGGTGAAGAACTCCCACTAACTGATACTGGTAGTTTAAGTTAACTCCAAAAGACTAGTAAGCTAACTTGACATAACTGAGAAGCTAACTCCACACAACTAGTATACCTAAGCAAGCTAACCCAACAAGTGTAGGGCTAACACAAGTGTAAGAATTATCCTAATAAATAAATAAAAGGATAAATAATAACCTACACTAACACCCTCTTGTAAGCATAACTTAGGTGGGTGGAAATGAAGGTGGGTCCCGACAACAAGGCCTGATGAGGTACCCACATACAACAATTGGGAAAAATAGACACCACAAGGTACCCAAAACCAGTAATAACAAAGTACAAAGAGAAAAATCCTGCTGCAATATATCCTAAGAATCTCATCTCCAAAAACTTGTACAATGTTGAAGAAGTGTATTGTGCACTGTGGTATATGAATCCACTGCTCGATCATAGAACTCAAAAACAACTAACACTGGGCTTCACCAGAATAGCTTCATGCAAGGAGACTATCAATGGAGTGATGTCGAAAGTGCAAAACAAACACCAAACATAATTTGATCAACTGCTACAAATAGGTGTGCCACAATCCAAGAACAACCAAGGAAACAAGGCAATGACATGAGATCCAAATAAATAGGAGTGCCACGATCCAAGAAAATCCATGGTAACAAGGCAAGGACATGAAACCGAAGAAGAAGCAGTGTCAACACGTAAGAAGGTAAGGACACGAAATCCAAAGAATCAATATCAACACCATACCCTCCCATACTATTGAATGGGTAGAGTGACACCATAGATCTGTATGAGTTTCCAAAATCAACTACTCGAACACTGACAAACTAACACTGGGCTCCACCAAAATAGCTCCCCCGCAAGAGAGACTGTCAACATGCCAAAAGTGTCAAAAATATAGATCCAGAATATCTCAACAAACAAGAGAGATATAAATGTATACACCCATAGATACAAGAATGCAATACCCAAAATTTTAAGACGTCGGGCTCAACCGAAAATGCATCCACAAGTGATCACAACACCCTCCCGAATTTGGAACTTTATAATTGAGTGCATGTAATTATTACAATGAGTAACAATATCTTTTACATTTGAAATATGTGTATAAAAATATCACCAATGTGTAGATCTCGAAAAAAAATACACAATTTCAAAAAAACGATCACCTTAATCCGAGCTACGGATCAAAAGTTATGAGCTCTACAAGGTTTTGCTATTAAAATAATATTTTAATGCTGATCTTTTTAAAAGGTACACGTGACACCCAAATGTCCAAAGGGTAAAAGAGTGCATCCACACGATACATGCTTGTGACCAAAGGATAAAATCCTGTGCTCAAAACCTAAAATGTCTAGAGAGTAAATCATTGCGTCCAGAGGGTACACACTTATATCCAATGGATAAAAGAATGCACCCAGAGGGTATAGATCTGCGTCCAGTGGATAAAAGACTACATCCAAAACCAAAATACGAAAAGGGTAAAAGAATGCATCCAGAAGGTACACGCTTATATCTAGTGGATAAAAGAATGTACCCAGAGGGTACAGATCTGCGTACAGTGGATAAAAGACTACATTCAAAACTGAAATACCCAGAGGGTAAAAGAATGCATCTGGAAGGTACACTCTTATATCCAATGGATAAAAGAATGCACCCATATGGTACAGATCTACGTCCAGTGGATAAAAGACTGCATCCAAAACTAAAAGACCCAAACGGTAAAAGAATGCATCCAGAAGGTACACGCTTATATCCAATGGATAAAAGAATGCATCCAGAGGGTACAGATCTATGTCCAGTGGATAAAAGACTGCATCCAAAACCGAAATACACAGAGGGTAAAAGAATGCATCCAGAAGGTACACGCTTATATCTAATGGATAAAAGAATGCACCCATATTTGACTGTCTCAAAATATGGTCAAGTTTATAGTCAATTCTAGGGTTTTGGCACCTTCCAAATCCAATGGCGCACTCCGTTTTGCATAAAAATGCATGCTGCAGAAAAGTGCTAACAAAATCTGAATACATGAAAAAATAAACTCTTACTTGCAAAGAAAAAAACTTACAGATGGATTTCTACATCATCTATAGCTATGATACCATGAAAATAATGAAAATAAGATTGTTCCAAGCCGCGATCTTAGATGATAATAGCTCACCACATTAGATTTGCAAAGCAGAAGAGCTAAAATACCATATATGGAAATCCATCATAATCCATAATGTTCAATACATTACAATAGAATGAATTAAATTATTCAATAAGAAAGATGTACATATATGAGGAGGCAAGTGCAACTACTATCTATAAATCAATGGTGAAGAACTCCCACTAATTGATGCTGGTAGTTAAGTTAACTCCAAAAGACTAGTAAGCTAACTCGACATAACTGAGAAGCTAACTCCACACAACTAGTACACCTAAGCAAGCTAACCCAACAAGTGTAGGGCTAACACAAGTGTAAGAATTATCCTAATAAATAAATAAAAGGATAAATAATAACCTACACTAACATATTTTACATATGGTTTCATATTTACCATATGGTAAATTAGTCTTTGTGTTATGTAATTATAAATTAGTTGTTAGTATGTTGGATTGTTATACCTATGAATAATATTTTGGGTAAATTTTTGTAACACCTCCCTATTTTCTAGGATGTTGTTTTTAGCTATGTAAATGGATATATATTAGCCATGTATTGAGTGTGTGAATATAGTGAATATATTACTTTTATATTGTGTTTATTTGGCTCTCTACTGTATAAAATCTGATCAAATTGCATATTAAAGGTTTGAAATAAATGAATGGTGTTCATCAGTGATGTAGACACCTTGTATACAATCTTAGATCACCCAGAAAAGTTTCTTAGAGTGACACAAACAACATTAACATTAACTTTCCTCAATAGTTCAAACCTTGCTAAAAGTTACTCAAAATGCCAAAAAGCATGAAAACATTATACTAAGACTGAAAACCACTTCAAACATGCTTAATATCCCTATTTAAACTTGTTCAAACCATCAAATTGATTTCACATATTCATCTTTCACCATTTCCCTTGATTACCCTCACTAGTCCTTCTAGCCCTGAAAATGGGAAAATTCTGACAAATTTCACAAAATACTAACTTTATAACCTGATTGGTAAGCTTTTTAGGATCCCAATCTCCTCAATAAGGTACATTTCAAATTTCAAATCTTAACTCACTTTTAGTGAAAATTTATGCCACTTTTTGCAATTTTGTCTTTCTAGGCAATTAGCCCTCCTACACTATAAACCTTAAAGTTTAGTACAACCTACAAACAACCAATCAAAATGGATTTCATTTTTATACACCCTTTATCTTGCTCTAGCTTTTCACCATGGGTTTTTTTTTATCAAATCATCTTCTATCTCTCTCTATTATCAAACCCTCATTTTTAGGCTCTACCTAGGGTTTCATGGAAAATTCTTGATTTCCGACCTTTCTATACTTGTTTGACTTCACAATCATTCTTCATTTATTCAATCTAGCTATTTTTAAATTTTTCTCTTTCTTGTCTATGCTAGGGTTTAATGCAATGGTCTAGGGTTTGTAATTTATTCAATGCGACACCATCTTTGTTTAATCACCTTTTCACAATCTTATACACCTTGATTCTCATTTTAATTCACTGTTATTGATGCCCTTGATATCCTATTATATCATTAATAATTATCACTCAAAACCGCCATAAAATAATTATCAATTTTATCTTGAATCAAACCTCTTAAGTTCTACCATTGGACTGTACCAGAATAGTCATCATTTATCATATAGTATAGGTTTATTAAGACTTCTCAATCATCCTAAAGACCAAACAAGTTTTTTACTATTCTCTAAACATATTAGTTACCCCTTATTCTCATACAAGTCTTCAATGAAGCCATTGATTCAAATATGAAGCTACGACTATCATAGTTTACTTCAAAAATGTGTATTTATTCCTTCAAATTTCAACACTCAGGATCTGATTTTTTTTTTTTTTGCACAATATTTTCAAAGTTTCATCTTATTCTTATTATTTTTCCCTCTTTCACTAAACTTGATTATTAGAGTGACTACACAGAATTCTCTCTCTAGCTCACTAAACTAGGCATACTCTGTTCTTAACTGAATAGTCCCTTAAGAAATTCTTCCTTCTTTCTTCCTAGGTAGATTTTATTACCATCTTCACTCATTAGTAGACACTGAATTCAATTATCATACTTTTCTAGAGTCTCCATTAACCCTTGACTGCGAGTGAGGTACATCATGCTAAAATTCTTCTCAAAATCACTAAATCTGGGCATGTACATTCTTGTTTCTTCTTGACTCTATCTCTGACCTCAGTGAGGTTTATGAACTCTTGACCATTTGATAATCACTATTCAAGTTGATTTGATATTTCAAGGCTTCTCCAAATAGGGATTAAGCTTCTTTCACTGGTTTTTTTTTTCTTTCACCTAACTTTCACTATTATGCACAGTCCTCATATTTGTATAAAGGGACACCTTTCCAAGTATCATGACCTAACCTTTACTCCATGTCCCCATTTACCAACTTATTACTCTTTCCAAAACCTAGTTTGAGAGTTATTTCAAAGTTTCTAGTAAGGATTTCTTCACTAACTTCTTAGAACAGAGAATACTCAGACTGTGACAAGTTTTCTTCAGTGTGTAATGAACCTTTCTTCTGACCTAACCCCTTTTTGTCTGGTGTCATGAAGATGAACCACAAATACAATATTTACACAAATAACTATTCTTCCAATGCCACACACATCTTACCATAGTATGATAATACACTCCTAACTGTCAAGCTCAAAGAATCTCAGTTACAAATACATAGTTTGGGGTTATTTTGTTTATCAGATCACTTTACCTTTAAACATGGACTTAATTTTCTTTATCATTCCCTTAAATTTATCTCAGATTCTCTTTCTATGATAAGTTTATAGATATTCATAAATTTGTTTAGAATCCATAAACAACCTTTTACCTTTTCCATAGTTAATGTTCATCCACTCTATCTCATGCGAAGAACCTCCTTATAATTGACATTTATGTAGCTTTGTTCATGATCTCAAAAGGGATTTTCCAATCCATATGCCTGTATAGGCATTCATTTATCAACAAATACACCAAGATTCATAAGATTCATGGCTAACTTCTCAAAATATAATACATTTCATTCCTAAGTACAGACCAACACAAATTTACACAATAAATAAGATTTATTTGATAAACCTTGATTATATACAAGCTTCATGATCCCTTATAGGCCCTCTCACAGAGATATTATTCCTCCATATTTTTCTCTCTAGTAAGTCTTTTTCACCTTGCTAAGTCTCACTTAGGTTTATTTTCTTACCTAGTCTTTTTACTTCTTTCACTATCCCCACTATCTCTTCTTTTTCTTCACTTCTCAGAGGATAAACCTAACATTTCTCTCATATCTACCTCACAACAAGACAACCATCAATTTCAACAGCTCAAAAAATTAAACTACATTCATCACAAAAAACTATTTACAATGCCTTCTTAGCAAAAAATAACTTTTACCTTCAAATATAATGCTCAAACTTCTTCAATTTCCTTTTTTGATACTAAATGCGATGTATTCAAGATCATCAATTCATCATTCTTACAAGTTAAAAAAAATTACCAATTCAACTACCTTATCAAACTTTTCTATAGAAGGATCATTTCCAATGCTTAAAGTGCTTAAATATGGTTTTAGCTAACTCAATTCACTAGAATTGGTTTAACTAGTCTCATTCTTCCATTCATTTATCTCAATAGCAATTTATATATACCCTTTTAGTGAATCTTAATCAAGAAGAACAAATAACTTACACTTATTCCCCAAAACTTCCCCTTAACACTCTTTTCTATATCCTTTTCTTAAACATGCATTTTTATTTTTGAGCCTCATTCAACATCTTCAAATCTTCAACCTAGTTATACCACTTCAATAATTGTTAGACCAATCAAGAACTTGATTTCATAAAGATCCATAGATCAATATTTGCCTAACTTTCTCTAAGATTGCCCTATATAGTTCTCAAGCCAAATTTATTTCTCCACTAGCACAACCAAGGATATGGCTAGATCCCCAAATTACTATCACCTCCAATATCTACATTTTAACCCCTATAACATGCTTGCAAAAACTCAAGACTTCACTCTTCTTCACAAACCTTGTAGGTCTCTTTTGTAAATCTTGCTTTCAAACCCTTAAGAGAATGAATCATTCACAAACTATGTTCCTAGATTTCAATAACTACTCAAAATGGATAACAAGGTTCATTAGATCACATATACCAAACCCCATAATTCTCCTAACATTTCATCTGCCAAACTCCTTCTATATCATTCTCAATTTCACTTTTTGTACTCTTGCTTCTAAACCTTGATTAGGTTTGTCTACACACTTTGTCAGGATTATATGTGGTTCTATGGAGTGTCATTGCACAAGAAATTGGTTTCAGATACCCAATTAAGGGACTCCAAATGCATATAAATTTTTAGGGTCAGGTTGTAAGGGAAACTACTCCTTTCCTTTTGTAAATCACCTCTCAAACTAACCCTGTTGACTGTGTTTTAACTTCCCTAGAAAAAAAGTCATGAATATATCCAAAACCATCCAAAGGAAAAATAAATTCTATATGAAACTCTTAGGATACCTCTTTAACACCATTAATACCAAATTCAAGAAATAAATTCATTGATTTGTGCTGTCAATTTGCGATCCCTAGCCAAGACTGTACTATGCACTTTAAATAGCCCGAGAACCTTCAATTTTCTTATATCTTTTTCTTTCCTTATTTTAAAAGTCTAAAATTTTGGCTTAAGGTTTATATGCTCTCATTAAACATTTCTATGCCATTATTGGGTCTCTACTATACCTTCATGAAAGTATTTGAACCATTCTTTCATTGTTCTGACTTGTAGGGCGGGGTTTGGTATTTACAAACCCTCATCTTCACAAAGAATATATTAGGACATATTCTCATGTAATTTTTCTCTGTAATAAGACTCCTTACTCTTAATTCATTTCATAAGCAATTTTTAAATATATTCCACACCATTACTTAGCAAAATAAGTAATTAAATACACTCTCCACTGTACAAGTCTAACACAGTGAGATTTCTTGTAGTTTCTAGGTTTCTCATTGAAGTAAAAACCATTAAAAATTAAGTATCAAACCATTTACTCCGATGTCATGAGGATTACCAAACATATAATATTATCATGAGGATTTCAAGATTCTTAGTTTCAAAACTTTCCATACACAGAGTTTGGGCATTACACAGTCAGTAGAATACAAGGTCCAAGATTTTTAAACACATGCAAAATCAAATAATCACCATACTTATGCCATCATGGGTGTATGAATAACTTATTTCAAACTAGATGTAGTTTTCAAAAGAATACATCCTCAGATCAAGGTCTTTTACACTCAAAAATTTTGAGTTATTCCTTTAAACTATGACCATTATACACTCCTAGAATAGAGTATAAATAAATTGAAGTTTTAAACCAATATTCCCAAGATGTCATGCAATGAACAAGAAAAACCATTGATTTAGAATAAAAACTCATAAAAATGCTCTTAAAGAGGCCAAAACAAGATGTATAAACTAAGTTTATATGTAAATCCATTCATTCTTTCATACAAAAATTTACATGGTTCTCCTTCATTACCTTCCTCTATCCTTCTCCTTCATGAGGAATTTTTACTCTCTCTTCCCTCCGCACCCCCCTCCTAGAGGATAACTAACTAAACCAAAACTGGACTAATATATATAATGATGCTCCTACATCAATTGGCCTTAGACCACCATTCAAAGTAATTATTTTTTTCTAACACTTGTTGAATTGGTCATAAACCACTTCGCACGGTAATAATAATGTAAGGTTATTGTTTAAATCATAGCCGAATTAAAGGTTAGGAGTGCCCAAGGCAGTAACTGAAGTGGACACCCTTCTTACAATTTTAATTTAGAAATTTTCCCATCAAATAAATAAATAAAAGCTACAAACCTCATTTTATTTAAAAAAGGATAATAATAAATCACTAATTTATACAAATTGATATACAAAAGAAATAAAAAATATTCTATAAAATTTTCAAATAAGTCAAAGTAATCAGCCATAACTTGATAGAATTAATCATAGGAGGTGCTCAGAATGCAACAAAATATAATTTTTTATACAAGGCTTGTTACTCATCTTATTTACCAATGTCAAGTAGGTGATGAGACTCAAAACTAAACAAAGAACCACTTATTTGCAAACCATTAAAAATACGTAGGAGGATCCTATGGTTTTGTGAAGAGTGGTATTTGGACCAAGCCTACAAATTCCTCCATAAATAAGAGACATTTCCCTCAAAACATTAAGAACAAAGAATTAAATCATTATTTCTTTCAATTATACTTGCATCTACTAGCTACACACCAATGAAATTATAAAAAAATATGTGAACCTTTTCTAAGAAAAAAAATTTGCACCTGAATTATCCAGAGCTACATTAGAGAAAGAGTAAAAATACCAAAAAAGTTGAATAAGCTTAAACATATACATATTTATTTTTACTTGCAAAAATATTATAATACCTTTTTATGTGTATGCATGAAATTGATACTAGTTTATAATATTATCAGTAAAATTAAGGTAAATAATCGTAATGTTAAGTTCTAACAATAACAAAAAATAATGAAAATTTTTTTAGATTTAGGTGCCCCCTAACTGTTGGTGCCCTAGGCAATTGCCTAGTCTTCCTAGGGCTTAATACCCCCTAGTTTAAATGTTCTAACTCTCCTTTATAGCATTGCAAACTTGGTTATAGACTATAAAGGCATTAAAATCATAAGTAATGTTGTTTCTTGAATAAGGGTCTTGGACCATCATCAAGGTAAAGGATTTTTTTTGGGTCTTAGACCACATTAGGAGCATTGGAAAAGTTTATTAAGTTTTTTTATTATTGATACATTTCTATATGGTCATTGACCATAGCTAAGAAAATAATAGATGGTCGTTTAGTAGGTCTTGGACGATGATGGAAATCAAATTATATGATAAAAACCACGGTCATAGACCATGTTAATTGGAAAAGGAAAGGTTAATGTTTATTGTTTTGTTTGAATTTTCAATGACCACATGCAAGGTAGACTGGTAGAGTTTATTTCTCATAATAATGATCTTCAATAGTTCAAAAAAATCCATGCAATTTTTTGGGGGGTAAAGTACAGTGGGAGTTTACCAAAGCCACTAGGTGACACTATTAGTTTCATTTATGAAATTTATGAAGGAAGGCACAAATTTATTAGAAATTGAAAGCTTTCTATAAAAGATAAAACATTCTCCTCTCCTCTCTCTCTCTCTCTCCTCATCCTCTCTCTCGCTCTCGCTCTCTCTCTCTCTCTCTCTCTCTCTCTCTCTCTCTCTCTCTCTCTCTCAAGTCCCTCTCATCATTTTTGGTTTTGGTTGATTGTTGGGTTGCATGGAAGGTTATGGTGGTAAATATGGGAAATCTATTTAGATGTTTTCCCAAACTTGCCTGAGTTTTGTGGCTGATATTATTGGAAATATGGTGCATGATTTTTGAAGTTTTGTTTAAATGGAATTTTTTTTGGTTTTTTTGTTGTTGTAAAGTTCTTGGAAGTTATTTTTTGGCATTGAAGGTTTCAAGAATTCGAGGAAGAAAAGAAAGGAAAAATCAAATTGCATGCGTGAATATCTTCTCTAAACTTGTTATTTTATTTTTGAAATAAAGAAATACAATACTATTTTCTTACTTGGTTTATAACATATGGAATGATTTTTAAGCTCGATCAAAATTTTGATGGAAAAATGGAGTAGAAAGATAAATAGATAATGGGTTTTTGGGGAAAATATAGAATATTGTTTTCTTTCATTGTTGCATTTCTGGATCTACATTTTTGCATACAAATTAATTTTGTTGTTTGCATTTAAATTTCTTCTATTGGTAGTGATGGAGTTTGACCTTTAAAAGTTATGGGTTTTTGATGGATCGGTTATCTTGTAATAATATATATGAATTAGTTTATTTTCTTCTGCACTTTGCGTATACCTTAGTGGTAGTCAATTTGTATGTGAAAATTATTTTATTGTTGTTAAACTTTACTATATGGAAATGTGAAATGGTTTCCTATAACTATAAAATATGAAATGATACTAAGTTTTGTTAACAACTCGTGAGGGAAAATGTAGGGAAAAATAATAGAATAATTGGGTATTTGGAGGAATATAAGAATACTAATTTTGTGATTGCTAATTTTCTAGGTATTCGTTTCTTTGATCTTTTTATTTGGTTGATGGGATATTGTAAATGATTATAGCTTTATCTCGTTTTGGGATTATATATTTAAAAAATTTCCTACTCATTTTGATTTTGTCTATGTCGATAGATATCTCATTATTTTTATAATAAGCTCTTAAGGAGATGAGTCACTAATATTGTTGTTTTGGGAACATTTATATTAAGTTTCTAATTGGAAAAGTTTGGTTTCTGCAACTCGATGAAGTCCATTTCTCAAGAGAATAAATTTTTTTCCTTTACTTAATAATGAGCTTGACTGCTGTTAGTTAATGATTTGATCACTTTTCTAAGTGTTAAGTCATTGTGATAATCATGAAGGTTAAACAATTTGCATAAGAAGTGTGTGAATGATGAGTTTCACATGGATCCTTTATCTTTCATTAAGTGTAGCCAAAAAAGGAGGAAGGTCTTTAAAAGTGTATGAATTCTTGTTGTGGTGATGTTATTCAATATTCTTGCATTGGTTACGAGAACACCAATATTTTTAAAGAACCTATTAAATTGTCTTTTAGGTGACAATATTATTTAGTTAATCAATGTAATTGATTAGTTATGTAAAGGATAATTATGGGATAAACATGTTCATTAGTTAAAATCCATTTGTTGTACCCAAATGAAAATAAAAAATGATATTATTTTTGTGTCATACTTTATGGATTGACTATTGTTGAGATAAGGTTTTGATCTTGTTTATTGTTAAAATAAACAACATTATCAACTATTTAATTTAACAAGTCGGTATGACAATACTTTCAATTAGACTTTTGGTTTTTTGGAAACATGGTTTACACTACATAGTACTACTTCATTTGACTAATGATAGTATTACACCGTTTATGAGTTAGCATATAAGATAACGTTATCATAATCATTTTTTTAGTTTAAAACAACATGAATATAAGTGGATAATTCATGTCAGTTCATAGAATTGACCATGTAAACAAATTTTATTTTTTTATAATGTGTAGGATGGAGTGACATTATGAAGTAATATTTTTGGACTGATTACGCATGATTCATCATGTTATGATTGTTTGCAATCTATTTTGGATTGATGTATTATTTTTGTGAGATCTAGAAATCATTGATAATAAGAAAGTACTGAAACAAAAACTTATACCTCCTTTCATGTCTCTCTCCTTCACAAACCTTAGAATGTGAAATGATTTAGATGGGCCCAGAATGCTTGAAGTGTAGGTGCTTTCTTCAACATGAGAAAGACCTTTGTTATGACAATGATCAATTCACAAAATTTTCACTAAATTATGTGAGTATTATGGATTTAGGATGGGAAAAATGGACTCATGGAAAGTGGAAAGGATTCTCTATGCAGCAAGAATGCAAGAGCTCTAACAGGATTTTTGATTTTGTGAAGAGGAGGGATTAATGTTCTATTTATAGCCTGAAATTGGGATTAACTGGGAGGTTTTGGGTAATCATGGTTTGGAAAATTAAGCATGATTAAGTGAGTGGGGGACATGAGTAATGGAAAATAATTAAACATGAATATTTAATTCGCAAGTGGGAGGACATGAGGGAATATTTGACATGCGAGGATGATTAATTGGAAATTGACAAGGTTTTATTAATTGATTGATGTCAATTAATTTATCATGTATTTTTGGGAAATGGAATGGGAAAATTAATTACTTTAGGAGAGGTAAAAAATTGTGATGTCTACATTTGACCCTATTTGGAAGGGAACTGCGAAGGTAGTGTCCTTTTAAAGAAAGTAGATGAAATGAATGAATATTCCCCAGGTGGTGGGTTTTAAGGTTTTGAAGAGATTCTTCTTACATAAGGTGTTCCTTCGATAATAAGTTATTAGAGAAAGAAAAGAGAAAGCATTCTCAAATAAAAAAGTAAAACAGACTTTTTCTCATGAGAATGGGGGAAGAATTCAATCTACTTTCTCTAAGAAAAAAGTAGAGCAAATGTTTTTTTGTGAGATAGAAGGTAGTAGATGATGGATTTTATGGTATCATCCAAGACAAAAACACTATGGAAATATGTGATTAGATATGGATGTGATGATGCCACCTCTAGAGGGCTAACTAGAATGGAAGTGACAACAGAGCTATCAAAAAGAGGAAACGTCAATGCTATGGAGAGGAGGATGAGAATGGTGTGTAAGAGAATGGAACAACTACGGTGAAAAAATGGGGGAAATATTTTAACTGGCCTTGAATGTTATGTATGAAGATGTGTTGAAGGAAGTAACAATTGAGAGTGGAAAGAGAGAAAAAGAAATGGATAGGAGTAGTGGTTGATTATGAGTAGGTGAAAACAGAGGTGAAGGAGACAAGGGTATGGAATAGAGTGGACAACGATAAAGGAGGATAAAAAGGGAATGAAAGAGGTGGAAGAGGATAAGAGAGAGGGATGTTAAGGAAGAAAGGAATTAGGAAGGATGAACAAGAAGGAGAAGATGAGACGAGAGAAGATGATAGAGTAGAGAGTGAATTTAGGAAAAAGGGAGAGAAAGATGCAAAATGAAGGTAGTGGAATATAAAAGATAAAGGGAGAGAAATGAAAAAAAATTAAGAATATGAAGAATATGAAGAATTTAAAGAAGGAAAAAGATAATATAGAATAAAGAAAAGGAAGAAACTATAAGAGAACAGGAGAGGTCATAACTATGGAGAGGAGGACAACAATTATGTGTAAGAGAATGGAATAGTTTGTGGTGAAAAAAGGGGAAATGGTTTAATTGGCCTTGAATGCTAGGTAGGAAGATTTATTGAAGGATGTAACACTTGAGAGTGGAAAGAGATGAAAAGGAATGGACAGGAGTAGTGGTTGATTATGAGTAGGTGAAAATAGAGGTGAAGGAGACAAGGGTATGGAATAGAGTGGACAAAGACAAAGGAGGATAAAAAGGGAATGAAAGAGGTGGAAGATGATAAGAGAGAGAGGGATGTTAAGGAATAAATGAATTAAGAAGGATGAACAAGAAGGAATACAATACGAGAAAAGATGATAGAGTAGAGGGTGAATTAAGTAAAAAGGAGAGAGAAAGATGAAAAATTAAGGTAGTGGAATATAAAAGATAAAGGGAGAGAAATGACAGAAAAATTAAGGATATGATGAAGATGAAGAATTTAAAGAAGGCGAAAGATATATATAGAATAGAGAAAAGGAAGAAACTATAAGAGAACATGAAGATGTGGAGAAGATTATAGAAAGGAAGAGAAACTAGTATAAATGGATGAAAAGTGTTGGGGTGGTACATAAAAAAAGGGGAGAGGAGGAGGAAGGTGAAAATGCTCGGAGAAGAAAATATGATAGTGCAGATACATGGAGAAGATATAAGTGACCAAGGTGTTATATCATGTAGGGAATATGAAACATACCACATGGAGATGCATGTGGAAGGTGAAAGGATAAAAAATATGGGATGATGAGACACATGGGGAGCCAACGCTTGTTCGAGCCTCCCTTTTTGGATTACACTTTAGAGAAGTTTCGTGCTGACACATGGCTTTCTCCGCTAGCTCCTCCATACTTAGTCGATTTTTGGACTCATTTTGAGCTGTTTTGAGCCCGAAGACCTAGAATCTTCACCAGTTTTTCTCTTTCTTTCTCTTGGCTTCTCTATGAAACTGCTTCTCCTTCTCTGACCCTATCATTCCATTTTTTAACCTGCTTATAATTTGTTTAATGGTTTTAAGGAACGGATTCGTTTGACAGAGCTATTTTTAAAAAAAAATTCTTACACAAGGTCATTTGATCTTTTGCAAGTCCTGTCACTCCATTGTAGAGTCCCTTTGCAACCTATTTGTAGGATTCAAACGTGATTTCTCTGGTTCTTTCCTAGTGTGGTCATGGCTGATCCAATATTTTGCTAGGGGAAAAAATATGGATAGCAAGAAGATGCATATTCCATCAGTGATAATACAATTATTGCCTATGATAATTGATCCCATGGCACCTAAGAAATGGTTGGGAATGAGGTAAGGATCGTAGCTACACATATACGTAGACTGTGTTGTGTTAGGCATTTAGGCAACAACCTTGTACCTCAGTACACTGGTGAAGGAAACCTTGAGGTATTCGTGTAAGCCATGGAATTATAGTGGAAGGATTAGGTGGACAAAAGGAACATGTTATTTTATACCCTGCGTAGGACAACAACGTGTTGGTGGGTGGTTCATAGGGATAACCTCATAGAATGGTGAGAAGTGATAATTTCCCTATCAGCAAGGTTTCTCAGAGATAATACACCTGCTCAGATCTATGAATATCATGGTAATAGTCTTGTTTAGCACCATGTTTAGTAGTGTGAGAGACTTTAAATAGTGGGATAGGATGCCTTACCACCTTCATTGTGGGTGCACAAGCTTTATTTCACCTTGTGAGGCTACATGCATGTATGGTATGTTTATGCAAAGTTGAATAGAGAGACTGGAAATTGGAAAAACTTGACCACTTGTATGATCTAGAATTTTGACTACTTCTCCACTAAACCTCCAGTGAATGAGGCCTTACATGTTATGAAGCACTTGACTATAGGAGATAGTAAAAAAGCTAAAGAAATCATTCAGGAGTTACTTGGTGAATCATACCTAGAAGCACATTTTGAGGAAGTAGAAGAGACAGATGCAAAACTTCTTGAGCGCATTTTCCTAGAGAAGGAAAAATAGAAGATGGTCTACATGGTAGTTGATGAAGAAGTAGAAAATTTAGACATATATCATTTAGAGGGTATGCGTGAGGTTTTAGACTGTGCGGATGAGAAGGCATGCACCTACCATGAACTTATGAAGATAAATAAAGTAAACATTTGGATGGACGCCGAACCAAAAGAGGCCATCATTGGGGATTACTGGTCTAACTCTGAAGTGGCTAAGATAACTTAGTTTTTGCATGACTTTCAGGACTTATTTACTAGAGGCTACCATGAGTTAAAAGGAGCACATAAAATATTTGGGGGAGATGAAAATTAAGTTAAAGGAAGGTGTGCACCTAGTTAGGAAGAGACCATACGAGATGAACCCTAACATGCGCATAATTTAGTTATAGAAGAAATTGACAAAATGTTAAAATTTGGCATCATTGAGCCCATAGAGGAATCAGAGTGGGTTAGCCCGATGGTAATCATTATAAATAAATATGGAAGGATTAGGATTTGTGTGGAATACAGAGAGCTAAACGATGCTTGTGTGATTGATCTCTTCCCTACTCCATTTACTGAACAAATATTAGAAGGCATTGTAGGGCACAAGATTTACTCCTTTACATATGGATTTTTAGGATATCATCAAGTAAGGATTACTAAATATGATCAAGAGAAAAAAAATTCACCACTGAATGGGGAAAATTACATACACAGTGATGCCCTTTGGTTTAAAGAATGCACCTGCAATATTTTCACGCATTGTTGTTCAAGCATTCCAGGACTTTATTCACAAATTCTTGCAGGTTTACTTGGATGATTTGACCGTATATGGGCTTGTTAAGGATTATTGTGAAAATTTGAGGTTATTGTTTGAGAGGTGTAGACAGTTAAACATCTCTCTAAATATTAAGAAGTGTGTATTTTCTACACTATTGGGACTCTGTTAGGGCATATCATCTACAAGGAGGGTTTTTAGTCAATCCAGCTAAGATTGCAATCATTTTAGGATTGGAAGATCCTACTAGTCAGAGGGAGGTGTGTGGATTCTTGGGCCACATAGGGTATTATAAAAAAATTATCAAAGGTTATACTAAGATTTTTGTGCCTCTGGAGGAATTATTAAATGGAAAATGCAAGTTTTATTAGGGATAACTGCAACAACACGCATTTGAAGCACTGAAGGAAAGGATTACTATGGTGCCTATATTTTGTTTTCCTTCATGGGATATACCTTTTCATGTACATTTGGACGCTTATGGCAATCCCATTGGCACAGTTCTAGCTCATCATGGAGAAGGTATTGTAGATCATCCTATTTGTTTTGCTAACAGAAAGTTGAATCCTACATAATAGAATGATATAACGAAAGAGTGCAAAGCTTTATCAATGATCTACATGCTACATAAGTTTAGACAATAATTGCTCACAATACCTTTTGTGTTATATACAGATCACATGGCACTGAAATACTTGGTGAACAAACCCGTTTTACAAGGGAACATATGCCGATGGGTTCTATTATTTCAAGAGTTTGACTTTATAGTTTTGGTGAAGCCAGGTAAAAGAAATTATGACCCAAATCATTTATCAAGGATACAATCAGGAGAGGGACATGCAGAGTATTGAAGATACAATACTAGATGCCCAATTATACAGGCTAAACCATGTGCCAATAGACTTAAAGGATGTTGTTGTGTTTTTACGCACAGGTATGGCACGTGATGGGATGAAGGCCTTGGAAAAGAAACACTTGAAATTATGACTACACCTTTCATGTTGATCAGTGGTGACTTGTAAAAACTAGGTCGGGATGAAGTATTGTTTTGGTTTGTACTAGAGCAGAAGCATACAACAATTATGGAGGAGTCTCATGAAGGTATTGTAGATGGACACTATACAGGAGACGCTACCGCATGCAAGATCCTACTAGCTAGTTTATGGTGGGAGACCTTATACAAGGATTGTAAATAATATTGCAAGGTGTGTTATCACTGTCAGTGCCTTGGAAAACCTAGGCAAGGAGATGAAATGCCCTTGATTCCTATTACTAGTGCGAGTACCTTTTGAGAAATGAGAAATTGAATTTGTGGGCCCTATTTCCCCATCCATGAGTAGAATTGGATCACTGGTACATCATCACTTGTAAAAATTATCTTATAAGGTGGGCATAAGCGGCACCTACAAAGGATTATACAGTGGATTCAGCAACAAGGTTCTTATGGGTAAAATATTCTTACTAGATATGGATGTCATTTAAGTTTGAAAAGTGATAGGGGAACTCGTTTCCTTAATGAGACCATCAAGATATTATTGGATGAATTAATCCCTGTTGGATCTCCTTTAGAGTGTTGATGCTCTTCTGCTCAAACTCATGGATATGGAACTCTACTAGGAAGGTGTTCTTCAATGCAGTGTAGTCTACCACCGTCTGATGGGGGTCATACTTTCTATACCAACTATGTGTGTGCCCTTGTAATGTTTTTGCAAACTGACTTGTATTTTTCTTCGGGGTATTGATTCCTTTCATGTTCCATAGTAATTCACACTTTTACACATGATCTACAACATCTTCAATACCCCTATAGTCTGGGTAAGTGAAAAGACATCTCAAAGAATACATGTGGAGGTGGTTGAGGGCCATTTTCCTCCTTTTCTAGAGCCTTTGTTTCCTCCAGTGTTTCCTCCTCCTCCTCTAGGTCTTGTTCCTCTTGACCCACTAGATCCACCTCCCGTAGTTGGAAAAAGGGTCTAAAGTGGTCATGCCTAGTGTTCCCAACGTCCCACTGAACTACATGCCAATGGTTTGTGATACTGTTTCACTACCAGTTATGTGTTCCGTGTCACTCCTAGACGCAATACCCAAACCTTACATACTCGTTCCTTGTCTAAAAATTCATCCAAATAATGGAATAGATTACACAACCATGAATGTTCCAAATAAGAAAATATATCTCTTGGGTGCAGATCAGTTACTCCCACCAATACCAAATGGATTAACAATAATTCTCCCTTGATCTAGAAAATGAAGCGCCAGGGGTTGGTTTTCAGGTGGGTTCATATGCACGCTAATGGCTCTTCTTTTTCCATGTGATGAAATCTCATCGGAAGTTGAAGGGGCTTATCTCCCATGCTTGCCAAGATGGGATAACACCGACTGATTAGGTTCCACATCCTCTGCGTGAACCTCAACTCCTTCCTGCAACTTCTACCTCCATAGATCCATCACACTTACAACCTCACGTTGTCTAGTCATCTCCCTTTCACAAGATTCATTATACTTGAGTCATCTCTCCTCCCTTTCCTTCTCAGCCGCAATTTCTGCCATCTTCCTCCACCCTAGCTTCCACTCCTAGTGCTCAAAGAAGCTTAGCCGTCCATGGGGAATGCCTCTAAAATCAAGGGTAATGACCAAGATCTTCATAGCTAGAGGAACAACAAGAAAAAATGATCCTTTAGGCTCCCTCAGAAACTCGAACTAAACAACTTCTAGGTAAGAATATGTAGAAATAGCATATTCTAAAGTATAACTGGTCAGCACTCTCTTCCACTAGTGATCAACAACACGTGTCCAATTCATATTTACATCTTGCAACCTCTGATAGTCATCTTGGGTTCACACGTGTGGTCTGTAGTACCTGCTTGATTTGGATACATATGCTGAAATCCATTCATATATTTACACTGGGAAACAACAGAATAATGTCTCATACAACTCATGGTACATGTTCTCTTCTACCCATCTATGTGCATTGAACTCAGGTCCAGTGTTGAATCTTTGAGCAAACTCATCCTCTGTGCTCTTGAACCATGTTTTAACACTTTCCAAATTTAGACGTTCTGTCATCACGCATCATAGGAACAAATATGCATGTCATTTCTCACAAAAACTTTGAAAAAAGGTCCCAAAAATGGAACCAAGATGTAGTCAATTTTTATACCCTTAGACCAATAGTCTAATCCCATGCACACCAACCTATCACCCAGCGGGTGCTAGGCGCTAACTTGAGGCACACGCGAGTGCCGAGTCTCTCCCTTATGTGATTCTTTTGAGAATACATAATATTATGACAGATAATTCAAGTGCAAGTGAATAGAAAAGAACCATGCATCATTCTGAGAACCTAGGGTAATTTGTCATTTTAATGCATCCAGAAAAGAGAAATAACAAGCAACATATATAACTGATTCATACATAAAGAAAATGCATAAGGATTGTACTTATGAACACATATATGATTCAAAAAAAATCCTTATATTCATATCAACATTTTCAATAACCACATTACAATCCTTTGAAGTCTTAACAGAACCTCATATATTGGTGGAGAGCCAAGTCATGCATAATAACTACACTATGTTCATCATATTACAAAGAAGAATGCAGACCCATCCCTGTAAGTGTGCCATAACCTCCTAAATTTTCCTATTCCCAACCCATAGAATCATCCATGATATCTCTACAAAGCTTCACCTCTTTTCCAACGCACTACTCTCTTAGGATGACCCCATGTATATGCCTCTATCTCTTCACACTCTCTAGTTATTGCTTCTATATCCTTTTCTTGCTACCTGCACACCTCAATATATAGCTTCCTTTCCTTCACCGCCATGCCTTATGAGGTAACAGATCGGCTACCAAGTGTCCAAGTGGTCCTCTAATGGGGCATGCCTCCTTTGATCTGATCTCTCCACTCTGTGTAATGATGTTCTTCTGGAACCTTCCATTGCATACATGGAATATTCCCTTTTTCATCTTACAGTTGTAAGGCTAGCACCTTATCCACAAGGGTCACACTTTTCTCATGTGTTTCCTAGGATGCCAAATATGGCTAATTCCCAAACCTGCCTTGCCTTGCGTGCATGCCATGTGTTCTATAAAACGCTTCTAGAACCCTTCCCTATGCACCTTCAACCCTACGCACCCTTCTTCAACTAGGCCCTGCACGCCCCACACACATTCTTATCCTTATCCAATATTCTGGGGCCCAACACAGTGTCATTGAAATACGTGATGTGGATTTCCCCTCCTTCTTGATCCACAAAATAAAACCCAAACACGGAACAAACTACCTTTATATTATGATACTTGCAAAGGGTTGTTTTTCTAGGGCAAGGTCCTCTATAGACCACATGCGTATACATGTATTTAATCCACTTATTAATATATATTTTACTTATTATTTTATATATAATTTTTAAATTATTTTATTTTGTGTATATATATATATATTATATATATACATACATATATATGTACATATATATTATAAAGATAAGAGTATTATGTAAGGAAATATTATTTTTTATTAAAACATATAATTATATTAATTATAAATCAATAATAGCTTGGAGAGAGAGATAGATAGAGAGAGAGAATTTCTCTCCTTGATCTTGGTTTGCTTTCTTTAATCAAGTCTCAATTTCTTTTTCTATATACACCTAAATTTGGTATTTGACACTTTGATAAATTTCAACTTTGGAATACTCTGACACATTTCGGTAATTCACATATTCAACTCTTGAACACACTTTCCCTTATTAGTTTACCCATCTATTATCTTAGCCACATATGCTCACCAGTTATACACATTTTTGATCCTCTTAGTTTATAACACCTTTAAAATCCTAAATAGGCATTCTTCATACTTTACATTCATATTCGCAATCATATGACGCTACTTGTGAATTTGGATGTTATCAATTATATAAAGTGTTTGACAAGATCAACAATTTCGAAGAGCCTTCACCAACTTGTTTTCCAATTGGAAAATCCACATAGGGTCATCCTAGACATGTTTCGTATGTTAGCTATGGAGGGAAACTAATGAAAATTCACTTATATGTACAAATCATCCCTAAGGTTACTATGGACCCCTTATTTTTTATACCTTGAAAAAACCTAAGGCACTCTCACTATATCAAAAAACATTATTCTAAAGGTATATATACATCTCAAATCTTCTAGGAGCATCCTTAAAGTAATCCATAAACCCAAATCGGAACACAAATCTAAGTCAAAGTTACATGGTGCCAAGTGTCAAAATTCAAACACGAGACTACATATAGATTAATCATGATTGTACACATTCATGCGCTCATATAGGTGGGAGAACTATGTGAGTTTGTTGCTTCTTCGTAATCCATAAATCCAAATCGGAACACAAATAAGTAAAAGTTTCATGGTGTGAAATTTGAGACTACACATAGATTAATCATGATTTTACACATCCACATGCTCATATAGGTGGGAGAACTAAGTGAGTTGGATCCTTCTTTGAAGTAGTGGCACATATAAAATACTCAATCTCATAGGGTAGTTATTAGGGTGAATCCAACATTAAACTTTAACCATTTTTAAAGTATTCACATGATCATACATGTGTAGTTATGATTAAGACAAAGAAGAGAAAAAAATGCATCATTGCACATGTTTTAAGAGTTCACACATATCCTGAAGCATATTGTGTGCACAAACAAAAGTCTTGTAGAAGTTACATGTAGAAAATCCCTTAAGAACATTGTTGGTTGCCACAAGTATCTAACCTTATAAGAAGTATTTCTGCAAATATTCTTGACTTGGAACCTAAAAATCATTTATGAGCATCCCCAAATCTTGTGTCATCTCCTAAGAACTACATATAAAATAAGCTAAGTAACCCATCCTTCTATTGTTTTGTCATTTCTAAATCTAGTGATCACAACTATTAATCTATAACAATATATGTTTATTATATTTACTATCATGTTTCCTATAATATTAATTATATCATGTTTGATTACATTTAAATATATTAGTTGTAACACAGTAAAAGCATTTAGGTGAACCCCACTATTGATTCGAATGTGATAACATTAGGGTATCAAGCTTCTCCCTTATTAGGGTTTAATTGTAGACGTGTGTTGTGACACCTTCAAAGTATTTGTCTCACTCATCTCATTGCATTTATGTGTTTTTCTCATGTTCCGGTGGATTTCAAATGCATACAATTAGCATATAAGGATGTTATTTAATATATTACAAGTTTTTAGATCTTATATTAAACTCTTATCCCCCACTAAAAAATGTGACGAATATGAATGTAAATGAATTAGGGATGTTAGTATACACAATCATATTTTACCCTCCCTTAATACTACGCATTTATTAAATGTTGAGTCTGAAATGCTTGTAGTTACTACATGTAGAGAAAAAGTGTGCATGGTTCCCTTCAATCCTACTTTCTCAATACCTTATGGTGGAGAAAATTAATACCCCATCTTATTATCTATCCTAAACTTATTTTGATATAAATATGGTTGATATCAAAACTTGAAGGGGTAGAACACATAATCCCAATCTTATGGTGCAAAGGGAAGGTAATCATAATACCCCTCATAATATTCCTTCACCACCTAGAGTACCAACCAATACGTCCAAAGATTGTGACATCATAGATCAATTTAAGAATACCCATGAAAAATATCCATCTCATAATTTCTCAAAAAATATACTATCTATAAGGATATCCTTTGCATGGCATTATGTGACACTACCTTACCAAATTATATGAAACTTTTTTACTTTGCATCCACTTACAATACTCTATAAGGAAGTAAATTTGTTGTTTCATTTGAAAAGTAAGATCCACGAACTCAAAATATCATAGATCATAACTTCCCCCAATGTTTTCAACTACGAATATTAGAAAAATGAGTTAAGTGAGGACTAATGGATAATATATCAAGATTAAACATTATCAATATCATTTTTTTATAATATTTTTTTATCCAAAAATGGATTGCAAAGATCATCCAATTTAATTAGTGAGACAATCAACTATCAAATATGATTTTTATCATGTCAAAGTCATGAGAAAAATAGATAGGTTCTTATTAAAATTCCTTTACCAACTATGAAATTCATCTTATTTATGTTTTGATTACATATTTGGGATCCTCTTGAAAACACACTTTCAAAAAAATAGCACTCGGTTTCAATTTTGTATGCAAAATTTACGGCTTGGTAATGTTACACGATTTTTAAAAGTTTTTAGAACTACCAGTTGAATAGATTGGCTTTGTGTAGGTTTCAGTGGTTATGAAAATGCCATTAGTGGATTTTAAAACTGCCTCAATAGTTTCATAACTACCACATTAGTTGCGCAACCACTATTTTGTAACAAAATTATCTTGACACGCATTCAAAAATGCATAGAATGTGACAATTAAGAATATTTTAACTTAATGTTTTCTATAATTCTTGGTGAATTTTTGAGGTAAATGGAATCATTACAGATCTTTTGAGGGTTGATTATGATCAAGAAACATCATATGAGTTTTGGAAGTGTATTCCCAATGTAAAAAAATCTTGTTGGAGTCTTAATTCATAATTCATTCACAATTAAGAATATTTTAACTTAATGTTTTCTAGAATTCTTGGTGGATTCTTGAGGTAAATGGAATCATTACATCTCTTTTGAGGATTGGTTATGATCAAGAAACATCAGATGAGTTTTGGAAGTGGATTCCTAATGTAAAAAAAATCTTGGTGGAATCTTAATTCATAATTCATTCACAATTGAAGGGGAGATGGAAATTAGTGTTCCTTAGCGAAGAGGATTAGAAAATAAATCCTATTCCATCATTATCATTATCCACGGAAGGAATAGTTGAGAGAATGAGAATAAATAGTTAATATGGTTGAGTTTGGTATTCTTCCACGAGGAGAGCCTCAAACTAAACATTCTAGAGTTCATTATATGTCTAGGATCCCATGAGATTAACATCTTTGTACTTGCCCATGAAGCCATAAACATTGCAAACTTCAAAACATAGTGGAGATGAGGAACATGACTTCACCCTTATTGGAGATTTTTTTTCATTGAGATTATCCAAGGCACAACTCTTGTGTTTCTATATTATTTTTTATTTTACATAAATTTTTGCGTGTTTCATAGAGTTGTAGCTAGTCTAACACTTAAGAGAGCTCAAAAAACCCTCATTTAGAAGCATCTTACTTGTTAAATAAAGGGAAATAACCTCTCATTCATTAACACTCTCATAAATTATAAGTTTTAGGGTAAAATAGGATTGCATTAACATCCTCGATAGAGATATGAAGGTGGAGGAGAGAAGCTATTTCAAGGAGGTTGGTTGCAAAGGGAATAACAAGCATGGTTAAAAGAGAAGCACCGAGAGTAGCTCTGGGTAAATGTATATGGCATTCGAGTTTTGTCTCCTAAGAGAACATGTTTCCAAGTGAAACATTCTGGATGAAAAGGATGGAAGAAAGAATGAGTCCAATTCTATGCCCCCTGAGGTTTGTGGCGGTACCAAAACATGTGTGAAAATGTTTTCAAATGTCTATTGAAGGGACAAAATGGGTTTATCACTCCGATATGGGGAATTCAGTCATCACCATCATTTTTGAAAAGGATACGCACAAGACACAAACTAAGAAGAAGGCCTTGGTGAAGAACACACTATAGAAAGGTCTACAATTTTGGGTTCCACATAGGCATACCAAACTGTAAGAAATATCCTTTTCAAAAATGATGGTGATGACCAAATTCCCCACTGGGTGTTAAGCTTTCCCACCATAGACAGATGTGGCCAAAACTAGTTATAGCCTTGGCTAGATGATTAATTCCAGAAAGGGGTGTCCACATACCATTTCTAGTCCATCCACCATGGATGAGTCTGAAGAACAACAATCTTATGGATCATGTGATTTGGAAATAAGGAAATGATGTCATGTATGAGTACTCTATAAGGAAAAGTAAATTTGAAATTTACTTTGAGCTCTTGCCATGATAACCAAGATTAAGTGTGCTTGCAGAAAAGGTCTTGGATAGTGCAAATTCCAACCTTGAAGAGGTGGAGAGCAGGAATCCAAGGAACCTCAACTAAACAATGATCGTGATATTGAAAGATGGGGGAACACCACAAATAGTGGATATTAAATGAAAGGTTTTCATGGAAGACATTTCCATTCCACATAAGCCATAGTCTAATTTTCTCCCAAGCTTTCCAAATACTTTTAATCATGAAGGTACCCATCACTTTGACTGGAATAAGGTCAATACAAATGTTTGTAAATCCAATTCCTTTCCAAGCAGCACATTCGTAAGGCATGCCTTCTGTAGTACCATTTCGAAGGATAACCTTTCAAGATTTATTTCCATTTTTCACAAGAAGATTTCCCTTTTTGTAATATGTCAATAAGGCATAAGCCACTTGAGTCCTTGGGTAAGTAGTAGGTTTCTCAGACAACTCTATGGAATCCTTTATTAGAAGGATATTTGGTCCAAACGAAGTCTTTACATGGTTATTCAATCTTGTGCACAAAATTATTAGATGGGACATAAGAGGAGGAGTAGTAAACATGTGTGGCTTTGAGAAATTTGTAGAAAATATGAATTTTGCCACTAAAGATAATGACTTGGTGATCCATTATTCTAGTTTTTGGGCCACATATTGCACAACATACTGCTAGAGCTCAACAGGATAGGCTTGGAAGGTGAAGGGAATTCCTAAAAAATTGAAAATTTCCCCATGATTGAGTTTTTTCTAATCATAATATGTCAACAAATTAGGTGTGGGAAAGAAGGATTTTTTATAACATTGCATTTTGTGTCATTGAATGGAGGAACCAAAATCCAAACAATTTTTTTAGGACTGCATAACGTTATAGATGTTACCTTCTTCTTTGATCAATGCAAAGAAGGATTCATCTATGAAGTGGCCTTTGAGAAATTGGGATTTATCACCAGAGGGTTGAGAAATGCCCTTGACAAAACCCTAGGATTGAACTTGAGCAAGCAAGTATCCAAAATCCTTCAACTACTAGGACATAAAGAGCGGGTGCAAGGGGGTAACCTTTCAAAATAGATATGAAAAGACCAAGTGACTCTAAATTTTTCCCAATGATGGTGATATGGGAATAGTCATATGCAAAGAACCTATTTTCCAAAATAACTCCCTTGTTATTTTGACAACTCACATCTGTATTCTAGTTGAATTTCAAATCTTACACATTTCATGCACTCTAGTTGTCCCCTTGGGACAATTTCATTGGTTGTAGTTCCTCATGTGCCCCCACACACTCTTATCCCTTCAAGTAATTTTTTATTTCCTTATCCATTCCTCTATCTTCTCCCATTTCCCTTGTGTGCACTCTTCATGTACTCTCATTCTTCCCAATAGTTCATGCAACTTGTGCATGTACTCTCTAACTTTCTTTCCAACATGGATAAAGTCACTTGTATAATTCCTCCACACCCTAATTACATACAAGTATGTGTTCTTCCATGTGCATCACCTTCATGTGCCTATTCTTTTCTTTCCCTCTCTTGCACCTTTTTCCTTCATGCGCTCCTTTGCGCATTCTTCTGTGCTAGTCATTGTGCCACGTGGCAACTTGGTAGCCTTTGTCTTTGTTACACACAACCTATCAAAGCACGGCAATACAGAACCAAATCCTTGAAATGAACTAGTGTGGGACACATGGAAAAAGTGACATTACAAATGAACAGCTAACCAATCCTTCAGCCAATCAAAGCGCGCTAAGAGTCATTGTGTGTCTAGTTTACACTTCATACCTTCATATCGACATAAGTCTTACTGCAAATCTCAGATTAATGTGTGGTTGGTATTGTTGGAAAGATACTGACATGAACTACATGTTAGATAATTCAAATTCAAATATTATTAGGATTTAGTAGGTGAGAAGTAGGGAAACACATTTTTATCCATTAATGTAGACATCTAATCAACTCAACCATCAAATGTTATTCAAATCTTACCTCCTTCCTTCATCTTCAAGCCAAATAGACATGAGGAGGCACATCTTTCAACATTGTAGGAGGTTTTCAAGGAATTCATTGCTGGTTGTTAGTGGTTAAATATTCAAATCTGAGTATCCCTCTTCTTTCTCTTCTTCTTCTATAAATGTAAGAGCCATACTCATTGAAAAATTTGTTGAGCCCTTTGGTTTGCTAAGGACATCAGTTCTTTGCATATTAAGTTACAAGTCTGTAGATCCATTTTTTGCATGTGGATATTGAAATCATACACCATTGTAATCAATTGTGAATTTTTAGAAGTAATAGAATCTCATTTTGTGGCCATTCTCTGCCTTGGCTCATTTTTATTGCTTCTCCTATGCATTGACTGTTGATGTGCTACCTTACATCCCTTGCAGGCTACTTCTTTTATTATGCCCCATGAAAATTAATGCATGAATGTGTTTCAGACTATGATACATGTGTTTATCCTCTCTATGTGCACCTTCCCTCCTTTTTTCTTAAGCCAAATGTGTGCATTTCTAGTTTTATCTCATCCCTTATATTAGTTTTCCATTTCTATATATCCTTTTAACTCTAGTCCCTTGGAATGATTAGTTTAGGATATGTTTTCAGCATTAGGAGTAGTTTTAGTAGTAGAAATAGGTAGAGGAATCGGCTTTCTCCGAAGGTCTATCTCAAGTGCACAAGGTCCCACAACTTGGAGATAGTCCCATCTTGCCTCAACGAGCTAGTTCAACCTGATATGGGATGAGTGTAAGTTTGAGCTCCAACAATATTTGGCACACCCAGTGGGACTAGTATTGAAAGCTTAAATTTTTTTATTGCTAAGTTCTGGTGTGTGGCTTAGTGGTTTCTAACCTTTGGAGGCTTTTTTTAACACATCTGGTGACTCCTAACACTTAGATCTACTATTTTTAGCAGTCTACGCACCTTTCATGAGAAGGATACATAAAAAACAAAGTGCATTTATTGAATAATCCTTTGAGTACCTCCAAACTTCTCCTAGAATAATAATCACTAAAACAGTTGTGCGCGTATCTCCATCTCCAACGTAATGTGCACTTTCCACTCCTCCTCTCTATAGACTAGTGCATGCTACTATGGAAAATCCGTCACCACTAAGAAAATTTACCAACCAAACTGGTTGAAGTCCCCTCCTTCTCAATGTGTAACATGATTTTCCAACAACCAGGCTCAAAAGTATTCCGTACTTTACCTGTGAGAATCAAGTCACCCCTGTTGAGCACATTTAGGACGTAGCCAATGTGTGCTTTGTTTATTTGGTCATGCATGATGATGTAGTAGTTTGGATGTTTTCATATTCACTCAAGGGAAAATTACTTCAATGGTACCGAGGTCTGAGACCTACATCTATTACCAACTAGGATGATCTTGGAATGGATGTTTATAACTATGTTGAAGACAAGTCAAATCACTTGTCTTTAGTGGAGTAGTTGACGACAACAAAAAAAGGACCCAATGAGAAAATGACTGATTTTAATATCATATTTCATAAGACTTGGGACAAAATTCCTCAAGTGGTAAGGCCTATATCCCAACATGCTTTTGTGTATTATCTAATTGAATAGTGACATATCAATTATGATTCACTCTATTGGGGGTAGAACCTTACATGTTACTTATAACATTGAAATAAAGGTAGAGAATAGCCTCATCCAGGATGGAAAGTTAACTACTAGACCACCCATGCCCTTATTCCTATAAATTTCTTACACACCCTAACCTTCTATTGCCCATATTCCTGAGAAGAGTGTACATCCTGTTGCATCCATATATTACTATCTCGTGCAACAAAAGGAAGATGAAGGGATGGAGGGCATGATTGGAAACATGTCTAATAAAGTCATATCTTTAGAGAAGCAACAAGTGAAATCCTTTAGGAATAGTTCTAATCAAGGGTATAACCAGATCCATCAGCCCTTCAAAAATCAATATGCAAACCAAATATATGGGAAAAATCAACAAAATGATAGATGGCATAACAACGTGCATCTTCCTATTCAAGTGGTTCCTCCCGTACAACCTCTTCCAGTGCCCAACGTAATCCAAAAACTAGTTCCAGTATAGAACAATATTGCTCAAGATTCAGAGTGGTGATTTCCTTATAATATACATCATAGTCAAAATCATTACACTAGTGCATTTCACACGCAATCTTACATGATCTAGAATGCTTCTAATTGTGAACCTTCCACAAGTTCAAATGAGCATGAGAATTAATAAATGCCAAAATTTTCTCCAGAGAGCAACCTTATGCATTTTGGTGTCAAATACTTCTGTGAAATTAATCAAGTTGTAGATGACACAAATAGATTGTGTGCTCAAGTTGCTGATAACACAAGGCATAATAAGAGAATTCTTGATTCTAACGTGAAACCTTCAGCTCCTACCATACAAGTTGATCCTCAAAAGAAAAGAGATGCAACTGAACCAACCAATACTCATGGTGTGAAAATTCCTACGTGAAAGGTTCCACGCAATGATTTAATAGAAGTGGTACGCAACCCTTCTTTGGTAGGTCAATCCTCTGTGTAAACTAAGGACCCTTACCTTTGCACTTAAACAACCCACAAAGAGACATTGTTATGTCTCAAATACACAAGTCAATAGGCCTTCCATTCAACATAGTGGACTAAAATAAGAATAAAAATGTAAATGTCACAATGTGGGATGCCCCGACCATTCCATCTCAATGCAACCTATTGCATGAATCCTTGGAAAAAGTCTTGCACACTGACCTAGTTGTCAAAAACCTCATGTTGTTGTCAATATCTATCAAGTAGAGGAGAATAAAGTAAGTAAGGTTATCAAAACCCTACCATTCTATATGTCCTTGATCATAGGCAAACACCATGTGCACAATTGTATGATTGACTCAGGCATTAGTACTTATGTTATGCCAAAGAAAATTGTTGATGTCATAGGTCTTAGGTACAACCCCATGTCTAAAGGATTCTTGCAACTTGATGGCTCAATTTTCACCACTTTTGGAGTCATAAAGGATCTTGAATTAACCCTTCATGCATGTCCAAGCCTCACAATAACTCAATATGTGTCAATCATTGACTTACCTCCTTTGTTTTCCTTGTGTTTATCAAGAGATTTCACTGCTAAAGTGGGTGGTTGCCTGTCTTCTAATTGGTTCCATATATTACTAATAACAAGGTATGTTACTTGGTTTACCATACAAGATGAGCCAATATTTTCCTATCATGTTAATACATATGACCCATCCCCTCTCCAAGATAATTTCCTAATCCAAGAAGGCCAAGTACAAGTTTTAGTTTCAAAAGAGTAACCTATTCCCCCTCCTGTACCTGATTTATTGCTAGATGAGTGGGCAGAGAGGCATCAAAAATTTGATCCATGTCCTGAAGAGCTTGATTCCTTTGAAATTCGGCTTGGTACTTATTACATCTTTGAAGAAGAAGTTGTGCTTCTATGCGCGCTCAAGTAGAATGAAGAAAATGATGGTTTGTGGAAGTTATACTTTGATGGATCTAGAAGTAGAAATGGCATGGTCATAGGTGTTGTTATCATATCTCCCAGAGATGAGAAGTTGTTCTTCACACATAGGTTGTTGTTCACATACTCCAATAACATAACAAAATATGAAGTGTTGGCTTATGGAATTATTATTGTTGAAAAGAGATAAATTAAGGCATTGTAGATCTTTAGAGACACAAAATTGGCTATCCACCAAGTTACAAACAAGTGTGCAACAAAGAATAAGATTCTCAAATCTTATAAACCCATATTTTTGGTCCTCCTTGAGAGATTTAAAGCTTTGAATCTGTAGGTGGTGCTAAGGAAGATGAAAAAAGAAGTAGATTAGATGGTCACACTCGGTTCACAGTTACCACTTACTGAGGATTCCATATGAGGAAATGCATAACACATTAAGATGGTGATCATACTATCTATTCCAAACAATGATACCAACTGGAAAGTGTTTGAGAGTGATGCAAAAATTGTCCAGTTAATTAAAAAAAAACCTAAGTTATCTTCAAACATGCAAGCTAACTTACATGAAAACTATGGTGACCAAGTGATTCAACTCAAGATAGATTAGTTCCTAAAGGATTGGTCACCTTAGAGAAAATATTTATCCCTAATGATGAGTTCAAAGGTGAGGAAAAATACATACGCATAGTGTAAGAAGATTATACTCCAATCACTATTACTCGTGGCAAGGATTTGTTTTTCAGTAAAGATTGCACATATGATGAAAAATAGGCCTTCATCTCCATCTATCAGAAATACAATGACACATTTTCATGGGAATATGAAGAGCTCAAGGGATTTTATCCAAGTGTTGCTCAACACTCCATTAACCTTGATCCTGATATCAAGCCCATCAGACAAAAGCAGAGACCAGTCAATCCAAGGATAAAGACCTTCATGAAGAAATATTTTTATAAACTCATTGAGGCTAAGATAATATTTCCTATCAAATACTCTACATGGGTCTTGAATCTTGTTCTAGTGCGTAAGAAGAAAGATGAAATTAGAATTTGCACTGATTTCATAGATTTGAACAAGGAATCCATGAAGGATCATTATCATTTGACTTCTATGAAGCATATTTTGTTGATTGTGGCTGACGCAAAAAGATTTTCCATGTTGGATGAGTATTCAGGTTTCAACCATATCATGGTCAAGGAAGAGGATCAATCCAAAACAACATTTACAACCAAATAGGGAATGTGCGCATATCATAAGATGCCTTTTAATATGTCAAATGCAGGTGCACCATTTCAGAGGACCATGAACATTGCCTTTAAAGGATATATATCAATGAGTTATCCTAGTTTACTCTAATGACATAACTGTCTTCTCAAATCAGGGCACATATCACATGGTGAATTTAGAAAAATTATTTGAGAGATGTAGATAATTTGAGGTATCTTTTAACCTTAAGAAGTGAAATTTTACTATGGCACAGGGAAAATATTTTGGGCCATGTTGTCTCCAAGGATGGTATTTCTATTGATCATGGGTGTGTTTCATCCATCTATGTGCTCTCCCTACTGGTGCACAAGAAATCCTTGCAGTATTTTCTAGAAAAAATCAAATATGTTAGGAGGTTCATTCCTAACTTTACATGACTGGTTAGGTCCATCACCCTCATCCTCAACAAAGATACAATATTCAGGTAGACAACAAATGGAAAAGAGAGACTTAATAAAATCAAGTAAGAAATTTCTTGCAAACCAACACTCATAAATCTGGATTATTCCAAGGATTTTATCCTTTATACTTATGTAGTAGATTCGAGTGTTGTTGTCTTAACACAAGAAAATGAACAAGGACTAGAGAAGCTAGAGGATTTATTTAGTCAAACACTAAAAGATTGTGATTTGAAATAAAGTCACATAGAAAAATAGGCCTATGACATCATGCACACACTAAATAAATTCAAGAGTGTGCTTGCCACAAATCATATCAAGGTTTTACTTTCGCACTTAGGAGTGAGAGAATTCATCATGGGAGTAGAAATCAATGAGAAAAGAGTAAGATGGGTGGCCAAGATCATGGATTTTGATGTGACTATAAAATCTACAAAGATTTCTAGAGGTAGTGCGCTCTACAAACATATTGTTGAGGATGCACAGAATGATCAAGAAACATCATTGTTTCTGGATGAAGAGACCTCACACGCTGAACTTGAGAAAAATGAAAACCTTACTGCACACAGCTAGATGGAAGAGATGGAAATGTATCTTTCCTCTAGCACATACCCTCCTGGTTTGAATAAGGAAAATATGTGACATCTGAGGATGTAGTCTATTCCATATGCGTTGATTGATGGCGTTCTCTTCAAAAGAAATCTTGATGGTGTGCTTCTTAGATGTATCGATGATGTGCAAGTTTATAAAGTGTTAGCATAATTTCACGATGGATTCTCTAGTGGAAACTTCTCTTCTAAAGCAATGATGATGAATATCATCAAGGTAGGATACTTTTGGCCTACCATGTTCACGAATGCATACAAGTTGGTCATAAAATGTAAAGAATGTGCTTTCTTTGTAGGAAAGAATAAATTGGTAGTTCTTCTCCTCCAACCAATCCAAGTGTATCATCCTTTTACGCAATGGGGTCTTGACTTCATAGGTATGATCAATCCTCCTTCGAGCGTTAGGCATATGTGCGTGTTGACATCTATGGATCACTTCACTAGATGGACATAATTTGTTGCACTCAAGCAATCTACAAATTCATTCATCCTCAACTTTCTCAAAGGAATTATAACAAGGTTTGGCATTCCACAAACCATTATCTCTAATAATGAAAAATCCTTCCTTGGTACCAAAATTTCTGACTAGGATTTTAGTCTTGGGATTTACTAAAATACTTCTTCTAACTATTACCTCGGGTTAATGGCCTGGTCAAATCAAAAAATAAGAACCTAATCAGAATCATGAAACAAACAATGAATATTAGCCAAAGGTAGTGGCACACAAAGGTCACACGTGTACTCTGGGTAGATAGAATCATGGTGAAGAAGGGAATATGTACTTCACCTTATAAACTAGTTTATGGTAAGGAAGATATACTCCCCTTATCTCTTGAATTTCCTTCACTAGAGCTTGTGCAATAGTTAGAGTTTGAGTGTGCTGATTAGAGAGAAATAAAAATGGAAAAGTTGATTGAAATTGAATAATCGAGAGACTCTTCCATGATCAAGCTAGATAAACATTAACAATCAATAAAGAAGTGTTTCTATAGAAAGGATGGGCCTAAATCTTTCAAAGTTGGTGAATTAGTCTAAAAGTGGGATGCTGATAGAGCCAAACCAGGGCACCATTCAAAGTTTGATGCACTTTTGAGTGGTCCATTTACTATTAGTTCTTGCAATGAAGAGAAATCTTGTGAGTTGTCCCACTTTGATGGAGGCATGCTACCAATCCCAGTCAATTGGATTTATCTCAAGCACTTCCATTAAGTATTCTACATCACTATAAATATTAGAGTAGTTTCAATTCCTCTAAGTGCACTATGCACACATTCTTTTTTTATACATAGTTATTCCTCTCATGTGCCCCTTGCACATACTCTTTTTTTTATTCTAGGGTGCCAATTAGGTCCAAAATTTTTCTAGCAGTTTTGTAGGATTCAAAACAGAGTTCAAAATATGTTTCAAAGAGATTTCAGGGGTAGTTCTTCAAATGAAAGGTAAGATTTCATGATTTTAGGAAAACTTCATTTCTAATGGATACCTCAAAGCTATTGAGATCCTTCATCTAGCAGGAAGATGGCCTCTAAAGTCACCAAAAATTTGTCTAAAATAACTCTCTTGTTGTAGAGACCTAAATTTTGTATTTATCCCCTCACCACTTGTGTGTGCATATTTTATTATCCATCCCCTTATTTAATCAACTTCCCTCTTTATATTTAATTACCCCCGTTCAATTAATTAATTGATTAAATGCCCATTTATCCTATCATTATCCAATCCTCATCAATCAATATTAATTAATTAATATCACACATGCCCTAACCAACTTTCCAGTTGGGATGCTTTTATTCTAAATTTGCATCTCCATGCTTTGTCTAGCCTATCTTTATCCCCAACTCATCCATATCACATATCATCCCGCCTATAAGCTTTAAATAAACTTTTCCAACTCTTAAATACACCAAATCACTCCAAAATTAAAAAAACAACCCGTTTGAGGAAACTTTCCTTGCAATCGGTGGCAACCCAGCTTGGTTTCCATCGACCCTCTATAAACTAAGTGTTTTCTTTCCATTATGTAGTGGAAATAAATCAATCAAGGGAAGAAATCATTAGAAAACAACAATAACGCATCGAGAGTGCAACAGGAACGTAACAAGAATGCAATAAGAACACAACAAGAACACAGAAAACACATAGGAGGGAGTTCCTTCCATTCTACAATTCCTCCTTCGAACCAGAGCATCTCATCAACCTTATTGCAGCCCTTGGAACTTTATATTGATCATCTGTATAACATCAGGAGGTTTACATTTATTTTTCTAATATCTTGTCTTATTTCTTCTATTAACTTATTAAATCTAACATTGTAGGTCCAGCAACACTTGGGACTCCATTATTAGGCTATTCTACCAATATTTCTATTTGCAGGTTACCTTTTCAATCAATATACCTTGGCCTTTCCTTATTCTACTACAGTCACCATCACTTAGCTTGAGTCATCATAGACTCGGCTCTCTGTAACCATGTTTTCCACCTCCAGATCCTCCCCCAACCTTTTCATGTGTTTTGTCTCTGTTCCAATATACCATAGCCATCATCCTACTCCTCTTTTTATCTTAAACCTATTTATACCCCAGTCACTATCGCTTCACCCTAGTCACCGTCAACTAGGGTCCTGATTATCAATCTAACTCTTTTCAATCTCTATTTCTTTCCATTATTTGGTGTTTACTTCCTCATGTCACTTTCTGCAGGTCATTTCCATCATCCATAGGGTTCTGCTACATCTATTTCACATTCAGACCTCTGCAAGTCTACATAATTCTCTTATAGTCTAACTGTTGTCAAAAATATGCCCCCCCTGCTCATTTTTATGGCCAACTCCTTTGTTCCCCTTCTCTCGTGCCTCAGTCTCCATTTTTCGATTATCAGGCACTCAAAGGTTTCTGGAAATGGCACCATTGGATAGAGCTTTTTATCAGCTTTCCAGAAAGGTAAAATTTTCCTCCTAGCTCCTCATATTTTTCAAGTTATGGCTCGGCAGAGTTTTTGTCGGAAATTTTCCCCTTGGAGGCCCATAGCCAATGGGGTGTTGCCACGTGTCCCAGGAAGTGGCGGAGTTCGGAGGAGAACTTGGAAAAGTTTCGAGTTGGGCAAAAAATCAAAAAAGGAAAATTTCTGCCCGCGGGCCCGCCGGCGAATCGGAACGTGCCACGTGTCAGAGGGGGGAGAGCGGGGTTAAAAATTCGCTAAGTGTTTGGTGCATGGAAGAAGTTTTAAATTTTCGCCCGCAGCCAATGAGGTGCTGCCACGTGTGTCCCAGGGGAGATGGCGGGCGTCGGGGGAGAAGTCATTTTTTTGGCCAAGTTTTGGTTTAAAAAAGTCAAAATGGAAGTTTTGGCCCGCGACCAATGAGAAATCTCCACGTGTCTTCACCATCAGGCATCGGTACAGGAAGAAGCAAATTTCGCTAAGTGGTGCAAAAGACATGTCGGAGGGGCTGATAAACCCGACATCAAAGGACATGTCGCAAGGGTTGGAAAACCTGACGCAAAGCAAATCGGGTCTCGGAGGCGGAGAAGCATGGCGCAGAAGCATGTCAGAGGGGCTGATAAACCCGAAATCAAAGGACATGTCGCAAGGGTTGGAAAACCTGACACAAAGAAAATTGGGTCTCGGAGGTAGAGAAGCATGGCGCAGAAGCATGGCGCAGAAGCATGGCGCAGGGGCTGATAAACCCGACATCAAAGGACATGTCGCAAGGGTTGGAAAACCCGACGTAAAGAAAATAGGGTCTCGGAGGTGGAAAAGCATGGTGTAGAAGCATGGCATAGAAGCATGTCGGAGGGGCTGATAAACCCGACATCAAAGGACATGTCGCAGGGGTTGAAAAACCTGACACAAAGCAAATCGGGTCTCGGAGGCGGGAAAACACGTCGGGAAAACACGGATCGAAAGCATGTCGAGCTATCCTCCAAGCCCGATGCAAATGCACAAGGAAACCTCGAACCTGACAGGTGGAAAATCCCGATGCGGAAATAGACTATTCGCCATGTTTCGAGTTTGGTGAGTTTTTTACCTACCGCCATGATTTGTGGAAGTTAGGTGCAGTTTTGGAGGTGGTTGGGAAAGCTCCGAATTCTTCTCTTCTCCCTCATTTTTCTCGTATAAATGGCCAGGAGAGGCTCTAAAAAAAAAATAAGGTTGGACATTTTCGTTTTGCACTCTCCCTTCTCTCTTGCTCGCAAGAGAATTTGTGCAGCCTTCAAACATTCCATATGGATTGTAATGCCGTTTTTTTTGCCTCTTGGTCACTACAATGTACTGTATCGACCCTTGAGCAATATATATGTCTGTGATTGATTCTAAACCCTCTCATGTATTCATTGCTTTCATTTTTGATCTCTTATTGCAGTTTGGTTACCTGTGCATGGTGTTGTATTGCATTTATGTGGTCTGTGTTTAATTTTACAAAACGGGTGTCCAACATTCCTCGGTGCATCACCTCCGTAGTTTAGGTTTTATTTTTATGCATTCTCTACCTTGTCTCCTTGGCAAGTTAGATTAGTTTTTTTTTTTAAATCCTCTGCGTTTATTCGTGCATCTGAACAGAGGAATAGGATCTAGCCTTTATCCGGAGAGCTTTTCCGATTTCGCAAGGTCCCACACTTGGGAAAATCTCCATGTTGTGCAATCACACTGGACGCTTCGAGCAATCAAATTAGAAGTCTGATCAGCGTCCAGGGGTGCTGTGATTTTGCACCAACACTAACTTCATCTTCTCAGGTCATCATCGACCTACCTCTGTACAGTCTAGGTCATCATAAACCCAATCTGGTAACCTTTTATTTACAACTATTTAGATCAGATTTATATGTGCCTTACATTTTTTACGTACTCAATTTCTGTGTACCTCAGATTCTACATAATATCCAATTTATCATGATTTCTTTTATCCTTTATCTAAACAAGGGGGTTGACATCCACCAAGGAAGTTAAGGCTTCTTGGATCCACTTTGTTAGGAAGCCCCCACATATCTTATCTAATCATTTTTCTTTAGTTTCTTTGAGTTGTAAGTTGTGAGCTTGTAGTAATGAGGATCCAATATCATCTTTGCGCCCATATCAAGCATCAAGCATCTGAGGGTAACATAAACCCTCCATCATGTGAGATTTTTCTAGTTTCTTTAGTAGCTAGATCATTGATTTATAAGGAGAAAAAAATAGATAAAAACATTTTTTTCACGTCCGATGGGACCACCCTTTCGGTGATCTCTTTCTTTTTCATTTATATATATATATATATATATATATATATATATATATATATATATATATATATATATATATATATATAATGCTTTTACTTTTCTTTAGCTAATATTGTAGCATGAGGTTCCACTCTATTTATTTCTCATGCTGGGTTCGTGGCTTGGATTTCTCATCACTAAAGAGTGTAAACAAATAGGAAAAGTATTATCCAAGTATTCCTCACTTGTTCCCTATTTTCTCCTTTCTGAATCGTAATTTTCCGTTCTTATCTGTTTCCTCATCAAATATCACACTTCCCTTTGGGTTTAAAAAAAGAACATTCTTTTTGCATCCTTCTTGGTTATATAGTTTAATTAGGGTCTTAAATAATGTATATCACATCTTATCACCCATATCCTTAAAATTCACAAATCAAATTAACATGTCAAAACATCCCCTTTCCTGGTTTTCTGATTGGGATTTCATCACCCAACAATAAACCAGCTGAGACTTCCCAAGCCAAACATAGATTTCCTTCTCTTAGGTATATCATTATCAATTTCCCCTTTTTCATACTTTTTAAAAACAAAAACATAAAAAGAATCATTTGTTTGACTTGTCTACTTAAAATGGAAGAAAATTTCACCCTAAACGGTTCTGCACAAATATCTACCCCAAATCGATATCTCATGGTTATCCCCATCTAGATCATATCAACCAATACGATCTTCTCAAATCCTTGACATTTTAAGAGCTCCCTTTCCTACACCACAAAAAAAAATTATTTCATCACCGATCACACTAGAAAAAATATAACCCATTTTCAATCGATACCATACCTCAAACACCTCTACATCATGCTCCTTTAGAGACCTTTGAGACTTCTTCTAGCCCCATCTATGATTTTCTATGTCAGAAATCCCCTGAAACCCCTTAATCATGTTAAATCCACTAAATTAGTGAATTTTATTACACCCACATCATGTTTGTGTCAGTATAATCCCTACTTCATCTAGAATGAACGTCCAATCACCTTAATTTCCAGCGTTCACACTTCTTGTGTGCTCCAATAACCAAATATTTTAATCCAACCTTGAACATCCTATCAAACATCTCCTCCAAATTTAACACACCAAACTTCCTTATATCCTTATCCATCCACTCCTTATGTTGTATAATCAAGACCATCTAGCACTTATCCTACACCCACATCAACCATAAGTACAACCCCCATTCCTATCACATCAATTATTGAAACTCCTTGAACATCTAACACAATTGATATCTCATGCTTGTCTCCTTCTAACCCCATCTACGAATAATTTCACTATACCTCTAATTCTAAATTATGTCAAGCAAAGGGATCTAATTTATCCTCGTCACCTTATGACAATGTCATCACTGCTCCATCTACCACACTTTATTGTACCTCAACAATCTCATCCATCCTACTATGTCTCTACTTCACAATATTTCACAATCCCATCCCAACCAATTCAGTATCCACTCCTGGAGATCTTTGAACAAACCTTCCCAAATCCACCATCAATGGATCCATTTCTACCTTCCACACCATATTATTTCTATCCTTATTCATTTAATATTTGTACATCAAACACATCTTTCAACATCCACACATACATCTACCATTGATTCCACATCCATATCTACCTCATCCACTCCATCATCCACGTCTATTCCATCCTTACCCATAAATATCAGCTATTGATCTAAACCTAGCTCCTGCGCCTACTACATCAATCATTGAGACCACATCTACATCGTCCTCCCCTCTATCATTTGAAAAATCTTTGAAATCACTTAAACTTATGAAAACTTTAAATGATCCTTCTACCTCATCAGCACAATCAAATCAATCTTCACTTTCCATAAATTTTGTCAAACAAATACTGCTTCCTACGCCTATACCAACCACCACCTCCGGATCCTACAGTGGAAATTGTTGCCATCCCTCCTAAGGACACAACCTCACAAATAAGATCTACAGCCATTATACATTATCTCAAAAATACCTTATACATTCCTATAAGGAAATTAATATTCCTCCCTCTAAACAATCCAACATGACAACACTTTCATCAAGAAAATTTTATCAACTAAAACAAAAACCATTCAACACTATGGCATTTACCAATACCAAAATTGAATTCAGACCATCAAGACATCACCATGCTTGAAATTTATCCTCAACATCTGGATCATCTCAAACATCCACTTCTTCTTCAAATACCAAGATATTCCAAAAAGACAAAACACATACTAACACTTTGGTTGGATCATGTAAGGAGGTCTTCCGATATTTATTAAAAATTTATGCAATCATGCTTCTGCTTATTAGGGTCTTTGACCCAAGCAACAAGAATCTATCATCGTTTATTTCTAACCTTGTCTGCGCATATCATCATACCCATGGACACGATATTGAACATTACAAAGCATTTTAAGCCATTAAGGAAGGATACCTCCTTCCCAAACCAAACCAATCTATTCCTTCCACTTCAACATCCACACATTTAACTTCATTTATCCAAATGCAAAATTCCCCTCATTCTTCATGATATTTCACAGCCATTTCACTTCCAAATGATGATTCTCCTAAAAAGTATCTTTTATTGTCCGTCAAAATGGTCTACGTGATCCTGAATCATCAACCAACACTAAAATTAAAACCAAAACACTAAAATCCCAAAGCAATCCACCCCTTACAATTAAATTAGTTCATGTATCAACATCCCAAACATCCATTCCCAAATCCAAGTCTAATATTTCCAAAGAAAGGACATCTCGCAATGATAAATCCAAATCCAAACAATCCAAAACTCCAACCAAATTTAATTTGTCTTCCAAGACACCTAATATACCCATCCAATCTACATCCACACCTAAATCCCAATCCAAACAATCCAAAATAGATGTCTTCGAAGATACCTAATTTACCCATCCAATCTACATCTGTACCTAAACCCAATCCAAAATATTATGTTAAAACCCATCAGAGTTATTTTCCTTTTGACACTTTGATTGAGTCCTACAAAAATATCCTTCGACATCTAATTTGAATATCTACCATCACACTTCCCTTTGTTAAATATTTTAATCCCAATAGTCCCCTACCTTCATGGTTCAATCTCAATCATGTTTGTGCTTATCATCATACTCCAGGTTATGACATTAAGCATTGAAGGCCTTTCATGCTATAGTCCATAATCTTTATTGAAAAATATGATTTTCTCATTCACATGAACCATTATTCTCCATCCACCACCACTTCAATCCAAATCCAATTCTTACACCCTCATCGACCAAAATTATTAAATCTCATCCTTCATCCACATCATCCCCTTATCATTCCTCCTAAAGATGGTCCTCCCTTGTTTGTTATGTTGTTGGTTTTGCTAGTCACCCTTGTGATCCTCAACCATCTATCCAATCCAAATCTAAAATTATAATCAACAATCCCATCCAATCCCATGTGGCTTACATGTGCTTATCCACATCCAAATCACCCAAGTGAGACATAGTGTCTTTTGTTAGGGGAGTAGCCCCCCCCTTTTTTTCATCTTCTCATCCACGCATTCTATTAATGCATCTTTTTCTCCAACCATAAAAACTTCCTTGATATTGGGGGTCTTCACTTTTGACATCACTTTATCTCATCCAATCCATCTTATCCGACCTTAATCTAAATTTTATCTAAATCTCAATTAAAGTCCACCTTTTTGGCCATGCATTTCCTCCCTTTGGGGGACCATTTATTCTCGCTTGAATTCCACCATCGTGGCCATGTTTTTAATATTTTACTCTTCTCATCCTAAGTCCACCATTATGGCCATCTTTATTTCTACCTTGATAAACCATAGTTTTACCCCAAATTTTTCAGTAAGGCCATGCTTGTCTTCCCCCTAGGGGGATCACTTATTTTCATCCTAAGCCCACCATTGTGGTCATACTTGTTTCTCTATTGAGAAACCATTATTCTCATCAAATTCCACCATTGTGGCCATATATTTTCCTCTTTTGGAGCACCATTTGTTTCATCAAGTCCATATTTGTGGCAATTTTTGTCCTTCCATTGAGGGACCCTTTGTTTTCATCTAAGTACACCTTTGTGGATATATTTGTGCCTCTCTTGGGGCACCTTCTTTTTTTCATCAAATTCCACCATTGTGGCCATACTCGTGCCTCCTTTAGGGAACCATGTTTCCATCCTTTTTATCAAATTCTACCTTTGTGGCCATATTCATGCCTCTTTTAAGGGCACCACCATATTTCCTTCCTTTTCATCAAAGTCCACATTTGTGGCGATATTCATGCCTATTTTAGGGGCACCGCTTATTTTCATATTTTTCATCAAATTCCATCTTGGTGGCCATACTCATTCTTCCTTTACGGCGCCATATCTCCATATTTTTCTTTAAAAATCCACAGTTGTGGTTATAGTTGTCTCTCTCTCTGGGGGACCATCGCTTCATCTCATTAGGGGCACATACTTTTGATTCCTTAAAGGTTAGCGCATAGGTTATTTACCTTCACTCATCTATCTATCTCATCGTATCCTATCTTTTACAAGCTATCATCATGTCTCGAACACAAATTTAATTAGAACATTGCGTGGAAAGTTTGGCCTCTCTTGGTGGTAAACCGGAAGTAGATCCTATTAAATCTTTGTAGTTGTGACCATTCTACTGTTAACATGTCTACTAGTGCTTTTAGTCCTATGTTTAGATCATTTCTTCATCTCATCCCCTTCCATATCTCATCGCGATGATTTGGAATTACATGGTCTTCCGTAACTTCCTAGATGTGACCTGAAATATGGGCACCATGACTCTGCCCATACTATATTACTTATGGACAAGTTCTCCCCTTTGGTGAGAAATCTACAATCATCACATCCATCACCTTCTTATTTACCTATTGGAATTATGCAAAGGGTCCAGTGGTGTCTCTTATACATCATTATCCCCTGCTTAGTGGTATACTTGGCTAGTCCCAACTCTTCCTCATGTAAACTAAAAAATCATGGATGCTCAAATCAAAAATCAAACTTATCGAAAACAGATTGATCCCTTAAAGATAATTGTTCATGCAAAAAGAAGAAGAATAAAAAAGTAGAAATCAATTTTGAAATTGAAATCATAATTAGAAAAATAGATCGATCCCTCGAAGGACAGATATCATTTATTCTTGCCATCTATATATTGTATAATTTATATCATACCCCCTCAAAGGATGGATAATCCTCATGGCATTTGAAGGCTTCCTGCATTAATCAGCCTTCCATTTTTATAATCCCAGAAATCTTTCTGCATTGATCAAATTTCTTCTAGCAGATTTCCCACATTAATCAGTTTACTCTTTCCCCTTCCCAGAGCTGGGGCATAGTTTAGGGAACACCACTTTTGGATAACCCTCTTCCATATGTACAAGTTACATCTCAACCCCCTTTCATCATGTCAACACTATTTTATGAGATCATCTCATCCATTACTTCCTTATGATCATTGAAATGACTAACTATCATTGGTTATTTACTAGAATTTATTCTAGTCACATGTACCTTGTGTTACCCTTGTATCCTCCTTGTTTACCTCCAATAAAATTAGAGGCATAATTTTCTTGTGTGCTCCTTGATAGGGAGTAGATTCATTCATACCTATAGGTTGATATCATTAAGTTGCATCCTATATGATTTTTTTTCCAATATCTCTCATCATAAGTCCACCTTTGTGGCCATTTATCTTCCTTCTTTAGATCATTTTGCTTCAATATTTTTGCATCCTTCACATCCCATTATAATTCCACATTTGTGGCTATATTTATTCTTTCCTCTAGGAATTTAATTCAATAATTCATCTCAAATTCCACATCCATGGCCATACTTACTTCTCCTTGCAACATTTTTACTTAGTCATCCATTTCCCTGTTTCACCTTCAAGGCCATATTTACCCTTTTTTTGGGCATTATTTATTCCAATCCACGCACGCAGTCCTCCATTGAGGCCATATTTTTCTCTCTCTCTCTCTTTACACATTCTATGTCAATACTCACTTTATCCATTTCTACTCTCGAAGTCCTCCTTTGAGGTCATATATCTCCCCACTTTGGGTATATTTCATTTCCACCTTCTTAGCCATACTTCTCCTTCAAAGGATATTATTTCATCATTCAATTTTTCATTTTTCCTTCTTAACCATTTTTTGTGTCCCATTGGGAACCATATCATTCATCCCCGTCCCTTGTGGACACATACCTTTCCTCTTGATTCCTCATGTACGAAGAATTTCACATACCTTTTCACATATAGTTTTACATACTTTGATGACTTTCCTATGACCTGTTGGTCATCCCGACCTACAATCCATACTATAGTGGTCCTCACCCATTCACTGGTCCGTAGAATGTTATAGCTCGTCTCTGTTGAGGCTGTAATTGTCCTCTAGCGATGTGATATTGGAGTCACTGCCATATTTTTCCATCATTATTGCAATCCTTTTTTCCTGGGGAATATTTCCTTGATTATGTCTTCACCCATCTTTTCATCACCCACCCGCCCTTTTTCATCTACCTTTTATTCAAATGCGTCATCGATTTACTTTGACATCCTCGATACCCTATTTGAGGGGGAGCTAATCATCAATCCTTTATCCTCATCCAAACCTTTTTGTTTTTGTCTCATGCCTTGTTATCGCAAATCAATCAGCAAAAAGGAGGAAAATGTAGACACCTAAATTCGATATTTATCCCCTCATCGCATGCGTGTGCTATTTTATTATTCATACCCCTTATTTAATCAAATGCACTCTTTAAATGTAATTAATCCCTTTTAATTAATTAATTAATCAAATGCCCATTTATCTTATCATTATCCAATCCTCATCAATCAACATTAATTAATTAATCCCCATTAATTAATTAATATCTCACATGCCTTAGCCAACTTTTCATTTGGGATGCTTTTTTTTAAAATTTGCATCTCCATGCTTTTCTATTCTTTTTCTAACCTATCTTTATCCCTAACTCATCCATATCACATCCCATCCCTCCTATAAGCTTTCAAAAAACTTTTCCAACTCTTAAATACACCAAATCACTCCAAAATAAAAAAATATCCCATTTGGGGAAACTTTCCCCGCAATCGGCAGTGACCCAACCTAGTTTCCGTCAACCCTCTATAAACCAAGTTTTTTCTTTTGATTATGCATCATAAATCAATCAATCAAGGGCAGAAATCATCAAAATGGAACAATAACACAGTGAGAATGCAACAAGAACATAGCAAGAACACATCAAAAACACATAAAACACACAGGCATGAATTCCTTCCTTTCTACAATTCCTCCTTTGAACCATATCATCTCATCAACCTTCTTGAAGCCCTTGGAAGTTTGTCTTGATCATCTGCCATAACATTAGGTGGTTTACATTACTTTTTCTAATATCTTGTCTTATTTATTCTGTTACCCTTGTTAAATCTAACATTTCAGGTCTAGCAACACTTAGGGCTCCATTATTAGATTGTTCTATCAGTGTTTCTATTTGTAGGTTGATTTTTTAGTCAATCTACCTTTGGCCTTGCCTTATTCTACTACATTCGTCATCACCCAGCTTAATTCGCCATCGACTAGGCTCTCTGTAAATATGTTTTCCACCTCCAAATCCTCCCTCGAGCTCTTCATGTGTTTTGTCTTTGTTCCAGTGTACCAAATCCATCATCCTACTCCTTTGTTATATTAAACTAACCTATCTACACCCCATTCATTGTCATTTCACCCTGGTCTCCGTCGAAAAGGGTCTTAGTTATCAATCTACCTCTTTTGGATCTCTGTTTCCTTCCATTATTTGATGTTTTCTTCCTCAAGTCACCTTTTGTAGGTCATTTCTAGCATCTATAGGGTTCTGTAACAAGTGTTGTTAATGCTCATACTTTAATCAAGTTATTATGTCAATCCAGGGTGGTGTCCAAGGCTATTTGCGGAAAAGGGAATAGTCATAACGCAAGCTCAACATGGGTTCTAATAATAAAGAATATAAATTAAATAACTAATCATGATTACAAAATGAAATACCGAAATTGAAAGATTGAATGGAAAACTCACTAAACATTCATAATGGAAACTGCATTGCATTCAAGAATTTGATAAACTATATAACAACAAAATATAATTAACAAGAAAAGAAACAACTATAAATTCCCCTTTTGTTGGGTAGGAGTGGACCTTGCTCCTGACCTTTGATGAGGATCTAAAATAAAACTCAAACAAACAAATTTCCTCCTGAATATGTGATCTTTATTGAATTAGAAATGTGCTTGTACAACTGAAAATATTGAACCCCTAGGTCTAGTTACATCATCTCTTTTTATATAAGAGAAGTCCTAGTCCCTCCAGAAGATTTAGCTATTCCTAATGACTATGTCTAAGTCTAACTGACTATTTAATCTAATGATGTTTTTTGTTTATGGAAATGCATTAATGGCGGGAGTAATTCATCAAGTATTTAAACTTGAAGTAGTTACCATGACTGAAGAGAAGATATGTGATTGACTCCTTAAGGGAGTCAATCACCTTTAGAAGATTCTTCAAATCATAACCGATTGCAGAGACTAAAGTGGTGGTAATTCTTTAGTCATTGTTGTTTCACTATACTTATGGATTGAATGTTGCTTAATAATTGGTGATGATTTCTGGTTAGTAAATAATGTTGCCAGCTGTGACTCCAAGAATATGAGTTATATGTATGCGTGCATGATTTCCCCAAACTTTGAGCAATCTAGATTAGTGACCTAGAAACTTTGAATGTGTTATTTTTAGACCCCTGTCAATGAGGTTGAAAGTCTTGTGCTAACACATTATATATAGTCCTGCACCAACATCTGTATTAAGTCCTACGCTCAATGTAATAACTCAACATATACTCCTTTTGGAAGAAAATTTAATGTTCATCCATATCATATTCAAGCCATTTATGTAAAATAATTAACAAGATAAAATATCACAAGTACATGCAATAATTCCTCCATAAACATAGAAAAGTAGTAAATATAATGAGTATAATTTTCCATCATGCATAATGATATCATAAATGGTATAAGTTTGGGCGTGGCTTAAACATAATTAAACAAGGCTTAATATGAAAAAATGGGGCTCATCATTATGTTGCATCTAGTTCACATTTAGGCCTCTACAGGTATGCATAATTATCTTACATTCCAACTTCATATGCTCAGGACATCGTCAACCTACCTCTAAAGAGTTCGGGTCACCGTCGACCTAGTTGGGTAACCTTTTATTTAGATCTATTTAGATCGGATTTTAATGTGCGTTACATTTATGCATACTCAATTTTGTGTGCCTCAAATTATACATTCTACATAATATCCAGTTTATCATTATTTCTTTTATCCTTTATCTAAACACGGGGGTTGACATCCACCAAGGAAGTTAACACTTCTTGGATCCACTTTGTCAGGCAGCCCCCGCATATCTTATCTAATAATTTTTCTTTAGTGTCTTTGAGTTGTAGATCACCAGTTTGTAGCATCAAGGATCCAATATCATCTTACACCTGTATCAAGCATCAATCATCTGAGGTAACATAAACCCTCCATCATTTAAGGTTTTTTAGTTTCTTTAGTAGTTAGATAATTGATTTATAAGGAACAAAAAACTAAATAAACACTTGTTACTATGACAATTCACATCCCCATTCTAGCTTTGAAGTTCGAATCTTGTAGGTTGTGTGCACTCTCATTGTTCCCTAGGCACAATTTCATTGGTTGCGATTCCTTGCATGCTCTTCTCCCTTTAAGCACTCTCCACTTTTTCTTCTCCATTCATCCATATTCTACCATTTCCATTACACGCAACTCATCCCACACCTTCCTTCTTTTGAGTAGTTCACACACCTTGCGTGTGCACTCTCTGACTTGCTTTCAAAAATGGCTAATTCCCTTGCATTTTTCCTCCATGCCCCAGTTACATGCTTGTCTCATATAAGTATGCATTCTTCCATTTTTATTTCCATCTCACGTGTATTTTTCCTTCATACGCTCCCTCACACATTCTTCTACGCTAGTCACTGTGCCACTTGGAAACCTGACACTCTTTGTCTATGTTACACGTAACCTATCAAAGAGCATCAACATGGCGCTGAATCCTTGTGAAAACCAATCTGTGACACATGGTAGAAATTACGTAACAAATGAATAGTTGGATGATCCTTCATCCAATCAGATTGTGCCACATGTCATTGCATGTCTAGTTTTAACTACAGAACTTCATATTGACATAACTCTTGTTGCATATCTCATATTAATGTGTGGTTGGTATTATTAGAAAGTTGCTGACATGGAATACATGTTAGATCATTCAAATTCAAATATTTGCAAGATTTGGTAGGTGATAAATAGGGAAACACGTTTTCAACCATTAATGTAGACATCTAATTGACTCAACCACCATATTTTATTCAAATCTTACCTCCTTCCTTCTTCTACAAGCTAAACAGACATGGAGAGGCACATTTTTCAGCATTACAAGTAGTTTTCAAGGCATTCATTTTTTATTATTGGTGGTTGATGATTCAAATCTAAGTTTCCCTCTTCTTTCTCTTCTTCTTCTCTCCTTCTTCTATAAATGTAAGAGCCACACTCATTGAAAAATTTGTTGAACCCTTTGTTTTGCTAAGGACTTTAGTTCTTTGTATATTAAGTTTCATGCCTTTAGATCTAGATTTTGATTGTGGATATCGGCCCCATACGCCATTATAATCAGTTGTGCCTTTTTGGAAGTAATAGAATATTATTTTGTGGCTATTCCCTGCCTTGGCTTGTTTTTATTGCTTCTCCTTAGCTCTACTTTGCAGTGACTATTTATGTGCTAGCTTACATCCCTTGCAGTTTTATTTTATGATTTTTCCCCATGAAAATGAATGTGTGGATGCATTTCATACTTTGATACACATGTTTATCCTCTTTTTGTGCACCTTCCTTCTATTTTTCTTAAGTCAAACTTGTTCATTCCTCCTTTTTTTGGTGTTATCATCTCCCTTACATTAGTTTTCCATTTCTACATATCCTTCTAACTCTAGTACCTTGACATGATTAGTTTAGGATATTTTTTCAAAATTAGGAATAATTGTAGCAGTAGAAATAGGTATAGGATCTGGACTTCTCTAGAGGTTTGTCTCAAACACGCAAGGTCCCACAACTTGGAGACAGTTCCATGTTGTATCAACGACCAGTTCAATATGATCTGAGATGAGTGTGATTTTGAGCTCCAACAGAACATATTAACTGTCTAAATAAACTTTAGAACAAAACCAAATACTTTGAACATGGATAATATGTATGGCCATTCTATTTGGTCATAAGCCTTTTCGCAGTCAATTTTTATTAAAAGGGCTTGTTGAATTAGATCTGCAAGCCCATTTCATGCATTTCCAGACCACAATATTGTTGTCGAGCATATATCATCCTTGGATAAATCTATTTTTTTTGGTCCAAACTATCATAGGGAGGATGTGCCGAATCCGAATGACAACAACTTTAGAAAGGATCTTGTATGACACATTTAGTAGAGTGATGAAACACTAATTATGTATCATCTTGGGTTCTCCATATTTAGGGATGAATTTGATATTACCTTTGCTGATATAAGGGCCAAGATTTTGAGATTGAAATCCTTTCATATAAACCTGATGAAGATTTGGACCAAAAGTGTCTCAAAGAGCCTTGTAAAATTTACAAGGAAAACCATCATAACTGGGGGCCTTGTCATTGGCCATCTACATGGTTTCTTCCTATGAATCCTTAATGGAAAGCAAGTGACCACACGAAATTATTTTTGTTGTCAAAGCTTTGCATGGAACAACTAAACATTTTTTTAAGGTGGCATTACACTCTGGCAAGTGGGCTTGGGCTTGAAATACTTTCTTATAGTGATTGAAAAATTCCTAAAGCATGAGATGGGGATCCATGAGCTGAGATTCACCATAATATATGGACCTAATTTTTATAAAGGAATGATTGGAATTAATCAGTTTAAATAATTCCTTCAATAATCATTCCCCCACTTTAAGCCAATAGACCTAGGTGTGAATTTTTGCACCATGAGAATTATAGTTATCAACAATTTGGATTTTCTAAGTTCAACAACCTAGAGGTTCAAGGGATCAGAGAAAGTATTTGTTTTTATCATGACCATCATCTGAATGAGTGAAAAGTAGGTGGTGGAATAATAACAATGCTTAATATTGGACAGTTGTCACCCATAAATTCTGAAGAACCTAGAAATCCAACTCATAATGTCCACCCACCACTAAATCCAACTAGACAACAGAGGTTGATGTTGATTTACAATTGATGTGGCCTAGGAACTAAGTTCCACACCCGCTTGATATGATTGAGCATGTGCCCATGTTCCATCAGGGTTGTCTTGAGGAAAAATTATCTTTTATGACAAAAAGGACACTTGACTTGCCATGTGATGTAAAATATGATGGAAAGGTGGTCAAAAAGGACAAAATATGGCATCACTTCCACATGCAAAGACTGAAATTATCAAAGTCAAAAAGGTATTGAGTGGAAAACATATCCTTATCGATCCATTTAAGAACTCAATCTGATACACATCAAGTATTATAAGAAGTGAACTAGGCCTTAGAGTTAGGTCGACATAATCTACATTCAGGTTATAAAACCTAAATTTATTACACATGTGGTACCAAACCTCTCTATTGCAAGTTTTTTATCACATCATAAGGTTCCCTTGATTTTCCATGTGAAACTCAACCATATTAAAGTCACCACAGATGACCCAATATGAATCAAGAATTTCATTGGCTATCCACTTCCAATAATTTCTCTTTTTGCCGCATCATTTGAAAAGAAAATATTGATGATGACAAAAGTGTGGCTTTCAATATTAAAGAGATTCCAAATACCCCTATTTTTGGGGTATGCACCATGATCCATGAAAAAGGGACACCGTTTAGGGGCAGTTAAATAAATAAAACCCCAACACCCTAATCATGATTACTAGTAAACACAGGATGTAAGGCCAAATGGTTTTGCAGACCATTGACATATGAAAACTTGTGACTTTAACTTCCTACAAACACAAAAAATCCAATTTCACAAACTTTTGATGAGTGCCTCTAAAAATAAACTTGTGATTGGATTCAGCAAGACCCCTCACATTCCATGACATGTAATTCATGATAAACATGAGTCAAGGGCCATATCATCGATATCCAGGCCATCCAAGGCATCAAACTAGTTTTGCTAGAATTGAGTATTGTTATGTTTGAGAAAATATAACAATTCCAATTTCCTTCATCATCCATACTCAATATTGCATTCATCCTCCATTGACTCCACATTTTTCATGAGGTTATGCTCACAACTTGACATGGGATTTCGTAAGGGGCTTCAAATCTTTTTAGATGGGCCCTGTGAGATGGGTTCTAAGAGCAACTAAGATGTAAGAAGTGTCGAGGGAGGCCAGAAGGATTTTGAAATATACATGAGGACAGTTGATTCTTTTAGCATACTAGAGAACTTAGGTAGTAATGTTGTATAGTCTTCAGAATATGGATCTCAAGTGCAATGAGGATCCAAAGTATGTTCATTAACAACTGGTTCTTTAGATCCATTATTAATGGTCACCTTGGTTTGAGATGCCTTATTCTTATTTTCCCACACCCTATATTTTTTCACCCTTCCTCTAACGAGGGTTTAGTAGTCTTGGTAATCGACTTGGAGGATGGTGATTGTGCGGCACATAAAGTAGACAATCTTCGATCTTGTGATCAGAGGCCTAACAATGAAAGTATGTATTAGGTATATTACTATAAATAACTCGTTATGAGTAACATGTATCACCCATTTGAATCTTCACAAACTCTTTTAATTCCTATGAGAGGTCAACCTCAACACGGACCCATTTTTGGGGTTGGACATTGTAAAATCATTACACCTCCATGCATAAAACTTACCTAATGGAGGAGATGATTTGATGAAGGAAATGCACGTAAGGGAGCAACAAGCTAGGGAATTCAACCTAAACAAGAACTTTAAGGGTCATAAATTCATAAATAATGAAATCCTGCATCCAGAGGGTGAACCAAAAAATACTTCCAAACATACTAGGTCTTAGAATGGTTTAGAATAGCTGGGGCATGTGAAGGGTCAAAAAACTAAAAAAGAAAGAACTCTTTGGTCATGTTTTGAATGCTCTCAAGCCCAATGCCATGAACATCCTAGGTTGAACTAACCCAAAATTTGAGAATGCTTTTATAAAGGACTCATCCCAAAAATTAGCCAAGAAAAAATTCTTCAAACCATTGACATGCAACATTGAATTTAGAAACAGGAAAAATAACATCAAGAGGAAAAATATTACCTAGCATAATACTTTGGGGACCAAATTCCAAGGATATTTATGTGGTGATCTCAATGTTCACAGCTCCACTAGCTCCAACCTTGATATGAAAAGATGAGATTTAAGTGGAGGGGACATTATATAGGTGATCCCATAGGTCAGAAAACCCTAGAACTTAACAAGAAAAGTAATATCTTGCAGAGCCCAAGGTGGTTGCGGAATGATATACAAGAAGAAACCATAACATAGATATTTTTCTTATAACCCTAACAAACCTACCTATTTTAGAAGGTCTATCAATTTTCTCTTTTGAGTTACATATATATTATTTTTGAATCATATATATACATCTAATAGATGCGTTTTTATAATATTTAATATTTAAAATTATTATTTTCCTGATGTAGATTGCTCAATGTCATTTTTATACAACCATTTTTTATAATATTTTATGTTATTTCCATATATAATATATATTAAAAATCATATATTATTATTTTATTTATTTATAATATATTATAAAGATAAGATTATTACATAAGGGGAGGTTAATTTTTTATTAAAACCCATTTATATATTAATTATAAATTAATAATATTTTGTTAAAATGGCTTGCTTTATTTTATTATGAGTCATTTTCTCCATTAAATTCCAGTGGATACTAACATCCTCTCCTTGATCTTGGTTTTCTCACCTTAATCAAGTCTCGATTTCTAAACTTGATCCCAAAATTGCACACTTTCTTTGTTTATCAACATCTCTCTTTGAATTAAGTGGAGGTTTTAACCTTACTTGGTATAGAATATATTATTTGCAGGATTTGAATGTAGACCAATTTTATTGTAAATATAAATCCACAAAAAAATACTAAACCAATTGTAATTTGTTGATTCAAAGTGGCCTTTCTTTCTTCTATTTTTTTGGAGTATTGCATTTTATTTACTCATTTTAGATTTAGTTTTCTCTTTTGTATTCATTGTTCAAAGATAGTTTTATGTTAGTACATGTTCCTTATGGCATTTGAATTTCAAATGTTTTTTGTGTGTCCCTTGTGATTTTTATCCATATTGACCTTGTTTATCTATATAATTATCATTTTCTATCTTCAGTGCCCTTGTTTCTTATCTCTTTTTGTTTTGTTTATTCTGTTTTATTTTTGGATTGTCCATTTAACTGTTACACATACATTTCTTCATTAAAATTTATTCTCATTTGAACACCACTTAGAAAAAAAAAATTCTTAATGAAGTTAGTAAAAAATCATAATATCTTGGCCATATGTTGTAGATTTGATCCCATTTTCCAAAAATACTTTCTCAACCTTGATATATTTGTGCAACTAGATTGACTCCATTTCTCACTAGTCAGTAAAATATTTACAAAGAGTGCAGTGAAATTATTATTTCAAGGTAAGTAAATGAAATCAGCTTAATGATAATTAAGTAAATGAAATCATCTTAACGATAAGTTATTTATGGACCATAATATGATATCTATTTCTCGATAGGGGTGTATAGTAACTCATCGAGTTACCATCTTTTATAAGTACCTCATATCATACTATCGTAATGTATATATTTCAATCTATAATGGTTTATTTATTCACATCACACATTAAGGTAATACATTTATTAACTATTGAAAATAGTGTATTTACTCATATGTCGTCATTTAATCATAGTAGTATACTTTATTCCACAAGAACAATATTATCTTTCAATGTTTCGAAGTATTGCTTCATCGCCATACTATGTAGATTATAAACATAATAGTTCATTCCAAAACGAATCAATAAAACAAATGCACTTGCATATCAAATATTAATAAATTTAATATACATTCTAATGTTAAAATAATGTTATTAAACTTACATAACTCACAAGGTATGATTAAAAAATACAAGTATTTATTACACATATTAAGGATAATTCCTTAATTTCAAAAATAATGTCATACAATAATTGTGATTGTATAATAGGAAAATTCCTTAATTCAACTCGTGAAATGATAGTTTCTCTTTATAATTAAATACAATTACAAACAATACATCAATCCAAAATGGATTATAAACAATCATCGCATGACGAATCATGTGTAATCAGTCCAATAAATCACTTCATAATGTCACTCCATCCTGCACATGGTCAATTATACAAACTTAAATGAATTATCCACTCATATTCATGTTGATTTAAATTGAAATAAATGAATATGATAAGTTTATCGTATATGACAACTCATAAACTTCGTAATACATTTATTAATTATACATATCATTAGTCAAATGAAGTGATATTATGTAGTGTAAACTATGTTTCCAACAAACTAGAAGTCCAACTGAAAGTATTGTCATACTGACTTGCTAAATTAAATAGTTGATAAAGAATTTTTTTTCAACAATAAACAAGATCAAAACCTTATCTCAACAATAGTCAATCCATATACTATGACACAAAAATAATATAAATTTTGAATTTCATTTGGGTACATCAAATGGATTTTAAATAATGAACATGTTTATCCCATTATTCTCCTTTACAATAACTAATCAATTACATTGATTAACTAAACAATCCATAGTCACCCAAAAGACAATTTAATCGGTTCTTTCAAAATATTGATGTTCTCATAACCAATACTAAAAGATAGAACAAAATCACCCCAACAAGAATTCATACACTTTAAAATACCTTCCACATTCTTAGTTACAATCAATACAAGATAAAGGATCCTTGTGAAACTCATTATTCACACACTTCTTATGCAAATTATTTTACCTTCACGATTCTAACAATGAATTAACACTTAGAAAAGTGATCAAATCATTCACTAACAAAAACCAAGTTCATTATGAAGAAAAGGAACAAAGTTTATTCTCTTGACAAATGGACATCACCAAGTCACAGAACCAATCTTTTCCAATTATACACTTAAAATATTTTTTCCAAAACAACAATATTAGTGACTCAACTCCTTGGAAGCTTATTATAAAACAAAATGAGACATCTATCCACACAGATGAATTCAAAATGATAATGGAATATTTTAAACAGCTAATCTTGAAATGGGATAAAGCTACCATCATTTAAAATATCTCATTAACCAAGGAAATAGAGAAAAGAAATAAATACCGAGAAAATCAGTAGTCACAAATATCAGTATTCTTCTATTCCTCCAAATACCCAGTTACTCTATTTTTTCATACATTTTCCTTCACGAATTCTTAGAAAAACTTAGTGTCATTCCAGATTTGATAAATATTTAAGAAAAATATTTCACATTCCCATATAAAAAATTTAAACATCAATTGAGAAATTCCCACATACAAATAGACTACCACTATGTTATATGCGAATTGTAGAAGAAAATAAATCAGTTCATATATATATATTATTGCAAGAAATTAGTCCATCAAAAATCCATAACTTTTACAGGTCAAACATAATCACTGCCAGTAAATTAATCGAAACGAAAACAATAAGAGTAAGTTGTATGCAAAAACGTAGACCCATAAATGCAACAACAAAGAAAATTGTACTCTACATTTTTTCCCAATACCCAGTTATTTATGTGTCCTTCTGCTACATTTTTCCATCAAAGATTTCTATTTATCTTAAAACCATTCCATATTTAAAAACCAAGTAAGAAAATTGTATTACAGTCCTTCATTTCAAAATTACATAGCAAGTTTAGAGAAGATATTCATGCATATAATTTGATTTTTCCTTTCTTTTCTTCCTTGAATTCCTAAAACCTTAAATGCCCAAAAACATCTTCCAAGAACTTTCCAACAACAAAAATAACAAAAAAAATCCATTTAAACAATACTTGAATGTAGTCGTGCACTTAATTTCTGTATGCATGTGATTAAGCTAGGCTAAATTAATCAATATAAACTAACACCAAGTAGTCTCAATAACAAAACTAATCTAACAAAGGATCATGATAAAGCCATAGAAAAGGAAAATCTAACTAATGCATCTAATTAACATGAAATTCTAAGCCATCCTTTAATGTTTTTTATGGGATTTTATATTGTAGGTACTCCTTTTGTCGAGCTGAACATGACTACATGTAATCAAAGGAAGCTATCTCCATAAAGAGGAAGATATCTCACAAATATGGCTAGATTTTCATGTATGGTTCTTCTTTTACTACTCTTTGAAAGTATAGGATATAAATGGTTGCTTGATCAATAATATTTTCAAGATTGAAATTCTCTTATCATATGCATGTCTTACAAGCATATGTTGTAAATTTGGACAAGGTGTACTAGGTTCTTTATATAGCTTTCTAATTTGGGAGAAGATTGCAACCTAATGAATGTGAGATAAAGGTAAAGTAGAATTAATAAATATGATTAGAAGAGATTAATAAAGGATTAACAACTCATGGGAGTTGGAGATAATTTAATTAATCAAATAGGATTAATTAATAGACCAAGATAAGCTTAAAAAGCCACTTGGAGGTGATTTAGAAGGAAATTAGTAGAATTTGAAGGATTTGGAATGGAGATTTAACCAATAAGAGGGTTTCTTGTTTAAATACAAGATTGAAAGGATTAATTAATAAATAATGGTTAATTAATTAATTAAAAGAGGATTATAACTAACGAAGTGTTGTTAATTGGTGATTAACTAAAAGTAAGATTATGGAGGTTGTTAATCTAATCTATAACGACATGTAAATATAGTAAATAAATGCAATAAACTAGTACGGAAAATGACCCAAAAACTATAAAAATGGAAATGCTAAAACCCTAAAGTGCAAGAAGAATTGAAATGAATTCATCTGATTAGAGGAGCTCACTATACTATGTTGTAGAGGTGACTCGAGAAACATGAAGAAGGAATTATTGTGCAGAGGTCCCAAAAAGGATAGATCTAGACTGATTCTCTGGACCGGAGTGCCTGGAGAGGGTCTGGAGCACCTATGGGCGCTCTAGTCTGTAGAATGGGCACCCTTGTCTGTGTAAAAGATCCAGAACTAAATTTCATAAGTCTAGCAAGTGGTCCAAAACTCTCGTTGTGTGTCGTATCAGACTCACTGCACTGCACCAGGTGTCGCTAATAATTCAAGATGATGAAAAGACCCACAAAAGACCAAAAGAAGTATCAAAATCTTTTTTTTTTTAAATGCAAATGAATGGATTAGACTAACCTTAGCTACCACATTGTGGGCTTACTAACTAAGTTTTACACTACATTTCGGACCCAAATGTAATTCTGGTGAGTTTGTGCACAATGTGCCCTAGGTGATTTTGTGTCAGTCACAATTTGTGAAGTAGCGAGAAATAAATAAATGTAGAAAATGTAATAGAATGTGTGCATGTAATACAATGTAATACCTCCACCTATGTCTGTGTGATGCAGATGAACCAACCTTATCCTTGTGATGAAGCTAATGGATGCAAATGATCTCCAAATGGATTCAAATCTAGATGGATGATAGTAATAACTAGTGTTTTGTCCCTCATTATGGTCTCATAACTTTATATTTATAGGGATATCTTGATTTAATTTCATAACTAACCCTGAAATATTGATCTAAGAAGCTGAAATAGATAAAAAGTGGTGGGAAAGTTAAAAAAGGATCAGGGTGCCTATGGTGGGACCAGTGCGCTCATGGGTGCCCTAGTAAAGTAGTAGGAACAAATTTACACATCATAAATATATTATTCGTATTAATGTATTTTCTATATCTTTACAAAACACGAATCATGGCTATTATATAGCCAATTACATAGCCAAACAACCTCTGATTATGAAGGGAGGTGTTATAACAAATAACTAGAAATACTATCCGCGTGTATAACAATACAAAAATAACATAAATGGAGCACTAAACTATACTAATATATTGTTTATAACAATATATTTAATAATCTAACCTACTAATTATTTACCACACTGTATTTTACTATTTAGTAAATACCCATGTAAATATTAATTTCCTAACATTCCCCCATTAATGTTTACATGGTAGCAAAATAACTTTCACACTTCCTCTGCATCTTTCCGCCTGTGCTTGCTCATGATCTCGGTACAACACTTGAATTGAAGGTAGAATAAGGAATACATCAACTTCTTATCAACCATGCACTATCATGAACACATCTGACCGACGAGGATGGGAACATGCTCAGGAATCATCTATTTATCAACTAGTCACTCTAGGGAACACATCCAAGGGAACTCAAGTAGAAACACATCTGAACAACCTTCAATGGTTTTCCAGAGGCTAACCACAAACCTAGGTATGAACAGGAAAAAATATGACTGTTCAACCACTTTAAGACTCATGATGGTGCATTTATTTGTGTTATCTTTTCTTTACTATGTTATTACATTGGGGTATAATGTAGGAATAACCACATACTGGTGAATAGTAACATACCACATCTATTCTTATTTTTCACACCATGCTAAAATTCTGAAAAACTAAAGAAAAACACACTACAAGCTAAAATAATCACACATGTGCCACCAAATAATTATGTGTGGCCTCATCGTTGGTGACTGACCCTCTAGCCTCCGATGCCTTCTTCCTACAGTGTACATGCTGCTAACTCAGTAGGATTGTTTCCACATTGAGTTTATTATTTTCTTACCTCCCATAATGTGAAATTTTTTATTTTCTTGGACGTTGGGTAACATTTACAATGCGTCCGCAAGGCATTTAAAAAAAAAAAAAAGACTTTTGAAAAATCACTATTGACATTGACAAGATGATATATACTTAACAAATAATTAAAATAATTTTAACATTTGACTTTAAAAAAATTGACTCCCTTTGTACTTGACCTCTATATTGACCCTTTACACATGGATAATTTTAGTGGAGAATATTCGTAATATGGCGAAACTTTCATTTAAGGAAAATTTAAAAAGGTTAATTTTTCGAAGTAGGTCAATGTCCTGTTTGCCTAATATTTATAGTATATATTTTTTTAGGGGTCAGCTTCACCTACATTTGAAAAAATATTCTATAAAAACCTAGGTGATTCGCCGGGTAGTATACTACCACCAGTACCTTACTAAGTTACTACTTGTTGAGCTATCGACATATGAAATACCATGAACTTGCATACTCTAAACACTAGTGTAGATTTGCTTATTGTTTAGGAGTTTATAGTTGGGAGACATGTGTTATTGGTTAACACGTAACTAGTAATATTTGATGACGCATGACAAAGGGTTATTGTGGATGGGAGACAAAGAGATATTGATAACGCATGACAAGGGGTTAGTTGTTGACGCTCGACACTTCTCTACTGACGCACAACTATATTGTTGTTGACACACGATAGATTTTTTCTTTGACGTGGAACAACATTATTTGTTGACGCGTGACTTACTGTACTTGCTGACGCATGACAAAGGTTTTTTATGGATGAGCGACAAGGAGATATTGCTGACGGGTGACAAGGGTTTGGTTATTGATGCCCAAAACTACTCTATTGACACATGACTGTACTATTGTTAATGTGTGACTTACTGCATTTGCTAATGCGCAAAAAAGGTTTTCTATGGATGAGCGACAAGGAGATATTGTTGACGCATGACAAAGGTTTGGTTGTTGATACCTGAATTTCCTCTTGTTGGCGTGTGACTTATTGTATTTTCTGATGCACGAAAATAGTTTTCTATGGATGCGTGACAAGGAGACTCAACTGACACACAACAAGGAGACACAACTGATGCTCGATAAGGAGACTCAACTGATGCCCGAAACAACTATTGTTGATGAACGATAGGTATATTATTGACACACAACTTAGAGCTACTGACATGTGATATATTTTTAACTTAGCCATTCAGAACAATGGAAGGTGCTAGTGCTCAGAATGAGAAGACCCAAAAAATAACCAAAAAATCTTAGAAGTCCCTATTCATGTATTTTGGAAACTCTACTGCTATAGATACCGTAACCACCAACACCCATACAACTGCCACTGGAATGAATCATAGTATATATTGTGTGGAAGGTAATAGTGAGGTGGACATACATTCTCCACAGTATCAACCAAATGACACCTATGATGATACCATGCCAGATCTTGAATATTTACCTATTGGGATGTCAGAGCTTGAAGATATTCCTATTGAGGTGCAAGAAGGAGTGCATCAAGATATCACACATATATATACTCAGCAAAATGAAACTCAAAAATCAAATGCAAATTCTGGTTCACAAAAGAGGAAAGTAGGTGATCATGGTAATCTTCAAAATTCTACTCACAAAAGTGAAACATTGAAAATGAACAAAATATGTGGACCGTAACACCTTTGACAAACTGTTATATTTCTCTTTTACATTGCAAACATTGACATGTGATTTTCTTGATGCGGTGTGCTCCTTTTCTTGTTGAAAATCATGCTTGACAGGGATAAATCATTTCTACTCTTGGATTCATTAGATTGAAATGTTGAAGCTAGCAATAATCCATTTTCACTTCAGATAGGTGAGTTGTAATCTAGTATGAAGGTTGCAAACTTATCCCATTTAACCGAATCATCCTTGGATCAATTCCATTGATCCAAGGAATGTTTTAAATCTCCTTACCTGGTCTAAATGGTAAGCTGGCATTCATAGGTTGAGAGACATAGCAGACTAAACTTTTTTATGTTTACAAATTCTTTATGGTCTTGTAAAATCGTGCCTGCATCCTATTGTATGTTTTGTGCTCGAATCTTTTGGATTGATCTCTTCAGGATATTTAACAGTGTTAATTGGAACAAATCCTTCTTCATGATTATGAAGGGAATCTAAGTCCTAAACATATAGGATCTATCCTAATGGTATTCTAACCTAAGGTGATGTTAGGTATACTCTTAACCTATTACCTACTACTAAATTGGTTTGAATAATAATCTATCTTAAGTTAGCAAATTACCTAAGGTAATGTTTGTAAACCTAAGGTAATTATTTTCTAAACTAACCTAAGGTCATAACCTAAGTTATAGAAATCTATCCTAAACTAATGAAAGGGACCTAAGGGTCGTATGGAAAATTGGTGATGATTTCAAAGGCATTTATTTGATTTAATTTTCAAATTAATAGGGAGTACTGCTAGTTTTGGCAGAGACATGTAAACTTAGTGGAAGCTTACGTGGAATCATAGTTAAAATTATAAATACATGTAGAGGTTGAAATAGCATTTGCCAATTTTGGGAGGTGGTGGCAAGGAGATATAGGTAGGAGATTGGGGAGTAATGGCATTAATGAATCTCAATTTTTATGAGCAAACCGTCTTGGAAAACATGAGGGCGGATTTGTTGGAGGTTGTTTGGTCTTGCATGCTTTGTGATTTTTTCTCTGTAGGGAGCTATCTGGTTCTTTGAACCAGCAGTTTGAATTTCACTTTGTGGTTATTTTTGGTTTCCCTGGTCTATTTTCAATCCAAGGAAAGTATATGAGGCATTGGAGAAAGAGATTTTTGGTTTTTGATCTTTCTTGGAGGAGAAAAAGAGTTGGAAGCTCGGCTGGAAGTGTCCTTCAAATTGGCAGAAGCACTATCAGGCATGATAGGCTCTACCCATTAATATTTATTGCTTTCCTCAAAATGTTTCATTAAAATAACTCTGCTCTCATGAGATAAATGGTTTCATGTTTTGTCTGGTTATTTACTTTCATGATTTAAGGAATCTCTGTGATTTTTAGATATGAATTCATTACATGATAATGTTAGTCTTTGGATGTTTTTCTCCATGCAAGTTCAATGGTGACATATGGAACTTTTGAGGCTTTGTGTTTGTTTAGAACTCATATTCGGGATTGTCTGCTTGAAAAGAGTTTGAGTAAATGGTTTTTGATTTGAGTTTGAACTGTTAGTCTCTTTTGAAATCTTCTCTTTCATTCATCTTGAGTTTGGAAAAGTTGTAGTACTCTTGTCTCAGACTATACAATTTACTTGAACATGTAATGGCTTGAAAACATTTTAGGATATTCTATTTTACTCTGTTATGGGTAACCCACATCTAGTTTTTATCTGTAAGTATTGATTGTTTTGAGAGAAGGGTGTATGACCTTTTATGTAACTGTATCTTGTTGTGAGGATATAGAACCTCTGGATCGAGACTGTATTGTTTACTTACCCTTCGGTACGAATTCAAGCTTGTTTGAAAACAATTGATAATGGGTTTTTGAAGTATATAGAATTGATGTGTCCGTACTTTAACTTGTGTTAATTTTGGCTTTCACAATTACCTTCTCCGCACTTAACCTTTCTGCCTCGATCTTATGTGCTAGATGGAGATGTGAAAGTTATTTTAGATGGTATTTTTGTTACTATTCGAGTTCGTGAGTATTATAGAAACCTTGTTTAGCTTAATACTTAGTGTTGGGTTTTTGTGTTCTCTTTCAGATCCATTTGAATGGAATTTTGGTTTTTAAAAGAGGAAGGAGTTGAATACTCTTGTTGACTGTATCTTGGTTTGCCTAGATTTTATACTTCAGCTTCGAGACTACACTGTATACTTTTCTCTTCTGTATGAACTCAATCTTGTGTTTAAACACTGCTGAATAGATGAATAGAGATTTTGGCATTATTTGCGTCCTAGAGTTATATTTTTTTATGAATTGGATAAGTGTTGATATTGTTGTTCCGATAAGGTTTGAATTCTTAAGGAAAACTAGAAGTATTGTTTTCTATAAACTATGTGTTTGGTTTTGTATTCTCTTTTGGGAAATAGCGAAAGAAATTATGAGTTTGAAATGGAATTTGGAATTCAATTGATAATACAAAGGTGAATGAATTCTAGGTTCAGATCTTTTCTATTGAGTTTCCTTTAACTTTTGGGAAGTAAGTTCTATTTCTCTAACTACTTTGTAGATCAACTCTCTTCCATATTGTAGAGTGTTTATCATTCTAGGTTTGTTTGAATTCTTGAATTTGGATTTCTACCCTTTAAATATTGGATAAATTAACGTGAACTCACTCTTCATAAATGGAAAATTCCTTGTGGATTGTTTAGTTTAACTTGTTACTGTTGACTGTGGAAAGTTCATGGGAATAGTTGTATGTTCAAGAAACTTGGGGATTCTCATTATTGGTACTGGGAAAACCAAATCGTCCCCATTTGATCTTTCTTGATCTCAGCTAATTTGTATTCATTCAATTGTTGTGTCGATGTGGAAAGTGTACAGCTGAGTCTGTCATGTAGAAGGGAAAACATAATCATGTCTAGAATGATTGTTTTGATTGATTGAGTCATGCTTCATTTGGATATTGTTTTCGAAATGACTCCTCTTTGTGCACTCAATAATATTATGAATCTTCCATGGATGGATATGAGTAAGAGATAATCCTTGTGTAAGTCTTGCTTTGATTTTTGGAACATATGGTTTCAGATCTCTGAATGATATCTTCTATAATGTAGAATTTACTTAAGGCTTGCAAATAGGATGATGACTGTTTTGATTCTCTTCCTTCTTGAATTGGTTTGGGATTCTTGTTATCAGATGTTGTCTTAAATGGTGAATCCTTTTATTGGTTTCCTTGATTGATGTAGTTATGTAGGTACTCATTTATGTACTTTCTGAACCTATTATCTATTTCTTAGGTGAATGGTGAATAGTGGATAGTCCATATTAATTCTTCTTCTTATTTACTTAAGTTGTAGGATGAATCATCCTTAATATGTACTATGCTAAATTGAATTTTTTGGTACATGATTCTAGAAACTTGGTAAAACGACAATAAGGTTTTTGGTTTTGAAAGTAACTCTTTTCGTTACATAGTAAAGTTAAATTATGTATCTCAATTCAGAAAGAATTATGAAATAATTAGATGACAAGATATGTTGTTTGTATTAAATAATTAATTGATTAGGTCAATTCTTATAGGATATAATGTAGTAGTTGTTGATTAAATTATGCTCTTTTCTTAAAAGTGATTTCAGACTTATTAGTTGTACTTCTTTTATGGTTGTTATTACCTATGCTTATTGGTATGAGATATTAATTGTTTCATTAAAGCAAAGTTATTTTAATGCTTAGTGCTTATCATGCTCAGTTCAATGAACTGACCCGTGCTAGAAATTTTTGCAAATGGACTTCGTAAGTGATAAAAGAAGGCAAAAAAAATTATGATGTATTGGCTAATTTAAATTCCGGTTCTTTTGTAAAGAATTTCAATTCATTCTTGAGTTATATTCAAAAATAAAAGTTATGATCTTTTATGATCTTAATGATGATCGACATGCAGTATGCCTGAAATGCATAGTCTTGTAACATGTATATTTTATCATGATGAATTGAAAGGTTTGGATACTGACTCCAAAATGTGGTGTAAATTCTCTTGTACTTTGTATGAAGGAAATAGTAATGCTATCTTGTCGATATTCTTTATATCTGTTTGTATATCTATTATTGTTATCATTTAATAAGTTGGAATAAGGGAATAGTTTTATCTCCCTTACTAAGGTGTAACTTGCTAAGTTGCATAAGATTTCGTTCTCTATCTTAACAACTATAGTTTAATAATGAAATATGTATTGGACATATAATTAAACTATATGGGTGGTGAATGATAAAAATGGTTATGTTAACCCTAACATTTAATCATGTAGAGGAAGATTCTTCATCTCTCAAAAGAATGAAAAATAAAAGGAATGGTGGTTGTGATTGTTAATCTTTATACTTCATTTTATACGAAGTAAACACTAGCTGAACCTAGGTGAATGATACACCTTCTTTGGACAACTATGTTGCATTAAAATTAACCGTTTGATGTTTGCTGCCCTATTTTTGGGATAACTTATTGCTATGCTGAGTTAATGAACATAAATGAAAACATGAGTTAATGAAGTTCTTAATATTAAATCAGATTAATTATGGAAAAAGAACTTAATGAATGTTGGAATTAGGGTTAGGCATGGTTACTGCAATATGAATCTTAATCCAAATTTAATTATGAATTAATGACCACCAAGAGGTATGTACATCATGATGAAGCAGTTCTAACGAATGTTGGCACATGCCAAATGTATGACCATACCTTCGAGAAGACTAAAGGCTTCTCGAGGATACAGTTTTGTAGTTGACATGTGGCAACATCCTTCTGTATTTATTCATCTAGATCTACACACATCTAGACTTGAACTTAGATTCTCTCTAGATCAAGTTAGTATCATGATTAGAATAGGAAGTAGCTTTCTGTGATGTAGGGTACCTAGGCACATTCGGTCAACTTAGGTCAGTCGAGTATGCCCATGTACCCTAAGTCATCATGAGTGTCTCCCTATAACAAATTATGTCACTAACCTGGGTTAGGGTCAAACCTTGGGCAAGTGGGCTGACAGAAGTCGGTAAAGACCATTCTAGATAATAGTAGAGTGAGGTGAAGGATGTGTTTTGAATTGACGAGTATGTCATCAAGGAATAGTAACATGCACAGTATGTTGAAAATCTTTGGCCAAAGTATCGCAAGCTGCTAGTTGCGTTGTCCTATGTCACCTAGTTTAAATAAACATGATGTCAGATGAATATTGGTAACAAATATTCAGATAGATTCTTTAAATAGATCACTCAGTGCCCAGAGTAGGGTAGGAAAACCAAGTATACATAGTATACATAAAGTATTCTATACTTTAAGACAAACATGAGAGATTGGTTAGTAACCGAGTCATGAAATGCGAGATCAGTAATTTACCAAGTCATTACAGCTGCATATGGTTATCTGTTATGAGATTGATTAGCATGGAATGTGTGTTCTACATGATGTTTTATTTGGAACGGAGAACATTGTGTAAAAAAAATTCCCTTGTTTCTAAATTCTTAAAATAGGAATGTTACATGGACACTAGGGAGAACACACAAGTTTGATTGGGATTCTAAATTTCCATTTATCGAACTTGTACAGCCAACTAATTCAGAAGAGATCCCATATGAATGTATGTGTATAATATGTACGTGGAAATTGGGAAAGTGAAAAAAAATGCAACTAAAGATGGACACTATAAAAAAACACTGTGGAAAAAAATATTTGACTGTAACGGGGGAGGATGGCTAGAAAATCAAAACACACATGTGGAAAACTGAAAAAGAATGCATGCATGTTAAATACACAGTAGAGTATGAAGCAAGTAGAAAAAATGTAGACATCTCAAGGAAAAGGGAGGAACGATCACATCACAAATTGTTAAGATGAATCAATCAAATATGCATGCAAAACTCATACAGTTCTCTACTTTATTTCACATGCTTAAGAAAGGAAGGACGATTTCAACATTTTGTATCAATATAATGGAATGCAAAATGTTCCTCAGTCTCATTGGTCTAACAGTAGTGCATGGGAAATGGAAAAATTCCTTTCAATGATAGAGAAGGAAGATTTGAAAGAAAATGTAAAAAAAGAAAAGTTTATCTCTCTTTCAATTAATGAAGTGATAGCAGTCGACAACACTACATGGGTATGTATCCACATATATACTTTATAAAATCATATGAGGACACCTCATCTGCTGGGTGTTATGAAAATGTTTGAAAACTTTAATGATGAAAACCTACATAAAATAGTTGTTTCTCATTTGAACGATATTGTTGGAATGACTGATTATGAAATTTCTATGAATTTGGTATGCATTGGAAAAGATGGTGCATTAGTCACGTAGGGTCACCACACAGGGATGTGTGTTATAGTGCAAACAACAGTGGCCCCTTATATGCTAGTAATTCACTGTATGGCTCACTAAATGAATTTATCATATGAAATGGTAAGCAACTATGAAATTTTTGCTAAAGTAGAAGACCTTATAAGAGAACTTCATGCCTATATGGCAAGCAGACCAAAGCGATTTCTTGAGTTCTAAAAATTTGCAATTGGAATTATAGATGGAAAAAAAATTATGAAGGATGTTGAGACAATATGGATTTCTTTGTATGAACCTGCATGCAGAGTTCGTGAGGAGTATCCTTCGTTGGTTGATTTCATGCACAAATATCATCATGAAGTTAACAGGGCAAGGAACTTGTTGTTCCATTTAACTAATTTGGAGACATTGCTTACATTGGTTGGTATTCTTCCAATGTTGTAGGAGATAAATACACTAATGAAACATGCACAAGGGATATTAATCTATATTGTAGATTTTATACGGATGAGAAAAATGGTATGTCAAAATATTGATATCTTGTACACTTCCCAAGATAGTTTTGATACACCTGTTTTTGAGAATTGGAAAGATTTATTAGATCTTAAGAATCCCAGTAACTATTTGACATTTAATATCCATGATCACCTCTACATAAATGTTAATGGGAGGGACATACCACTACATATTTTGCAAAAACATCAAGATATTACATGATCAGAAAGAGAAGAAGTTCATGTGACACGTAGTCTCTTTGATTTTGTTACAGTTGAAAAAGAATAAAGCTTAGAAAGTTTTCATAATCCTTATCATCAGAAATCAAAGAATATTTCTCCAAAGATAAAATTCTTAAAGCAATGGGCGTGATGAATCCTAATTTTTGGAATACTAAAATTTCTCATGCAAAATTTGTAAGAAATCATTTCCATAAATCCATGGGTATAATAATGGAAAATTTCACCAAGACTTCATAGGTCAAGGTTATGGAAATCAAAGGTATACTGAATGTTGATTTATTAAAGCCTTAATAAAAAAAATGCAACAACAATGAGGAACCAATATAAAAAGTTAGATGAACCTTCTGAGAGTGGTTTTATTGCAAGGATCTGGTGAGGAATCTATCAAAGCAATGTGTTACAAGAAGACATCAGTGAATATTTCAGATTATATGAGTTATGCCAAACAATAATTTTGGTGTTTGTGGAGGAAAAAAGCGTTTGTAGTGCTTTATCTAGAAAGTTACATGAGGTGTTATGTTTCTCGCTACTCCTTGGAAACCTTTCCTTTTGACAAAGCAATTATGCATTAGAATTCCCTTTTTGATAGAAGAGGTTTAAATAATACAACTACAAGTACAATTGTTCCCAACAATGAGACTGAAATTGGTGTTTCATCACACTCTATAGAAGAGAACATCGACTTTGAAGAAGCTATTGATAACGGATTGTTTCAGCTTTAAATAGGTATCTCCTTGACCTTACTTTTATTGTTTATCACCTTATATTTTAATTTTGTTTATTTATTTAATTTCTTATTCACATATTCAAATATAATAGTTTGTAGTTAGACATAACAGTGAACACAATTAAAACTCTACATATGCAAATATTGACTGAGGAGGCTTTTTAAGCTATTTTGTTTCAGCTCTTGTTATCATTAAAGAAGTTACAGGTATATATATTTACATTTATTTAAATGTAATTTTTTTTTATACATAACTACTATTTTGGATTTGTCGAATACTAATTTCCATTTTAAAAATCTGTTGGTTACATGCATTTTTCAAATACTAATTTGCAAGGCCTTCAAAGTTCAGATCTGCATATTCTTCCACTATTATACTCTTCCAGACTTCCACTATCCAGACATGCACAAGTTATCATTTGCATTTTTCTAATCTTTCTGTTCTAAAAATCTGTTTGTTACATGCATTTGTCGAATACTAATTTGCAAGGCCTTCAGATTATAGATATGCATATTCTTCCACTATTATACTCTTCTAGAATTCCAGACTTCCACTTTCCAGACATGTATAGGTTATCATTTGCATTTTCTTTAATCTTTTTGTTTCGTCCTTAATCCGCTCAATCATTATTTCATCTTTTTTTCTTGAAAACACGGATTGGCATCCATCTAAGGAAGCTCTCACTTCTCAGGACTAAAAATGTCAAGAAACTCACCCATCTATTTACTAATCCATTTTTTTGTGTTGAGGTTTCTTGAATCGAAGTTTTTCTAGCATGCTACAAAGGATGATTTCTCGTTTTCCTTCCATATGCTTTGTCACAGGCATCTAAAAGACAAGAGGTAGCTTAAACCCTATCATATGACATTGCTTGAGTTTTTACAATTATGTTTAATTTATTTTTGTATTTGCAAAATGCTTGGATGAAGTGTTTGAACTTTGTGGGATGAATATCAAATTACATGTAAAAATGACACATTCAAATTTTACAAGTAGAGAGAGGGAAAAAAATTTGTATTAAGATGTTTCTGTCATAAAACATTCCAAATTTTCTTAAAATAATTATCCATTATCATCATCCATGACAATTCTTAAAGCTAAACATACGCCCACATATAATTCATCATCATCCATAACTATTTTAATGTCATCATCCACATCTAATGTCATCATATCATTGATTCATTGATTCTATATCATTGATTGATGTAGAGAGAAGAATATTTTTGAGAGAAGAAGATATTTATAGAACAAGTAGAGAGAAGAATATTTTACTGTATTAAGATGTCTCTATCCTAAGACATTCCAAATTTTCTTAAAACAAATATCCATTATCATCATCCATTATTGTGCTTGAAGCTAAATCTACATCCACACAATTCATCTTCATCCATATCTATTTTAATGTCATCAACCACATCTAATGTCATCATATCATTGATTCATTACAAGTAAAGAGAAGAATATTTTGAGAAGGTATAAATGTGCAGAAACCTGATACAAAGTTTGAATTTTACAAGTAGAGAGAAGAATATTTTACTGTATTAATATGTCTCTGTCCTAACACATTCTAATTTTTCATAAAAAAATAATCCATTATCATCATTCATCATCATCTATATCCATTCTAATATCATCATATCATTATAAGTAGAGAGAAGAAGATTTTGAGAAGGTTTGAAGAAAAATGTCTCTGTCGTACCACATTCAAAATTTTCTTAAAATAATTATCCATTATCATCATCTAGATTCCGTGATTGAGCTTGAAGCTAGCTGCTAAATCTACATCCACATACAATTCATCATCATACATATCTATTCTAATATCATCATCCACATCTAATGCAATCATCATTACAAGTAGAGAGAAGATTCTCAGAAAATTTAAATGTGAAGAAACCTGATACATAGTTTGAATTTTACAAGTAGAGAGAAGAAGATTTAACTTTATTAGGATGTCTCTATCATACCACATTCCAATTTTTCTTAAAACAAATAACAAACAATTATCATAACATCATCACATTCATATCAAACATAAACACCATATACAATCTATAAATTCTATATATAATATATAACAAGATATAAAAAATCCAGATTATAAAGTATTTAAAATTTTCAAACACCGTCACATTCAAGTTTCATACTTTAATATATAAAGTATTTAAAATTTTCAAATTTTCAACCCTCAATCATGAAATTTTTCAATTTCCCCAGACAAACTAGCATCTTTTGTAGCCCTTTCCCCAATGGCTTGCCCTCCTGTACTCTTTGCTTGAATAATCCCATAACTAATCAGATCTTCCACAACACTGTTTATATTATTTACAATTTTTTGTTCTTATTTTTTCACATTTCCATGGGATAACAAACTAGCATATGTAGTTGTCTTTGTTTTGAATAAAATTTCAGGGTTGAATCCATTCTCTTTAATTATCCACTTTAGTGTATTGTTTTTTTTGTTAACTAAAACAATCTTTTCTTTCGTCTTCATTACTTCCAATAAACTATTCTTCACGGTTTCCAAGTGAACTTGGAACACCTTTTCTTGACTCTTCAAATATTCATATTTCAACTGCAAAAAAATAGTGAGATCAATTAAACATATTATTAAAATAAGAAAATTCCAAATTAACAAAAAATATTGTTTCAAAGTGATAATACTTATAACCTCTCTATCTCTTTCGACATTTGCAATGGCCACCATATCCTTGTCCTTAGACCATTTTTTAAAATATGCATGGGCTTCAACACTAATATTTTCCAATTTGTTTAATGTTTTATCTAAAATATTGTATTTATAATTGTTGTTATACATGACAGTCATACCTCTTGCTTGGGTAAGTAAGGCATCCATTTTTGTAGGTTGATTTTGGACTGCAACGTATAAATTGTCCCTTTGCCATAATTTTCATAATGACTTATTATCTCATTGATTAGTAATTTTCCCCTTCTCTCCAATTCTATGAGCTAACTGATATGAGGTACAATAAAATCTTAGACATGGGATTGGAAATCATAACCAATCAAGTTCTCTAAAAGAAATGGTAGGAATTGTTCACCATCTGTATCTGAAGAAGATGATGCTGATGGAGGGGTATGGGGGCTTTCGGGTTGATCATCGGGTGCTACCTCTTTTTTCCTTCGGATGGCCTGATCCTATTTGTGATAAAATAAATCAATATTCAAATATTGAAATCGAAAGTGAAATGTAAAAAAAATTGAATAAATTATGTTGAAATATAAATATACATGTTGGCCTTCACCTTGTATCATCTCATTTGTATTGAAAAATAATGTTGGGTCATTGCTATCAATGCCCAAGTAATCTTCATCTAAAGTTATATTATTTAAAAATGATATGTTGGTTTCCCTAGGAAATCCACTGAGAGAGATGGTTGGAATTAAAAATGAGGATGCAATGGAATTCGAAACGAGAAGGTAATGTTTAGTGTCCCGCTAGGGGCCGGAGGAATTGAAATGCATTTACCAATGTTATGTTTACTTGAACCTCTAGTTGGCATTTTGAATCGTAATGGTGGAGGATGTGGCAGTGCTATTGTTTGTATAGATGGTGAAGGACTACAATGTACTAAAAAGTACAAGAAAAATCAACAAAATCATTACTAAATCATATGAAAAACTGTTAAAGTTTAAACTATGCCAAATTTACAAAATTATATGAAAAACTATTCAAAACTTGTACTAAAGCAATAAAATCATACCTTGTGGTTGAGGGGTAACCTGTTGTTGTACTTGACATGGTTGTGTTGGAGTAGCAATTGGTTGTGTTTGAGTTATGGGTGGTTGGGATTGTTGAGCAGGGTGTTGAGAATCGATAATTGGATGCAATTAAACTGAGTGAGTTGGCGAAGATGGTTGAAAATCGCGCGTATAGTCTAAAGTCCATGAAAGTGAAACAACACTCGATTGCATTTCAATTCAATATGATAAATGGTAAATAGTAAATAGAAAATGGTAATTTGTAAATAGTAAATGTTAGGGTATTACATCTCTGTTTTTTAACTAATGCACGTGCTTGGGGGTTTGACGATGAGTGAAATTCCATTTTAGATTGTGAATCTCTCGAAGCCTCAGCGTGTTGTTCACCTCTTCCTCTTGATGTAATTTTTTTCGTGGAAGGTCCTCCAAAAATATTCTTTGCATATGGTCAATATTTAATTAGATTCTAGAATTATATAATATTATTTATGCATAAAGATTCAATCGGAAGTACATAATCAAGACAATAACCATACTAAAGACTAATGTCAAAATATAAACTATATACCTCTTGTTCTTGAAATGGAATTGAAAAATTCTTCATTGTCTCATCTGTGCAAGTAGGAATTGGTTTGTCTTTTAAACTGAAAAGAGCCTCATAATAAAGGCCAAGGATATAGTTTGTGGAGTGAATAACTGGTTTTTCATAAACTGATGCATTTGTAATGTCAAATTTTATTTTATTGGATAAAAAGGTGCACCAATCAAATTCTAGCTTTCAGATCATTGCAACAATGTATGCAATAGCCTAGTTTGGTATATTAGTTTGCCAACCCTGCAAAACAATTCTGGCTTGAAAGAAAGAAATCATGGTAGCAAGAAAGTGTTGTGCAATTCCTTGTGTATCCACACCTCTTCTTGATTTATTGACATGAGCTGCCAAAATTCATTAGAATTAATATCAATTTGAATAGTATTAAATTAAAAAAATTCAAATGAAAATTGAAAACAGATTACATGTACAATCAACATGGAAACTAAAAGTAGATTCGAGGTACTTCTTATCATTTTTGACGAGGGTTGCTTTTATTGTTACTATGGTGGAATTTTTATACGGAAGGCCTGTCAACCAATGGATATCAACTAGATAGACACTGAATTGGAATATAAGACCGTCATCCATAGTAACAAGAAAATTACCGTCTTTTGTATTGTACGAGGAGAGAAGGTAATTTAGAATGTCATGATCAATCCTAAAATAGGGCATCTTAATGAGCCCATCAAAATCACATGCATCTAGAAAATCCTTGTATTATGTATTCATTTGCAAAATTTTCTGAATGTGGGGGTACATCAATTTCCTATATTGTATATTGCCCTTAGATAGGGCTTATGGGTTGACCAATGCCTCGTTAACTTGATTTTTTGTTGGATCTTGGTCTTAAGCTTGGGTTGTACTTATAGTAGCCATTGTACTTGAGCTTGTTTGGAGTAGCTTGATTGTATTTGAGCTTGACTTGAGTATCTTGATTATACTTGAGCTTGATTCCTATAGTTGTAATAGTTGGGAGAACGGAGAAAATTTGGGAGCCGGGAAGTGTAAATGTTAAATTAAGGGGTGGTAGGGTATTTATAGGATAAAATTAGGGTTTCTCTAGCCTTAGGCACACGACAACAAAAATTTTTTGACACAGGACAATAAAACTTGATGTCGTACATCAAAAAACTTTGTTGATGCATGAAAACAAGTGTTTCTGTCATGCGTCAGCAAAGTTTGTTGACACGCGACAAAACGTGTTGTTGTCACATGTCAACAAAGTTTGCTGACACGTAAAAAAAAGTTTTGTTGTCATGCATCAGAAAAGTTTGTTGACGCGCGACATCAAGACATAAACACTTGTTGTCGTGCATTAACAATTGTTGTTTTTGTGAGAAAATTAAAGTTTGTTGTCACACGACAACTAGAGTTTTTGTCGTGCGTCAACAACTATAAAACACTTGCTGATAGGTGAAAACTATGTTTCAATAATGAATAATACCTATTTTCCTGCGTCTACTTAATTTTTTTCCTCAAGGCGCTCACTCTCACTCAAATAATAGTAGGTGAAAATTTTGTTCTCAAAAATTGGAAAATTTTCCTTTACGTGAAAGTGGTTCCAAGTATATTTGTTGGGGATTTTGCACCTCCATTTTACTAGAGGCTTCTTAAAATGAACCCTGCCTTTACAATACACTATGGATGAAAACTACATATAATGACCAACAATACTTATTGACTTTAAAATGATAACATGAATTTATGATGTCAAGACATTTTGTTAATAATGACACAAGAATTGGACTCAATAATATATTATTCACCTAAACACACTACTTAAGATAAGATGATAAAATAATCAAAACAAATACACTAAATGATAAGTATATTTAATAAATAGACAATGAAAAAATACTCTTTCTAAACCAATACCAATAAGTCTTATCTAGAAAATAAAAAAATTGAACCTTCCCTAAAATATTATTAAAGAAATTGAATTTGACTCATACATTAGACTAGGTGAGCTTGAGGAACAAGATATGTCTATGAAAAAATCCAATGGGATGAGCCACAATCCACATGAGATGCCAAACATATTTAGAGGTATCAACAATCACCCAGTTAGAGGAACACATGTCTTAGCTAAGGATGCGGTGAGGAGGGATATCATATTTGAGTTGCTATAGAAGGTATGCGAGTAGATTTTAGAATATAAAATCCGATTGAAAACAACTCAATCCAAGAGTTAAATCATAAACTCCAATGCAGGTACTCATATCTCTTAATGATGATTGTATGGAATGGAACACAATTAAATAACAAATAATCATGGATTCAAAAAATCACTCGAATTTCATGCAAATTGAGATTATCAACTTTAAAATGTTTTATGCATGTCGACATGCATGATATCAATATGATAACATGTCCTCACAAGATAACCAATTATACTCTACAAATTTCCTTCACATTCAGGTTCAGGCACCAATGATCAAGAGGAAATTTAAGCTTGCACAACAATATAACTCAAATTATTCCAAACAACTGATCCCAATGTTCAATGCATAAGTATACACATGAAAATTAGATGAAATGATTCCTCTCCTTTATGTATGTTATAGACCCAAGCAATTGTGGAATTCATAATTTATATACACCTATCATCCTAGCAATGAATGATGCATCAGCTGGCGCACTCATTTAGACATTGGAGGAACAAGAAGCCAAATCAAGTGAAATAATTTGAATGTGATAAAAATAGTTTGTTACTCAATGTTATACGACCATGGAAACACACAGTCTTAGACAATGTCCTTCGTATCTTTGCACATGTAGATTTCAATCCAAACACTTACAAGTTTATTCCAACATCCCCTTAAATAATGAATGCAATGGCCCAATGCAAAACATGATGCAGATATTCTTCAAAAATAGTTGATGATCCATCATAAATCTTGGGCAAGATTTCAAACTATATCATTGCCCCTCCTACCATTCTATTTACCCATAACAAGCACAATACCAATTTTGCTTTAATACCAAATAAAGTAGTTGGAAAAAATTTACACAACAAAAATATATTATTCATATTAATGTATTTTTTATATCTTTACACAACACGAATCATGGCTATTATATAGCCAATTATATAGACAAACAACCTCTTATTATGAAGGAAGGTGTTATAAAAAATAACCTTAAATACTATTCATGGGTATAACAATACATTAATAACATAAATGGAGCACTAAACTATAAGAATATATTGTTTATAAAAATATATTTAATAATCTAACCTACTAATTATTTACCACACTATAATTTACTATTTAGTAAATACCCATGTAAATATTAATTTCCTAACACCTAGTATTAGCCTGGGTGCCAGAGTTGTGGCTAAAAAATGTAAAATGACAAAACTTGACTGGGAATGTGGATGTAAGAGACCAAGAATTACGAAATAAAATAAAACAAGATGGCCAAAAGACGAGGGTTAATTAGTACTTTCTTAACTCAAGAACCTTCTAAATAGTAGTATAATACCATGATTAAATAATATCTAAAGTCCATGATTTTGTGACTACATTTTTCCCCCACTTTATGTTGGTGTGTGGAAATCTCCGTAATATAAAGTAGATAGAGATGCGTACCTAATTTCTATGAATATTGTAGTAGAAAACATGCCAAAGGACTAGAAAATGTGTGGTATGAAAAAAAATATGATGGAGCATGGAAACTAAAGATGAAAATGCGTAAAAAGTGATGAGAGTGAACCTAGGGTGGAAACATGTGTAACTGTTGATGTATGTGATGCACCTGCATGGTTTCTATGGTGTGTGTGATATCACGAAGTGTTATTGTTGATGTTGTTGTCGTTGTTGTTACCCCCCATTTGACTTTTTTTTCTCATACGGATGGACCTACAAGGAGAAAAGGATCAAGTAATCAAATATGAATGTATGTATATGTGAAAACACAATGTAAAAGACACGTATAAAAGTATGTAAATGTAAAATGCGTAAATGAAAAAGTGTAAATGGAACATGTGCACCTAATCTATGTCAAGAAAGAGAGTGTAAAAAGAATATCCTGTACTGGGGGGTTTTTTTGGGTGATCCATCACCATAGGCTGAAGAAGTGTAGGGAGGAATTCCATTGTATACTCCAAGCTTTATATTCTTCCTTGAATGTGTGTGAAGAGATCTCTGTACGTCCTTGTTTTTTAGGCAATCTGATGCCACTAGCCAAAGAAGTATAGGGAAGAACTCCGATGTATCCTCCAACCTTTAACTACTTCCTAGAATGCTAAGGACACCATGTCTTGTAAAATTCATTGTGTACGGAGTTCATAGACTATCTTAAACCCACTCGTTGTATGTAACCCATAGTTCCAAGGGTGGAAAGTGCACTAAACTGAACCAGTGTAAATGTGTTGTTTTAGTATGTAAAACCAAAAATGATTCCCCCTCTTTGAAGGCACATGCGACATCGTTGATATGATAATGCAGCCCCAAAAGAGGACCAACCACATGAACTATACCCTAGAAATTTCTTGGTAAAAATCAAGGCATGCAAAAATAAGAGGCTATCCAAAGACAAGTGTTAGTACGAATAAACATGAATATAGAAAAAAATGTATAAGATATGCAAACAATGTAAAAGATACTAAGTAATGTAGTAATGTAAACATGAAAGAAGACATGTAATCCATATAAATTAGTATAAAAATATGGGACATCACTCACGATGTCACAAGAAAAACAAGGCCATCATGGTTTCAAAGAACAAACAAGTGTGCACACCAATCAACAGGTAATGCCCGCAAATAAGAGCAAATAATAGCGGACAATGTAACAAACAAGTATGGAAGAAAATATCCCTGCATAACAAATGTTGCACATGAAACACCTATTAGCATGTTAGAAGATAACTAGTATGTCAAAAGCATGTATAACCAAGTAATGTAAAGTGCTAAGTATGAAATAAAATAATAACACCTGTGAGAGATGAATGTGGATGCCCCCAACGACCAATGTAGGAAGGGTAGAAGGTGAGCATCCATGTTGCATGTAAGATACATGTATCTATGATCAAAACTGTAAAAATATGTGAACACACATGTGTGGATGATATAGATGAATGACATACAAGTAAGCTAACTAGCATACGTAATAAAGCGACCATGAATAAGAAAAAGTAAACAATAGTAAAAGCAACCATAATATGTAGTATGTTACGAATGAATGGAATGTGATGCAAAATGGATTGATAGGGGTCACATGACCCCTGAGTGAATGGAAATGTATGTAGTGAGGTTCATTTAGTTTTCCCCCTCGACATTCAAGAATGAACCGTAAATGAGAGCGCGTCATCAAAAAATGGTCGAATAATATGTGTTGTGTCTAGTGCATTGCGAGGAGTATGTATGTGTAAAGATGATGATATGTGACATATAGAAGAGATGTGCATGAACTTTATAGCTTAAGCGTGTATCACAAAAAAATGAACGTATGAGAGATGATTTATCCCTAAATCGTGTATCATTATAAGATGAATAATGGGGAGTAATGGTGTAGCCTAAAGCATATAACACTACAAGATGAATAGTGGAAATGATGATTTAGCATATAGCGTGTGTAACTATCCTAGAAATGTCACATAAGGAAAGGGGGAACAATAAATGTGTGATGAATTTAAGGTCCATTTGATTTTTAAACCCTCGAAAGTCGAGTATGGATTGAGGAACTAAAGTGCATCATAGGGTAGTGAGTGTAGCACGTAGATGATGATGTAGATATGTAAGGATGAAAGATGACCATGTGATAAGTAGAATGTGTAAATACATGATGTGTAGAATATAATTTAAGATATTTAGAATGTGTAAAGTGTAATGTATAGAGTGAAACATAATGTATCTAGATAGACTAGTAACATAGTATGCAGGATGAGTAGTGTTTGGAGGTAGATACGTCGATAATGATGTATGCAAACGATGAATTAGTATGACGTGTATAAAGGATATGAAATGTGCAAATGATGTAGTCTATATGCAACATGTATGATGTAAGGTGTATTGCACGAAATGTGTGGTGAAGCACAATTTGTAATGCCTATAGTGCAGTGTGTGGGGTTCATGTGTAGTAAGCCCTCAATAGTTAAGTTTGAATTGAAGCACAAGAGTGTGTCATTGGGTAGTGATTATGCGACAATATGAATGGAGATGTGTAAGTTAGTAAATTGATGCATGAGAGGGTAAAGATGATAGATGCATAAGAGTGTGATGTAGTACTATGTAAGGATGTGAATGCTTGATAATGAAATTATGAGAAATGTTCCTATAAGGATATGATGATGAGAGGGGAGTAAGTATTATGCCCCCAAAGTGTGCGTGATGAAAGAGGCTATCATTTAATGTCATATAGAAGATCATTTCTCTAAGGATCATAGTCGAATGGATAAGAATTGGTGACTTGATAAGTAATAGTATATGGTTAATCATGTAATGAGCCATTGAGGTGTAAGTCATGCATGCCCATAGCATACTCCTCATCAGTGAATGGAGGAAGTGGACAATCATGTGCATACCAATGAGTGATATTTTGTGAAAAGAAAAGAAAATAATTATTGCAGATAAAGACATGATCAAAGGGCATGGGGAAAGATATGTTTGTATGATCAAGATCAAGAGTGCCTCTGTTGTAATCAAGCCAATATTTCCCTAATGTGAGCAAAGAATATTGAGGAGTTCACAATAGATAGACCATAAGATGCAAGACATGAAATCCATAAAATAGAAATAATATGAACAAATCCATAATAACAATTAGGAGCATGTGGTGTAGGATAGAGATCCTCAAACGGGAAACCAAGGTGGGCTAAACCCTCATGTGTACATATGGTTTCATCACATGTAGGATAAAATGGAATATGTTCCCAATAGGATTCATTCATGAAGAGTGTGTAAGTGAATGGTGGACATGCTAAAGAAGGTGGTACATGTGATAGAGTGGCATCCATAGACTGGATAGGCCCCTGATAAGGAATCATAGCAGTAGGAGTAGGTGGCATAAAAGAAACTGTATCTATCACATAAATGGTAACGTAAAGTGGTGGTAAATGAGGTGGTTCTTAAATAGGTTGGGGCTTGTTTGTAATATTTATGTGTGGAATAGGAAGACTAGTATTAGGAGCCCAGTCGTAATATTGGAATGGGTAGTGGTCATGAAAAAATGTGTACTTAATACTTTTATGTAATAATTTGACACAATTATGTACAGTAGAGGAAACCAATTACATGGCATGAAGCCATGGCCTACCAAGTAGACAGTTGTAAGAATCTAGAAAATTAACAACGAAAAAGACAGTGTAGATAGTCTTGAGACCTATAGTGAGAGGTAATGTAATGTGATCAAGACATGGACAAAGATAAACATCATAAGCATGTATTGAAACACTACATAGAATAACATCATGAGAAGAGATACCCAAAGATTTAAGGAATAACTTGATGCAGCTTAGAATTCACTATTAATGACCCAAGGGTGCTGCCACATCACTCAGCCTTAACTAAGCACTCACCCGAAGCCTGCAAACAATGACTATAATAAGATTTACCATTCAAGAATTAGATTCAATCATTTTCAACACCATTATCCAACCAATATATTCCATTTCATCAAATGCTATAAAACACAAAAGCTTCTTACATTACATAAGTATCTTTATGATTCATGCGCTCAACAAGACAAACAACATAACTCTACAATAGTTCACCTTTCCAAACTACGCAAATCAATACATATTTATAGGGGTGGGGACTTCCCATTCACTACCAATGCAATTCTCAAAATAGGTCACATGCTAATAATATACATGTGCCTTTAAAAAAGGATGCACACGATGAAAGTTCTCTAACAATAGAATCCCTATAGTTAACTCTCAGTAGAAGTCCTATTATTAGCCTAAACTATGCATGACTCTCAACCAATGCTTGTTCCCAAAATAACATTGTGTGGACCATAAGTCTACTTATCCTTGTGTGCTCAACACGCTATCTCCAAAAATAGCCTTCATAGAAAAAATTGCTAAGTCCTGATCCTAGGCGCTTCAACCTTTTTGTAGCGCCACATGCTCTTTCAATGCCCTACATTTGTGTGCCCAAAACTTAGGCCATTTTTGTACATTCAACATTACTCCACACTAAAATGGATTACCACCCTGACAATGGGTAATCTCCTTGTCACTCCAAAGAATATAGGATAAATGTATGAAAGAATAAAGAATAAAGAATATGGCGAGTCATCTTATTGTGTACCCTTTTCTTTTTCTGTCACGAATGAATTCTGGATATTCACTTTTAATTTCTCCCTCAAATTCATACCAGTCCTTAAGTGTAACATTTTTCTTGTCAAGGACGTCCACAACAATGCCATTTAACTCGTCTAGAGTCATGTATTTGCCCTTACTTTTCAAAAATCTAAGGATTTTGGCCATACCTGAGACCATCCCTTCCATGACATCCATCTTCCTGGAAATGAGATTCCTAATGCTCTTGATTCGATCCATGTGTTATTTCCTCGTAGCATTCAATGTGTCACGCTTTGTTTCTACCAAGGTCACTTGTTCTATGCACCCAAGTGTTTCATATTTTTTTGCCTGTAGAACTTCATTCTCCTCTGCCTTGGTCCCTGCCTTTATTAAGTTATCAAGTGTTGTACACATGGCCAACACTGTATCTGCCTTACACATTTCATCCTTTAAGGCTTGTAAAACAACCTCATAGATAGATATCTTCCTTGCGATTGAATCCTTTGCTCAATGCTTCTTCTACAACATCCTTTAGCTTAGGGAGGCGTATTGGTTCATCCTCTAAAAGAAAATGAACCATTGTACGCAAATAATGCAGCTTCGAATTGAATTATGTGGGCACCTTTTCCTGAAAATATGGCCTTTTTTGCAAGATTTCATCTACTATCTTCTTGGCCATCTTCTTAATATTCTTTGCCTCATCCACTGAATTTTTTGCACTCCTAAGTGAGTCATTTCATCTTTTTGTCTTTATCCTTCTTATCATCTAATAACACCTATATAGTTTTCACCTTATCAATATTTTGGCGCATTACTTTTGTTGAAACTTTAAGCAATGTGTTGATCACCTATTTGTCTAAAAACCGCGTGGGTTTGTGGTCATGTTGTGTGTATGTGGCACCTTCCTCATCTTGTTTGAACTACAAGCCTCTTTACAGACATTAAAATCAGACTCATCTATGTGAGTCTGCATACGTAAGGATAACTACTTATGAGTGCATGTGTTTACCATTTATGGGTCCATCCAATCCCATCCATATAATTTCTTATTAGGTAGAGTACCCTAAAATTGGGTGGAAATAATTTTTGATGGGTCATCCATATAACCCAAATTTTGAGTGCTTGTTGCCCCTTCATCTTCATGCCCATTAGTGTGTTCACCAACTTCCTCATGAACAGAATCACCCTCTTCTTACTCTACCGCCATGCCTACATCCTGTTACATAGTGCCTCTGGAATTCTAGTTTGATTTTTATTCATCCTCTCCTTCCTTTGGTGCGGGGTGTACTAAGACTTTTGTGTCTTCACCGGTGCTTCTCTCTCCTTCACTTGAATGTTGTTCATGAACAATTAAGCTTGTGTCTATAGTCTCATAGACCACACACTCTCTAATATCCACATCCTCCTGCATTTCCACACTGGGGGTAGCCTCTGATCTACGTCCTCCCATACTTGGAGTGGCCTCCTCATTTTGTGCACTTGGCTATGGGGACTCCTCCTCGATATCTTTAAAAGGTACAAATCTCCTACGTTTTCTCATTTCTTCTTCTTCATCTTTCATAGGAGTCAAACATGGTGACCTTCATACTAGCTACAAAGTCCCTACACCAGTGTCTTTGGATGTGCACCTTTTTTATAAAACTCTCTTTGTATGCACAAGACCGGACCTGTTCATTGTTTCCTTTTTCTACAGGATGTTCTCAAGCCTGGTAGGCACTGGATATTCCTAAGTAGGGGGCATAGATGTAGCATGCCTTGAAGTCCCTAATGTCTACCCCTTCTTCAAAGGTCCCGGAAGTTCCATAGTTGTGCCCTTCACCACCTCTCCATCCTTGAAACTTGGCCTTAGGTATATATACACGTGTGCTGGTTAAATCTACCCCATGACCAAACTATTTGGTGTGATGTCCACGTTGTTAAACGCCATAGTTTCAACACGGGCCTCTTTACCTAGCCATACATATGTTTTGTGTAGAATATGTATAGTTGTGTCTATCTTGTTCGTGTCAAACTGGAGTTAGCATGTGTCATGGCATTTGTTTATGGTATCTCTAAAGTAACTTGCAGTAAACACGAATGGTAACTTACACCATAGGATATTCTCTCCATACTTCATACGAAAGTGCCCCAAACTGAAATTCTAGTAAACTGCAAATTCAGCCTCTCCGTCCAGCACCTTAGGTAACTCGCGCGGAATGTGCCACTCTCCCTCAAACGCCCTATACAATCTCTTAAACCTCTTATATAAGCATTCCTTGTATGTATTAGAAACAGTTTGATGCAGAGTATACTTGGCATATTTATTCTCTAGGGACTTATTCTCCAACGGAAACTCCTAGATGTTCTCCCTACATCCGTCGGGTACTCCAATTTCACTAAATACAATCAATAACAGGGTTGCACCCGAAGTAATCTTCTCACCTTTATCTTCTTATATGTTCACCTTGTTCACCAAGCTCGTTGCGATGTACCCAAAAATGTTGTAATATGTCTTGTTTACCATTTTGTGCGCTATATGCAACCAACACATATTTACCTCATTCCACCACTCATTGGCACCCACATTTCTCCCTGCTAAGCGCATTGCAACTCTGGTGGCTATGTCTGTAATGTTGGTTACTTTGAAGGCTCGACCTCCCTTCTTATACTGATGTAGGGTGGATGTCGCATCAATTCCCTCATTGTCTAATAGATCTCCAATGATCTCTAAGCCCGATTCGCGCAACCCTGTCACCTTCCCAATCAACTTGGTGGTGATCCTCATTCTCCTACATGCGAATTCAAAAACGTCTTCATGAACACACGGCATGATCCACTGATACAACTGATTGGGCTTCCCAAAATAGGGAAATTCCAAAATTTTCATGACCCCCACACTGTCAAGTAATTTCTTCACGGAGGTGTCCAAAACCCTAGTATCGTCCGCCAACCACTGGTTAGTCTTCCTGTAGACTTTTCCTACAATGTCCTTCAGGAATTTTTCATTGTGGTAATTAATTTTTGAAACCATACACTATGTAATATTTGTTTTTCATGGCAACACCTTGATAACTTCTTCCATATATAACATCTCCACCAACCATTCCTCTGTTAGGTCATCCACCTCCTTCTCCACAACTGGATCCCTCCATGGTTTCATCTTTCCTTTTGATCCTGTAAGTGCGAATGAAACCCTAGCTGTTATGCAAATGAAATCCAAGTCACCATTCCATCATGCACATGTAACCTGCTTGAATCCTACCTTTGTGCCTGGGTGCTCAACAATGTGCTTCGAAATGCGATAGGTTTACTCGCTCTGTGGGGTGCTCGTTGTCTCCAGCTCTTCTTCGCACTTCTCAATTTTCTTCTAAATCACAATGTAATAAATGACATTGCAAAAACCTTATTTATACCAAGTTTCACAAATACCCTTCATGAATTCCTCCACTTACCACCATACACAACATTAATTCCTATTGAGCGCATTTCACGCATCCTTATCCCATGCAACAATCTCTTGCGCCTCAAAATTTTGCACCTCAATCATAATTTTCAGGTGCGCTACTACTTATCTATCACAAATCTCCTCTACCCACACTTTCTTATGCCAAAGTAGTTTATCTAAATCCAATGTTGCAGCCTCCTTGATTTATACTAAGCACCCAATGCTATAGGCGTGGTCTTAATTTTGAGTAATTCTCCTGAAGTTTTCATTAAGTTTGAAAGCTTGTTCCTTTTATGGTCACCCGTGAGTTTATTTATTTTTTGTGCCTTCTTTATCCACCCCACACTAAAGGTATGTGTAGTCCTCTGTGCATGAAAACACTTTATATTGCAATCATCTTCCGGCGTGCAAGCACGCTTATTACACAAAACACTGAACTAAATTGACAAAACATAAAAACGAAGAAGGAAACACATTTAAGGGAAATACATTAAGGGAAACCTAATCTAGTTGGAAATAGTGCCTTATTTAAAATACCAAGAAGGATTATTTATAATGGGGATTCAGCCTACTCCCATTAAAGTAACCAGGTAACTATGTTCCATCAAGCACCTCAATGATCTAGGAAGCAATTACAGTGGCACAACTTCCGAAGACCATAACTTCTACGTCGTAGCTCCAATTGACTCCGTTCAAAGTGAAACGGAAAGCTAAAAATGTGTAGAATGTGATGAAAGGATGCTAAAATATGTTTAGCAAATTTTTACCCCCAAAATACATGTTTAAAGGACCCAAATTGTGATTTTTGTAGTGTTGTCTAAAAATAGTAAATTCTAAAAATAGTATGTTTCACAAAATTGGCGCACATGTAAGTATTAGAAGATGAAACACCTTGTCTATGACATTCCACATTCCTCTAGGTGCCCTTTCATATTTCAAAAAATAGTATAAATACATATGTAACCCGAAAAGGGAAGATAGACATCTCATGACAGAGATAATTGATGTATTTGATGTCTTCGAATAATTTATATCCCTTTTTAGAGATAGTTATTTTTCAATTCACCTGGCACAATTGTTAATCTATTTCTTAAGTCTGAAGCCCCTCGGTTTTGGATCACTCAAGTTGGAAAGTTCCTCATTCAAGTATATGAGTAATAACATACAGTCCCAACAAATGCACCTTAAGCTTTCCTAGGTGGCGCAAAAACTTTGAATCATAACTAAGTACCATTTGCCCAACCTCAAGCTTCTTGTCCTAGATGTTCCTGTCATGCCATGCCTTCTTCCTAGATTTTTATTTCTTTTGAATCCATTGTGCTATGACATGCCTCTCATCCATCTGTATCAACTTGTCAATTCTTTCCTCCAATGCTTTCTCATCAGCCAAACCTCCAACACACACAATCCACAATGAAGGTAACATGAAGTCCATAGGAATAACTGCTTCTGCACCAAACACCAATTGAAAGGGTGTTTCCTTATTCAACTATTTGTAAGTTGTTCTATATGCCCAAAACACAATGGAAACCTTATCATCCAAATCTTTTCTTCCAACATCACAATTTTTTGTCAACATTTGGCTCATTATTTTATTGAAAGCTTCAGCATTCCCATTTGCTTGGGGGTGATAGGGTGTTGTCTTGTGGGGGATTATGATGCACGTTTTAAGAACATCTTTTCAAAACTATCATATGAAATTCATCCTTCTCAACATGCTCAATGAGTTGTTGGAGGATTGATAACACCATTTTGAAGGGATCTATCACACAAAACTTTTACAGACCCGCGCGAGGCATTGGAAGCTACCCTGCATGCTAAAGTTGTTGGGAGAATTGATACTAGTTTTAGCCCCTTTCTGGAGGCTCAAATTGCTGTAATGGCCAAGTAGTTGGAGAAACTATCTGTAAACTCAGCGCATGAGGTTTATAGTGGGATTTGGTATACAGACTATGAAGTAGAATGGAATGCAAAGGATAGTTTCCCTCATAAATTGGTACACACTATGGTGGTAGACTGTGATATTTTCCATGGGGATCATGATGTAAGTAGGTTCCATCTACTACAGTGCATAATCCATAAGAATGTTTCTTGCTATTGTAATATTTGTACCTCTACGACCCATGATACCAAGGATTACAGACTGATTGATCAAATCCATGATGCTATTGATCTGGGTGTGCGCCAGAATGGCCTTACAAGTAGTCCCAAGGATGATTACCATCGTTATGAAGGGCGTGAAGATGGAGGAGAACGTGGAAGAGGTTTTTGCAGAGGATTTTGTGGTCACAATAACCGTGGTGGAGGATGAAGTGAATTCCCATGAGGAACCTTTTATAACTATGGATCTATAAAGCATTACAAAAGTGAGTGTCCCAATATGTTACAATGCTCATGGTGCAGAAAGAAACATAAGTACGAAGAGTTTCTAGAGATATATGAGCATATGAACCAACATCACTGAAAGGAAAAAGGTGTTAGGATAGTGAGCATCAAGAAGGCCGATTCACAGTGGATGCCAAGAGTGGCACATGATTCAGGGCTAGAAACTGTGTTGATGATGATGTGAGCAGAGGCCGTGTGTGCCAGGGAGATGTCAAGACAAAGGATACTATTTTTAAGAGAGTAAGTGATACATGGAAAGTATCTGGACCCCGCTCATTAGAAGGAGGTGAATCAAGAAACTATGGAAGTGATTCAAATTTTGCAAGGGGATATCCAATGTCTAAAGGAGAAATCAAAGAAGTTGGAGCAAAGGAAGAATGTCGAGACTCAAAAGGATGACCTAGATGAGGTCAAGGAAGTATGTAGGATGTTAAGGCAAGAGAATGTTATTCCCTTTCTAGGATATTGGCTGAGAGAGAAGGTACCATGTACCAGATCAAAGTGTGAGAGGTAGGTTTTGAATGCAAACCTTCCTCCTCACATCCTTGACTATGACAAGGAGATTACTTTGAATGCAGTTGTTGATGGATGGCTTCTAAGTAATATCCTCATCGACATGTGAGCAAAGTTTAATGTTCTTACCTTAGATGCCTGACATCAAATGAGAAGGCCCGCATTACAACCATCTTCGAATGTGTTGTATATGGCAAAAAAGACTAAGGCAATTCCCATTGGAATCTTGAAGGATGCAGTTATCACCATTCAAGGGGCCAAGTTCATTGGAGACTTCGAATTCTTGGTGTTCACCAAGGTAGACAACTTTCCAACATTTCTTGGGCGCCCATGGTGTTACAAGAATAACAAGAATAATGTTGACTTGTGGTTTAACAAGAAGTGCATCATCTTTGAGAACAAGGAAGAAAGGGTGATCATTCCTTTGACAGATGGGAAGTCAGCACCCTATACTAAGCCATTAGGAGGAGAATTCCTTGACAAAATATATGTGTGCTCCATCAGAGATCCTGAGATAATTCATCCCACGGAGGGAGTCATCTTGTTTGAAGATGCTCAGTCCCTGAGTGATACCACTAGCATGGCATGGGACAATTGGGTGCATGGGACTTATGAATTGATTGGGCAATAGTTGAGAGGATTTTTGACAAGGGTAACAAAGGTGCACTCATTCAAGTTCCTAGGAGGGAAGAAGTTGCTAAGTTACTCTGGAGGAGTATATCCTAAAATTTTCTTGCCGGAAATATAGGCTCAGTGGAAAAATGAGGATGAGAGAAGGAAAATGCTCAATTATAACCTACTTGGAACTGTAGCGTGATGGTGGGCTACATATCAGGAGATCCTCCTAGAATGGAATGAAGTAAGAATGGCATTCTCTGTAAGGTTCTACAGGATCAACAGGCCCATGTTCATACCAGACTACCATGGTAAAGAGACCACCTCATTTCATATCCAAACATGTGGGAAGGCCTGGATGGGAAGCGCAAAAACATTACCACCTTTGTTAAGGGTGCATAAGTTGTATTCCACCTTACAAGGTTGTATGCGCACTTGGTATATTCATTCAGAGATGCATCGTCAAACATGTAATTGGCAGGAGTTGGTAGCTGATCTCATTCAAGCTTTCGAGTATAGGAGTACAAATCCATTAGTTGATAAGACATTGCAGGAAATCAAGCACCTTATGATGGGAGATAGTGATATGGTAGAGGATAGGTTGCTGGAGTTACTGGGTGAGCCTTATTTGGAGACGCACCTCAATGAAGAAGAATTAGAGGAAGTATAACTTGAGCATGTGTGCATGGAAAAAGAAAAAGGAAAAATGGTCTATTTAGTAGATGGTGAAGAGATGGAAACTTTGGATGTTAACCTTTCGAAAGGTACGTGTGAGGTCATAGATAGAATTGATGAGTGAGCATGTGCCTACCATGAGCCCTTGAAAATAAAGAAGGTTAACATTTGGACAGAAAAATAACCTAAGGAAGTTATCATCAGGGACTATCGGTCGGAAAAAGAAGTTTCAAACTTCATTGATATATTGCATGAGTTCCAGCATTTTTTCCCTCTCGGGTACCATGAACTCAAAGGCATCCACCATTCCTTAGGGGAGATGAAGATCAAGTGGAAGGAAGGTGCACACCCAATTCAGAAGAGGCCTTATCAGATGAATCCAAATTTACACGTACGGGTCAAGGAAGAAATAGACAAGATGATAGAATCTGAGTATCATTGAGGCAGTGGAAGAATCAGAATGGATAAGCCCAATGGTTATCAGTATCAAGAAGGATGGAAGGATAAGAATCTGTGTTGACTATAGGGATCTGAATGTAGTATGTGTCATCGATCCTTTTCCAACCCCCTTTACTGAAGAAATATTAGAGGGAGTAGCCGAGCGCGAAGTCTACTCTTTCACGGATGGGTTCTCAGGGTATCACCAAGTCAGGATTACAAAGGAAGACTAGAGAAAGAAAACTTTTTCCACTGAATGGGGAAGTTTTTCCTACATGGTTATGCCTTTTGGATTGAAGAATGTGCCTGTTGTGTTCTCGTGCATCGTGGTACAAGCATTTCAGGACTTCATCCATAAATTTCTTCAAGTTTACCTGGATGACTGGACTATGTATGGATTGGTGAAAGACCATTGTGAAAATTTGAGGATTGATGTTTGAGAGATGTCGGAAATTAAGGATATCCTCAACATTAAGAAATGTGTCTTTGCTACTCCATTTGGAACCCTGTTAGGACACATTATATGCAAAGAATGATTACTAGTAGATCCCGCCAAAGTTGCAGTTATTGTGGGATTAGGGGAGCCTACTAGTCAAAGCACAGTGTGTGGATTCCTTGGGCATACAGGGTATTATAGGAAATTCATCAAGGGATATGCCAAGATCATGCCCTTGGAGGAATTTCTAAAACACAAGAGTGCCTTTCATTGGGGAGAGGTGCAAGAAGGCATTTGACACTTTGAAGGATAGGCTTGTCACGGTGCCCATACTACGTTTTCCTTCTTGGGATAAGCCTTTCCATGTGCATGTTGATGCCTCAAGGACAACTATGGGAGAAGTACTAGCACAACCTGGTGAGGGAATTGTTGATCATCCCTTGTGTTTTGCAAGTAGAAAGTTGACACCAGCAGAACAGAATTACACAACTACTGAGCGTGAAGCATTGTCTATGATCTACTCACTGCACAAGTTTAGGTAGTATCTGTTGGAAACACCATTTATATTCTACACAGACCACATGGCATTGAAATACTTAGTCAACAACCCCATTCTGCAAGGGCACATATGTCGTTGGGTCCTATTATTTCAAGAGTTTGAGTTCACAGTGGTTGTAAAACCAGGAAAAAGCAATTCAGGACCTGACCACTTATCAAGGATTAACTTAGGGGAGGACATGCAAAGCATTGAGGATACCATGCCAAGACGTACAACTATTTAGGTTGTGGGCATGTGCCCTCAAACTTGGAAGATATCGCAGTGTTCTTAAAAATAGGTGTGGCACCAGAAGGAATGAAGGCTCTGGAGAGAAAGTAGTTAGCAATACGTGCCACACCCTACATGTTGATTAGTGGAGACCTGTATAAGTTAGGTCGTGATGAGGTTCTATGCTGATGCGTATTGGAACATGAGCACATGGAAATTATGGAGGAAGCACATGGTGGGATTGTAGGAGGACACTATGTAGGAAATGCTACCGCATGGAAGATTTTATTAGCAGGGATTTGGTGGGAAACCATCTACCAGGATTGTATTGAGTTTTGTAAGGCCTGTGACCATTTCCAGTGCCTTGGAAAACCTGGAAAGAGGGATGAAATGCCCTTGCGACCAATAGCTATCACTGAACCATTTGAAAAATGGGAAATCAACTTTGTAGGACCAATTTTTCCAGCCCGCACAAAGGACTGGTTCATGGTATATCATTACTTGCACTGATTACTTAACACGTTGGGTAGAGGTAGTGCCTACAAAGGATTGCACCACAATGATAGCTGCTAGATTTTTATGGGAGAACATAATCAGCAGGTATGGTTGTCCTTTAAGTTTAACAAGTGATAGAGGTACACACTTTCTCAATGAAACGGTCAGGATTCTATTAGCATAATTTATGGTGGCCCATCACAAGACTACCCCTTATCACCCTCAAGAAAATGGAACTACTGAGGCATTTAACAAAATACTAAGTCACACGTTGACTAAGATCTGTGACGTTGGAAGACAAGATTGGGATGACAAAGTATCAGTCATTCTATGGGCATACAGGACAACCTACAAGAGGTTGAACAAGGCCACACCGTTTCAATTGGTGTTTGGTGTGGAGGCTATTTTTCCAGTTGAATTCATGTTACCATCACTGCGTATAGTGTGCGCAGGAGGGTTAGCTGATGAGCAAGCACTAGAAGAAAGGATTGATAAGTTGATGTAGTTAGATGAAAGGTGATCACTTGCTAGATGGAGTCAGAAGATAGAAAAATCAAGACAAAAGGCATGGCATGATTGTCATATCAAGAACAAGAAGTTTGAGGTTGGGCAGATGGTGTTGTTGTATGATTCCAAGTATCTGCGCCATCCTGGGAAGTTGAAATTCCATTGGTTGGGACCCTACATCATCTCGTACATTCTTGATTCAGGTGCTTCTCAGTTACAAGCGATGGATGGGATGAGATTACCAGGTCATTTCAATGGGAGTAGGCTGAAGCCCTACTATAAATAAGTCTTCTTGGTGTTTGTAATAAGGTAGTGTTTCCAATTAGCTTATAATTTCCCTTTATGTTTTTTCTTTTCTTGTGTTTCCCTTTCTCGTTGCTTGTTCCTTTCTTTTTGTTTCATTTTGTAGCCTTGTGCACTCGGTAACCACATTATTTTTCCAAGGTTGTGTATGCGCAGAGGACCACACATCTTTTTTAGTGTGGGGTGGAGTAATGCAAAGCAAAGTATAAGCCTGCAATACAAGTTAAGTGGCCCAGTAGAAGGAAGCGCGTAAGGTTGAGAAAGCATGAGGGAAATGGTGGATGATGAATTATGGTGTCAAGAAGGCTGTAACAAAGACCACATGTATAAAGGATGAAGAGCAAGAACAACATGAGGTAGGCGAGGGAAAAAATTAGGTAAAGGATAGAAAGAAGTGCCTTCGGCGTTGTAGACGTGCGTGTAAGAGTCTTCGGTCAGATTGGATTTTTGCATGCCAGAAGGTTGTAAAGGATTTTCACACAGGATGTGGTGCACGTGGGTAAGGGTGCTTAAAGTTGGCTTAGTGGAAAAATCCACATTTAATGTTAAAGTATGTTGGTAGGTGGCATAGCATTTATTGCTAGAGGGAAGCAAAAACTATAAATACAAGGTCGGGTAAGTCATTTTTCTATCTTTCTATTACAAAGTTGAAGTCGCTCTTGCGAACTAGGGCATCCAGAGAGAAATTTGTGTGAAGGAAGAAGAATCCTAAGAAATTTGAGTGTGTGACTAGAGTAGATCTGCAAACCAGAAGGAAGGAGTACATGGGCGTGAGGAAAGGTTATTTGTGGTGCACCATCTTGTGGAAGGTTTTCCTAGTTAGGGTTTGGTAGCTAGGGCATGAAGATAGAAGGGTTTATTCCAGGAGTTGAGCTTTGGAGTTGAGTTTGGAGTGTAGCAGAGTAGTAGAGTAGAGTAAGAATTTCATATTTATCCTGACAGAAAGCATGACACCCAAGAAAGAAACCATTTCACCAAAGAAAAAAAGGGAAAGGGAAAAGGAAAGAAAACCACTACTGTCACGAGCTCCAATGAAGAATGGTATGCAGAAATGCAATACCCAGATGGAGTATTGCTAGGAAAGGAATGGGTGTCACATCTAAGGACAAATGACTATGAGTGATTATAACCATCACATGAGCACAACTGAGAAGGAAATGGCATTAGAGTTGGTTCTGTCCAGCTAACAAAAGGACACCAGATGGGATGCCTATTTACAACGATGAGGTGAAGGTCAAATTGGAGAAGGCAAGGATTATTGCAACTGTATGAGTTTCCTTACTTTGGCAAGCCTGAGTGCCTTTATCAATGGTTGATGTCACGTGTGCATGAGGATCACTTTTATTTTGCAGGGTGCAAGATGTGCATAACACCACAACTGATATCCAAGTTCACAGGGCCTCATTTGTGAAGGAGATAGCATAGATGATGATCTGAGTGACAAGGAGGCTATCAAGGAGACTGTAGCTAGCGTATGACTACAAGAAGGGTCACGATACTTTGACATCACTGAGATTCCAGACCCTATTATGAGGATGGTGCATGCTTGGTGACCAAGCTCAATGATCAGGAATGATGGACACAAGTGAACAAGGCATGGCTAAATGTATGTCAGAAGATATCAGAGGGAACCATCTATAACTTGTCTACTTTCATTGTGGATGAGATCATAAGTAGCATGCAGGAGGGAGAAAATATATTATTTGGTAACGTCCTCCTCACCATTGTATTTTCAGAAATTGGAGTGCCAGATGGGCCAGAAAAATTTGTTTGGGAGTATCCAGATGAGGATCCCTCACCCGCAAAGAGATTTGAAAAATACACTTGTGAAACCATGACGGCCACTCACAAGGTGTGCCTGGAGAAGTGGTATAAATGAATGTGTGATGCATTCAGGGTAGAGTGGAGGATCCCAGAGTAGTTTCCCATGCTCGTGGATGGAGAAGTAGAATTTTTAGTGTACCAACATTTCTGCATTGGCATATTTACTTTAACAAATGGGACTAAGGGTCCATGGTGCAAGCTTCCCTTCTCCTTTACCGTGCAATACTTCCAGGAAGGGGTCAATAGGTTCAAGGAAGCCAAAAGACTAAGGTTCGACCTTAGTGAAGTGGACCAAGACCACCGTGAGCTGCGCTGAAAGCTCATGTATCCTAAAAAGTGTGTGTATGTGGAGAAGTATGTCTCCCATGAGGTTCAAATGATGAAACCAATAATGCTGCCAATCACTGGAAGGGCTGCAACAAGGATATACCTTTGAATAAGGCCAAAGTTTGAGAAAGGTGCATATCTGGAGAATGATGTCTCCATTCCAGAAGACCCCACAGGAAGAAAGAAGGTCGTGCTGAAGAAGAGAGAAAGAGAAGAGGGGCAGGAGAAGAAAGCACCAAGTGTGCAGACCACACAATCGGTGGGTGCGCCTGAAGCAGTCATGAAACCTAGCACTTACGTGTGGAGAAAGAAGTCTCCTATCAAGGCAAAGACCCCAGAAGAAGAGGTGCACAGAGCATGAAGAGCACCTCACCCATGAGGAATCACCAATGAAGACATCACCTGTCAAGGAGAAGGAAAAAGAAGAATCTCATGTACTGGAATCCCCAGTAAGGAAGAAGCAGAAGGTGACAGATGAGGTAGACTCAGAAGAGACAGAGAGTCTAGATGCCTACATTAGTGACAAGGATGATGATGATGAGCCTGAAGGAGGTGAAGACCATCCAGTCTATGATGTACATGATTCTGAGGAAGAAGGAGATGAAGAGTATAACAAAGGAAGATGAGGAGAAGAATGATGAGGAAGAAGTTGAGGCTCAAGGCAAGGGGGTGAGTGAAGAAGTAAGCACCAAGAACCAAAGAACCCCAAGCCTCACCAAGGAGGAAGTAGAGAAATCCATGGAGAGAGAAGTGGTTGGCATCATGAAGAATTTGGTGGAACATGAGTTGGAAAGGAGCGTGGATGAGATTATAAAAGAGATAGAAGAAGAGAGTGTTGGGAAGGAGTATGGCAGCATGGGTGGAGATCCCAAATTGGCAGTGAGCTTCCCAAAAGCTACGCGAATAGGTGGGAAAGGCATAGTAGTGGCACAAGGGCAGGGAATGGGATACATTGATGATCCTAGCAAGGTGCTACGTGTGTGCTTCTAGAGCACCGTACCTACAGAGAAACTCCTAGCAATGTCATCATTTGATGAAGAAGGCACATACCCATGGACAAGAAAGATGTTATCTTGGGTGTTTGAGTCCCATGTGGATGAACTAGAATTTGAAGTAAGTTAGAGAGTGCTAATGAAGGTGCCAAAGCCAAAGGGATAAATCCATTGGTGAACACTCAACAACTATCAGATGAACAGGTTTGTAACGCACTTAATAAAGTTTCAGTCGAAATTGAGGCCAGACTGTTTGGGAGAAATGATAGAGTGAAATTCTTGGAGGAGGAATTGGAGAAGAAAAAGAAGGAGCTCATGGAGAAGAGAAAAGACCTAAAACAAGAGGAGTTGATCAGCACTCAACTGAGGTGTGAGCTGAAGGAAGAAAAATATAAGGTGTGAAGTCTCCAAGAAGGTGGAGATGATTACAGATGCAATTTTCCTAAAGCACCCCAATTTAACACCACCGATCAGAAGTATGAGTCAGCCTTGCAATGTCTAGAGGATCTGACTTCACATTCTCACAATGGAGAGGTGACCACTTGCTTTGGAATCTACAGAAGAGGTGCAGGCACACCAAGAGAAAGAAAACAAGATGAAGGTTGTCAGAGATTGTGGCTTGATACACAAAAACTTCTTGCAGAAGTAAAGGCCATCGCACAAGTCACTGAAGTTGCCTATGATAACTACACAGATAGGGATAGAGTGGAAAGTATCTTGGTTGCCACCCATGAAATGGAACTCAAGGAGTTCCAAGAGAAAAATAAGGGGAATAGAGTAGAGAGAGACAAGATCCTGGATGAGGTGGAGAAGAAATCAGAAGCAATCGAGACCCTATGAGGCTCGATCAAAATCCAGTTGAAGGAACTATACCCCCAGATCACCCACAGGATGGATGCCCTTGAAGACTTGGGGAAGAAATTGGAGGGTATTGTTGACACCATGAGTGCCAAAGGAGAGGAGATGAGTTTTGAGGAAGTGAGCACCCTGGTGGGTGACCTCTGTCAGCAAGCTCAGAATGAGGTCGATGCTTGGGGGAAGTTAGAGGTAGAATTAGGGAAGGATTTCCCTCTCCTCCTCCAGCAATAAACAAGTTCCCCATTCTTTCATTCTTTCTCCCATTTCTTCATTCCCTTATTCTTTCTTTCCAACCATTGTAAGATCCCACCATTCTTTATTCTTTGAAGAGTGTTTCCAAGGATGGAGAACAGGCATAGTGTGGGGTGATGTTGGGCCCCAGAATATTGGCTAAGGATGAGAAGGCACGTGGGCATGCGGGACCTAGTTGAAGAAGGGTGCGTGGGGTTGAAGGTGCATAGGGAAGGGTTCTAGCAGGGTTTTTCAAGAACACACGGTGCATGCGCAAGGCAAGATGAGTTTTGGACTTAGCCATATTTGGCATCCCAGGAAGCACACAAGAAAAGCATGACCCTTCTAGCATGCAGAGTGGATAAGGTGCCATCCTGGTGACTGAAGGATCAAAAAGGGAATATTCCATGCATGTGATGGAAGGTTCCAGAAGAACATCATTACACATAGTGGAGAGCTCAGATCAAAGGAGGCATGCTCCATTGGAGGACCACTTGGACACTTGGCAGCTGATCTGTTACCTCAGAAAGGCATGGTGGTGAAGGCAGGAAAGCTATATATTGAGGTTCGTGGATAGCAAGAAAAATATAGAGAGACTAGAGAGAAAGAGATATAGATATACATGGAGTCATCCTGAGAGAGAGTGGAGGTACTGGAAAAGAGAAAAAGAAAGCTCTGTAGAAATACCATGGAGGATTCTATGGGTTGGGATTAGGAAAATATAGGAGTCATGGCACACTTAGAGGGATGGGTCTACATTCTTCTTTGTAATGTGATGAACATAGTGTAGTTCTGATGCATGACTTGGCTCTGCATTGTTATATGAGGGTTTGTTATGACTTCAAAGGATGTAATGTGGTTATTGAACATGTTAATATGAATATAAGGCTCTGTTCTGAATCATATATGTGTTCATGAGTATAATCCTTATGCATTTCCTTTATGTATGAACCATTTCTATATGTTGTTTGTTATTTCTCTTTTTTGGATGCATTGAAATGACAACTTATCCTAGGTTCTCAGAATGATGCATGGTTATTTTCTATTCACTTGCACTTGAATATCTGTCATAAGATGATGCATTCTCACAAGACTCACATAAAGGAGAGACTCGGCACCCGTGCATGCCTCGGGTGAGTGTCCAGCACCTGTTGGGTGATAGGCCAGCACGCATGGGATTAGACTATTGGTCTAAGGGTATAAAAATTTTTCAATGGGACCTCAGTTAACACCTATTACATATACCAAATGTTACATCAACCCTTCAATTTTAGAAACTATTGTACTTCATGGTTTGGTTGTTTTTGATGACTACTCCCCATCTGACACCCTCTATCAAAAGCAAATTTTTGGGCCCTCCAAAAAGTCTAACCTCTGTAACAACAATTTCATAGGTCCTACAGATGGGGGAACACTGAGAAAAAATGAATGGGCCATAGTTACAGCATAAATCACAAATATCAACATGGAAAACTTTTATTACATGGCATGTCCTCTTCAAAAAAGTGACAAACAATGCAGGAAAAAAGTGTGAGAGCATGGCAATGGTTCATGGTTATGTTCGACTTGCAACATAGAACTTCATAACTATAATTATATATATGCACTCAGGACCGATCCAAAGGACCCAACAAGGGAACTTCAATCAGTTGTCACTTTTGATGAGACATCTGGAGTCAATCATGGATGTTAAAACTAGCAACCTCCACTTATTGTCTATAGGTGAAGATGCAACTATTGAAATTACAAACAATGTCATCAACAACCAATACCACTTCACACTTTCCCTGAAAAGGAGACATACCGTGGAATCAACATATTGAAATGTGTCATCCTCAATTCAAAGAAAGTGTATAACAATGCATCTCCTCTGTAACCTTCTTTATGTAAAGTTTTCTAACCGCACCCATCCCTTAAAACTTTACACCCTCCCCCATTCCTTTCTATACTTTGAACTATTAATGCTATGCTAGTTATTTTCATATCTATCTTTCCTTCACCCTCTTCCACGATCATCCATTAGCACTTCTGAAAATGTTTCCCTCTTTTCCCCTGCTTCAAAATAAATTATTGTATTTCCTTTTATGCTAACATATTATTGTCTGCTACTACTATGTGGATTGAAAGTACTATTAAGAAAATAAATGAATATTACTTGCACTTTTTTTTATGTACATATTTGCATCCTTATAGACTATGTGAATGTATTGTATTTTTCCATATAACTAATATTATTTTCCTTCATCAACTATATATGTACGAATTTGTAACAAATTTGAAATGTAGAGATACAACCTTAAATATTAATGCTTTCATCTATATTCCTACACTTACAAAATCAATCACACCCCTTATCAACATCAACTACGAAAGTATGCAGATATATATATATATTATATATATATATATATATATATATATATATATATATATTTATATAAAATAAAGTATGTATATATATGTGTACATGTGATTGCTACTAATATATATACAATGTATGTATATATAATATGTATGTATGTATGTATACATAAATACATACATGTATATACAAAATAAAATAATTAAAGAAATTATATTTAAACTAATAATATATATATATATTTCAAAATAATAAATAAAATATTAATTAAAATTTTTACGTCAACTTTTGTTAAAAATAAATAATTCTAAACAAAATTTAAAAATAGATAACTCTAAAAATAACTAAAAGATATGTAAATTATATTTGGAAAGGTAAAAGACTCTAAAAACAAGGCCATGATATGGCAAAACATGTCAAAGATGATGTTGTGTGGTATGCGAGAATAATAATTAAAATAATGTTGAAGCGTAGTATTATTTATCAATTTAAAATTTAATTTTTGTTTGATAGCAAAGCCTATAAAACGTAATTTTTAGCTACATATTTTTTGGCAAGTGTTGTAGTAGATATGTATGCAAAATGTGGAAGCATACACAAGGCACGTTAAATAGTTGACAAAAAAACTCCAAAAAATATGTCGCATAAATCACTAAGCTCCAATACAGGTTAGCCATATATTGTGTATTAAATTGGTAATTTTGTTGGTAGCCCTTAAATAATTTAGAAAACAATTATTTAGAATCATACATCACATGGTCTATACTCTCATTACAAATCTCCAGTTAAATCTACGCACAGACCTCACGTGTGAAATTTAATATTTAGTGCACACAAAAACCACTTCAGATGTTAAAACTCTTTATGACCCTTTTGGAAGCAATAAACAGGAATGCCAAGACTTCAAGACATAGTTTCAAACTCAATTCAAGGAGATCAAACAAAAATCTATTAAAAAGAAGAAATCAAAATGCACAATCTAAACCACCATAAGCCCTAAACTAACAAAATTGCTAACATAAATCTTTAACTATATTAATGAGAACATAAACATTAAAATAAAAAAATAGCAGGGAGTGACAATACACATAAGAGTAAATTTGGCTATTAATAAAGAAAGAAAATTTGAAGGAAAATGGGATCAACTAAAATATAAATAAATTACACGCAGGAAAATTATAAATTCATGATATGATCTTCAAGTTAAAAGGCATTCATGTACTGGTAATCATAAACAGGTAAAAAGTAACAACTTACATTCTAATGCTTTGTTGGATACAATCAAAGACAATGGCCCAAAATGAATGTAAAAGATGACATTGTAATGACCTAAATATTCAAATTCACACCCTTTTGGTTGCGTACCTGACTATATGCATTGTCTTGTCACTTACCAATGCGAACTTCACTTAAAATTAGAGCATTATGGACTCCAAATATTCAAGAATCTAATTAACTTTACAATGTATCCAAAATAGTCGTGTGTGGATCTTAGAATATGCTCTTGCGGAGAGCGTTTCGGTTCAAACTTAACTGTAAATTAACATCTAAAAGTATTTTGATAACCATGAAAATTATATAAATTCAGAGATAAAACATTAAACACTGCGGATTCCATTTTACCATAGCTTTCCTTGTTATTTCCTAGAGCAGATTTTGTAAGATCCCATGACTTTCACACAACCATCATGTACTAGAAACATAGGAAAATGTTTAGCCAAGATTCAATTTATGGTCCATTTCATAACACCATAAATGAAATACCAACTCCCGAGTCATCACTATGCACATCAGTGCACAAGTAATTTGTTTTAAAATATGCATAGTAAATGAAAAAAAGTTGGATATTCATTGAATACTTATGCAAGTTAATGTTGGTTGTAGACTCCCTGTCACAACAGTCTTGATCAGTGTTGCAATTATCAAAAGAGGAAACACCATCCATGATTATTTCCATAGGAAAGGTCGTGATAAAAAAGCAGAGCTATTAGAATTTTTATTTTAAAAACATGAAAGTTATAGAGCCATTAGATTTTTTTGATTGGAACATATTGGAGTCGCCTCTGCAAAATATTAAACCACAAATCAGAAAAAAATCAATACAAGCATGTTGTTGGCCGATCAGTAGCATATAAAAAAAGCTACCAATAATTCACTTTCTGTGATATGACCTTCTGTGAACAACTCATTTTGATATAAAGAGGGATAGAAGTTGGTGACTGCCTCCCTTCCATTGCATTTTACCAGTAGCTTTATCGTAGGCCCTAAAACAAGTAACCAATTTACATTTCAAATAAAATTAACATTTGAAGATTGTAAATTTCATGTTGTAGCTTCCACTTCCCTATCGAATAAACCCAAGTAAATATACATGAATCTTACAATAAAAATTACTATACGCACCCAAAATTGTAGGGTAGAACAACGTAACACGTACCCCAATGATGATACAAGTCTCCTCGCAAGGTGTTCGGGATCCGGAAAAGCTCCCCAAGTGTGCGTTAACATCCCGCATGCCCCGCTTAGCCCCCGCGTGCTTTGTTTTTCTCTTTTTCCCTCTTTTCTTGGCCTTTTTCTCTTCAGTTACGAAACCGCCGCCCTGCCTGGGCGGCGGTCTCGTGACCACCGCCCTAAGCAGGGCGGCGGTCCTGTAACCGCCGCCCTGCTCAGGGCGGCGGTCCTTTACGCATTTTCCAGAATGCTCTTTTAACATGACTCACATAAATTTCAACGTTTACCAGCTTTTTTTCACCGCCATAAGCTTGCATTAATGATTCTGGTTCCCTGGAATAGTGTTTTGCCATTGTTTATAGTTTAAGAGTTCTATTTGGTTTTTACCTTGGGTAAATGCAAATGCTATAAATAGTTGGCTTGTGCTCAAGCAAATGGCCCCTCAAATTTGCCTCTGAATTTCTCATTGCAATAGATTAGTCTTTCATTTTATTTAGAATTCTTAGTTTCTTTCATTGCATGCCTAGTTAGTGTTGTTTTGCTGTTAGGAAGCCACATATCCATCTTGTGCAAATGCTGTTGATATTTCATCCAATCCATTGGAGTAAAATAGTTTGTTTTCAATAGGAAGCCATTAAAGTTGCAGGTTTTGTTCTTCAAACAGGATAGTTTCAGGTTCTGGACGTTTTATGTTGCATGACTCACAATAAATCCCACTAGGAATTGCATAAGCCAAGCTCTGTACTCTTGCGCTATCTCTCTCCTACTCGCATTGTATTCAGTCTGTATCCTAAGCTGCCTTTGTCCCAATATCTACTTCTGTTGATGCTAGCATTACACGCTTTTCTGGATCCAAGTGAACACGAAGGAACGAGGAGATCACACTGAGGGGACATAGCCACACACACCATCGGATTTGCCACTGTTCTGCAGAATCCAGGTTCTAGCTTTCAAAGTTCTAATTAGAAACATATCAAATAGAGTAGCCAATCACTTTATTTCAGTCAATTTTACTTTCGATATTGCCAGGGAAGCTGTGGGGATTGATAGTTTCTGAGAAACTATGATTCATTTCTCACTTCTGAGGTAGGATCGAGAGTCTTGCAAATAGACTAGATCAATTGTTTCATTATTTAGAATAGGTTCACAGTTGCACAGACAAATAGCTATACTCGGTTATCTTGTTTGTTTTAATTTGTTATTCTAAACTGTCAATTCTAGATATATTAGATAGTTGTTCTTTAAATTCTGTTTAGTAGATAGATATATCAGATTTAGGAATATACATAGACATATCTTTCACAATTAGTTTATTCTGTCATTAGTTAGATTTATATAACTTTCTTTTGTATGACAATCACGGGACCTAGAGAGCCCAGGGAATACGTATTCGAGCCAATCATGCCCCAACCCAATCTCATCACAGCCATAACTGATATAGATCAGAATCTCAGGATCCAAGTCTTCCAAACAATGGTAAACTTACAACAAATCAGTTTCCAACTGCACGGGTTAAACATAGAAGATGACCAAGCACACACATTTTGGTCAAATCAACCAAACTACAGATTACCCTAGATTCATATCCACATGACTGTAGAAGGGTTTGAAAGAGAGCAGACCTTTGGTTGTGATCCTTTGGTCCCACAGCCAGATGCAGGAGATACTCTCACAGATATAGATACCAGCTTGAGAATTCAGGTTGCACAAACACCTGTAAGATATTCTGAGAAGATCGCACAATTATTAATTCTGAATATAGAAGCTGAAAAGGCATATGACTATTGGATACTAGGGATTAGGGATTGATTCGCACATGACCATAGCAGGACCACAACAAATACGAATCTACGGTTGTGACCCACAAATCCCACAGCCCAACGAGCCCATAGGTGAATCAGACATAGATGCTGGCCTACGTACACTAGTATTCAGATCTACTCCACTTCCACCTATCATCATCGAACAGTTATCCTTCCTAGACATAGCAGCTAACAAAGCTAAAGAATTCTGGACTAGGCCAGAGAATCACCCATAGAGTCAGATATATTTACCATCCACCCTATGACCTTATCTGGAAATACACGAAACTATCCCAGGTCATTTTCCACGTATTCCACAACCCATAGACCGAATCATGCCAGAGCTCGATATTGATTGGAGCCTTCGAGCAGTCATCCTTGCTGATCGATCTATCACACCAGTTCAGGTTAGAAGGGCCTTCTTTGCCTTAGATTCACAATTTCCACTAGTGCGTGTCGAAGACATCAGATTGCCTAACTAGTTTGTCTGCATCCCACGCATATTCAATCCCCACCGGCTGTCTCGGCACGACCTCGGGAGGTCAGGTGTGAGGAAGAGTTGCTTGTAGATTCCCACGCTCGCTTGTCACTTTTCCATCGTACAAAATTGGTGAACCCGACGTGAACTTTCTACTCTCTGGTCTGGAGTCAGATTTCTACTGGTTCTTTCAAATTAAAAACAACTCTTTCATCTTTACTACCTCATTAGCTTTCACCATCACCTTCGCTCCTTCCCATTATTCTGTGGGTATTCATATACCCCCCGAATATGTCGGGATTCGATGCATATGGTAGGCCTCTCTTAGGTCTTGAGGCATACTACGCTCAACTGAATGGACAATCATCACCCTCGCTCTCGGTATGGGGTGACAACTATTCAGATAACCAATTATCAACACAAACTCCATCTCCAAGGATCAGATATAACTCATCTTTCCAAATAGAAGAGTTGGATCAGTTCACTCAAACACAACAAACAGAGCCTTCAGGCTCGAACAATATGATGCTCACAGGAGAGTCTAGTTCATCTCCTCAGGTACTACTTAGACCACAAATTAGTAGACAATCAGACTCATACCTGGGTTTAGATGATGAACATTCGGTACGTTATACCAGGAATGAACAATGTTCTCGAAGTATGTACCCACCTATAGGAGGTTTACAAACACAACCCGAGGTCTCTTTTCAAGGAAATACCTCCATGCCACTACATATAGGAAATGCCCTCGGGGAAACTTGGCAGGGCAGCGATCAATTCATAGCAGGATATCACATGCCTATACAACACCATGATATACAACAGACGCCGCTAAGGCAAAACACCGTGACTTCACCAAATGAAGTCATTTCAACATTAGTAGAAAAAGTGAGAGGGTTAGAACTTGCCCAGGAAAATCACCATTCTCAACTCATGCAGGCAGGAAATTCCAAACCTAGCCAAATAGACCTCCTCACAGGAATAGGTACGTTAGGCATGACCCCTCAGTATTCACAACAAACGCCGATTAGAACCACCATTTCTAACACCATTCCAATACCTCCCGGTCTAGTACAAAATAATCCATTCTTGGACAATACCCCTTCATACTTAAACATGTACTCCAAATCACCACAAGGGGATATGTTCTCCTCTCCCGGTATTTTTACTCAACCACAGGGGTTCCCTTATGCTCCTACCAATGCATATGCAATGCCATATCAACAACCCATTCCACCTCCACTCCCTCAACAGGCACCATCAATGGTCGAAACCTATGCGATAGGGACATATTCAGAATACTTGAAAGAGCCCTTAGATTTCACCATACGAAGCATCATGCTTCCAAGACCTCTTCCCGATTTTCCCAAATACAAAGGTGAGGGAGATCCGAATGCACATATCAAAGCTTACGCTACAGCCATCCGAGAACTACTCCCATGGGATGGGGTTGTTGCTAAAATATTCCCCAAAACTTTGGAGGGCATCGCTCTCGATTGGTATTATAGAATACCTGAGGCTTCCATCCATTCGTTCAAGCAACTCGTGTCAGAGTTCATCAAGGCCTTTGACATGAACAAACTATTAAGGACAGGAATCAGGGAATTCTTGCACATTAAGCAAGAACACAATGAATCTGTCGCCCATTTCATCCAGAGGTGGCGCACAGTTCTCTATTCTTCGGCAAGTGCTCCAAACATGGATCAGATGGAACTATGTGATCTATTCCTTCATTCTCTCAGCAGAGAGGTGAAGGAAGAAGTCCAGAAGTTCCCACTAAGAACTTACGATGAAGTACTTGAGAGTGCTCTCCGAATAGATCAAGTGGCAATTGATAGTGGTCGCAAGACATATGGAGCAAACGGGAGGTTAATCACCTCCAACCAAAACACTACAACTTATCCTACTATCACGAATGTCAATCAAGGACCTAAAATTCTTAACAAAAATCGTGGAGTGACAACGGATGGAGTAACTGATCAGGCTAGAAAGACAAATGTTGTGAATACTCCACCACAAATAAACAATCAACGAAACAATAACTTTACTCCAACAATCAATACAGTGGATTTTAATCATCCACAACAACAACAACAACAACAACGGTGAAGCCCTACACGGGATCCAAATCAAAATTCAACTAGGTATCAAAACCAGAATTCAAACCAAAAACAACAACAAATGCAAAACTTTAATAGGCAACGGTTTGATCAAAGTTTTAGGCCACAATATACACCAAGCCAACAAACTAGGAATTACAATCCTAACTCCTATTGTGGTTTCCACAAAATTCGGGGCCATGACACTAGAACATGCCGTGACTACAATAAATTCATGCAACGTTTGCCAGATGAACAAAGACAACTTTTCATAGATATGTTCTTGGCAGATCCTACGTCACCAGCACCGAATACTTTTACAGGGGCAGTTTCCCCTCAAAATGCACCCCTCAAGATCTTCAATGATCCGCTCCCAAATCACAACAATAACAAGTTAAATCCAAGTGGGACAAACAAGGGTGTAATTGCAGGAAACAATGATCATGAAGCTTCAACTTTGCTAAATCCATTAGTTGCGCCACAACTAGGAAGTCAACCACGACCTAAGATAGTCGGATTAGTGGAGTTAGATGCCGAACTACCCATAGAAGCTGTAACAAGGACACGAGAGTATTCCTCTCAGCCAAGTCCAAGCTACCCACTAGAAACAGACAATATCCAACAAGTATTAATAAAACCCGTGGGTGCTTATGATTTAATTAATGATCTAACAAAAACCTTCTCACACATCTCCTTTTTGGATTTATTAAAGAACTCCCCTGCTCACAGGGCTGCTCTTTTAGAAGCATTGGGTTTAGGTCATCTAATTAGCATCACTCCACCTCCCGAAACACAGGTAAACCATATAGACTTTGATATCCATCCTCCGGGGCAGCCGGATAGGGATGTCGAATTCATATTCGAAATAAACAAAATGCCAACAGATGCTGAGATTGCACGCCGAGGTGATCCGGCCTTACACTTGCAAGTGTGGGTTTATAACAATTATGTGAAACGCGCGATGGTTGACGATGGGGCAGCAGTTAACATAGTCCCTTTTTCTTTCCTTCAAAAGCTAGGGTACGGAGAAACGAATTGTTCCACAACCCGAAATACGCTAAGAGGCTATGACAGCCTTAAAGCCACTTCAATTGGAACTATAATACTACCAGTCACCTTAGGACCCAAAACAATCCTGACTGAGTTTTATATTATAGATCGGGAAACTAACTATAATATGATCCTCGGCCGACCATGGATACACCGTATGAAGGCAATCCCTTCTACGCTATTTCAAGAAGTAAGATTCTTGCATTTAGGAAAGGTGTTCATAGCCAAAGGTGATCCAAAACCATTCGATGTACACCTGGCTGACCTAAAGAAAAGACCAGGCATGCACTCGGAGTTTGAACTCCCAACGAACCAACTTAATAAACCTACCGACACGTGAAACCAGAAGAAAAGTTGGTACCTACGACAGATCTTGAAACTATGAGCCTAGCCAAGGCAACCCCAGCCCCCAAAGATGAGGCTAACACTATAGAAACAGTATCATTAGGAACTACTGCAAAAATTGTTGAATTACTAGAACAGGATCTACCAATGTTCCTACCATTTGATTCTGTAGGCATGGGGTGCACCCTAGGTGTCGGTTCTCTCCCAGCGGTAGATCTCTGCATGGTAGAGGTAGAAGATGTTAACACAACAAATATCCCAGTGCCCATATTCCCAGCTAAGTATTGGACTCTCCATTTCGATGGAGCTAAATGTCGTTACGGAGCTGGGGCTGGAGTAATCCTTACTTCTCCCGAAGGAAAATTCCTACCATTTTCCTTCAAACTAAATTTCGAATGCACAAACAATGGTGCTGAGTATGAAGCCCTCCTCCTTGGCCTCATTGTAGCTAAGAGAATCGGTGTTGATAACATCAGAGTGTTAGGAGACTCGCAATTGGTAGCAAACCAAGTTGCTGAGATATATGAAACCAAAGCCGAGCACTTACAACTCTACAAAACAGCTGTACTAAATTTAAGCAAAGAGTTTGACTTCATATCAATCGAAGCAATCCCGCGAGAACAAAATCTTCTCGCCGATTCAATAGCAACCTCAGCATCACGCTTTACTCCAAACAGTAAGTTAGAGGATACCCATTTCATGGTATCCCTTCGTGATGAACCATTGATAAAAACAATGTCAAATCCTCTTTTAAATAGAAATGAAAACAAATCTACTATCCTAGACCACATCGATAGTGATACAACCACTCTTGATTTCTTAAACACCTATGCGGCATTACATCTCACCCATCACGTGGTAGATTTATCTTTAATCCCTCATTCATCTTCTTACTTCGGGAATCCCATGACAGAGCTTCCCCCACAAAAGGAACTTAGCATATACGCAGTTGAGAATGGAGATGATCTGGAACTACCTCCAGCCCCGCCTGAGTTTGAAGAAGGTAACACTTCTTTAATCGAAGAAACAATTGATATTAACATCGGAACGGAAGATGAACCAAGGATATTGAAGTTAGGATCCTCGCTAACTCCATTAGAAGTAGAAATACACACTCGGATCCTCAAGGAACATCAGAAGGCATTTGCATTTAATTATAAAGAAATGACAGGAGTTGCACCCCACATTGCGGTACACAACCTCGTCACTAAATCAGATGCAAAACCAATTAAGCAAAAATTGAGACCAATGAAACCCAAGGTAGCTCTCATGGTAAAAGAGGAGGTAATAAAGCTCCTCCAAGTAGGATTCATCAAACCAGTCGATTACTCTCAGTGGGTATCTAATATCATTCCGGTTCTCAAAAAGAATGGAAAGATACGCATCTGCATAGACTTTCGAGACATTAACAAAGCATGTCCTAAAGACGACTTCCCATTACCATCCATAGATGTCATTGTTGATGCAACAACTGGATTTGAGCTTTTGTCTCTCATGGATGGATTCTCAGGATACAATCAAATCAGAATATCTGAACAAGATCAAGCTAAAACCACATTTATAACTCCTTGGGGAACCTATTGCTATGTTGTTATGCCATTCGGACTCAAGAACGCTGGCGCTACATACCAGCGGGCTATGACGTATATATTTCATGATCTTATTCATAAAATTGTGGAATCCTACGTAGATGACTTGTTGGCCAAGGCCAAGAAGCGTTGTGACCATCCGGAAGTGCTTCGCGTCATTCTTTCACGTCTGATAGAATACGGAGTCACGCTAAATCCAGAAAAATGTGTCTTTGGTGTGACAGGAGGGAAGCTCCTAGGTTACATTATATCATCACGCGGGATCGATGTTGACCCAACCAAAATTAAGGTTGTTCTCGAAATGGTCCCACCTTCGGATGAATCTGGAATCAGATCATTTCTCAGAAAACTTGGTGCAATCCGGAGATTCATCCTGGACTTAAGTTTCGCCATTCATCCAATCAACAATCTACTCAAGAAAGATTATAGCATTGATTGGACCGAAGACTGCAATGAAGCTTTCAACGTAGTTAAGTGTTTCTTGTTATCACCACCTACGCTAATGCCACCTAAGCCAGATCACCCGTTAATTTTATATTCGCGAGCCACCAATGTCTCGCTAGCCTGTATGCTGGCTCAAGAAGATGATGACAATAGAGAACGTGTGATCTATTTCATTAGCCAGACATTGCTCGACTATGAAACATGCTACACACAAGTGGAACGAGAATGCCTCGCCATAGTCTTTGCAACAAACGCTTAAGACATTACATGTTAAATCAAGAAACAAAGGTCATTGTAAAAATAGACCATTTACGAACTTTCCTCACGCAAGGGTCCTTGTCTAAAAAGGCTGGGCGCTTTATAACCTTAATGGGTGAATTTGAATTAACATTCGTAAATCAGAAGTCGGTTAAAGGAAAAATCATCACGGATTGGTTAGCTGATAATCCATTAGATGGAGGCGATCTAGTAGATCTGGACTTTCCAGATGAGTGCGTATACTACGTCGAAACCCGACCTTCTATCTCTGAGTGTCCTTGGTACACTGATATCATTAATTATATCATGGACCGTACATATCCAGAAGGTGCTACACCACAACGAAGAAGGTGGTTACGCATTATCGTAGCTAAATACGTCATCATAGAACAAGTGCTCTATCGAAAAGCATTCGATGGAATGCTTCTAAGATGTGTCGACACAGAAGAATCCAAGAAGATTCTCCACGAATCTCACAGTGGAATGTGTGGAGGTCACTTCGGTGGCCATGCCACCACTCGTAAAATACATCGAATGGGCTATTTCTGGCCTACTCTAGAGCACGACGCAGTAGAGTTTGTACGAAGGTGTCATAAATGCCAAGAATTCTCTCATGAGATTCACATGCCGGCACAAGCTCTACAACCAATCGCTACTCCATGGCCCTTTTCTACGTGGGGCCTAGATTTAATAGGGAAATTCTCTCCCTCATCTACAGATGGCCATAATTTTATAATCACGGCCACCGAATATTTTACCAAGTGGGTAGAGGCTATGCCTCTTACTATTGTACCAGGTTCTGTAATCGCCAAGTTCATTTTGAACCAAATCATTTGCAGGTACGGTGTCCCGCAAGTCATTATCTCAGATAATGGGACTTCTTTTAAGAATGATGAAGTTCATGAATTATGCAATAAATTTAAAATAAGCCATCATACAGCCTCCTTGTATTACCCTCAAGCCAATGGACAGGCTGAGGCGACAAACAAAACATTAAAAGCCATTCTCCTTAAAACGGTGAAAGAAAACAAATGAGATTGGCATTTGAAGTTATATCCGGCCTTATGGGCCCACCGAACCTCAATAAGAACACCAACAGGAGTGACTCCTTTCTCGCTAGTATTCGGGGCAGAAGCAGTTCTCCCGCTTGAGGTTGAAATACCCAGTCTCTGCATTTCATTACAAGGGATTCTAGATGAAGACGCTTATAGAGAAGCACGTCTCTCCCAACTAGAAAGCCTAGATGAAGCTAGGTTAGATGCTGAACAGCGGCACAGAGTCTATGCTGACCGGATGTGTCGGCAGTATAACAAGAAGGTCTATGAATGTGACATATATGAAGGTGATCTAGTTCTAAGGCTAGACAGCCAGATCGACAAAAAGACCGGCGAAGGAAGGAAGTTCCGGCCCAAATGGTTGGGCCCATACCGAGTCATGAAGGACTATGGAAATGGTGCATACCTCTTATGTACGCTAGAAGGTGAGGAATTTGGTGAAACAGTCAATTCCCTACACCTCAAACGATTCTACGCGTAAGTAACTAGCACTACTTTATAATTATATCTACATTGCATCTTCATATAGATTAGGATCATTTTGTCCGCTTGTTTCGTACAAAAATTGTGATCAAGGAATTTGTTCTCAAAGCAATTCATTACAAACTTCTGATGGTATTGGCATAAATGCTCTAATCATACTTCTCCATTTCCATGATATTGTCAATTATTTCAGAATCATCTCATCAAATAAAGCTAGATATGACAAAGTCTTAACGGTAACCATACCAAGGTCTGCATGCTTGTTCTCACTTTTGGTTTCTTCTTAGGATAGGTGTCTTGCCTATGGTCTGTTCTAGAAGCTTCATGGTGTCACATCTATCCCGTATGTATATCTCTTTGGAAATAAGAACACACTGACATTTTGCTCAAGTAAACAAGTCAAATATAGATCAAATGGAAAATTTTAAATTTACACATTTCCTTGCCCCACCAACCTTTGGTGATGAGCTTGCATCTCTTACTAGTGACGTAGGGTTGGGAAAGGATGGAAATGCCCTTACTTGCCTACGCCTTGCCTATGGTGATAAACCCACACTTCTTACTAGTAGCATGGGGCAAGGTGTAGGGGGTCCTCTTGACAAACAAACGTAAAAGGTCATAGACAAACAATTCAAATCTTGAAGTCTTGAGTCAAAAACAAATGAATCAGATGTCCAAAATTCCAAGAGAATTTAAAATCCTAAAAACCCAGATTTTGTCTACCATGTGGCCATCTACGGATCTAAGTCTAGATAAACCGCAAAGCAAGTTGCATCCCAAAACTATGAAGTCACTCAAGTGGAGTAGGCTTGTGGCATCCTAATTTGGTTCCGCCAAAAGCTTTGTCTATCTTTCATCAATATCATTTCAACACATTTCATAACTTGTGCCCTTTCTAACTCTCGGTGATGAGCCCTCACATCTTACTAGTTGCGTGGAGTTAGGAGTAGGGGCAGGTTTATCTACTCATCATATCAGCTTGTCTTCACCACTTTGCCAAAACAAATATGAAGTATCCAAAATTGCTTACAGAAACTAAGATTCAAAATCACATTGTATCTACATTATCATATATCAGCATCATGAAATACAAAAAGAAAGTAAACATTTGTATCATTTGTTCTCCATTGCATACATTCTAAAGAGCATACATGCATAACATCATAATTTACATGAGGAAACTGGAAAAGAAACAAAGCCATGAATGCCAAAAGTTTGATCCAAAAATATATATATATATATATATATATATCAAAATTTCTGTACAATGCCATCATGCGCTAAGCATGGTCAAAACGCTCAAAGAGCCCGGGATATACAAAAGAATATATCATACAAAATCTAGGAGAGCCAAGTGGCTTCTCAACCCCTATGAGACCCCTCTGAAGGTGCACGCCGGCGCCTAGGACTCTGGCTACGCCGGTGCTCTGAGTGCACGGAGGGCTCAGGATCCCAAGGGGCAGCCATAGTCTCGCCATGAGAATGACTCCTCATCAGGCGCTCGGCTGTCCTATACCCCGCTAGCTCCGTGCGGAGAGTCGATACCATCCTGGCCACATGCCAGACTGGGGCAAAGACGTCAGTGTGTCTACCAGCTATTGAGGGCTCCCCAGCGTCCACAGACAACTCTACGTGGGTCCTCTCCATGGGGATCATCAGGGTATCTGTGCATACCCTACGAACCAGGTCTCGCCACTCATCGGTGGTCTCTGTAAACAAAGGAGAAAACAAATTAGAAATAAAACAAGAGGAGAAATAGTAACTAAGGCAATCCTAATTACAAACAAACATTAAAAAGAAGGGTGGTAACTTACTCGGATCACCAGGCCTCTAGGATGGATCTCCAGGGTAAGCACCTGCCACAGATGCTGCCGCTGACTGAGGTGCTCCCCCCATGGCTGGAGCAACGTGGCATCCTACAATGGACTCATCCTCCCCACCATGACCCTGGGAGAGTGGATCCTCTAAAACCAGAATAACTCTCTCTGCACTCTGCTCGGCCCTCTCTGCCTGCATGATATCCTGAGTGTCATGCCACTCAGGATCACTGTCCTCCTCAGTCTCCTCCTTTGTCTCTCTCCCTGTAAACTCCTCGGACTCAGAGTCTATGTTGATGGGGTCATCGCTGCTATGGGAAGGACCCACGGCAATCCGAAGCAATGGTTCCTGAGGTGCACCGGCTCTCCCTCGAGCACGTACTACCCTCCTGGCCACAATAGGAATGTCAGGAGTAACAACTGTCCAACCCTCGGCCTCTAGGACCCCCTCTGGCCTCTCGAACTGACCTATATACTGGCACTACCGGGGGAAGCATGTCCATGTAGGGTAGGCCAAACTACTGAGAAACTCGGCCAAAGGGGTGTATCTCCTCTCACCCCACTCTGTCAATAAGCTGCCCTATGGTGGAGCAGGAGATCAAAGTAAGAGCATCCTCGCCCCATACACTTGCCATGGTCTGATATGGTGTGGCCTCCATGTCGTCGATGGTCAGAGAAGCAACTGGCTGATGAGGTGCTCTAAGCACTGACATATCTGTCCATATGGCTACCCTAACAGCTCCGGGATCTGTCACCTCTACACCTCTATCATAGGGGATGAAGTGCTCATAGACCCAACTCATGACCAAGGTCGGGTGGCTCAAAGACTGCCCCTATAAATGGACTACCCTGTACAAGTCATGGTAGGTAGTCCCAAGTATGTCTGCTCCCTAGGCGTAAATCCAGCCATGGCCCTCAATCTGTGCAATGATGGGGGACCAGCAGTATAGTAGTGTGTCTCCTCCCTTGTCCCCGATCAATCTCGAGGCAAGGATCCCCATAATAGCCTGGCGAAGTAAGGGGATGGGCAAACTGGGAATAGATCGAACTCTGACCCCCTTCTTTGAACCCATGGAGATAACTGCATCTCCCATATAAGTGGCCCACTGTGCAATCTGGGCCTGTGAACCTATTGTCTCAAGGGTAAGACGTCTCCCAATGATCGGGATCCCCAGGATACGGTAATCATCCTCTAGTGTGATGGTCCACTCACCTTGAACCCCTGGTAATCGGAAGGTGTTCTGATCAGCATCCCAATATGAGAATAAGTCACAAAGAATGTGACTAGATGGTGCAATATGTGGAACGCGTGAGATACGCAGTATCCCAGCCCTCTGAAGAGTGTCCTCCTCATCCTGTGAAAGTGCATCTAGTATTGTTGGGAGCCAGTCACACTCCCTCTCTCAGCTCCAATGAATGTACTCCTCTCTCGCCTGCATACACCCAAAAACACACAAAACAAAGCAAGTTAGCATCCAAGTGACATTAGAAAAATCATAAAAACACATAGAAATGCTAAAAACGTAAAAAACAAACTCAAATAGATGTTCTTTTGGCATTCTGTGTAAAACCACTGCCCTGAGCAGGGAGGCGGTTTCGTAACCGCTTCCTTAAGGGCGGTGGTCGTGTAACCGCTGCCCTGAACAGGGCGGCGATCATGTAACCACCGCCCTGGGCAGGGCAGCGGTCGTGGCCCGAAAACCCACGTGGGTTTTATACCCTAAAAGAAGCCTAAAAACGCCAAAAGAGGACCATTTTAACTAAAATAAGGCCTACCCAGTAGGCGCCCCCCCCTAGATGGACCTTTTGAACCTAACATTTTCAAAAATAACCCCCCCACAACAAAGATTTTAGCATTTTAAAATTAAGGGGGTAAAAATGATAAATTGAGGAAAACTAATCTGTGATCTCGCGGGTCGATGATCTACACGTGGAGGCATGATCGCTATCTCGCCACGAATTTTTTGACTCTACTTTCGTAAGAAACCATCACCATGGGTCCCAGAGCTCAGAATCAATCAAATCAACACGAGCAAATGAATAGGAAAATGGGCCCACTTTCATATATATAGCAGCCTGGCTTGTTTTGAATGTTTTTTTTCAAAGGTTTGGAGCGCCGACAGAGGTAAGTTCTTACCCCCGCACAAATGGTACGTCCTCATTTCCCATTATTTTAGAGTTTATTTTCTGATCTATCTTGTCTATCTGCACTTGAGTTCTCTTTTGTTTTGCAAGAAGCGGGAATTTTGGATGGCGTCATTTCGACACACGGACGTATCAAGTAAAATTTCTAACTTCCCATTTCGGGACCGCCATACTCGGACCCACCGTTTTACGCCTCTTCATGGCTAAAACGCTTCTCCGAGGGGGTAATATGTATGTACCCAAAATTTTAGGGTACTGCACCATCAGAACAATGTAACACGTACCCTAATGATGATACAAGTCTCCTCGCAAGGTGTTCGGGATCTGAAAATCTCCCCAAGTGTGCGTTAACATCCCACATGCCCCGCTTAGCCCCCATGTGCTTTGTTTTTCTCTTTTCCCCTCTTTTCTTGTCCTTTTTCCCTTTAGTTACGAAACCGCCACCCTGCCTGGGTGGCGGTCTCGTGACCGCCACCCTGCCTGGGCGACGGTCTCGTGACCGCCGCCCTAATCAGGGCGGCGGTCCTTTACGCGTTTTCCAGAATGCTCTTTTAACACGACTCACGTAAATTTCAACGTTTACTAGATTTTTTTTCACCGCCATGAGCTTGCATTAATGATTCTGGTTCCCTGGAATAGTGTTTTGCCATTGTTTATAGCTTAAGAGATCAATTTGGTTTTTACCTTGGGTAAATGCAAATGCTATAAATAGTTGGCTTGTGCTCAAGCAAATGGCCCCTCAAATTTGCCTCTGAATTTCTCATTGCAATAGATTAGTCTTTCATTTTATTTAGAATTCTTAGTTTCTTTCATTGCATGCCTAGTTAGTGTTGTTTTGCTATTAGGAAGCCACATATCCATCTTGTGCAAATGTTGTTGATATTTCATCCAATCCATTGGAATAAAATACTTTGTTTTCATTAGGAAGCCATTAGAGTTACAGGTTTTGTTCTTCAAATAGGATAGTTTCAGGTTTTGGACATTTTATGTTGCATGACTCGCAATAAATCTCACTAGGAATTACATAAGCCAAGCTTTGTACTCTTGCGCAATCTCTCTCCTACTCACATTGTATTCAGTCTGTATCCTAAGTTGCCTTTGTCCCAATATCTACTTCTGTTTATGCTAGCATTACACGCTTTTCTGGATCCAAGTGAACACGAAGGAACAAGGAGATCACACTGAGGGGACATAGCCACACACACCATCGGATTCGCCACTATTTTGTAGAATCCAGGTTCTAGCTTTCAAAGTTCTAATTAGAAACATATCAAATAGAGTAGCCAATCACTTTATTTCAGTCAATTTTACTTTCGATATTGCCAGGGAAGCTGTGGGGATTGATAGTTTCTGAGAAACTATGATTCATTTCTCACTTCTGAGGTAGGATCGAGAGTCTTGCAAATAGACTAGATCAATTGTTTCATTATTTAGAATAGGTTCACAGTTACACAGACAAATAGCTATACTCGGTTATCTTGTTTGTTTTAATTTGTTATTCTAAACTGTCAATTCTAGATATATTAGATAGTTGTTCTTTAAATTCTGTTTAGTAGATATATATATCAAATTTAGGAATATACATAGACATATCTTTCACAATTAGTTTATTATGTCATTAGTTAGATTTATATAACTTTCTTTTGTATGAAAATCATGGGACCTAAAGAGCCCAGGGAATACGTATTCGAGCCAATCGTGCCCCAACCCAATCTCATCACAGCCATAACTGATATAGATCAGAATCTCAGGATCCAAGTCTTCCAAACAACGGTAAACTTACAACAAATCAGTTTCCAACTGTACGAATTAAACATAGAAGACGACCAAGCACACACATTTTGGTCAAATCAACCAAACTACAGATTACCCTAGATTCATATCCACATGACTGTAGAAGGGTTTGAAAGAGAGCAAACCTTTGGTTGTGATCCTTTGGTCCCACAGCCAGACGCAGGAGACACCCTCACAGATATAGATACCAGCTTGAGAATTCAGGTTGCACAAACGCCTGTAAGATATTCTGAGAAGATCGCACAATTATTAATTCTTAATATAGAAGCTGAAAAGGCATATGACTATTGGATACTAGGGATTAGGGATTGATTCTGCACATGACCATAGCAGGACCACAACAAATACGAATCTACGGTTGCGACCCACAAATCCCACAGCCCAACAAGCCCATAGGTGAATCAGACATAGATGCTGGCCTACGTACACTAGTATTCAGATCCACTCCACTTCCACCTATCATCATCGAACAGTTATCCTTCCTAGACATAGCAGCTAACAAAGCTAAAGAGTTCTGGACTAGGCCAGAGAATCGCCCATAGAGTCAATTAATATTTACCATCTGCTCTATGACCTTATCTGGAGATATACACGAAACTATCCCAGGTCATTTTCCACGTATTCCACAACCTATAGACCGAATCACGCCAGAGCTCGATATTGATTGGAGCCTTCAAGCAGTCATCCTTGCTGATCGATCTATCACACCGGTTCAAGTTAGGAGGGCCTTCTTTGCCTTAGATTCGCAATTTCCACTAGTGCGCGTCGAAGACATCAGATTGCCCAATTAGCTTGTCTGCATCCCACGCATATTCCATCCCCACTGGCTATCTCGGCATGACCTCGGGAGGTCGCCAGGTCGGGTGCGAGGAAAAGTTACTTGTAGATTCCCACGCTCGCTTGTCACTTTTCCATCATACAATTACGTCATTCGTTTAAGTCAGACAACCATTAAAATGAATCTTTGGAGCCTTGTACTTGAGATAATCTCCATTTGTCAAACTGGACTCCTCTGACTGGATGCAAACATTGGTAAATTGCCTAAAAATTTTGTTGCCCACTATCAAAGTAGACAAATACCACCAAACCACGCTGAAAGAAACCAGTAAAGCTATTGTGAGGATGAAAACACACAAAGGAAGGAGAGGAACAAGGAAGAGAATAGAAACTATGACACCCTTGGATGTACATTTCTCATAATCTATTACAGAGGATTTAATATTTAATACTACACCCCTAAATACCTGTGCGAAGCGAAATTAAAAGACTGCAAAATCGAAAAAAAATAGCCACAACATGAGGATTCGTCCATAAATTCTCTTCTATATTAAAGCTTGCATAATAAAGCAAGCCCATGAAACATCTACACAACATGAGGATCTATCCCGATTCCCAATAGAATGAAAACCAAAAGATGTAACTTGTCCAACAAATCTAGATCTCTCTAGCACATCAAACCCAAAGACATTAGTTGTTCTCACATATTAAATGCCACTAAAGTTAAGTAGTCACTTCCATCATTTTTTTGCACATCATAATTTGTTTTGAGCCCAGTGCTCAACATTTTTCAAATTTATTTTGATAAATGTAAAGTGCTAATTTTATGAATGACTTTTTATTTATTGCAAACCATGGTGCGCTTGAACTTAGTGAGAAATAAAGGGATAGTTGACTTATCCAATAAAATTTCAAATAAATGTCAATTTTTAATATGACTTGAACTTTACAAAATAAGTCAACTATCCCTTTATTTGTAAAGTTCAAGTCATATTAAAAATTGACATTTATTTGAAATTTTATTGGATAAGTCAACTATCCCTTTATTTCTCACTAAGTTCAAGCGCACCATGGTTTGCAATAAATAAAAAGTCATTCATAAAATTAGCACTTTACATTTATCAAAATAAATTCTATATATATATGGAAAAAAATAGTACGACTTAAAAATATTAAGATGTGATTGGTCTTCAACAAAAAAATGTAATAGGTGTGGTGGAGCCAATATCTTTACCTTGGACAGATAATAAATACCTCCAAACAAGAAAGGATAAGAATTAAAGGATATGCATATGTAAAATAATAATATTAAATAATTTGTGTTAACTTTCACAAATGTAAAGAAAGGCAATTGACTCTAAATTAAAATAAGACTCTAAATATTAAATTAAATTATTTTATCTATAATTTAATATAAAGGTTCCAATAGTAAAATAAATGACTCTAAAAATAGATTAAACTCTAATAATAGACGACTCTAAAAAGAAAAGAATTAAAGGAAATGCATAGTATATATACAGAGCAGAGTGCATTGCGAAAGGCGAAAGACAAAAGAAAAGAGAAATTGCAGAGATGGAGGAAGTTAATGCAATCCTCTTTCGATTGTTGAAAGACATGGAGAAGACGATGCAGCAGCCCTGTCCGTGTGGAAAGCATGCCAATTCCAATGAGCAGAAGCAGCATCATCATCCCCCGTCTATGGAATATGGATATGACTACGTCATCAGCAAGATGAGGAAGGAGAGGGAAATTGGGTATTCTCAGACCCCATCTGTATCTCTCCAATACGGCCCTCAATACAGGGACACCATATTGAAGTGGGACAGAGAGACTCCGATTGTCTGCTTGAAGGGCACGCCTCGTCCTGGGCAGGAAAAGAAATAAACCCTAGAGAATTTTAATCGGTGTTTTTCAACACCACCCACCTCATCAAATTTTATTGACTCCTCTCCATGCTGATATAATTTTTTTCTCTGTTTAATGCTGTTCGTGATTGTGCTCTGTGCTTTTCTTGATACACCGCAGTTTATTGTTATGCCTGGGCCCTCTGTTTTAGAACCCATGGCCTAGAATTAGTAAACCATGCCCCATAATAGAGGGTAGCAACAAAATATATTTTGGAACTAACAATAAAATTTGATGTCTGTCGTGAATATATGTTGTTTTCTCTATGAATTTGGCAAATGTGTTAGGGTAAAATCGATTTTCTTAAGATGCTCTTCATCTTTCTTTTCTTATAATGAGCTTCAATCCACACTTCAGCTAAGCCCAAAACCTATGGAGGGCCGAAGAATCAGAGGCAGAGAGTGCCCAGCATTGCTAATGAGAGCTTCTAGTTTAGAATTTTAACTAAGCCATGTCTAGCAACAGGATCTCAGAGCTAGGCAGGTAAGTTGCTTCATATCTGAGAACAATTTTAACTTTAAGCCCAACAACACCTTAAATAAGGAATCACAGTGACTATCATATTTCCTTTCGTAGTTTGTATTTTGATCAATATCTTCAGTATGTGGCCTTGTTCACAATCTCATGCACATTTTCCTGCTCTCAATATTCATATAATTTTGATGGTGTGGAAATTGTTTCTACAGCTATTATCAGGCTGTAGGATTATTAACATTTATAGTGAATATAATTATACAGCAGAAAATGTGTTTTCTTCTGTAACCCCCAACAAACTCTTTGTTCCCACTGTGCAATTCATTTAAATTGTGTACCCCACAAAAATGATTCGCCAAATATTCATTAAAAATGTACATAAATTTGTTAAATCTATCAAGTCATACATGTTGTAGTAGGGGATTCTATGTTTTTCTTTAGAAATTAGAATTCACCTTACATACATATGTTTCCTAATTATCAATTAAAAAAAATTACCTAAAAAATTCTCATTCCTTAAGAAATACTCTGACGACCACTGATTCCATCTGCCAATTTCAATAAGTTGTTCATATGAATTGGTTCTTATTTTAGCAATCATGATTTTAGTTTTAAGATAAACTTATAGTATATAAAACTCTTTTGGAGTCCATAGCCTGAACAAAGAGTTTCAGTGGGGATCCGAAAATCCTGTCAAAAACATTGTTACCCAGTTGATTTCAGAAGAATTATATAAATGATGATTTTCTTTTTTTTGTCAGTAATTTTGGTTGTTGATTATTTCATTCTCATTAAGAAACGGAATAAGTGCACTCTCAAAAGGAAATTTGCTGCACGCCTAATTTGATTTGTGATCAAAGGAGTTTTTACTTTATGTTTATCTAGCCAGTAATCAGGGTATAAAGTTTTTCCAAGCCCATTTGTTCATAGTACTGTCTTCAAGTGAATTATAGAGATCAGTGGTGTAGTACAAACACTAAATGTGATTGTTCTAAAATTTGATCATAGACAGGCCTTAAAACAGCTTCACTGTGAAAAAATTTAACTTGCAACAAAGTTGGGGATTGTATTTACTGCTGGTGGAAATATGGATGCCAAGGGTACTCCAGAGTATGTACGGAAGTGTTGTGAAGCAACTCTTAAGTGTCTTGACGTGGAGTACATCAATCTTTATTATCAGCGTAGGATACATACATCAATTCCAATCGAAGAAACAGTAAGCACAGCCTGCCACTAATTGCATTAATTCTTCTCTAAAATGCGATGGAATGCTAAGTATCAGGTTTTTTTTATTGCTTCGTAAAGATTCCTCTATTTCAAAGTATAATTCATATGTTGGTCCTTCAGAAATTTGGGGCAAGCCATCAACTGTACATGGGCTCATAGGACTTCATTTGTCACATTCCAAAATATTCCAAACTTGTCAATGGAAGGTCCAGCAACAATTTTAACTTTGAGCCCAGCAACACCTTACATTATGATTGTGAAGATGAATACGAAATTGACGTCGGCTCATTTAACACATTTAAATTTCCCAACTGATCAATCATTTCTTTCTCTACAATGATAGTGGAAAACTATGCAGAGACTTAAAATAACAAATGAACCCATGTACAAAGCTATATATTCTGCATTTTGTTTTCCCTGAGTAACAAACTACTAAATCAAGATGTGTATTGAGTTTTCATGTACTTAGTTTTATGAATGTTTAGCTCATGTTTTGTAATTTTGTATTTTCTGAAATTTGTTAGCTCATGTTTTATAATAATTGTATTTGCCGGGGGCAAATGTTTATCTTATTTGGCGTTCCTTTTACTTCTTGTGTTCTTTGTAGTAGGCTCAACTTCTGCCAAAGACAGATTAGCCTATGTGTGTGTGTGTGTTCAACAATCAAATGATGATTAATCAACACCCTCCATCTCTGCACTTCCTCTTTCTCACTTATTTGCCTGTCTAGTTCCAGCACGACAGTCGATTGTGGCAGCGACACACTAGGAGAGGACACTGGAGATGTCAAATCCAATGCAGTTTATAGCAGCGCTTGGGCCCACTGTTTTACTAACCATGTCCTATAATTAGTACCCATGAGCTTAAAAATCACTTATTTGCCTGTTTAGTACGAATGACATATAACTTTCACTCACAAAATGAGAAGACACTTACTGGTGGATATCTCTCTTCTAAATTTAGCAGGGCAAGATGTGAAAGATGAATGGAAATACTTAGACCAGTTCATGATAGCCCTCCATGAAGAGTATGAGATCTCAGACATCTCCAAGGAGTATAGAAATCTTTTGGGAGAGTCATACAAGGCAGAACTTTTTGAAAAGACAAAGCTTATGTACACATTCAACATACACACCAATTCAACATGCATAATTTTAAAACTTGGAAAATGAATATAAACCATCATCTCAAGTTTCTACTTTCATGAATCACACTTGAATCAACATTTGTTGATGGTTGTACAATCAGTATATTGCTATTACATTGGCTGCTCAAAGCTCTAGATTCTCAACTGGACGTCTAAAAAATGCACAATAAAATTGAAAAGGTGATTACTAAATGCTCAACAAAATTGAAAAGGTGATTACTAAATGCTCAACAAAATGAGGACATATAGTAGGCAGTTCCTGTATTCACCATCATAGTCGATCTTGGGAGTTCCCAACTCATATAGCTGCCGGAATAGAGCAGGGTAGGGATGAAAATTTACAGGCCCATTTCCTATACTTAGTGAATAGTATTATAAATGAGGAGCATATAAATAGTAGAATTTTTCAAATCTAATAATACACACTAATCTTTGATTTCTAATGTTGTAGAATGAATACAATCCTTGCAAATATTTGTTGATTTCTAATGTTGTAAGGATATCATGGTTTGGACTAGGTTGATTTACTTTTCAAAATGGTGTTACCTCTATTTTCTCCCTCCTAATTGGTGTTGTATGCAGTTTACAGAGGAGACAGACATCTTCATGAAGCATTGGCGTTGTTTCACCAAATGCAGCCAACACGTGTCCAATCTGATCAGTTCACCTTCGCTATCATGCTACCGGCCTGTGTAAAAATAGGAGCTTTGAAACAGGGTATGGAGATCTGCCAAAGCATTATGCAGGAGGAACTTTCAGCAGATGTTTTAGTTGCAATTTCCGTGATAGTTATGTCTGTAAAATGTAGAGAGATATGGTCTCATGGACTGCAATAGTTATGGGATATGCAAAATACGGGTTTGTTGAAAAAACCCTTGAAGCCTGTGCTAGATAGGAGATTAAAAACACAGTGTGGACATCTGCCAAAGCATTATGGAGAAGGTATTTTTTCTCAGATGTATAAGTTGCTAGTGCCTTGGTACATATGTATCTAAATTATGGAACCATGTGAGTTGTTCGACAAAATGCATCATAGACATGTGGCCTCATGGAATGCAATGATTGCATGATATGAAAAAAATGGGTTGTTTGAAAACTACTCGGTAACTTTCATATAAATGCTATTGGCAGGAAAAATAATTTGTTAGATCCTTGAATTTCTTCGTCAATTTTGAGCCCTGATTATTTAATTCATTCGTGCTAGTTGTGGATTTTTTCAAATTATGCTCATTTATAGTGGTTTTGGGATGCTCATGTAGTTTGCATTTGGAACAAAGACAATAGACATTTTTACGCTGAATGAGGAAGAATTTGGTGATTAATCTGTTGCAGCTGGCATTGTTTATTCATTTTTTCTTCATATTTCCTTTATACAATTTTCTTAAGAACTTTGTCTATGCTTGTGACTGCATTACCTGCTTACAGCTCGTAGAAAGAAGTGCCGTAAGATTCAGTGACTAGTACATGAACTGTAGCCAATCACCATCTTAATATCACATCAAAGAACAGAGGGTTAGTTGTAGAACATTTCTTAAGGGAATTTGTTAACACTTCACATTCCTTGTGCATCCTTCCAAATATTGCATACATGCGAGCCTAATCTAACTATCCTTGTCTTTTTCTGAAAAGGAGATTGTCCAGACTTCCATTAAGAACAGAGGGTTAGTTAAAGAACATTTCTTGAGGGAATTTGTTGAACAGTTAGCATTCCTTGTGCTTCCTCTCCATGTTGATATAATTCTTTTCTTTGTTCTTTTTTTTAACGCTGTTCATGATTGTACTTAGTGCTTTTCTTAATTCGGTGCAGTTTATTGTTATGCCAGAGCCCTCTGTTTTAGAACCCATGGCCTAGAATAGAGGGTAGCAACAATATATTTTTGGAATTAACAATAAAATTCGATGTCTGTCATGTATATATGTTGTTTTCTCTATGAATTTGGCGAAGATGTTAGCGAAAATCGATTTTTTTAAGATGCTTTTTATCCTTATTTTTATCCACACTTCAGCTAATCCCAAAACCCGTGGAGGGCCGAAGAATCAGAGATAGAGTGCTTAGCATTGCTGATGACAGGTTCTAGTTTTGAATTTTAACTAAGCCACATCTTCCAACAGTTAAGTTCAATCCACAGTCCAAAATAGTCCAAACCTGTCAATGGGAGGTCCTAGTTTAAAGCTGTTTCATATCTGAGAACAATTTTAACTTTGAGCCCAACAACACCTTACATTATGATTGTGAAGATGAATTCCAGATTGTCTCCGGTTCATTTAACCCATTTAAATTTCCCAACTGATCAATTAATTCTCTCTCTACAAATATAGAGCGTCACACATGCCATTGACAGTGGAAAACTATGCAAACACTAAAAATTAACAAAAGAACTCATGTACAAAGCTTTATATTCTGCATTGTGTTTTCCCAGAGTAACAGACTACTAAAACAAGATGTATATTGGGTTTTCATGTACTTAGTTTTATGAATGTTTAACTCATGTTTTGTAATTTTGTATTCACCAAACCACTGTCATTAGCGGGAAAATTTCAGATTTGTTCCAAAGTCCTTGAGGCCACTCATGTCTATTATTCGTCTTGTTGGGTGCCAACCAAAACCTCCGTGCAGAAAATAGAAAAACTCCTCAAAGATTTTCTCTAGGCCAATGCCTCTTCTGGCAAAGGATTTCACAGAGTTGTATGGGAGACTTGTTGCCTTCCCCGTGAATCTAGAGGAATGGGTCTTATTGATATTTTGTGACAAGGGTAGGCACTCTGTGCAAAATGGATTATTCATTGCAGTGAAGGTCAAGAAGTTTGGAAAATCCTTCTGCGCCATGGCATTGAGGAGGGTTCCCCTTATGGCCGTCCAACCTGGAAAGGTTTAGGGTTTGCCAATCTTCTCATTGCTCCGGTGCCTATCAAAGTTGCCCACACATTCGTGCTTAAGAGCATTTGGAAAGCATGGGAACGAATCAAACCATGGCTTCAATGGAAAGGCAACGGCTTTTGCAATGGCCTTTCCATCAACCAGCAATCCTTGTGGTGGTTGCCTGTCATTCAAGTCCAGGATCGATGTCTTGCAGAAGTCCTTGAAATTCCTGCACTCAAGTTTTTCAAGCACGAAATTCGTTCCATTCAAGATTTATATTGCAAGCACACACAATCTTGGTGTCCTTGGAATGAACTTAAAGCTCGATACAAACTTACCACCCAGGATCATACTAGTATCACTGAAATCATTGATTCAGTTCCCGATCATATGCTACATAAGATCTATGTGCGTCCCTCCCGTCCTTGGTGGACGGTCTGGAAGTGGTTCATGGATACCCCATTTTGGAATTACTTGACCAGTAAGGGATATCACTAGCTTTCACCACATTTTCCCATGGTTGAAAAACTCAACACTTGGTGGGGGCTTCATTCTTCTCCTTCCTGTTGGAGGAGGTTCAACACAGTCTGGTTTGCCTTTATGGAGCCTAAAATTGTGTAATTTTTGTGGTGTACTTTACATCAAGGTCTCCTGATTGGCACCCAGCTGGTTCAAATTGGTGTTTCGACTCCCAAATGTCCTTTCTGTGGTCACTTGGAAACCTTACTGCACCTGATCTGATATTGCTCCAAAGCCCAATGGACTTGGAATTGAATTCATTCATTCTTTCCACCCCTCTGGCCTAAGTGTTTCCCCTGACATCATATTCTTTTAGGAGATAGCCCCATATTACCTCATATGTTTTCCCAAATTTGGCATGTTTTCAGAGGGGAATTTTTGTTTTCGTTTTGGAAAGAAAGGAATTCTTTTTTGTTTGCTAATATTAAAGTTGATCAACAATTCTCCGTGTATGATAAATCGGTGGTTATCTCCAATGTGTTGCTGCATATTCAAGTGCAAGCTAACAAGGTGGCCTTTGAGGTGGAGCACCTTCAAACTCTTCTGCGACATTGGGGTGATGCCCCCTGTAATGTTGCTCGGGAGCCAACTTCTCCCTCTCAGCACTCTCTGCCCCACGACGGCCATCCCCGAGGAGGTTGTCGGAGCCACTCCTAGCGGCACTCTTTCAGTCGTGCTTGCCGGTCTCTGCGCAGTCAACCTTGGCATGCTTTCAAAGGGGAAATTTTGTTTTCGTTATGGAAATAAAGGAATTCTTTTTTGTTTGCTAATACTGAAGTTGATCAACAATTCTCCATGTATAATAAATTGGTGGTTATCTCCAATGTGATGTTGCATATTCAAGTGCAAGCTAACAAGGTTGCCCTTGAGATGGAGCACCTTCAGACTCTTCTGCGACATTGGGGTGATGCCCCCTGTAATGTTGCTCGAGGGCCACCTTTTTCTTCTCGGCACTCTCTGCCCCATGGCGGCTGTCCTTGAGGAGGTCGTCAGAGCCGCTCCCAGCGGCGTTCATTTAGCTGTGCTCGCTGGTCTCCACGCAATCAACTGCAGAGAAGTCTATCTCCACTAGCTCGCCATCAAGGTTGCCCCCCTCGCACCTGCTCATCAGCTCGATTGAGGCTCGCCTGTGGTTGCCGGGACACGCACCCAGGATGGATGGAGCCTGCTGCCGCCGTCGGACAAGTTCCCTCGGATGGCTCTTGCTATCTCTCCCACGCAGGTTGTGGCTGACAATGAAGAAGAAGACCCCCCGGGCTCGGGCTAGGATGTGTTAAACACTGACAAAGACCTTCTTGGTCCTGGCTGGCCAGATGATCATGACCCCTCCTTTGTTGGTCTTTTTGTTGCAACTGCTTGACTTCAGTGTTTTTTAAGTTGTTTTTGTTGTATTACTAGGCATGGCCTAGTGTCCTCGTGGCTTTGGGGCGCGCTCTCATGTTGCCTGTTTTTTTTGTTGGAAAAATCTTGTATCGTGTTTCTTTTAATATAATATAAGATCTTTTTCATCAAAAAAAAAATTAGCTCATGTTTTATAATAATTGTATTTGCCAAGGGAAAATGTTTATCTTATTTGGGGTTCATTTTACTTCTTGTGCTCTATGTAGTAGGCTCAACTTTTGCGAAAGACAGATTAACAGGTTCCGCTACAAACTTCAAGTTGCATTGCTTGAAGCAAAATCCTTGTGTGTCCCATCTAGATATTTCTTTAATGTCATAGAAATCTACTCTAATTGAAGGTACCCATTACTGGAATGTCAGTTTCGAAAAAGCAAGACGAGAAATTAGAATTGCAATTCTTTATCATTTGTGTAGAGCCTTATCCATTCATGCAACATTGATTTTAACTACACTAATAAGAGGATAGTGATTTCATGCATACCTATGCAGATACTTTTGGTTTTTCATGCCTGTACAGATATAGTACCAGGCTGAACGGTGGCAAAGGAGCCTGAACACCTCAGAAGCTATCTGTCAAAATCACAGTGGTCATCTGGCTGCATTGAAATATTTCCAGGAACTTCAACATGTGCAATCTCATTGTACAAATGTTGGTACTAGATGTTGGGTAGGGGACCAAGGTGTTAACATTAAAAAAGGTTTTAGTTGGCAATGGAGTGATCATCAATCCATTTGGCTGTTGGAACAACTCCGTTTTTCCCTCAAATGTTCAAATTCTTCCTGCTACAAGAGAAATCTTACCAAGTTTTGCACTTAAGTGACCAATGGAAATTTTCCCCTCGTGGTGATAAGTGCAAAATTTCCCATGTCTTTGTATGTATCATAAGCAGAGGTAATGTTTACATTACTCATTTCACATGGTAAGTGAGAATTCATTTTTTATGGAATAATTGACTTGCATTCTTTCCAGTCTAGTCCTCTCTTTGCATTTTTATATCACATGTTGAATCAAATGCTTCTATTGTAATTGAGTGTAGAGATTATGTTTCTTTTTTAATATTGCTTTACTATGTTCTCATAACCGCTTTCTGATGCATCTCCTACACCAGAAAATAAATGCGAACACTGATATTGTCATAAGGAGTGCGCTGTCATTCGTGGAGGGTGTACACTAATTATGAATTGAGAATTATTACTAAAACATTTAGTGAAGGAAACAGACTCTTAGGAGATGCAATGACAAAGACTGGAGGAACATACACTGGTACTCTTCCTGATTGCTCGCTGATTGCAGTCAAAAAGCTAAACAAGTGTAACTTGCACATTTTCATCACGACAACCTTGTAGCTATCAAAGGATGTTTCTATGAACATGTTAAGCGATATTATTGTTTTACTTTGCAGTGCATGGCCCTCTGAGAAGATGGCTGCATTACCTTCCACGAGGCAGTAGGAGCTTGGTTTTGGGGATGAGAATGTGAATTGCAACTACACTTGCACATGGAATATCCTTGTGTATGTCTTTTATTTGCTTCTTGACATTCATTGCTATTATTGATGTTTATGTGCCTGCCAAATAGTGCAGAACAAGTTTAATGCATTTTGGATGTCATTAGACTTCATAATTCAATGATATTAAAAATATAAAAAAATTAATTTTACTCCTACATATAAATTGTAGCAGGAAGGATTGCATATGTATTCCTCTTTCAGTACTTTTCATTAGATAAATTGTTTTAGAAAGACTCGATGACAACATTGATGTTTATTCATTTTTCAAATGGAAAAGAACTATTTGGTATGTAGTTAGATCAAGTATATTTCAACCGACTTTAATAATTAGGAAAATTTGTTGTGTTAAACTTTCATATAAACGTTGATGTGTTGGCATTTTCCTAATGTCAGGTGCAAACAGTCCCTACGTTGATATATTGTTATTTTCCCTTCTTTCTACTGCAAACATCACTTAGAGATGTTTGTATGGTTTGTGGGTTCCCTCACGTCGTGATTATTAACAAATACATGAAAGGTTTTTAAAAAACCATGAAAATTGGCCATCAAGGAGATGACTTAACATACATAGTAAAAATCCCACAATATGTTTGCTCTTGCACTTGCAAAGTTTTGTTGTTCAAAGTTTGTCATAAAACTTTTTGATTGCTCATTATCAAAGTTTGAGGCACTTATTTTTCATATTAAATAATTTCAAACTTTCTTGTTTGAATATTTGAAACTTTTATATGATACTTAGAAAGTGTGACATGAATGAATACATATGGGAAGTGCACATAATAGAACTTCAACACTAAGAAAGATATTATTCTATCTTACAACCCTTATCCCAAACCAAACAATTAAGAGCAGGGAAAATTTTAATGGCGAATATTCCATTTTTGAAAATTTTGAAAAGGCGAATTTTTTGGGACGGGCCAGTGACCTGTTCGCCTAAAAATTACACTTTAATTTTTTTTAGGGGTCGGCTTCGCCTACCCTGAAAAATATCCCCTATATAAACCTAGATTATTCACCAGGTAGAACACTTCTACTTCACATTTTTTAACAATATGATATATCCCGTATTATAGACATGCGACAAGGGGGTAAGTTATTGATGCGCGACAAGGAGGGTTTGCAGACAAGGAGATACTGTAGATATTGACGCATAGTAGACGCATGACAAAGATTTTGTTGACGAGCGACATGGAGTTTTTTTTTATGAGCAAGAAGAGGGCAGAGGTTGCAGACGCGTGACAGGATATTTGCTGACGTGCGTCACTAAGGCCTATTGACGCGCGTCACAAGGCCTTAGTGACGTGCGTCACTAAGGCCTATTGACGCGCGTCACAGGCCTATTGACGCGTCATAGGCCTTAGTGACGCGCGTCAACAGGCCTTAGTGATGCGCGTCAACAGGCCTATTGACGTGCGTCACTAAGGCCTATTGACGCGCATCATAGGCCTTAGTGACGCGCGTCAACAGGCCTTAGTGACGCGCGTCACTAAGGCCTGTTGACGCGCATCACTAAGGCCTATTGACGCGCGTCACTAAGGCCTATTGATGCACGTCACTAAGGCCTGTTGACGCGCGTCACTGCATTTTTTTGACGCGCGAAAAGGAGGTACAACAGATATTGACGCATAGCAGACGCACGACAAAGAGTTTGTTGATGCGCGACACGGAGATTTTTTGATGAGAAAGCAAAGGTCGGAGGCTGTAGACGCACGACGGAAGATTTTGCTATCGCGCGTCAAAAAATGCAGTGACGCGCGTCAATAGACCTTAGTGACGCGCGTCAATAGACCCACTGAGGATGCTGTGCGCGTCACTGAGGATGCTGTCGGACAGCACCCTCAGTGGGTCTATTGACGCTCGTCACTAAGGTCTATTGACGCGTGTCACTACATTTTTTGACGCGCGACAGCAAAATCTCCCGTCGCGCGTCTGCAACCTTCTATCGCAGTGCTTGATAATCAGGCGAAATTTTTTTATACAACCCCCAAAAAATTTGCCTTCCCGTGAAACCGGTTCCGGGGATATTCGCCAGGTATTCTCCACCTCCGATTTCCAGGAGGTCTCTTAAAATGAACCCTGATTAAGAGCTAGAGTGCATTACTAATTCCTACTATACTAAATGTAGTAGTTTTTCTAGTAGGGATATTTTGTAATTAAAGACGCACACATATATTTTTGAAGCTCAAAACATTAAATAGATACAAAGAAAGTGATTATGCACAAAACATTGGGGAGCAAGTATTTTTTGGATTTTTACATTTATCAACATAAATATGTAGAATACGAGGGAGTACATAAAATTTTCACAATTAAGACATAGTTGTAAGCTACAATCTCATTTGGATTTCAAACATCTATTCGTAGGTAAGCCTCTCAACATTCAAATTATTTTGCGAGCATAAATTTAAAAATAGGAGTAACATATTCTAGCCATTGTACATCTAGTAATTGAGGAACAATGTTTAAATATGCAACCAACATCCTATCCCTAAGGAATTCCTTGGATTTCTTTGGGGTTTCCATTGTCAAACATTATGATTTTCACCTTGACAATCCTATAGTTGTCTCTTTAATTGGGCTCCTCTCACCCTAGTACTTTTCTATTGTAATTAATTGTACTCTTTCACTCCCTTTTAGGAAATATGTGTTAGTGCTCCATTTTCATGTATTGGTAAACAATAACCACGCGAGTAAGTAAATATTTGTTATATAGTTGTTATATTAAAACAACTTATAACAAATATAGTTGAGTGAGTTTCAACAACTCACGTAGCATTGGTTTGTGGGAAAATCAGTTTTCTATTTTATAGGGAATCGTCTCCCTATATAATTGTATTCTAATTGAAATAATACATGAATATATCATTATTTGAGTGAGTCTAGCGTGCAAATTGATCCATATCTTTCACTCCCATGGATCTAGAACTTGAATATGGGATTTCTCATCAACAATGTCAGGGCACTCTAATAGTGAACTACAAGCCCCTCACAAGTTTTCTGTAAGTGTGGACTAACATTTCAATGGTGAGAAGATGCTACATGCTAAGTGTTGTATAGAATCGTATTTTATGTTTTACTATTCTTAATGCATCAAAGTTTGGAAGCTTATGAACTTCTTAATAGCCTAACATGAAAACCTAACAGGAAAACCTAACCAAATTTTTCAGTCTTTAACAATCTTTACATGGTGCCAGTTTGAATCCACTTATATTTTATTCCATTGGATTTTTCTAACTGTGTTCAATTTCATGAAATAGGTGACCAATTTGGAGAATGCAAGTTCCAAATATTTTACAAACAATAGGAAATTAACAATACTTATTAGAATTTGTGTCCATATTGACCTTCAAATGCCTCAAATGAACAGATATGGTTGAAGATTTTAGACAATGTCTGGGAAGATATGTCACACTGTAAGTTTGTTGACATTTTAGGTGTCGATCTCATCATGAATAGGTTTTTTTCAAAGAATTTTCTAAAAAGTTTATTTCCTAAGGAAGAAGAAGTGGGCATGGCATATGTTTCATAAATAGAGCTCTCACTGCAAAAAACAATGCAATTGGTTACTATGTTTGCCACTAGCTAATGTATTTGCACACACGCGTGCGCGCGTGTGCACAAATTGAATTGTGATTGGTGAGGAAGAGGAATTGCAGAGATGGAGGGTGTTGATTAATCGTCATTTGATTGTCGAAGAAAATGATGGAGATGTTGAAGCAACCCCCATATACATGTGTTGAGCACGCGCACACACACATGCACGCACGCGCACGCACACACACGCACACACACACACACACATGCGCACACACACACGCGCACGCACACACACACACACGTGCACACACACACACACACACACGCACACGCGTGCACACACGCACGAATTGAAGTGTGATTGGTGAGGAAGAGGAATTGCAGAGATGGAGGGTGTTGATTAATCATCATTTGATTGTTGAAGGAAATGATGGAGATGTTGAAGAAACCCCCATATACATGTGTTGAGCATGCCCATGAGCAGTAGTAACAACCCCCACCTATGGACTATATGTATGACTACGTGACAAGTGATTTAATGAACAAAAGAGAAATTGGGTATTCTCAGCCCCCATCTCCATCTCTTGAATATGGCCATGACAACCACAACACCATATTGCAGTGGGACATCGAGACTCTGACTACCTAGTTGAAGGGAAAGTTTGGTCCTAGCCAACAGAAATAAATTTTCTTTTTGGTGCTTTTCAACACCACCCTCTTGAAGTTTAAATTTTGTCGACTCCTCTTGGTGCTAATATATCTCATGTGTTTTTACCTCCTTTTGTGTAATTTTATTTTCTCTTTCTTTTTTTTTTGTGTTGTTCAAGATCGTGCCTCGTGTGGTCTTATGAGCAACACATCCATCCCATTCATATACAAATCCATCTCTCTTGTCCACCAATACATGAAGAGTGTCCACCATTTGGGTGCCAAGGCACTTTTTCCTCCTCACTTTTTTACCTATCTAGTTCGAGCACGACCATCAATCATGACAACCAAACTTTATGAGAGGACACTGGAGATGTTATATCCAATGCACTTTATGGCTACCCTTGGCCCCATTGTTTTACTACCCATGGCCTATAATTAGTATCCATGTGCTTAAAACTCACAAAAACCAAATGACATGGATTTTAATCACAAAATGGGAAGACACACTTACTAATGAATACCTCTCTTCTAAGTTTAGCAAGCCAAGATGTGAAAGATGAATGTAAATACTTAGTCCAGTTCATGACAGTCCTCCATGAAGACTATGAAATCTCAGAGATCTCCAAGGATTATAGAAATATTTTGGGAGAGTCATATAAGGTAGAATTTTTCAAAAGGACAAATCTTATGTATTGTTTAATAGGAACATCAGGTTGCTTGTGACAATGTTGGTAATGCATGTTGTAGGTATAATGCTTTATTAGGCCATTTGGATTCAAGTGCTTTGTGGGTTTTTGATGGGTTTTGTTTGGACTAAGAGAGGATGGCGTGGGCATGATTGCATACCTATGGGTGGTAAGAGAAGTGATAGAATTATGCACTTAGTTGTAAAGAGTGGGTGGACATGGATCAACACTGCATGGTGGAAGATAAATCACAGTGACTATCACATTTCCTTTAGTAGTTTGTACTTTAATCAATATCTTCAGTATGTGGCCTTGTTTACAATCTCATACATATTTTCTTGCTCTCAATATTCCTATAATTTTTAGGGTGTGGCTAGGATTCTTGTTGTACATTTTATCCTGCGATGGAAATTGCAAAGATTCATCTGTTTGGGCAATCTATTGCTTTGGTTTTGTTTAAGAGAGAGGATGTTGATAGGATAATGAGATTATAGGAATTGTGGTGTTTTGGATTTGGTTTTCTTGTAGATTTCACCTTTGTTACTTCAATTAGGTGTTCAATGAATACTATGAAAATGAAGTGACAAAATGTCATATTTTGAAGATAAACAGTAAGATTTAAGTAAATCAAAACCTTTTTTGGTTATGGGTAGATGGAATAAGGCATCATATATATAGTTAGGCCATAAATTGAACATGTGCCACTAATGCAAAAATCCCCACTGTTTAGTTATGGATCACAATAGATTCGGTTCAAATATCATAACTTTTAAGTACAAAATACTCTAAATTGTTTATTATTGAATCAAAAAAATCATGTTCATGCATGGTAATTTATTTCAAGAAGAACACAACCGAAAAATTCGAACACATTCAAAATACACACTAATTCAACATGCATAATTTTAAAACTTGGAAAAAGAATATAATTCATCATCTTAAGTTTCTACATTCATACATCACACTTGAATCAATGTTTGTTGATGGTTGTACAATTAGTATATTGCTATTACATTGGCTAATCAAAGCACTATATTCTCAACCAGATGTCTAAAAATATGCACAATTAAATTGGAATGGTGATTACTGAATGCTCAAAAAAATGAGGACAAGTTATATAGGAGGTAGTGCCAGTATTCATCATCATAGTTGATCTTGGGAGTTCCTTCCTCACATAGCTGTTGAGAGAGAGCATGGTAGAGCTGAAAATTTGCAAACCCATTTCCTATACTATTATAAATGAGGAGCGTATGAATAGTAGAAATATTCAAATCTAATAATGTGCACTAATCTTTGATTTCTAATGTTGTAAGGAGCATGTCTCGGAACAAAGTCGATTTAATTTTTAAAATTGTGCTACCTCTACGTGTTCCCTCCTAACTAGTGTTGTATCCAATTTACTGAGGACACATGCATCCTCAAAAATCATTGACATTTTTTCACCAAATGCAGCCAAAACATGTTCAAAAGGAGCTTTGAAATAGGGTATGGAGATCCACCAAAGCATTATGTAGAAGGGACTTTCAACAGATGTTTGAGTTGCAATTTCTCTAAGAGATATGTCTGCAAAATGTGGAAGCATGTGAATTGTTTTGACAACCTAAATAACAAAGATATACTCTCATGGACTACAATGATTAGGGTATATGCAAAAGATGGGTTTGTTGAAAACACCTTAGAAGCCTGTGCCTAGATAGGAGATTCAAAGTAGGGTATGGACATATGCCAAAGCATTATGGAGAAGTGATTTTTCTCACATGTGTATGTTGTGTAGCGCCCACAAATTTTCACACACGAAACCCAAGGGAAAACAACATATTATAATAGAAAAATCATGGAATAAGTTTATTTATTTTTTGGTTAAAGGACGAATGCAACGCTTAGCTAAAACCCTTGGTTAAAACCGATTGTCACAAAATTAAATAAATAATAATGTTAAATAAATTAAAGAATTAATTAAATTTATGGTTGAGATTAAAATATTTCATTCAATTAATCCTAAATTAATTTAATACCTAGGTTTCTAAGGTCATGCAATGATTTAATAATTAAAGACCAAGTCTAAAACAACCTTTTCATTTACACAAGGCTAATTATTTAATTCTCTAATATAAAAGTGGTCTAAACTAATAAGCAGAGGAGTTTATTTAAATTAAATCAAAATAAAAAGTAATAAATTAAATAACTTTCAAACCACACAAGTGGCCCCATTCAATGGAAGACACATGTGACCAAATGATTATCTCACCTACCTTCACCTAACAATTGTAGGGGACAATCTTGGCCCTTAGATGAAACCAGTATTAACCATTGGATGGGAGGATTTCAAAACAAACCTAAAAATCCCTAAGGAAGGCTTTTATTCACCTTTTTCCTCATTTCATTCATTTTGGTTTTGTAGGTTAAGGGAAGATGGAAGAGGAGGACGCCATGGATGAGAAGGAAGAAGCTTGGGGATGGATACACACATCCCCCCAATATTATTTACTTTATTTGTTTTCCATTCCTATACTACCCTTTTCTAAGGTTGTAAATTTTTTCCATGTTATTGCGAGCATGATTTAAAAGGATGCCCATTTGGGTATTCTTCATTTTTCTAATCAATCTACTTGTTTTGTAGTATTTCCATCCCCATTTTTCTTTTCTCTTTTTATTTTTTTTACTCTATCATTTGGGGAAAACCACTCATTTTGGGTATATATACATATATGTATATAACCCAAAATAAGGAACTCTAAAAATATGTATAATTTTATGTATACTAAATAAACCATAAATTTTATTTATTTAAGTTGCCATGTATATATACTAATACTCAAAATGATGAAAATCATGAATATATACGACATGGATTACTAATAAGAAAGGCCGTGACATGCCAACATTTACACAGTCCGCAATTTACACAGGCTGTTGTTTTAACTATTGGCGTAGAGGGTTTTGGTGGGGGCTTAGCCCCCACCCAATTATTGTTAGGTTATAGTGTGGTGGGTTGGGGGAGGGGGCATTGTCCCCAACCCATATGGGGTGGGGGTGGTGCCCCCTCCCCCAACTCACAGTATGTTAACAAGCACATGCCGGTCGGTCACACCATAAATTTCGGTGCCCAAACATTTTAGGGCGTTACAACATTTTTTTGTTTTCCTTTTTTTTTTATAACTTTTAAAATTTAATTTATTCCCCCCCAATAAATTTTATAAACATTACTAATTATATAATAATAATAATATGTATATTATTATTATTAATAAAATCATATTATCAACAACTAATAATAATTATTAATAATATTATCATTAATAATAATAAAAAAACTTAGTATTAACAATACTAACTTTTCTATTATTTATAATTTTTTGTTTTTTATATATATATATATATATATATATAAAGAATAAATAAGCTTTAATATTTTGGTTACGTTAGAAATAATTATTTACATTCTTATCATTGATCAACCAAAACAAGTCGTTTATTAATAATGCTAAGACAATTAAGTGTATTTGAGTTTTTTTTTTTTCTAAATTCATCCAAGGCCAAGTTGAGAAGATAGCAGAAATGCCTATATACACAACTCATTCAACAAATGAAAATAGGAAATGAATGCTTTCATTTTAGTCAAGGATTTTAACTACTATTTCCTTCAACTAGTTTAATAATACATGTAAAGTTTTTAGGTCCTTCAATTTACTCTTTTAAGGTACAAAATAATCCTTCCATTTCGCAAGAGCAACCAACAAAATACTTGTTTCTTTCAAAATGGAGCTTAACAACCTTACTTGTTATTTTTTTTGAATGGAAAGCATATCACATTTGAAAGACAAAGAAACCACTTGGATTAGAAAGATTACATATCCATTTTTCCAACAATATTCACATCTTCCTTTCACCAATATAAGATAAAACTTGATGATTTTCTTTTAATCATGACTAACACATTTGAAGTTTTAAGTCTCTTAAGAAAACACTCATAAAGGGAGTTTACAAGATCAATGGATTTCCAAGTATACAACAACTTTCTCCCAATCTTACAACTTACAAACATTCACTCAAGTGGGAAGTATAATATTTGAATAAATTACAACAAAGCTATCAACAAAGCCAATTTTATAAGTCTCCAATATGTATGTCTTCATCACAATGGTGGCTCCAACTCTAGCTTTCTTCAACTTCACGAAGAGATCACAAACCAAGGAAGGGGGAGTAGGTAACGCTCTCTGCCCAACCTTAAATCCATTAAGGGAAGAAGTCATTCCCTTAATGGCCCCCGAGCCCCAACCAAGGAACCATGAGGGGCATTAAGCAACAATGACAACTTTAGACAAGGTGGCTTCACAACAAACACATACAAAACATTCAACTCAACCAAGACAACAAAATCAACAAGTTGCACATTCCAAACAATACAAAGGTTTGAAGATCAAACCAAATGGAGCAAGGGCTATGGGAGACCACCTTCTTATGCCTCCCAAGTGAAGTGGGAGTCTTACCCTAAGCCTCCAAGTGCACAAAAGATCACACAAAACCCTTATCTCTCCCTTGCAAGCATGCAACAAAACCATGAATTCCTTTTCACTCCCATAGGTAAGACTCCCATCCACCCTCCCTCCAAATGCATGCCTCACAAAACTCCCTTCTCCCTCCCCAATGGTTCCATGAGCCCTTCTCCGACACCCAATCTTAAAGCCTACTACTTAACCAACATACAAACCATTTTCACAAAACAACAACAATTTTAACAAACACAACATTGTATAAAATAAACAAAATAATAAAATAACAATGGTGGAGGGCCCACCTCTCCATCAAGTTCCAAGAAAATTCTAAAATTCCCTTCAATCCCAAGCCAAACAATTTCCAAGCACTCCAAAAAATCCAAAATCTAAAAGTGCACAAGAAGCAAAATGAGCAAGTAACCCTCATTCCAACTAAAAATCACCAATAAATAGAAAAGGAATGTGAGGATGATGAGGTGGCTCCATGTAGATGACACTTCATCATTCCCCATCC